>OY759170.1:8885000-9507500 GCA_963662145.1 Sturmia bella | reverse complement strand
TGCAAAGCTAAACAGAAAACAATTCAAGAAGACCTCTCTGAGACTCCAAATGACCAATAAATTTATAAAAATCACCTAAAAGTAATACTCTTAATATCTTAATAATTAAATAAATATTTTATTTAATGATTTTATTAATAAATTAAAGCGATCTTTATGCACACTTTATATTAAAAAAAATGAAAATGAAAATGAAACCTGTTGCAATTTATTTCTTATGAACTTCAGAGCATGTACGTACGTACGTACACACATACACAAGTATATAATAACAAATAGGCGCCACATTAATATAAATTAATTCATTAAATTTAGAATTTAAAACTTGAATAGTCAGTCAGTCATCCAAATTCCTGGCAATTTATGTTCTTCATTCTTTTTTACAAAAGCAACAAAATTAAAAAATTCCATTTTGAACATTAACCTTGTGTTGAACTGCTTTACAATATTTATTGTTTCTCATAAAGGGTGATTTTTTTTTGCGGGTAATAATATTATAAAGGTGATAGGTGATTCACTATCCTGTTAAAAATGACCTGTGTGTTCAAAAAGTGTGATAGGCTGGACTAAAAGTGTGAAGAGTTTTTGGCAAATCTGTCCGGTTGGCAAATCTGTTTGGGAAATTTTCAAAAACTATATTTTTCTGTGCGATCAGAGTTGCCTTTTGCCAAGTTGTTTGCAAAACTATAATAGTGTGACCGTTTTGAGGCGTTTTTTTAAGTAGGACAGAATTCTATCAGATTTAGTTGGCAATTTTCAGTGAATGAATCGTACGATTATGTAAAGATCACTCAATTACCTTCAGCTCGTTGATCATCATTAAGCCCATATGATACCACATTTTTTTTTTTTTTGCATTGCTTAAGTTTTGAAGAACAGTGCAAATATAATGTAATATTAGAATTTAGTATGTGCAAAGAGTTCAGCTATGCAGTATGTGTCAACAGTTTTGTTGAAGTTATCGATAAAAAAAATGAGGTTATGTTAAAAAAAATTTTAAATTTTTGAACTTAAAATTGAGATTTCATACCTGAATGTTGCTTTGTCAGCGGTTTATGGATCGCGATTTGCCATTTAAAGCTTCCTTTCTTGAACATTTTTATTTCCTAGCGATTTCTTGAAACTAAAAAGAATACAACACTTAAACAAAAGATGTCAGTTTTGTTTACGTTTTGTATATTTGGTTCCTTCTAGCAATTGCTGTTTCTTTCTATCAATTCTATACCAATTAATGAAAGAAAAATGAAGTATCAATATCGGCAAAATAAATAACTCATCATATGGTAAATATTATACATATATTTACAATTGGAATTTTGGCTAGTTCGATTTTTAATTCCCCAGAATTGAGAAAGTTTTTTTTCGAAAATTAACTTTAAAAACTTTAAAGGCCAATTCAAATGTATTATTTTAGTTCTAAAAATAGACCTTATTAATGTTTTCTGTCTTTTTCAGCCGTCTATAAGCGGCCAACGTTTCATTGATGCCACTCAACTCTTCAGTAGAGACTCGACAAATTCTTAAAGGAATGTTTGAAGGTTGCAAGACGAAAAAATGTTTTTTGTCTTAAAAGTTTATTTAAACATTTCTGATTCTGATTTTGTTTATGGGAATTTTAGAATAAGTTGTTGGGTTTCACACATTCTTTTAAGGTTTTTTGGGTCTCTTGCATGTGTTGTTTGTGTAAATTTGGGCGAGCGATGGAAGCATGAGAATAGAAAATTTGTTGAAACTGCTCGCTCTGTGTGACTATTGCAGCAAGTACAGGGAGCGAATTACAGCACTAGTGTTGGAACGAACTATCGAGTGAAAATAATAAGTAGTAGACGTCAACTAATTCATGCGATCACGAGTGCCATAATTCAACTCCTGTACAAGGAAACGCTTTATTTCGGAAGATGACCTATTTTTTTTTTTATTTATTATTATTATTTTCATTATCAATTTCTATGTTTAAACAACTCTGTGATTGGTGTTTTTTTTTTCAACTTAATTCATTTATGAAAAATGTTTAAAATGTCTTAATAACTTTCACAAACCAAATTTGCCTGATAAGACCAAAAACAACAAAACAATTTACTTTTAATGTTTTTGTATTCCATTTAATAATTAATGATGATAACATTTTGCTAAATTTTATTATTTATTGTCAATTTAGAATAAAATTTATTGACTTGAAATATCCCAATTGAAATTGGAAATTACAAAAAAAAAAAAGAAACTCTGAAATTTTTGCAAAGCGGCAGTTTAATGCTGTTAATTTCCTTCTTTTTTTTTTGTTTTCTCACACTACAAGTGTAAGTGACACTCGGCAAGTGCATTGTACCCTTTCGAGTTTTGGAAACAACAAATTGCAACGAGAAACTTATTTTAATTAATTGTGGCTGCTGCTGTTGCTGCTGGCTGAAGCCAGTGCTGCTTTAAACTTCCATCATCGCGTTTTTTTTTTCTTCCGTTATTGAGGTGTTTGCTGAACTTGAAATTATTTTGCCAGTCATATACACATGTACAATTTTTTTTGAAACTTATCAATTGAAATTGTTGGGCAAGAAATTCTTAGCAGTTTCAAGACATTTGCCGTTCGTATAAAATCACTTGAATTTCATTGTGTACTCAACAGTTTTTGTGAAAACATTGTGGTGTTTAAACGTTTACAAACGGTCCGAAAAAATAAAAATAAAATGAAATTCGTAATTATTTTATGTTTGTGCTCTTTGATTGGTGTTAGTAAGGCTGCCATTGGCCGGGGCGACTCACATAATCCAAGTAAGAAAAAAGCAACATTAAAATTATTAAAAAAAAAGGTTTAATTTTCGGGAATCTGGTGTAAAAATTGAAATTCGAAATTAAGTTGGAACTTTTCGAACAAGCCAAAAAATTTGGATCTTTGTTCAGTTTGCTTTAGTTTGATGGTATTATAAACCAAAAAAAAAAATACTTCAAAACTAATTTCGAAATGTGAATGGAATTTTCAGCCGTGCTGGAATGTATTTTGTCTGTATTATTTATATATTATTTTATCAATTTTGCTCAATCTCATGGCTTTCTGGTCCAAAATTGCTTCAAATCTAATTTCGAACTCATGTTCGAAATTTCGAAAATGATAAAAATTTTAAATATCTCTTAAATGTGGCTTAAATTGATGTTATTCAAGCTTAAAAAATATTTTGAAAATATTTTCGCAATTAAATTCGAATCTTCAATATGGCTGAAATTCATTATTTTTTTTTTATATAAAGTAAAAATTTCGTGTTTTTCGAACAAGCACAAAAAACTGAAATCTTTCTTTATGTGGGTTTATTTCAATCGTATTTGAGCACAAAATATATTTTAAAGCTGATTTTGAAATTAAGTTCGAATTTTCGAACATGCCAAAAGTTTGCTATATCTTCTAAATTTTTTTTTTTATATAATAATCATTCAGCTTAAGAAATAAATAAAGTTAATTTCATTATTAAATTGGACTTTTCGAGTGAGCTGGCATACATTTTTTAGTCAATATGCTTGCAGCAAAAATTTTGAATTTTTCGAACTTGCCAAAATCTCGAATTATCTCATCAGTTTAGCTTTTTTAAATGGTTTTCAGCCCGAAAATTTCTTTGAAGTAATGTTCGAATTTTCGAACATGCTAGAAATTTAATATCTCTTAAATTTAACTTGATTTAAGGGTACTCAAGTTTAAAAATTATAGAAAATAAGTAAAAATTAAAGCTATGGCTATTAGTATCGTAATTAAATTCATATATTCGCTTTTGCTGATATTTATTATCATTTGCATTTTTTCATAAAAATGTTTACACTGTAAATTTTGCAAAATTTTAAAGTGAAAAACTTCAATTCTCCCTTGATTTTGGCTTATTCTGATGGTATTTAAGCATAACACAATATTTTAAGCTATTTTCGAAATAAAGTTCGAATTTTCGAACATATCAAAAATTTCAAATATTTCAAAATGTTTTCTTAACTTTATGATTTCAGTTTAAAAAAAAATTTTTTTAGCTAATTTCGCAATCAAATGCGAATTTTCATCTTCGCTGGCGGGCATTTTTTAAATAAATTTGCTAAGCGTGAAAATTTAGAGTTTTCGAACTCACCAAAAACTCTTGTTATTTTATAAGTTTGGCTTGATTTTAATATATTTCAGCTCAAAACTGCTTAAAAACTAATTTCGAAATCATGTTCGAATTTTCGAATATGCTAAAAAATTTTAGTATATTCACAATTCGGTTTAATTTTACAGCATTTCAGCATAAATAATACTTTGAAAGGGTTTACAGTGCAATTAGCGAATTTTTTTATGACAAACATTTGCAATAAATGTTCATTTTGACTTATTTTTATGCCATTTCAGCCTAAAAATATACCTTAAAACTAATTTCGAAATAGAGTTAGAATTTTCGAACCTGCAAAAAACGCCAAATATCCTTTCAGTTTGACTGGAAAATAAATTTGTTTGCAGAAAAATTAAACATTTTTCAAATTTGCTTGAAAGCAGTTTGGCTTAGATTTTGCTGATTAACTCATCTGAATTAATTTTTAATATTTCTTTTTCTCAGGTAATCCTAACAAATGCACCATTAGTGAAGATCTTGTTTTATCTCCCGGCGAAAAAGCCAAAGCTCCCCACAATCCTTGCGCTGAAATTACTTGTATGGAAAAAGGTCGTATACAAGTCACAACGTAAGTATTGCTCAAGATTTAGTAGCACCGGAAACAAAAGTATAATTAAACCAAATTCATTAATCATTTCTTTCATATACCAGCTGTCCCGCTGAGCCTATACCAAAAGGTTGTAGACTGCGTGACTTTGTTAACACTAATCGTCCCTTTCCCAGTTGCTGTGAACGCTCTTATAAGTGCGCACATCAATAAATTAAAAACAAGCCAGTAAACTTGCAAACGCAGTTTTAAGAAAAAAAAAAAAAGCAAGCAAGCAGCAGTTTAAAATAACATTAACAATAAATGTGATTATTTTTTTTTTTTTTTCACTAACATTTTTGGGAAGGTGTGTCAATGGCTGCTGTAGTTTTGAGACAAACCTTAAGATCAAAAGAAAGAAGAGTAAAAACAATCACCATCATCATTATCATCAGCTGACATCTTAAACTAGGAAGCAAATTGTTTTTTGTTTAATATTTTATTTGTTAAGTTTAATGAATTTTTATTATTAAAAAAAGAAAAAAAAAAGAAAAACGAAATTAATTTATGAAATATTTCATATACAGCCAACAAAGCAAAAATATGTAATAAAAATTTCTTAAAAAACAGAAAACAAAAACTGGTTTTAAATTAAATAAGCTAAGAGAAAAAAAAATACCTTTTTGGTGTGAATGTGAGTGAACATTCAACTTTTGGTGTTTGTTTTTAATAAATTACTTAAAAATGTCTTTGGGGAATTGTGGTTCAAATTGTATATAAAATGAATCTTTTTCCTTATAAGACTTTTCAGCTTCTAAGGCAGCCAAGATGAAGTCTCTGAAATAAAAATAAAAAAAACACCATAAATTAATGAAACACCCATTATTATAACTTTTCACTCACTCTTCTTCCGCCAACGTTATATTAACCCTTCCAGTTGATATTTCAGTGGGACGTATTGAGCCAAAGAAATCTGTTATGGGCACTTGATAGGGATCTCTTTTGTACAAATCCTTACGCACACCCACTGTGGAAATGCACAAACGTTTGGGGCACACTGTCAGCTAAATAATAAAAGTTGCAATTATTTCCCTCACAAAAATGTATTTAAACTTACAAACTCGCCCATGGTTCTGTCACTATTTGGTTGTACTTTTTCCAAAAATTCCAAGGCATAATATGTATAGCGATCAATCATATAGACACCAATCGAAGAATCAACATGATGCTAAATAGAAATATGGGAAATCAAAAATTTTATTGCGTCAATTAAAAAAATGCCCACATACCGATAGTGAATCTTCGCCCACTAAACTACTGGCCACAGCCAAAATATTGGGTGATGTAAACTTTTCATACAGAGACGCCGCCTGGCAGGTGTCCACCATTAAAAACAATTCATTATAACTATTAAAATAATCAATAAATTTAGTTAAGAAAATGAAACTGGTAATTCCCTAACACTAACCGCTTCTTTTCCCACATCTGTTCCACAGCATCGGCCAACTCCTGACTGGTTATCTCCTCTGAATCTTGAAATTTCAAAAAACCATCACCACCATGACCGGTTAAGTAAATTAAAACATTACTGCCGGCATCGGTCAGCAGTTTTTTAGAACGTGCTGTGCCATTTTGTGTGCGCCCCGTCAGCAAACGTACAAAATTCTCCACAGTCACCTCATAGCCACGATAATCAACCTCTACATCATCACCATACACATTAATATGTTGATTGGCATTATTGTACACTTGGCCGGGTCGTGGATTACGCGGATTGCAGGCCATATCATCGGCTATCATGAGTATAATTTGTGAGTCGGGTATGCCCAGCCTTTTAACAGATCTATAAATTGACAAAACATTTGCCACATGGCGGTAGTTAAACCAGAAACGTGAAGCATCAACTAAAACAGCCCAATTGTTGGTATGGGTGGAACGTTGCACTGATTCTACATATTCAGCCGGTAGTTGTTTGCTGGTCTAAGGGGAGAGAATATATAAAAAATAAGGTTTTAGAGCCTATTCTTCTACACAAAACTTACTTCCTGGCTTAGAGCAAATATGCCGCATAGCAATAATATAAAGAAAATAAATAATTCTTTCATGTTTACTGAAATATTTTAATTGATTTTCTTATTTATTGTAAACAGCCGTTTATTTCTGACTGTTTATTTCTAAAGCAGCTGTTTGTTTGCTCACAGAAACTTGGCATTACTACGTGTGCCTACAGCCTGACTCATATAAATTATTATTAAAAAATACTTAAAAGTACTGCCCAGTCTGTTAAGGAAAGACCGTTATTTTACTGCTGTTTTCACCAGTAGTTGAAATAATATCTATACAAATTGTGTAAAATAAAATTCAAAAAAGCTAGTTTTTGCATTAATTACAGCTAGTAATATTTTTATGGACTAGTTTTTTAAATTAAAAGTTATGATTTTTCATATAGTAGGCTTTGAAAAGAGTGCAGCCAAGTTTTATATATTAATTTACCAGCAATGTCAAATGCTATATTGAAAAGTATTTTATTAATAATTAAAACTACAACCAATACTACTCATACATAGTTTGTTGACAACCAAGGGAATAAATTAATAAATTTCTGTTTTCATTTTTTAAATACAAATTTTATACATAGCTTATTAAATGCCAAGAGAATAAATTATTAAATATATGTATGTATGTATGTATGTGGGTCTCAATTTTTTGAAATTAAAATTTTTGTTCTTTCATATAGTAGGCTGTGCAAACAGTGCAGCCAAGTTAGTTATATAAACTTACCTCCATTTTCATATGCTGTAGTGAGTGCTATACATGATAGTTGTATCATGGTGCTATATTAATAATTAGAACCACAGACAAATTCCCAGAAAGTTGTTTGAAATTTTCATAAATGAGAATTTTGCAATATTTGTCCATAACTGTGCTCAATTTCTAAAAAATCGGAAAGATTTTCTTAAATATACTTTTTTCTATGTATAAAAAGAAAAAATCTCAAAATACTAGAAAATACTTTTTTTAATTTCCAGAAATGTGGTTATTGGAAATTTATATCTGTTAAAAAGATTCCCATAATTTCCAAAAAAGTTTTTGAAATTTTTACATTTTAAAATTTTTTTTCAAATAATTTTCATATTTTTCCAAAAATTACCCAAAATTCCCAAAAAAAAACTTGCAAGGGTTTTCAAAAATAGATAATTTTAATATATTTCTTCTTTAACTCACATGCTGTATAAAATTTCGTCTAAGAACTGCAAATTAATTTCCATTTTTTTTCTTCAAAATATCCCACTGTGCATCGTTCATTCGATCAATTTAAAGATTTATGCAGGTGTGAATGGAACTGGTTTCGCTTAATTTAATCTTTGATGCCAAGTGAGCTCATGTATTTGAGCATCGTATTTATGTTTATTACAATTGGCTTTTGTTTGTCAAGCTGTCTTGTACAACATGTCCTCTCATAGTTCCTTTTGTAAGCAAACAACATTCATTTTGCCGATTGTGGCTTAAGGCGCTAAAGATCTGTTATATAATTTTCCTAATAAAAGACTAAGCTTGTAAAAATGTAATTAGATGAGAGCAATATGTTACTCGAGAATTTACCCTTGTTGTGGCTGAAAGACACTTTATTATGGTTGTCGGTTCACTCATTTAGTACAATGGGATTTTTAACAACAAGCAACGAATTTAATTACATTTTTTTTTTTTTTTGTTTGGGAGAAGTTTACGTACTCAATATTAAAAATGTTGGCGTCCGGATTCCACATTGTTTCAGGCTATAAATTTGTTTCACACAGTGTCATTAAGTAGGTAATAACACACGCACACACACACACACACACTCTGTTTACGTCAAGGAAGCCCTCAAAATATTAAAATGGCTTAACTTGAAATGTTATGTTTAGTGTTGATTATTATTTGTAATCCCCACATAAATAATAAGTCAAAAGTTCTTTGTTTTTCTGTTTTCTTTTTGTTTATATAAGCAGTTTAAATGAGATTTACTCAGAATGAAAAATAATAGTGGGAACTTAATATCATTAAATGATATATTTTTATGTATTTAAATTGTTTCTATTGCTGTGCAACAATCACGGTTCTAATAATGAAAACACAAAGTCCTTTCCTTTCTTTATGTATTTATATAATTATAAATGCAAAAATAATTAAAGCTCGTTTTTGGAAAGTGTGTATGTAAGTACTTGAACAGTAAAAGTTTTGTCAATATGCTTCAAAGTTTATTAAAGGACGTAGAATAAGCGTGTTTAACTATATATGAAATTTCACTTTCATCGCTGCAAGGATGCAATGTGTCCTCATATATCCTTTTTTCCCAAAAATTTTTGAAAATAATCATTTCGTTATATTTGGGATCTTAAATTCCAAAATTTTTGTAAAGTAACTAAAACTAATAGGAAATTTGTGTCAAAAGAAAATTACTTCGAAATAATACCCTAAAGGACATTTAATGTGCCTGAAAGTTGTTAAAGGGATGTAAAATAAGCATGCCTAGCTAAAATTAAAATTTCATTTTAAAATCTGCAGTAACAAAAATTGTCCCCATATATCCTTTTTTCAAAATTTCACAAAGTAACGCAAATTGGGCCATAATTGTGCTAAGGCAGGTGCAATTAATAAATTTTCTGCCAAATATTACATCTGGTGTCTACCTAAGGCAAACCTAAACCAATCGTACTTATGTAAATACGTTTGAAATATCCAAGCTAAATGCTGCAAGTATATAATGTGTCCTCTTTCCGAAATCGAGCAAATTTAAAAATACCAAAAGCAAAATTCATTCGAATTTTGTGCTACAAAATAAAATATTTAACGATGGAAAAGGACGTAAAACAATAATGTTTAGTTGTGTGTGGAATTTCATGTTATAATCTTTAGGGACGACAAATCTCCCTATATATATCCTTTTTTCAGAATTTCGCAAAATCATGCAAAATTTAAAATTGTTATTTATGAAAGTGGGCAAAAATAATTCCAAGACGAGTTAAATCTGGTGTAGCCGAGATATTTTCTTTCATAAGCAAAAGAAGTCTACTTAAAAATAAAGCCAACGTTTTTTCAAGCTGCCTGAAAGTGTGTAAAAGGGTGTAAACCGATAGTGCTTAACTACGTTTAAAATTTCAAGCTAAAGGCTGCAAGGATAAAATGTCTCCCCATATATCCTTTTTTTCAAAATTTCAAAATATTTCAAGAAATATTATTAGCGGGTGGCTCTTGAATTTATGCTGGAAAACTAAAATTCACAGAAAGTTTGTGCCATAGGGAAATTGCTCAAAATGAAAAATAAATCATGTGCAATATGCATGAAACTTAGGAAAAGGACGTAAAATAATGGTGGTTAGCTGTGTTTAAAATTTTACCTTAAAATCTGCAGGAACGAATTTTCTTCCCATATTTCCTTTTTTCAAATTTGATCGAATTTAAAATTGTTATATAATGAAAGTTAGCCAAAATAGTTTCGAAATATGTTAAATCAGGTGCAGCAAAAAAATTCCTTTCATAAAAAAAAGAAATCTACTTAAAAAAACTTCAAAGTTTTTCAATATGCTTGAAAGTTTGTGAAGCAAGCGTGCTTACCAGCGTTTAATATTTCACATCAATTGCTGCAAGAATACAATGTGTTCCCATATATCCTTTTTTCCAAATTTCGTAAATTTCATAACACCATTAGCAGGCGGCTGATTAATTCCGCGAAAAAAAACTAAAACTCGTAGAAAATTTGTGCTAAAATTAAATTATTACAAATTAAGAACTTTAACAACAATGTTCAATATGCTAAAAACTTACGAAAAGAACGTAAAACTATAGTGTATAGCTGTGTGTAAAATTTCATCTTAAAATCAGTGGGGACAAAACTTGTCCCCTTGTATCCTTTTTTCGAAATTTCGCAAATCAAGAAATATTATTAGCAGGTGGGTGGTCAATTTCTGCGAAGAAACTAAAACCGATAGAAAAATTTATGCCAGAAAAAATTGCTATAAAATAAAAACTTTAACCGAGTTCAATACGCTTAAAACTTACTAAAAGGACGTAAAACAATACTCAGTAGTTGTGTGCAAAATTTCATCTTGAAATCTGCATTGACAAAAATTGTCCCCATATATCCTTTTTTTGAAATTTCGCAAAATAACTCAAACTCAAAAATATTATTAATGAGGGCCAGACGCAATTGTCCTAAAATGAAAAATTTTTGTCAAATATTAAATCTGCACCCTTAAGGCTGTTCTCTATAACAAACAAATCACTTAAAAATTTTTCAATCTGCCTAAAAGTTTGCAAAAAAAAATCAGCCTTACTATGTGATTAAAAGAGTTGTTGTTTGAACTTCCCGTGCAATAGTTAATTGCAAATCAACAGCTAAGAGCAGCAGAGCAGCAGAGAGCTAAGAGTGGATCTTGATTTCTTGTACAGTGTTGCCAGAAGCACAAATTAATTTTACCCAATCAATTTTTTTATTGTTTTTGCAGTGCTAATGAAAACAAATTTCGAACTAGATGTGGTCGGTCTGAAAACTCACCTAATAAAAAATCGTAAAAAAAAATTATCTTATTTTTTAGTTGTTTTAACGAAAATATTTCCAATAAAACCGCTGTTTTTGAAAATCGCCAAATCCTGAAAAACGTCTAATAAAATCGTCAACATAAGAAAAGTCATGAAAAGTGCATAAAATATATTTTAAAACGTTTTGATGTATTTAGCTTAAAGCTTAAAAAATTTCTTAAGATCTATCTGTTTGACACAGTTTTTGTTTCTCTCGGCCTTTTCATTATGGCGTACGAAAAAAACTACGAAATATTTGAAAAATATAATATTATTGAGCACGTTAAAGCATGTATAATTTTTGGTCCAGGAATGCATTTCTAAAGAAATTTTACTGTAAGGAAATTCAATATAAGGCAAATGAAGGATACAAGATTTGGGTTAAGATGTCAATGAACCATTTCAGCAAAAAACAAAGTGGTCAAGAGAAAAGATTGACAGGCATAAATTTGCTAAGCGTCCTAAGAAATTTGTATATTAAATTATTTCAAGCACAACCCAATCAATTGTTAAGAAAACCTTACAGCATATGTTATTGAACTAAAATAGAATTTAGATGCTGGAAAAAAAAACTGAGAAGAATGTAGAGGGAAACTAAAGGTTTTTTATTTGAAATTATTTTCACATGAAAAACAATATTGTTATTTTATTTCGTTATCAGTTTTCCAAAGAATTTCAAACATTTTTAGAACAACAATTTCATTCGCATGCCGAAGGAAGCGTCATAACATTTTGCAGAAAGATAAATATGCAAAAATGTTTTTAAAATGTTTAACATTAGTTTGGTTTTGTTGGAATGCCCCGACAATTTGGCTCGTAGAGCTTATTTGTAAATTAGCAAACTGTTCAGATGGAATCGATTAAGACAAATAAAAGTAAAAGAAACTCCAGCACGTTACTTTTTAAGGCAAGCAAATGCCTTTAATTTATGTCACGTCAATGTAAAGACATTTTGATAAGGAAATTTATTCAAACATTTTAATAGAAAAACTAATAAACCACGGAAAAATATGATTTTTGTGGCAAGTAGAAATATGAAATGTTATTTATTCAGCTTTTGTAGCACATTTTTATTTTGCAAAAAAAAGGATATATGAGACTGATAACAGTCCTTGAAGTTATTGTCTTGAAATTTGGCGTAGAGTTTGTTAACACAATTTCACAACATGTGGGCCAGTTTGAGGGATTTTTTTAGACACCTAGAAAAAAGGATGTAAGAAGCACCAACAAATTCTAGCAGATATTTAAATTTTATTTAACAAAATGCTGTCACAGCTTATTGTTACGTTCGTTTAGCGTTTATGCAGCATTCTAGTAAAATTTGAAAAAAAGGATATGTGACTCTTAAACAGATCTTGGTACGTACATATATAAATGAAATTTGGCATATAAAGCCCCACTTCAATTCTACAAGTTGTTAGATAGTTTAAACTCAAATTTTAACTACATTTAAATCATTTCAAAAATAGTCTTACAAATTTTTAGCCAAACAAAAATTCTTAAGAAATTTCAAGGTTAAAGGATCTTCGAGGACATAGAATGTCCTTGCTGATTTTATAAAGAACATATACATAAAGTTTAATAATATTATTCTTTACTATTTAATTATTTCAAGAACATTTTTGTAGAATTTTGAAAAATTTTCAAGAAAAGGACATCCAGAAGCTTGAAGAGTCCTTACTGCAATTGAAACAAAACTCAACACGAAGCTTAACTGTATTATTCTACATTCATTTTAGTTACTTTTAGAATATTTTTACTCAATAAATAATTTTTCAAGAAAAAGGATATTCGCGGGTATGAATACACCTTGCTGGTATTGCAATAAAACTCCACATGAAGCTTAGTAATATGATTATACGCTCTTTTAACAAGTCGAAGAAGACTTTTTGGTCATATAGAACGCCTTGAAGAATTTTCAGAAAAACAGGATAAAAGGAAACGTGAAGAGTTCATGCAGGCATTGAAATGAGAGTCTGCTTGAAGCTTAGTAATATTATTTTACATACTTATAATTACCTTAAGAAGATTTTTTGGCCATATAAAAACTCTTTAAGAATTTTCAGGAAAATAGGATATTAGGGAAGTGAAAGAGTTTTTGCTGGCACCGAAATGAAATTTCATATGAAGCTTAACAACATTATTTCAGAATCTTTTAATTACTTTTAAAACATTTTTACACACGGTTAAGACATTATTTGAAAAAAGGACATTAGGGAGCTTGCAGAGTTCTGGCTGCGATTGAAATGAAAGTCTGTATGCAGATTAACGATATTATTTTACACTCGTTTAATCACTTTTACAACATTTTTGCAAAATAAAGACCATTTCAAGAAAAAGGGCATTCGGTAGCGTGAAGAGAACATTGACATTAAATCAGCATGATGTTTAACAGTATTATTTTACACTCTTTTAATTACTTTAAGAACGTTTTTTTTTGGCTATATAGAAACTGTAAGAATTCTCAGGAAAATAAGATATTGAGGAAATGGAAGAGTCCTTGCTGGCACTGAAATGAAGGCAAACATAAAGTTTAACAATATTATTTCACAAACGTTCAATTCGTTTTACAGCACTTTTACACACAATCTATGCCAAACTTTTTTTACATAGTTTTTTATGAAGAAAGTTCAACTATTCCAAAAAAAAAAAAAAAAAAATGTGGGATATTTTTTCATTAATTTTTTTTACGGTTTTTTTTTTAAACATAGTGTTTAGATAATTTTCTCAAGGAAAATTCCTTTATATTGTTTTACTGCTACTCATCGTTGAAATTGATTGACATTTGTTTTATTTTCTTCAACTCATGCTTTCAATTTTTGGAAATTTAATTTATTTTTATGAGAACAAATGCCGCCGCATTAAAAATTTCCCATCATCATCATCATTCCATGTAATATTCTCTATATGAATGTAAAATTATGCAAATATTGCTGTTTCAGCTTTCAACTACGGGCTTTTGGGAGATAAACAAGTTGATACACAAACACATATTCAAACGGGGCATAATACAGCATACTTTTAGGCTCCAATGTAAATGGTATTTAAAACGTTTTTAAAACCGTCAAATATTAATTATTCATTTCACCAGTAAATTAATGCCGGTTTTTTTTTAAGATTTATATTTTTCTGTAAACATTTAATTAGTTGGATATTTTTTTTATATGGAACTCAATTTGAACATTTTTATATGCACTTAAACCTTTACCTTTTGCACTTACTCATGAACAGAAAAGTTCTAATCAATAAAAAATACCTATTTTCTAACCAACTGAAGACGTTCTTAAATACAATTTTTGGAGAGAGAATAAAAATTGTATTCTTCTTTTACAAAGAGCACGTGTAACTTTATTATGCAAGTGTAACTTATTATTCAGGCAAGTCTTAGAGTTTTCCATGTTTTCGGCCAAAATGCTGCCTGTTGAGTAAACAACATATTTTATTGAAATGCCCTTGAGTAGTGCTGTATATGCAATAAGCCCTTTGCTCTTAGAGCGAACATAACCTTAAACTATACTTCTGTGAAATTTTAGGTTTTTATGATCTTTTTGCAATTTTTTTCGTCTTGCTGTTGCGTGATTGTGGGTGTGTATGGATTTTTTTTTTTGGTTATTGTTTGTTTACTCAAAACAAAGCTAAATAAAAAAGGAGTGGTCACGTGTTTTTTTCTTGGTAAAAATAGAATACTTTTAGAAAAAAATGTTATTAAAGATGTTTCAGTAAACTTCTCAAAATCAGCTTGAGAAGATCTTTGTTTCCAATGCCATGGGCTTGAATATTTACTAAAAAGCTGTTGTTTCTTTTACAAACACTCACAACCACACGACACCACAAATAACTGCTGCTTTTTTATATAATACATACTTATTTTTAATATATGCTTAGAAATTGTAGACATTCTTCTCCTACTTTATTTTTCTACAGGTGTCAATTTTATCTCTCTTTTTATGTGTTTTGAAACTTACAAGTAACTACCAGAGAACTGCAACGAGTGGCTATTTTGATTATTTAGGCCAGTAAAGTTATTCTACGACATTTCTATTAAAAGCAAATTTTTAGCAAAAGAAAGTCCTTATATTCCCCAAACAATTTTAAGAATGAATTCGCTTAGTTCTCATACAATTAATTTTTATTCGTTGAATTTGTACTAGAACAGTTTGTATTTTTAAGCAAATAATTTTTATGCAATTCTGTGCAATAAAAATTTTAATCGAATATATTTTCGTCGAATAATTTTTATTGAATGAGTTTTATTGCAATAATTTTTGTTCAAATAATTTTTTTTTCGCAAATATTGCATACCGTAGAACTGCATAGAAAACTACCCCCCCCCCAAGATGCATAATTTGTTTTTGCTGTATTTTTTAAAATTATTTCTTCGGAATAGTTTCGACAAACCTGCAAATGCAGATCGTTTTGTAGTCTTCTTCTCTAAATATTTTTAGAAAATACTTCTCATGAATATTTTTTATGAATAGTGTAGAAAATACAGCAAAAACAAGTTGTGCATTTCCGACTAATTTTCATGCAAATAATTTTTTCGGCTGTACTGACAAGGTGAGTAGCCAGCATTAACGAAATTTCCTCAGAAATTGTACAGTTTTATTTCTCTTTGAATATTCTGTTACTCAATTCCTCGCAACCAAAACTTTAATCGATTAAATTTTAGTCGAATAATTTTTTCCAATAATTTGTGACCCAATGATTTTTATACGAATAATAATAATAATTTTTATTTCATTACTTTTTGATTGGAACAGTTTGTGATTCTAAGCAAATAATTTTTTATTCAATTATAGGCAATTAAAATTTTAATCGAATATATTTTGGTCGAATTGGATTAGTTTTTATTCCAATAACTTTTGTTCAAATAATTTTCGTTCGAATAACTAATATTTATTCCAATAATTTTTATTCGATTAGTTTTTAGGCCTTTATTGTGCAAAAGTGTTGTAAAAGTGATTAAAAGGGTTAAACTTCATGTCAGCAGAAACTCTTGAAGCTCTCTAGTATCCTTTTTCTGTGGAAAATTCTCCCAGGGTTGCTATATGGACAAAAATTGTTCTTGAAGTGATTAAAATAGTGTAAAATAATATTACTAAGCTTCAAGCAGACTTGCATTTCAATGCCTGCAAGAACTCTTCACGCTTCCTTATATCCTGTTTTTCTGGAAATTCTTCAAGACTTTTTATGTGGCCAAAAAATCCTCTTAGGCTTGTTAAAAGAGCGTATAATCATATTACTAAGCTTGGTGTGGAGTTTTATTGCAATGCCAGCAAGGTGTAATCATACCCGCGAATATCCTTTTTCCTGAAAAATTCTTTATGGAGTAAAAATGTTCTGAAAGTAACTAAAATGAATGTAGAATAATACAGTTAAGCTTCGTGTTGAGTTTTGTTTCAATTGCAGCAAGGACTCTTCAAGCTTACGGATGTCCTTTTCTTAAAAAATTTTCGAAACTGTGTAAAACTATTCTTAAAGTGATTAGAAACGAGTAGAATAATGTTATTGATTTTCATAGGCGTATTCATTATAACATCAGCAAGGACCTTCGAATGTCCTTTTAACTTGAAATTTCTTAAGAGTTTTTGTTAGGCAAAAATTTGTAAAACTATTTCAAAAACTATTTAAAAATAGTTAAACATATAGATCGGAGTTTTTACGCTGTCTAATTTCAGTTTTTCTAAAAATATTATACATATGTATATTGAATAAATTTAGTACAAAAAAAATGTTTTAACTCTGCATAAAATGCTAAAAAAAAAAAACAAATTAAATTTCCCAAATAGCTTTAATACACCTGCCTAAGCAATTGATATTGAAATAAACAAGCTGAGTTGCATGAACGAAATTTCCTCGGAAATAGTAACCCATACATTATTTACAATTCAAAGCATTTTTGTTTTTTTGCAACAATTGCCTTTAGTAAAAACAAGCATGTGTGAGAAAAAAAATGTATTATCTTTCTAACCTTGTAAAGGATTGATTTCACAGTAAAAAATAAGTTTGATTTTGCTGGTATGAGACAGATATCAAGTTATTTATACCTAAATCAGCAACAGTATGCTCATGTATTCAATAAATATCCACACATTCCTTTCATTATTTGCTTTGACAAATACTGAAAAAAAAAAAGAATTATTACAATAACTTTTATTTGACTTTTATCAACAATATCTCAATTTAGCTCTAATGAAACACAGGTACTTTCAAGCGAAAACAAAACAAATTTGCCCAGCATTTTATTTAAAGATAAAATGCTGGGGAATTTTTTTTTTTTAATTTCTGCTTCTGAAAAAAATATTTTCCAGCTTTTTTTAAGTTATTGATATGTTGCTAGGAAGCTTTAATCATCTTCTAGGCAACGTTTTGCAAAAATTTCCACTTCATTGGGCTGTCGTGCTTGCTCGCCTACACGTACATACGATCGGTTCTGCTTAAAGCAAAAATCAAAGGTTTTTGATATTTTTATTGAAGCCTTTGTTTTTCGTATGTCTCTACTGTTAAAAGCGTTAGAAAAAACCTAAATTGGTTTGAAATTTCGCCATAAATAGATACATATGTATGTACATAAACATGCTGATAAAAACACAGAAGCAAAATGCGTAATTTTTGCTTCTTTGTGTTTCTTTATGCATATGTATGTACATATATATGAAGTTTGTTTGTAGCCTGCAGGAACTGTGACTACAGTTGTTTATGATGGAGTCAGTTGTTGTTCTAGTTTAAGGCCCTGAAAATACTAGTTACTTTCAAGATACTAAATGTGGATGTTATTGAATATTGACTGTTGATGTTGTAATAACCAAAATGTAGATTCATTGTTTCAGGGACAATTCATTACAGTATCCTTGCTGCCTGGTAGATATGCCTTTCTTCAGTTTACTGCAGGGGAACTTAATTTTTAACATGGAAAAAAAAATGAATTCCAGCTCACAAAATCAATCGAGAACTCACTTTTCTCTGGCTTTGATTGCAGCAAAATCAAAAATGTTTAAGTTTTTGTTGTGTGTACTTGAAGACCTCATGATGAAATTGTCGAAGAGATGGAGAAGTTCGAGACAAAACAGCTCACCACCCAATGACCGAATAGAAACAAACCGAATAGAAGGTCACACAAAAAATTGATTATGTTTGCGTCTTTTATTGAATGTCTGCAGCAAATGCACACAATCAAACATTAGTGATGACTCTTTTGCACATGTGCTGGGCACTTAAAAAATATTAAAACTGCCAATCAATTCTCCACAGATAAGTTAATTTGTTAACAGCTTTTTAGAGCAGAGCTATCGATAGCATTTCTATAGCAAAATAAAGTAATTGATTTGTTTTCTTTAGTTACATACATATGTACATACATATGTATATAAAGTTATTTATAGCTTTTTTATATTTTTCTGGTCTAGCGAAACATTTTTGTCTTGCATCTTTCAAGCGTAAACTTAAATTTACGTGACTGTCTTAAACTCAAGCGATTTATGAATTTTTAATTTTTTCCCCTTTTTACTTTAACAAAACAAAAAACTCTTTTATCAGAGAACAAAAAAGATTAAAAGCGAACCCAATAAAAATAAATAAAGTAAAAAAATAAAAAGCAGTAACTAAACAAAAGGATATTCGATTTCCATAAAATCTCATCTTTATAAAAATAAATAAAGTAAAAAAAAAAAAACAGTGAAAGCATATTCGATTCCCACGCATACAGTGCGCTCAACCAAAAGTTATGTTTTTTCCTAAACCAACTAAACTGTTGCTTAGAAGAACCCAACCCTTTCATGCCATTCAGAGTGTAATTCGTCATTTTTGGCCAGAGAAAAATAAATAACGAATAAAATCTGCTCTAATTTCTTTTTTAAGCAGGAATTGTTTTTTTTTTTTTTAATTTATACAGAGACAGATAAAGATGATCAAAAGCCTAAAATGTCTTGAAATTATGAAACGTGTAGAAATTTGCCATTGCTTGTAGCATTTCGCAGCCTGGCATTGTGTCTGTCAGGAATAAAACACTATTCAATTGATTTTTTAGGGTTTAGGAAATTGTATTTAAAAAAAAAAACTGAGTTTATATGCATGTAAATACATATGTTGTTAATATCCATTTACATACATTTGTATGTACATATGTGCATTAGTTCTTTAGTTTTCGACTCAGCCAGAGCATGTACTAATAATGTTAACAAATAATCCGTGTTTAATTAATTCCTATTATCTAAAAGCCTGTAACACAAGCATTACTTTAAAATGCTTGTCTATTTAAGCATATTGTTACGAATTTAGTTGTGAACAGTGCAATTGTAATTGTTCTAGAACGTACTGAATTGTTGTTATTTTATATGTGCTTTTGATGGCTTGTTATTTATTATAAATGAACCAGTGTTCGCAGGTCAATGTATTTCTTCCCCCCAGCAAAATTTTAAAACCCCCTAAAATTCAATGTGTTTTTTTACAAAATCCCCCTAAAAAATGTTGGTTTGCGAACAGCGTTCCCAGGTCAACGTATTTCTTTCCCCCAGAAAAATTTTAAAACCCCCTAAAATTCAATGTTTTTCTACAAAATCCCCCTAACAAAATTTTAGTGAACATTCTGCTTTAGTTTGCG
The DNA here is from genome assembly GCA_963662145.1 of Sturmia bella. NCBI lineage: Eukaryota > Metazoa > Arthropoda > Insecta > Diptera > Tachinidae > Sturmia > Sturmia bella. The sequence goes on along the minus strand of OY759170.1, from coordinate 9,487,705 downwards.
AACAGCGTTCCCAGGCCAATGTATTTCTTCCCGCCAGAAAAATTTTAAAACCCCCTAAAATTCAATGTTTTTTTTTACAAAATCCCCCTAAAAAATGTTGGTTTGCGAACAGCGTTCCCAGGTCAACGTATTTCTTTCCCCCAGAAAAATTTTAAAACCCCCTAAAATTCAATATTTTTCTACAAAATCCCCCTAACAAAATTTTAGTGAACATTCTGCTTTAGTTTGCGAACAGCGTTCCCAGGCCAATGTATTTCTTCCCGCCAGAAAAATTTTAAAACCCCCTAAAATTCAATGTGTTTTTTTACAAAATCCCCCTAAAAAATGTTGGTTTGCGAACAGCGTTCCCAGGTCAACGTATTTCTTTCCCCCAGAAAAATTTTAAAACCCCCTAAAATTCAATGTTTTTCTACAAAATCCCCCTAACAAAATTTTAGTGAACATTCTGTGAACATTTTAGTGAACATTCTGCTTTAGTTTGCCAAACACTATAGCGCAGTTCATTATTTGGCGCAAATGTCTTGCGTAAATGCGAATGCAAGAAATCGTTGCTTTTTCTTTGCAACCCAACAACAAAATATACAAGGTTGCACTCGCAATATTTTTGCATTTCCGCACCGCTAATTATATACGTGTTGCTTTTTTCGCACGAGTATTGCGTTTGCAACACTGACACTCGAACAGCTGACATTTTAAAACAAAGCAAACAAAAAATTGTAGAGATGGAGCCAACAGCAATTACCGAAAAAATAAAACGTGAAAAATTAAAAATTGTGTATTAATTTATCAGCTATTATTTGGAGTGCAATAAAATTTGCAAAGTTGTTAAAAAGGGTGCTCAATATTAGTTGCAATATAATCGCAAATGCAAACAGTCGCAACCAAAAACGCACCAAATGCTGAGTACCGCTTATATGTATTTTTCAGTGCATATGTTATGTTTGCAGGCGTGTGTTTTATTTTTATACATTTTCGATTTATTTGTATTCACATATTTTGAGATCTAAGTACATATTTTTATAGGCAGCTGGAAATTGTTATCTGCGTATTTAGAAAAAATTAAGTGTCTCCAAAAATATTAAAAGTTTCTAAGTCCTCTTGGCTCTTTACGTTCTTTGGACATTTTCATAAAAAGAGTTTTAATTTTATAAAAGGTTCTTAGATATTTTAATTTTCACAATTTTTGAGAAGCAGAAAAAATTCAAAGAAATAACCCATAAGTTAAAAATTCATTCAACTGAACAAAAAAAAAATGAACTTGAAATTACCAGTTGCAAAATGCTGTACTTGAAACTACCAGATGAACATAAAATATTTCATTTAGCAGTAAATAAAGTGTTGGACTGTTGAGTACCGTAAACTAAAGAATTGCGTGTTTTAACTTCATTACAATTAAAGAATCTATGGAAAACTTTAATATTTTCATAATTTTTTTTTTTTTTCATAAATATTTATGATTGTTTGAAATAAGATTTAAGAAAAAATTAATTGAGAATTAAATATTTATTGCTGTGTTATCAGCAAGTGATTGTTGGTAAGTTATTTGCTTTAATTTTAACTTTGATTTAATTATTATTTTTTAAATCTCATCTTTGTGAACTTTTTAAACAATGTTGCCATTGGAAAACATCAAAAAAATTTAACTAGAGAATAAAACTAGCGCTTCAGGTCAAAAGCATATGTTGACGAGAGGTGGAGGCGGCTGGGGAACAGCTAGTTGTTCCCCGGCTGTGTTTATTTGATGTTTTCTTTGCATTATTAAAACCTCAACAATAATAATAATAATCATAGAGAATAAACTTAGACCTGATTAAAGTAATACAAAAATATTTATATTATTACTTCGAAAACAGATGTCTTTTCATAGAAAAGCTCTATTTAATAAACAATAACCCACTTATCAGCATTTTATAAATTCCGGCAATTCATTATACATTGTTTATATTATTAATTGACAATTTCTATGACGATTTTTATGTTATTTAATGCGTTCGTTCGATATGCTTACAGGTTTAATGAGCCTTACATTTCAACTCCATTCACCGCTCGCTTGAGCATATTTATGTAATTTTCTCAAAATTTAATCAAAATGAAATATGAATGCCATAAAAATGAAATATGAATGATATGGTATGTATTTTCATCAGCCAGTTAGGCATAACAAACAAGTGTCCTGTCATGTTAATGACATGTTGGAAAATAAACTTCTACGCCATAAACTTTGTTCCAACTATAAGTAGAAACTAGAAGCACACAATATACACATATCTTGTTGCTGCCAGTCGTATTCATTTGTTTTTTTTTTTTTTCAATTTCGTCAACAGTCCTTTCAGAAGGCATTGCTAAGTGACTAAGCAAGTTTTTCAGAATTGAAAAAAACAAAAGACTATACAAAGCATAAGAAATCATTTACAGCTGTAAAAACTAAAGGTACTTTTGTGTTTTCTTTTTGCTTAAGAAATTGAACGTCTTTTACCGCTTGTGGAATTTACTATTTCGATAGAACACAAATAAATTGTTTTATTGTTTGTTTTCCAAAGAGAAAGTAATGTGAAAAAAAAAGAAAATACTTACATAAAGGTATTTATGAAAAGAACAGCAGCTTTGAAAAGGTCGTTTGCAATCAGTTGAAACTTTTGAAGGGGGGAATTTTTCAAAATAAAAGTTGCATATTTGGGAGAAAGGGAAAAATGATTTACAGTAAATAGGTTTGCTGTAAATCAGTTTGCTTTAAAAAACTGTTTTATTTTTTAATAACTGAAATCCTAAATCTAGTCTAGTAAATGCAATTATCTCTAAACCTTTGAATAATTTTGCTTACAGTTCCTTTTAGACAAAAACAAAAAAAAAAAACAGTATTCAAGACAAGTATTATGGCTGGAAAACAAATCTATTTTTATTTTCCTTCCATGTGACTTAACACACGTACATTATGCCAGGTGTATCATTTGATCGCATTTACATATTTATGTGAGTATGTATGTGTACAAAAGCACACAAATTAAATGAAAAAAAAAAAAAAAAATAAGAAACGCTTTGCGTTGAGACACCTGTAGACATATAATTTAATTTTGTGTCTATATTCAATCAAGTTCTAAGAAAGCTAAAATCCCTTAATGCATTCAAGTGCTAGAGTATTTGAATGAAAACGAAAACACTGGATTAATTGAAAGGTGGCTAAATGGTTGCATACAACTGCTGAACTCCTGTAACTGTGATACTCAAACGTTTTGAATTTGAAAAAGATGTCAACTGCTTGGAGAGGACCTCAAATAGCTATTTGCTCTGATTGCTGTCATCCTTTTTATTTTAATAAGCAAAAAACCCGACACAATAAACAAAATTATTTACCTTTCCTTCTTGCTTCTTGCAGACCAAATGTCCACATCTGGCCGTGTTTGTGATAAAAGTGGCATTGAATTTGCTGCAATTTTTTACTATAATTTTGTTTTCGTAAAACTAATATTTTATCCTATTGTATTTTATGAACCCTAAATGAACACTTGTAGACAAACAATACATCACCAAAAGAAAATCGAATGTATTTGATTTGAGAACAAGCAATAAATTACTTATTTGGGAAAAAAACGTTGCCACCACAAACAGCATAATATTTGTATCTACCAGCTTTCATAACTCTGTATGTGTGCAGGTATATTTCATCTCACAAATATTATTTTGTTTCTGAGGTTTATTTAAGGTCACTCAAATTTAATAATCGTACCTGTGAAATACACGTTTTTGAAACGCTAATTAAAGGCTTTCTTGGGCATTAGAGTAAATAGGACAGAGTTTTTGTTTTAAAAGAGAATCAAGTAATAAATCAGCCTAAACATAATTTTCCTTTTTAATAATAACTTTCAACCAAAAACGTGCTTTAATATTTTGTTTTTCTTTTAAGAAAGTATGGCTGAAGAAATTTTTATTATGATAGATTGCCTTAAAGTGACAAACAACATTTTCGTTTCCTATCTACTTCTCCTTGCTACTTTTCCACACTCTACAATGAAAGAACTTTTCAACTCAGTTATTAAAAAACTAAAATAAGCCTTTATTTTAAATTTAAATTTGTGCCATAAAACCATTAACTCATGGAATATGCCGTCAAAACTCCATAAAAGGTTGTATCTTATGGTTCTTTGGCTGTGTGCTAATTTTCAGTTTGATTGGAGCCAGGACTCGTTGTGCTGTCATATATCCTTTTTCTGAAATTTAAAAAAAAATTTCTGAATATATACTGGTAATTCAGTGTAGCAATGAAATCTATAAACTTGTATAATTTTCAAGCCGTAACAACAAGGACTCGTTATCCTTATTCCTAAAATTAGTCTTAAACTATTAAAGTGAATACAAATAAAACAAAAATCGCTGTAGGGAAGCAGAATGCTACCGTCATGGTCCATAATAAATATCAGTTGTATAAGATCGAGGTCTGAGCGAGGCTTCACATATCCTTTTTTTTAACCAAGCAAAATCTTAAAAAAAAATAATTCAACTAAGCATTCTATATACTGTAAGTCTTGTGTGTAGAATTGACTGAAATAAATAAATAGGAAAAAAACAAAAATCAGTTCTTAAGGATTAAAGCATTCTATAAAAAAAAAAAAATTTTTTTAATTTTTTAAGGCCATAATTTTTTTTTTGTAATTTAAGCAATAAACATTTAAAACTACGTAAAAGGTTGAATTTTATTGTTCTTTAGCTGTGCACCGAATTTCAGTTTGATTGGAGCCAGGACTCGTTGTGCTGTCATATATCCTTTTTTATTATTATATTTTAAAATTCTTTGAAGTAAATTATAAAGTATTCTAAGCCAGCTTGTGCCAAATTAAAAATGTTAAAAACGCAATTTGGGGCTATAAAATTATTAGTTTATTGCTTTAACTAACTATAACTTCTTAAAAGGTTGTATTTTATTAAGCTTTAGCTGCTTACCAATTTTCCGTCTGATTGCTGGCAGCACTCGTTGTGCTGTCATATATCCTTTTTTTTTTTTGTATTTACAATAAAATCGTTGAAAAAACAATGATAACTAAATGTAGTAATAAAATATTTAAAACCGAGTAGAATTTCCCATACAAATATGCCATCATACATGTAACCTTTTTCCTAAAATTGCTTTGTAAACCATTAAAATTAATGAGAATAAAACAAAACATTGCTGTTAAAGTATGTAATTAATATCAGTTTGGCAACCGCCAGAACTAAATAAGTCTTTACTTAATTGATATTGTTAAAAAAGTGACAAACCCAGGGTTGAACTTAAGCCTGAAAAAGTAATTTAATATAAATGTATTACAACATCATAGTTCAATGTAATTAATATTTCAGTAAAATGTCCCCATATCTCGTTTTTCCATAACTAAATACAAACTAAGAAATTTAAAGCCCATCAAAAATTATGTAAATTGTTGATGAATAGTGTGACAGATTTGTTTTCACAACATCTCTTTGTTAAGTATTAAATAAAAAATGTTACATGAATCGTATTACTGCTATCAAATGTTTATGATTTGAACTTGAGACTTAAAAACATAAATTTAAAGCAAAGATTTTTATTGCCTTAATATACAGTCATATAATAATTTTTATATGCCCTTTCTCAAATTGCGAAACAACTTTATTATTATTTTAATCCTGCTATTTAAATTACACTAAATAGCTAATTTGTTTTCTCTTACCAAACAGTAAACAGGAAGAGCAGTAGCACAATAAAAAATTATGTGTGTGATACTGCATTTACTATTTTTGTTTTTAATTTTTCTTCTTCTTATTTTTCTAGTAAGTCTATGAAAATTGGTATATGAATGGAAAACTATGTTATTATTATGTATGTTAAGTTTCAGCTTGCTGACTGCAAGGACTCGTTAGGACCCCACATATCCTTTTTCTTTAAATTACAAAAATATTAACAAAAGTACTCAGAAGGCAGCGAAATAAAGAGATTGTAGGGCTAAGGATCAGCTATGACATTTACTTACCTAATATCGAATATCCTTTTTTATTAAAATGCAAAAAAATCTCTGAAATTTGGTATATAAATGTAGAACTATGTTATTAAGCTTGTCTCCAAATTGTAGTTTTGTTACTGCAAGGACTCGTTATGTGCCCATATATCCTTTTTTTGAATTTCAAAAACTTTACAAAATTAAATTGAAATTCAAGCAAATTTTGTGATCATAGTTCGTGGTTTTCAAAATCTGCTATAAAATTTGCTATTTACGTGACAAGGACAAGTGTAAGCACTTTTTATATAATTTTTAATAAAAACAGAGAAATTAGGTAAATGAACGTAAAACTATGCTATTACACTTAGTTGTATATATCAGCTTACTTACTACCAGAATTCGTTGTAGCTCCACGTATCCTTTTTCTTTAAGTCACAAGAATTTCGCTAAACTTAATAAACATTCAGCCAAACTGTGTAGCTAGTCGAAGATTGTTGCTGTGAATTTTATTGAGTAGTCGGCAAGGAATCGTTTTCGCTCCATATATCCTTTTTTTTTATTGAAAAAAAAATGCTGCAAAATTTATTTCATGAAAGTAAAACTAAGTCATTCTGCTGGTTACCAAGTATCAATTTTGTTACTGCAAGGACTCGCGGTGGCCCCACATATCCTTTTTTTTTTTTTTTTTTTTTTTTTGTAAAAGCAAAAACGTTCCCAGAATTGAGCCAAATTTTGCGAATGATTGAATAATGTTTCATTTAGTTTTTATGCCACTAATAATGCAGCAAGAAGACAAGGTCCCTCCATATACATACATATGTATGTAATATTTCTTATTAAACAATTTTGAATTTTAATGTTACAATCGTCGTACTCTGATGAGTACGGAACCCTAAAAAGGACTTTAAATAGTTCATAATGCAAAAATAAAATAAAAATAAATAAAGTAGTGCATACTTTCGCCACATCGGACTAAAACAATTCCAATATACACTACCAAATGCCACTGCTTTGTAGAGTACTCGTATTTCAGATTCAGAACAGCGAACTGCAGGGTTTTTTTTTTTGAGTGTTTTCTGAATTTATATTTACTGGATTTAGAGTTTGTAATTTGTTAGGGTTTCATTGCTGCCCATAAAACATTCGTTTCAGATGTAATTGTTTAAGTTTTTGTAATCTATTTTTATTTTTTTTATTTTTATTTAATTGAAAATCAAAATTAATGTGCTGTTCAGGGTGTTAATAAATTACAGCATTTTTCCAGATCATTGATGGTTTGTCTAGCACAAGACAAATGAAGACACTTTTCCTTTGTCTGTTGGCTGTCACTTTCTAAATGGTCTAAGCAAAATTAATTCTAATAAACTTTATTGTTTTGCTTTTTGTTGAGGGGCAACAATCACAATTTGTTGTTTGCCAAAAGAAGGCGAGAATTTCATTACATTATCTCCATTAAAAAACCATAAAAATAAAAAGCAGAAATCTTTCTGCCTCTGACACAACATTGTACAAATAAATAATTCATTTTGTGGCCTTTCTTATTCGGAATTTATTTCCTTCGTTTAACTAAATAAAATAGAAAAAAGAAATGTTTAAGAGATATCCTAAAACAATTGTACATTCCATTAGTGTCCTTAAAGTATCCTTAAACATTTCTATTTAGCTTTTAATATTAAACCAGCAACAAATAATTCTTAAAATGTTAAATGTTAGCCGGTCATGAGCCAAAAAATAATAATAATAAAACCCATAAAAAGAAGCTGCTTGAAAATTATTTCAAGTTTATTTCATTATGCTTCCCGGAAAGAAGAGTACAAAAAAAAAACCGAACAACCAAAAAAATTTGGGTTTCCTTTTACAATAAAACTCTTCAAACAAACACATCAGCAGGGCAGGCAGCGCATGAAAAGTGTTGTTTACTGGCCTCTAGCGTATCACATAAATAAAAGAATATTGGGAAAAATATTAAAGCGGCTTTTAAACATATAAATGAAGCAGATTCATTTTACCACCATTTCAAATGTTTTGGCATCCTAAGAAATGGGCTTAAAAAAATGCAAATATTGTGTGCCACGCGGCAGCATGAATTAAGAACGCCCCAAAGAATAATAATATACATACATAGAAATAACAAAAAATATAAAATTCAGATTGTAAAACTTCATATGAAACAGAGGAGTAAAGAGCCTTGCGGAGAAGATCGTGGCGTAAAATTGTTCATGATGTTTCTCGCTGGTTTCGCTAAAATGTGCATTCATTTTGTTTGATGTATTTGTGTTGAAAACAAAAACAAATTCTCATATTTTGTTATTGTTTCGAATAGAAATTCGAGAATAGAATTTTTTGTATGCCTTAAAAAAACCGGCAGTTAATGATGTTGCTAAATTGAGCCCATATAAAAATTTAAAAGCATAAGAGTTCGAAAAAAAAGGCTTATCCATTTCGTGGTTTCAAAAGTATAGGAATGGAATTCGACATCTGTCAAACTAAGTTGTTAAACCAAATTTTTTTCCTTCTCGGTTGAAAGCCTGACATTGACGAAAATGCATAACAATGATCAAAACCCACTACAAAAATGGTGACTCTGCCACAGCCACTTGTCGGGCTTTAAGTGGAGATTATGGTTTCCATAATCGTTCAACTAAGCCAGCAATGGGCGAAATTGTGAAAAAATTTGTAGAGACTGGAGCGGTTACAATCATGGCAAGGCCTGTGCATCCGCTGAAAAAATCGCTGCTGCAAGTGAAAGTGTTGCCGAAGACCCGCATGTGTCGATTCCTTGTCGTTCTCAGGAATTAGGAGTGTCTTATGGCGGCACATTATGGCCTACTTTGCATTTAGATCTACACCTACATCCCTAAAAAAGTCCAGCTCACACAACAACTGAAGTAGATACGTGGAATGGGTGCTTGACGGCCATTTTTCGAACAAAATTTTCTTCTTCAGCGATGAAGCACATTTCTCACTCGCTGTGTTTTACTTACCCATCATTAGAATTTTTATGGATTACATTCATATTTTAAAATCATGAGAGCTTTGGCTTATAGCGTCTCAAAAGTGTGGGAAATTAAAATTATAAGAGTTTTAAGGCATAAAAGTTTAAAAGTAGTAGAAGTTGAAAGTGTGCAAATATGAAAGCGTGAGAGTTTGAAAGTGAGGAATATACAAAAATAGTATAAAAGTACCAAAAAGGTGAGAGTTTGAAATCGTGAGAATTTGAAAGTGTGGGAAATTGAAAGTTTAAGAGTTTTCAGGTTTGCGAATTTGAACGTTTGAAAGTGTTTTGAAGCAAAATATTTTGAAGCTGCAGAGGCTTGAAAGCGCATACAATCTTACAAGTGCTAGAGCTAACGAGTATAAGAGCTTAAAAGTGTAAGAGCCAAAAGTATAAGAGCTTAAAAGTATAAGAGCTTAAGAGTATAAGAGCCTACAAGTATAAGAGCTTAAAAGTATAAGAGCCTACAGGTATAAGAGCTTAAAATTATAAGAGCCTGCAAGTATAAAAGCTTAAAAGTATAAGAAACTACAAGTATAAGAGCTTAAAAATATAAGAGCCTACAGGTATAAGAGCTTAAAAGTATAAGAGTCTACAAGTGTAAGAGCATAAAAGTATAAGAGCCTACACGTATAAATGCTTAAAATTATAAGAGCCTAAAAGTATAAGAGCTTAAAAGCATAAGAGCCTAAAAGTATAAGAGCTTAAAAGTATAAGAGCCTACAGGTATAAGAGCTTAAAATTATAAGAGTCTACAAGTGTAAGAGCTTAAAAGTATAAGAGTCTACAAGTACAAGAGCATAAACGTATAAGAGATTATAGGTATAAGAGCTTAAAAGTATAACAGCCTACACAAGTATAAGAACTTAAAAGTATAAGAGCTTAAAAATATTAGAGCTCTACAAGTATAAGAGCTTAAAAGTGTAAAAACTTAAAAATATAAGAGCCTACAAGTATAAGAGTTCTAAAGTATAAGAGTTCGAACAAGTGCCTCTAATGTAGAACATATTTTTTTTGCAAATAGCCAATGTTCTAAGACTGCTGTTCTCTCTTTTCTGTCCATCATTCAGCTGCGGAATGATTCTTGACGTTTTCTCCAGCCATGTTCTCGAACTGGTGCAAGAATTTTGCCCCAAGCATAATTGCCAAATTTCAGACGCGCTGCGCATGATTTGTTAAATAATTTATGTATTTCTTTTTAGCTAGAGAAAATATTCAGAAGATTTTAATAAACTGAAGTGACTGAAACTAAAAGAAATTAAATGAAATGAAAGAATAGTAATGTTCTGAAAATACAAAAACACTTCAAAGTCACCCATTAAAAAATTTGCTAATGGCTTATATGTATTTATAACAACAAAACACTTTGTTATTTATCTCCTTGCTCTTTTGCTGCTTGTTGTACTATTTTCCTGGAAATCTTAACTCTGGCTAAACCGAAGTGTAAGCAATAATATTGACAAAAGCGCTCACTCATTGACATTCTCAGAGGGGTCATAATAAACAAAAAGAAATTAGAATATTTAATAAAAATAAAAAACGAGTTAAAAAAAGTCAAGAATTTAAAACGAATTTATTTTGATTTCCGTAAGCTGCCACCCAACCAACATGAAGAATTAAAAAAAAAAAAAATTGAGAAAAACTTGAAACACACAACAGGTATCATGTCCTGAAGCAGATAAAAAAAAGACAGCCAAAGACCAGTAAAAAAAATTGAGAAGGAGTTTTTATGTTTGCTTGGCTTACAGGGGGCACATTTTGTATTTAATATTCGATTTTTCAAAACTGATAGAACTTGATATTAAAAAAAATGACCCCATTTCAAGAACAAAACGAAAACGAAAAACTGCAGTTTCCAAAAATAGAATTAGAACAGTTTTTGAAAAAGTTAAGCACTTGCCCCAAATACACTGGGCTTGAAGAATGTGGTTCCAACAGGACGAAGCAATGGCACACACTGCATGAGTCACAACCATCGAATGACATCTTTTGTTAATTTTCGTTTTAGTTGGCTTTGTATGATTTTACCACTACCAAAAATCTCGATAAAGACAGCTAATTAATTTGCTGCAAAAAGAAAACCCAATTCAAAGCAATGATTATGGATATTTATGTCCTTTCATTTATACGTACATACATTGACATGTGCCACAAATGAAATAATGACAGCAAAACATATGGAAAACTCACTCATTTCAATTTCATCTTAAATCATTATAATTACGACTTCTATACACTGCACTACAAATATTCACTGTACAGGAAATAAATCAGTTTGTGATTCATGTTTGTAATTTCTGTATTTTGGATTTAAAATTATATGCCGCCAACATTTCCTTGATGCTAATCAACTCATCAGTAGATGGGGAAAAATCTTAAAAGAATGTTTGAGTCTACTGACCAGTTGATTAGCAGCAACGAAATGTCGGCGGCCTATATACGACTGGAAAATATAGAAAATATTAAACTATAATTTTAGAACCGAAAATAAAATAAATAAATAAATTCTTAATTCCCATTTCTGACCCCTCAACGAGAAAATACACTGGGTTTGACGAGCAATTATTCTAACCTAGAATATCATTGCCAGAACCAACACAAATTTGTAATATAGAATTGTGAATAAATAAATAAAAAAACAAAAAATTTGCTCCTTAGGCGAACATAACCTTAAAATCTGCCTTGGCTTAATTTAATGTTGTTAGGTGTTTTCGCCTGTTTTGCCTCAAATTGGTATTTGCTAATGTAACTATGTTAATACATATGGGTTTTTTTTCTAGTTTCTAGCCAAAACAAAGATCAACTGGAATGTAGTGGTCACGTTTTTTGGGCCAAACAAAGGCTACCGCCAAAAAGTTGGCGGTAGCCTTAGAAACTTTATTGTTTCTTGAACTAATTGATTGAAGCAAAATTGGCACAGAGTGTATTGAAATTTTTTAGGTGGTTTTTTAAAATACGAGCAGAGGTCTGCAGCAGCCTCTTGAAAAATGTTATATCTTAGAAAAAAAATTTTTTTTTGGCTGTCAGGCAAGAAAACATTTTTTCATTTATGGGGTTTTTTTTGTCTGCCTTCCAATGCTTTAGTTTTATGTGTCTCTAAAAATTTCTTATAAAATAACACACTTTCACTACGGCACAAGTACAGTGTTATGATTTCATTAGTTTAATTGTTGAAGCTGGTGTCAAGCACGTAAATGTTTCTCTTTATAACTGTAAATTAAAATAACATTTAATCAATACGCCGTCACGCCAGAAATCAAGCGGAAATAGTTGAATGGAAAATATTGAATTTATAACAGGCATTAACTGACGTTTATAGCCGGAATCACCCCACCCAATTGTATATATGTATGGGGGTTTTTTTTTTATAAATAAACTATAAATAAACTCACAAACATTTTGTGTTTTTTTTAATATTGTTATCGGAACAATGTGACTGAATTGTAGTTGACGTAAAAACAATACGATATACATAAATTACACGTCACACGTAACGACAACTTCAGCCAAATTTTTCCTTCATAAATCACTAACCCCCTTGTGACAACAAATTGGACAGCCCGATAAAATGACAGCATAAAATTACCCACCTCAAATTATGACACATCTAAAAATGAAGACAAATTAATCACAGCCCAAAGGAAGCAAAAAACTTTGTGAAATTCCAAATTTCAGCCAGAAAAACATGAAATTAGTCATGACCTGGGATCGAAACAGTTTGGGTACTGATGAGCGTCTCGGGGGAGGAGAAACATCCCCAGCCCATAAGTTTTCAAGTTCACTCTTCGTGTCTTCTTTAAAACTCTTAAAAGGAAGTAAAATCGAACATAAGCCCAATAAATTAATGAAAATGCTTAAAAATACCCCCATGTTGAAACAAAATGTCCGATAACATTATAAACCATTAAAAAAGTCTTTGAGAACATTATTCTCTTATTTTTATTTTTCACAAAATTACAAAATATGAAGAGTTACCTTTTAAACCAAAAATTTTAGAGCAACAATTCTGTCTTAAACATTTATATCGTTTTTATTTATTTCACATTTACTTGTATAAAGTTTTTCAACAAATTTCATGAAACCGATTTCTCTTAAAAATTTATATCGCTTTTATTTATAATTGTACATTTACATACATACTTTTCTAACTATTGTTTCAATTATATATTGACAAATTATCTTAAAGTTTATATTATTTACAATTCAATTAAACTGGCCTCTGCAAATCCTCGTAATCGTGATCAAACAAATACTGTCCCATAAAATTCATAATAATCATTTACGTATGTACATATATGCAGTCATATTTCTGGTTTCTCTTTTCTCGCCTGTTCGGTGGCATGAATTTCTTCATTCTTCATTCATGCATTTATATTATATTATGGTCTTTATTTTTGAACAATAAGAAATATATACCACCAATCAATACAAAAACACAGTGCTAAAATGGCAATAAGATTAAATATAGACAATCACAAATGAAGAGCTCAGGAACATGGAGAAATAGCCAGCAATTAGTCATGACCTGGCTTCGAAGCCACCTGGGCCGCTGATGAGAGTCGTGGTGGAAGTGTAACAGCCCTGGTATTGTTTCCTAGCGCTTCCTCCTAGTTTTCAGTTTTACTTTGCTTATCTTTGCTTAAAAAAGTTTGATCATTACAATTTTGCCACAAAAAAAAAATATATTTTCTCAATTCTGGGAAAGCAAAATGGAGGTAAAATAATTAAATTCGTTGTAAGATTCTTTAAACTTAGCAGTCTTTGGTACTGCAGCTGCCGCCAACTCACAACACTGTATCTTCAAAATATCCCACGACCTGCTCGCGACATCATACATAATTGACATATTTCGGGGTATGGCAACGCTGAAGGCTCTTCTGTGAACCGGGTTTTCTGCTTGCCGAATGTGACATGGTGTTGCCAAACTGTCCCAAACTAGTGCTGACAGCAGACTCGTAGCCCATTTGAGTGTTCTGTCGTTCGAGCAGCATATGCGAACAGGGTGGCAAGGCCTGGCAGTAGCGCCTCAATTGCTGCTTAAACACTGCCGTAGTGAGGGTATATAAAATGGGATTTAAGGCAGAGTTGACGGGCAAAACTAAAACAGCCAGCCAGGCGTACAGGGAAGGAGATATGGGTATACCTGAGAAAGGAAATCTGTTTTTTACACTCCTTAATCGTGCAAAAGATTTTCCCTAAACTCACCAGCCAAAGCCAATAATTTCACTACTATTACGGGCAACCAGCAGGCACAATCGGTGGCAATAATGATGGCAAACCTGTGCGAGAAATAGAAAAATTAATTTCTTAGAAAATTTATAATTTTAGGTCTAAAAAGAGACCATATTATTTGGTTGATGTTAATCGATTCATCAGTAGTTTCGAAAATTCTTAAGGAATGTTTGAAACCCAACTCTTCATTCCAAAATTCTCATGAACAAACTGAGAATCAAAAATGTTCAAACAAATCTGTTAAGATTTCTCAAGCCTACTGATGAGTTGATTGGCATCAGCGAAATGTCGGCGGCCTTGCAAGCGCCTGAAAAAGACAGAAAACAGAAAAAAAAGGTCTATTTTGGGACCTAAAATAATACATTTCAATTGGCTCTTAAAGCAAATAAATAATTAAGCTGCTTAGAAAATACACAATCAGCCCAATCATGAATATTCTCAAGAAATTTTATTCCTAAGGAAAATACGTTTCTCGAGAAAAAATTCCTCCAAACACAAATTACCTGAGAAACAAAAAAATAAAAGTTGGTAATATCCAAAATTTTTATAGGAAAAAACAAAATATATATGTTTTTAAAATATCTATTTTTTCCTCCGCCGACTATTTTCCCTCTTTGATGTGTCTAAAACAGGGAAGGTTAAAAAAAATTCCTAAGGAAATAAGAGGAATGGGAACTCTCACGGAATTATCATTCATGATTGGGCTGAATATGTAATTTCCTCAAGTCACACAAGCGGAATCTCTAAACAAGTTTTCTTTTTGCTCACCTTGTGGCCACCACACTTTCCCGTCCGCTTATGGTGCTGCGCATGCCTCCCCCTGAGTCCTTAATGGCCTGCAACATTCTTATGTACGAAATTAAAATGAAAACTAAAGACAAAGTATTTAAAAATATAAATAACACAGCCGAGTATTCCCAGCCCTGGAGTGAGATAAAAAAGAAAAAAGTTTTTTTCTTATACTTGGAGGTAATAAAAATCTTGACTTGCCTCTGCATAAGGGTCGTGAATATGCACAGAGAGACACACACCATTTGTGCCATAGAAATGTGAGCCGAAGTATTGTAGAGGAAATAAAGGAGCGCTGGCCAAAGCAAACGAAATGCCCCACAGAATGACGAGCCGTACAATAATTCTGAAAACAAAATGTACCAAACAAATATACATGTCCATATAAAATGAACTTCAAATTCTAGTTTCCCGCATGATTTGTCTGTCTGGTATCTAGTAAAAAAAAATTTAGTATTTTTCCACATAATATTTAAAAAAAAGAACGCTTGATTGCATTATGAAAACATCTTTTATATTTCGTTCAAATTATTTATCAGAAACTCAAAAAATGAAATGGTATTTTCCTGGCTATCGAACTGATGTTGAGCCCTGGCTGGCACAAAGCAATCAAGCGACTTGTCTGCATAGTTTGTATGGAGTCCGCACATTTTATTTATAAAAAAAGTCGAGTGCATAAAAAATAAATACAACTCGCAATGAGTTTTAGTTTAATTCAAAGACCGGTGCTGATGAGAAGCGCGACGTCTTCGTAACAACTAACTGTCCCCTAGCTGAAGCCCTTTAATGTGTTCTTCTTCTCCTTCACCGCAGTAAGATATAATTTATCCAATAAATATATGATGAAAATCTTGGCTTGCAAAATAACACCATATACAAAAAATTTCGAACATAATTTCGAAGTATAGAATTTTTTTCAAACATCCAGTTTTTAACTCTTTATCGGGGCCACCTGCATTCTAAATAGTTTTTTTTGCAACATAAAACATATTTATGGAAAAAACAGCTGGTGCAAATATTTTATTTATTAGGTGAAAATAAATTTCAGATTTCGCGGCAGGAACCAACTAAATATCTCGCATTTATTTTGAAACTTCCCATTGTATACATTTTTATCATTTGAATATTTAATGACAATAAATTTTTGCCAAGTAACTCGTTATGCGAACAATGCGATTTTAATTTAGAAATGTAAAATTTCCATTAAAATTTTGAAATTTGCATTTTTATCACACAATATGTACGTGATGAAATTATTTTCTTGCAGAAGTCGAACAAAACTTCAAAATTTCCAATTTAATTGGAAACTTGTACAAATTTTAAACACAAAAAATTATTTTTGTAAAAAAGCCGTACACAAAACATTCGAATACGTTCCCAAAACCTCAAAATTCTACTTCTACTTGTATCACCTATTATGATTTGAAGGGATCACCTTAATATTTTTATTTTTCGCAAAATGAAGCTGTTTTCGAAAAATTCGAACATGATTTTGCACTGTCAAAATTTCGTTTTACACTATAAATTTTATAAACATTTATAAATTGAGTGTGTGAACTAAAGGTTTTCTTGCAAAATAAAACCATGTACGCAAAAATTCGAACATAATTTCGAAATTTCAAAATTTTCCCCATATATAATGTTATAAAAAAATTTTTTTGTTTGAATATCAAATTATAGGAGCATGAATTGCAAGAACTGAATTTTTTTCTAACTTTTTTTTGGAAATTTTGGCTCGAAAACTCATGTTCGAAAATTCGAAATCGTGTTACAATTGCCTCAATATTGAATTTAAATAATTTTTTGGGAATTTCATGTGGCAAAATGTTATATTAGCTGTTAATGGCAATGTTCGAAAATTCGAACTTAACTTCGAAATTTCGAAAATGAATATTTTTAGAGAGATTTGGAAAAAAAATTATAAAATTAGCTTTATTTACTATCGAAATAGTTTCAAAGTTTTTTGCTAACGGTTTTTATTTTTCTTACCTTTTCCTTGCTGAATCTCTGGTATGTAGAGGTCTCATCACCGACATTAAACGATCCCAAGTGATCAGTGTTAAGAGCAGCGTAGACGACTGGCAACTAAAAGTGCTTAAAAATCCTAGGGGAAATAAAAAAAATGATTTATAAATACCCAGATATTATCACCCAAAATATTTCAGTTACAGTTTTAAATTCAAAAAAAAAATTTTTTTTGTAAAATAGCAAAAAGAAATCAAGGAGGGAAATTTGCCATCACCAGCGTTAGATTGAATGGAACAAAAGCATAAAATATTTTTCTTTTCGTGCCCCCATTTTAATTTAATGAATTGATTTTTAAATGTTTAAGAGATTTAAATAGTGTTGTAGAGCACAATGGCCTGCCTGTTCAATGTTTCAATAGCTTTAAACAATGTTTTATACCACAATTATTTGTATACTCCCCTGGTTTTGCTCAATTGAGGAATTTGTTGAAAATGTTTAATATTCATAATAAATATTATTTTAGCTTTTATATCCTCTCTGCCGCTTTCTTTTTTTCTTTGAACTTACGATTTCTAATCGATTTTTCATTTTATAGTGGGTTTTGTTTCATAATAAAATTATCTACTTCTAGTGTGACGTTCACAAGTTATGAGTTGTATGTAATGGAAAAATTAGATTTAAATAAAATTTGTGCATATTTGCATCTCAGAAATGTAAGCTTTTGATTCGCACTGACGCTGCGTATGATTGATGCAAATGCATTTAAGAGCACTCATACTCAGTCAATCCAGACCAGACAATTCATACCGTCCCAAGCAAGCCTAACAAATGACTGAGCTCGTAGCTGATTGATTTCCAAAGTGTATCCTGCTAAATACTAACAATATAGCTTGTCCCCCAGCCTAAACATATTCAAATCTGCTTTTTTTTATCCTCCACAAATAATAATCATTGCAATTTATTTAAAAAAAAAATCGCTCTTGATTTGAATACCAAAGTACTATTTGTGCCTTACACCAAAATTGCTCAACATTATGGCAGCATTTTGCCATAATTTTAAGCTGGTCATAAGATATCATATCTGTAGCAATAATTGAAAATGCTTGGAATATAACTAAACCTCTTCCTTTTCCTTGACCCAACAACTTTTGCATGCCAGCTAATCTTAACGCTTTAGTGCACAATTTTGCCATTAGATTTCCCTCTACGATTACTTTATAATCAAAATAGTTTTCTTTAGAGATTTTCTGGCGTATAATTTCCAATAACCAACCTGAAAATGCACACATGTCACTGTGACGCCATGACTCCTCGTGTACAATATATTCGCCACGAAAGCTGATATCAGCACAAGCAATAATGGCCAAATAAATACCCATTAGAAAATCACTGGCCGCCAAATGACGAAGATATAACGAATGCTCCACATTGCTACGCGTTTTATAGAAATAACGACCCATTAGCACCAGCAAATTACCAACAGTGGCAATGAAAGCCATCACCCACACACTTGAAGAAAGAGAATTAGAAAGTTGGAGGGAAAAGAACAAGAACAAGAGAATTACTGAAATGGGAAAAAAATGCAATCTTTCACAATAATACAATTCTGCAGTAAATAACAGAATATAATTCAACAAAAGAAACGAGGAGCTGTGTATTTAAAAAATTTGATTTTCTGTCGTAATTTTACTTTCAAGTAAAAAGGACACCATAATTTGCAAGCGGTAGTTGTGAGACTAAGCCACTAATTTTCTAAATCACAACGCAAAGCCGGAATTTAAATGGAAAATAGCAACTAATTTGATGATATTTTACAAATTTACTGTTGGTTGTGGGTACACAAATGTAAAACTCAAACTTCACAGATGAACGCATATTTGTCGGGGTGTGGGAAATTTGTAAATTTGTATTATAATTATAAAATTTGTTTAAAAAAATTTTGAATTTGTTATTGCTTTCCATCAAAATTCTGGCATAGCATTGTGAACTGCAAAATTACAACCCAAGTTTTCCTTCCTTTAAGAGCATAACATTGCATGCAGATGGCTATTTTGTTTCCATTTCCCTGTTTGCTGTTTTTAGTTGTTCCATAATTTATGCCGCTCCAGCTGAAAAGCTGAAAATATTTGAAAACCCGCCGCATACATACCTGCCTCTTAGTATTGTATTATCCAATAAATGATAAGTACTACTGATACCATCGCCATGTGGTTCGCACACTCTGACATGCATTGCTGCTCGGCACAAATGGAACCAGGAAAAATATCTGTCAAGCACAAAACAAAGTAACAAATCAAGAAAGCCCATGAATGAAATTCGAACAAGAGTTTTCAATGTTTCAAAAAGTTATCAAGTGCATTCGAAAATTCAAACTCAAGTTCGAGTTGAGAAATTTTTCAAAATTCAAGTTTTATATGTATATAAATATTTATCACTTCAATGTATGCGAAAATTTGTCTAGTGCAAAGTAAAGCTATATTTGAAAAATTCGAACTTGAATTCGTAAAAGCTTGAACATGAAATCGAAAAATTCAAATATGCATTCGAAGTGTAAAATTAGTTTTTCAAACTTATTATTTAAACACATGATGACAATATATATATGTATATATATATTTTTTTTTGGAAAATAAATTCATATTCGAAAATTTCGAAGTTCAAAAATTTATTTTTCAAGATTCTAGTTTTACTGCCACTCATTAGCTAAATCTGTTATGAAAATATTTTTGGAAAAAATTCGAACATAATTTCCAATTGGGAAGTTTCTTGCCAGCTACCAATTTTGTAATTATTTATGAAATAAAAATGTGCTGAATATGCCTTATTGCCCAATAACGCCATATTCGAAAAATTCGAACATAATTTCGTACCACAACATTTTGTTGAAATTACCGATTTTGTAACTATTTATCAAACAAAGATGTGATAGATATGTATATTTTCTTGCCCAAAAAAGCCATATTCGATTAATTCGAACACAGTTTCGAATTGCCAATTTTTTAAAACTATTTACTCTACTGATGTTCGTCAGTTAAATATGCCAAAAAAAAATAGTTTTTGGAAAATAAAGCCATATTCGAAAAATTCTAACATAATTTCGAATTGCGAATTGTTTCAAATTACAGATTTTTTAACTTTTAATCAAATAAAAATGTGATAAATATATTTTTTGGCCCGATGAAAGCATATTCGAAAAATTCGAACATAATTTCGAATTGCGAATTTTTTCAAACCACAGATTTTGTAACTATTAATCAAACCAAAATGTGATAAATATATTTTTTGGCCCCATGAAAATATATTCGAAAAATTCGAACATAATTTCGAATTGCGAATTTTTCCTAGCTACCAGGCTTACTGCAACTCATCCCTTACATATGTCAAAAAAAGTAGTTTTTGCATAAATAAACCATATTCGAAAAATTCGAACATAATTTCGAATTGCGAATTTTTTCAAATTACCACTTTTTATCAAGCAAAGTTGTGATAGACACATTTTCTTGTCCAATATTCGAAGAATCCGAACATAATTTCGAAATGTCAAATTTCATTTCACATTTTCAATTGTATAATTTATGTTTAGAAATTTAAAAATGTTCGAAATTTTTCACAACTAATTTCGAAAACTCTAGCTTAAATTCGAAAGACCAAATATGTTGGTGGCTTAAGACATTTTTAGAGAGTCTACCAAACACAATCTGAAATTATTCTATATAGTCTTAAGAAATATGTTTTAAAGTTGGAACTTTCCAATACGATGGTGGCTTAAGGCATTCATTTGTTCTCAATTAATTTAAAGAAGAACGATGTCTTAAAACTCGTTTACAGTTTTGAATTTACGAGTTCGAGTACATTAATATGTGATCAATGAATTTCAAAATTTTCAAAATTTTTTATATGTTTAAAGTTAAGGTAAAACGAAGCTCGAAATATTACTTACATATAATCCAAATTTTGTAAATTCTGCAACACTGCTGCGTCGAGTGTTCGAAACTCATTGTCGTTCAGTAACAGTGACGTCAAGTTGCCCAAACAAGCGAAGGCATGTAAATCAAATGTACGCAACGAATTATTATTTAAATGCCTGCAAAAAAGAAAATGATTATTCTTCAGTTTTATATTTTTTACCCCAGAGAATGTAACAAAGTCTCTATTTTTTTTTTATCAGAAAAGCTGTTAACTCCTTTGACATTGCAAATAAAAAAAAAGGTGATATCTTTTGTCATAAAATTGCTCCCTCTTTAGCAAGTAGCAAGTCGCAGAACAACAAAAGACTCTTTATTTGTTGGAAAAGGTGTATGTGTAATCCTTGTGGGAAAATATACTTCAGACTTCATTGCAACCAACTTCTGTTGAAGATTTTCAGCAGATGTGTATTAAACTAAAATAATTTGCCCACACAAATAAAAATGTGTTTGTCAGATACATTTTTATATCATTATATCAACTCGGGCGAAACACAATAATCCAAACCTATTAATTCATAAGTTTTGATCAAAAACAAGCCAACAACTTTTCCAACTAAATGAGAATTGCTGTAAAAAAATGTAAACAGAATTTTCATTTTGTTGCCAATACATGTTACTTACAGTCCTTGTAGCCGGCTTAAATTACAAAATGTTTCATCTTTTAGTTCTGTGAGTAGATTTCCAGCTAAAAACCTGCAAGAAAAGAGAAAAAAATTTCTCATCAATTTTTTTCTATATCAATTTTATTTGTAACAGCCAGCTGTACCCCAGATTTTTGTTTCTAAATTGTTTTCCCCTGGAATCCTGTAGATATTGTTGCCCTGAAAAAGTTATGGGAAGGAGAGCGAAATGTTTTCAAATATGATCAACAATTAATAAGCGGACTTTACAATATATGAACGCGACTATTGTAAAGGGTATTTAAGATTTGGCATAGAAGTCTGAAACTCTTACTTTTTTCCTTTGCAAATGTTTTTAATGAATAATCGTATTGTAGCTCTTTACTTTTTGTTTGTCAAACAATTGTTGAGAACAAATTTAATTGGAAAAGTTTCACAAGATTTTCTTTACCTAATGAATTGCTGCAATAGTTGCCATCGATTCGTTCTCCATTGTACCAAGTGAATGGAGAGTTTTTTTTTTTTTTGGTTTCAAGTCCTTTTTTGTGCGCCAGAAAGGTTTGCAGGCGCAGTGAAACTATTTTTTTTTTGTTATTCAATTGTAAACTCTCTAAATCAAATAAACATTTCACGTTCTACCGCCATTTTCTAACGAAACCTAATTATGTCAAGCTTTAGATAACCCAGCAAACATTTGAAAGCAATTTCTCATTTTGAGAAAAATTTCTATAGCTTCTGCAAAACGATTTCAATTCATGGTTGATGTAATAAAGTAAAAAAAAAATGTTATTTCTCTGGAAAATTTATTGAGTTTTGTTATGGGAAATCCTGGTAGTGTGAAGAAAGATTCTAAAACTAATATAAAAGTATAATTTACCTTTTGAAGATAAATTCTCTTTAAAAGGAAATCTTTCATTATTTTATCCAAGCTACTAAGAATTTCTCTGAAATTTTCCTTGAGGGAAATTTTTTTTCGCTGTAGGGAAATTTTTTTACCTAGCAAAACTTTCAATTTACACAACATTTGCTATTTTTCTACTTAATGTATTGGCTTGAAGTGTGTTTTAAATATTTTTTTGTTGTAGTAAAAATTTCCCCAGTTGGGAAGTTTGGTTTTATCCACCATTTTTTATTTAGAATACAATATTTTTTTCTTGGTTTCCTTTAACAAACCTTTAAAACTATTATGCATATTTTTACTTTGTTAATAGAAATTTCCCTTGAAGGGAAATTTTTTTTGAGCCCGCAGAATGTTCCAACTTTTAAGATTTTTTTATCGCCACATTTAATAGAGGTATTTAAATATTTTTTTTAAATTTATTTCTGTTAATAAAAATTTCCCTTCGGGGGAAATTTTTTTCTACCAAGCAAAGTTTTTCAAGCCCAGTGAAATGTTAATTACGTTTATTTAGCAAGTCAAAAAAAATATTTTTAATCACATTGTCATTGTAAGAAAAATTTCCCTTAAGGGAAATTTTGGCTTTACCAAGCAATATTTTTGAAATCTGCTTAATTTCTTTTAATGTTTTATTGTAGTTCTTGGCTTAAATTTAGTTTTGTTAAGCTCCCTTTATGTGAAATGTGGGTCCATAAAAATTTCCCCTAAATTTAATTCATTAACAGCATCTGAATAACATGTTTCCTGGCTCACACACATCTGTCTTTTCACTTTCCTTTGTTACACAAACAGCTCAATTTGTAAAGCTTATTTACCATAGCAATAAAACACGTTACCTACTTCATCTAATTACGAAATCATTTTTTCCTTTCTTTTATCGCAATCTTGAATTTATGTGTTTGACAAAAGAAACATCATAAGCATTCTCATCAACATATAGATACGCTAAAAATTCGCAGTCTGTGAAGAGCTTTGTTTATTTGTACTCTAAACTAATTATATGTTTATTTTATTCCTTTTGTAATACTACTTACAAATATCGCAAATTTGGAAATGTAAAAGCGTTTCTTTCAATGTTGCGTATGCTGTTGTCGGCCAAAGACAAAGTGTGCACATTTTTTAAGTTGGGAAACATTCCGGCTTCTATTTGCTTCAGATGATTTCTATTCAGGTATCTGCAAGGAAATACACATAAAAATTCTCTAAGAACGTTAACCAAATGATACATTTAAACAGGTGAAGATATTTGTATAGAGATATGTGTCTATGTGTGTGTGTGTGTGTGTGTGTGTGTGTGTGTGTGCTTAAGGTGAACTTATTTGAAACGGAAGAATCATACACTGTAAAGGGGCATGTATGCAAATAAATGGGAAAAAACAAATAAAATAAAAAGGTTAGTAGCATAAGTAGATTTAGTTTCTTAGGTACAGTGGGCTAAAATAAGTATTGCCGGAAGACTGCGAATTGAATTGAATTGTCTTGAATGATGATAAGTTTTTTTAAGTCTTACGACTTAATAACAATTCGAAAATATGTGCCTCATTTTATTTCTTCTTTTTTCAAGTATCTCAGTGAGAGAAATAAAAGTGGTTTCCTTAATAACTCTTTAACTCCTTTTAAGCAATTCGTTGTTGCTGATTGCGAGCTTTGTTTTGTAGCATGAACTCCGATATAGAGTTAGCTTAATAATTCGAAATTTAAATCACGGAAATACTACTTATAAATCTACCAGCTAAATTCATAGACCGATGCATTGTTATTGCATGTGTGACTACGAACTAGAAGTACAAGGGCGATTTACGAGTTTGAAAAAAATCATAATTATGAAACCAACTGAACCTCGCAACGTCAATAAACTCAATTGTGTATGTTGTAAAATCCCAACGTATTCATGAATGTACAAATTCTTACGCTTATGCTGGGTGTTTGTTTTTTATTTGGTTTTAGTTATACACATCATTTTTACTCGACAGCTCATTCAATATCGAGCGTGTGTTCCAAACTTAAACTTTTATGGATGCTCAAGTAAAACGTTTGTGCAACAAGTTGCAGTTCTCTGATGCATATTAAATTTTGCTTAAAATTTTTCTTTTTATACAGAATCATTGTTCAAAAAAGCCCTCCTTCTCCAAAATAGATTTCTTTGTGTTGTCCATCATATAATTCATTATCTTTGTTTGAACTTTTACTCAAATTGTTTTCTTGTCAATTTTCTTTACAAAACAATATCATCACTTGTCACGACTATAGCATAAAATTTTTAACAGTTTTATCATAAAACTGCCAGTGTGCCTTAGATGTAATCATCAAATGACATCTAAGGCAAAATTTTTCTTCGCTGGCCTTTGCACTGTTTTAATTAAGTTTGCTTCTTTTCACAAAACTTTTTGCTTTACTTACAACATTTCTAACTTTTGTAAAGGTCGAAAAACCTTTTCGCCAAAAGTTTCCAAATGATTGCCCCGTAGATCGCTATGGTTTAGATAAAAATAATAAATGTCAGTTCTTATTAAGCGTTGGATTTTTCAGCATTTCAAAAACTTTCACTTACAGCTCCAACAATTCTTCCAGGTAAATAAAATCATAATCATGTAAAACATTCAAGCGATTGCCGGATAAAATTCTGAAAAGCAAAATACAAACATTTGTTTCTCAGCGTAAAGATAATGGGCAAAGTTTTTTTTCACTTTAATAATTAACTTTGACATGTCTAAGCATGGTCTCCTGCAGGTGCGTATGATTATCTTGATTATAACCAAACAAATAATCATACGCCACTGGCCTCTACAGTTTAATATTCAATGCAATACAGACTCCTCCGCGTACTTACAATGTCTCCAGATGGTTTCCTTTGCTAAAAAGGTCTTTCGGCAGCCATTCAATTTTATTTTCATCTAAATACCTAAAACGATACGTTTAAGCCAATTAAACGTCAGTGAAAAAGCAGTTAAAGTTAAGCAAAAATAAATACAAATTTTAAGTACCAACTTATTCAATTTATGACTTGAAATAAAAAACAAGCAATAATAATATTGAATATTCGCAGATAATGACCTCTTAAAATAGATTACTTTTTTAACTTACAATGTTTTTACTGGCAGTAACGAGAAGTGTTTGAAAGCATGAGCATCCAGGATGCTGATAGAGCAGAGCTTCAATACCCTGCAAGTTTAAGAAAAATCTGTATCTGAATAAAACTGATAGATGAATACAAAAAAAGTATAAGCATATCTTAATCCTAAGCAGATGACAATAAAACAAAAACTCTAGTAGAAATTTTATTAACCTAAATTTTTTTCTGTAGCGAAACAGATAAAAAACAACAAAGTATTTATTCGAATAAACATTTTTATTATTAATTTTTCTTTCTAGCTAAAAAAAACTTTTGGCTAAGTTTTCATAAAAATAAGAAATTAAAATTGCCATTAAAATTTATTCGAAAGAAAAAAAACTTAACGGAACAAAAATTTATCCGAACAAAAATTATTCGAACAAAAAAAATTCATTTCAATAAAATGTGTAAAAATGTTATTCGTATAAAATTTTCTTCGAACAGAAATTTTTTCAAATAAAAAATGTATTTTAAAAAATGTTTACGTATCAAAAATATTTTGAAACTAAACTTTACTCAACTGAGTTAAATCCATTCATATAAAAATTTTCCTTGCAAAAATTTATTCGAACAAAACCTTAATTCAATGAAAATTTATTCGTATAAAATTTGTTTAAATCAAAATTTATTCGCATAAAAATTCATTGGAAAAAAATCATTCGTACTTAAATTTAACTGAAAATTCTTTCCAATAAAATTTGTTCACATAAAAATTCATTTACAAAAAATATATTTACATAAAAATTCGTTCGAACAAAAAATTTTTCTAATGAAAATTTGTTAAAATAAACTTTAATTCGAATAAAATGTCATTGATATAAAGATTAATTTGAAAATAAATCTATTTGTATAAAACTTTAGTTTTAAAAATTTTTCAAATAAAAAGTTTACTGAATAAAATATTTGTTTTGAAAAAACTAAACCCTATAAAAATTCATTCTGCTCAAAATTTTCTTAGATTCTTAGACTACTCAATAGAATTAGATATATTCGGCAAAAACATGTTTTCGAGTTGAACTTTACGTGCATAAAGAGTTCGAATAAAGATTTATTCGAACTAAAATTTATTCGCATAAAAATTTATTTAAAAAAATTATTTTAATTAAAACAAACAAGTTTATCAGAATAAAATTTCACTCAAACTATTTGTATTCGGAAAAATATGATTTTGTGATTTTTATGATAAAAAAAATTGTTTTACTTAAATCCCCAAATCAAACGAAACATTTGAAAAATAGTCGTATTTCATCTGACCATTAAAGCCCGAATAAAGCACCTTTTCATAGTAAAAGATCACTTTACTGTAATAAACTGATTTTGGTCGAAAAAAGTCTCTTATTCGAATAAGATATTTGAGCAATAAAAGTAATTTAAGCATTTTGTGTGTGACAAAAAATGATTTCGAAGTGAAATTCGGGCAGCAAAATTTTACGTATAAAAACTATTTTCAAAAGTAAAATTATTCCAACAAAAATTAATCGATTGTTATATTCCCACTCCAAAATCCATTAAAAAAAACGTTCATGGAAAAAAATTTTAAGTTTCCTTTGCGAGTACAATTTTATTCGAATAATTTTTTTTTAATATCTATTTCGCAAGGTACCTTATAGATTCAAAAATTTACACAAATTAACTTGGGGTTTGGAAGAAAAAAAAAACAAATGTATCGCAAAATTTTTTGGAATAAGATTAACTCAAATTTAATATTCGATTAAAAATTTATACGCATAGAATCTAGCCAATCTTCTACTTTTTGCGCCACAAAATTTTTAAATTATAGGAAAAACATTTACAAATAAGTTGTTATTTTATTTTTTGAAATGAAATATATTCGAATAAAAAATTAAACATTTTTTATTCCGTTTTTTATTTGAGAATTTTTTTTTTCTACTAAATTATTTATTATTTTTGTGTATACTGAAAAGTTTATTCCACAAGAAATTATGTCACTCTAAATAAAATATCAGATTAGAATTACAAAATACACAAAATTCATTTTAGCTCAAGTGTTTTGAAATGAATATTTTTCTGTTAATGGAGACGTTGTTGACAATGACATGATAATTAAATTTAATTGAATCATACGGCATATACACAAACCTTAGTTTTTTTCAGCTTATTAGGCCAGAATTTTTCCATATAAATAAAATACCATTTTCCTTTTTTTTTTAATTCTTTGGTGAAACATTGACGAAATGTCAAGAAAAAAAAATGTAACACTGTAACAATTGTTACTTAAATCGAATTAAAATTAATTAGAAAAATAAATTCCATCTAGTAAATTTATCATAACTAAATTACTCAGTAAATATTTTATGAGCCGTTTTTGATAGCTTTGCCATTGAGTTAATAAATTGCAGTTCATAAAATTATGTTGTTACGGCAACACATTGTATACAATTACAAGCTGAAAAGTATGCTATACTTCTTATGTAAAATGTGCGCCTTCACTCCAGCATTAACTTAATGGTTTAATAGATTTACTTGAAAATTTGTTGGCAACACAATTATATTACTCTTGGGAATGGCTCTCATCTCATATATTTTTCAAACAATATTTTATTGATTTTTTTTACTTACAGTTCTTCCGTCATTGGTAGGTTGTCTAAAAATGTTTCACTTAAGTGAGTAAAACTGTTGCCCGTTAAATCGCTGAAAATAGAATACAGAAAACTTATATGTATGCAAAAAAAAAATTAAACTATTTTCAAAAAAAAGTTAGCAAATACTTGGATTCAAAATAGGATAAAACTTTTAATCGGAAAAAAATGCATGCGATTAAAAATTTTGTGCAATAAAAATGTATTCGAACTAGAACTTGTTCAAATGAACATACACAATGTTAAAACTAATTCCAGTAAAATTTTATTTTAAAAAATATACAAATATAATATTAATCGAATAAAACTAATCGATTAAAATTTTTTTCGAATAAAATTTTTTTTCAATTAAAATTTTTAGATTTTAAAAACTTTTAAATTTTAATTTTATTCGAATAAAATTAGTTAATATATGATACATTTTCGAAGTGTTTAGTGAAAAAGCCTAATTTTGCTGAATTTCCCTGCCACCTACAAGCAAGTAATCCTTCAGAAATTAATATTCTAGCAAACTTACAGCATTGCCACATCATTGTAGGGTAAATTCGCAGGTATTGCTGTCAGCTGAAGGTTACGGCATAAAATGTCATTGCCTCTGCAGAGGCAGCTCATATTGGTCGAAGGCCAGTCTAAAAAACACAATTTGACAGCATAACACAATTTGACAGCATTCACTTTATCAAAATTACAATGTAAAACTTGCTGTACGACAAAACATAGTTCTGTATTCAAGCACACATATTTTACTTACAACATGTGCCAATTGGAATGTTGTCATGTCTGCCGTACGGTTGTTTGCGAAACAAATGATCCCAAAATTTTGCATCGGCATCATTTACGCAATTCCATTCATCAGAGGCATCGTCACAGTCGGCCGTACCATCGCAATTCAAACGCTGTCGCACACACTGCAACGTTGTGTTGCACTGAAAATAACCAATGCGACAGACAGCTGCAGAATCCTCATCCAAGACAAGTATATCATCACGACTCGAGCTTAATAGGGCACTTAACGTAGGCCGATAAAACATCAAGTTACAAGTGGCATAGTGAAACCATACAAGGGCTGTTGAAAAATTACAAAAACAAGTTTTCTTAACACTCTTACTCAATCAAATATTCTTTTTCATGGCCACACACACATTTGCATGTTTTACATAAATATTTTTTGAAAAAATTATTTTAAAAAAAAATCTAAATGTTCTTTCAAAAAAGTTGGTTTAATTTATTCAGTGAAATTACACTCGCTTGTTCGTTTTCGATTTTCAATTGATTTTTGATTGCTTTGAGAGCATACATATATACATAATTACTAAATGCTTCGAATAATTTTATTCGATTATTTTTATTCGAAAATTTTTAATACTTTTCTCGATTGCCTTAAATAAACATATGTTTACATAATGTTTCGCATAATTCTATGGGATTATTTTTATTGCAATAATTTTGATTTTTTTTCCATTTCCACTCTTCATTTTATCATAAACTTCACTTGAGTTTGTTACATTATTCAAATTCGTTTGGCCGTATGGCCGTAAATATTTGCAAACTAAAAAAAAAAAAAATAAATAATGGAACATAAATAAGACATATAAATAATTCATAAAAAATAAATAATCCTTAACTTTTTAAAGGATATTGCAAAGCAAACAAAACAGCACGTGTCGCTCTTTCAACCAACAACAATAGCAATGTTATTGCTACACATTGTTTATGTGTACATAATTAATTAAAATCATTTTTAATATGTTTTCCAAACATAAAATTTTACTGGTAAACATGTGCTTTGATTTATTGCTAAAAAAAAATTTTTTTTTTTCCAAATAAATTCGTTGCTCTTTGTTTCTTAACAACTGTGTGGATTTGGCTTCTTTAATAGATTTAAAAAAAATGTTTTTCTATTTGGAAAATTAATATTTTTAGCAGGTTTTGAAAAACAATTAAACGCCTCAACAGCAACAATTTGCTTGTCCCTGCCTGCAACAACAGAACGTGCTAAATCGTCAAAATAATAAAACACACATAAACCATTTACGAGCTGGAGAGCCATAAATTCAAGAAACTAACATCATTTTCTTTTGCTTATGCAATTAAATTTTAAAATTCTTAATTGAACGATTAATCGAATGTAAATGTACTTAGCGCGTAAAATGATGTGGAGAAACATTTCAAAGCGAAACTATCGGCTTTACAAAGCTCTTCCTTTCATGGATGGATTCTGTCCATGGATGTATAGTAAAATGTTGCTTGAAGTAATTTATTATAAAAACGATTTTAAAGCGTTTCACGAATATTTAAGATGTAGCGAACAACATTCAGGTTTGTTTTTAAGGGCACAAAATGGAATTTTAATTTTTGCAAAAAAAAAAAACAGTTTCGCCCCAAAGCTGATAATATTGTTTTCCAGATTTATTAGAAGACAGAAAATAGGTATATTCGATATGGTTGCATACATAGGCGAGATATAGCGCAAAACGATTTTTAAAAAAATTTACTCTGTGATTGAAATGAAGCAATTTTTGATGCTCAGTGCTGTTGATAACAAAAGGAGCTGTTTAAAGCTCAAGAGTGAAAACCTTCAAATATCGGTGCATATATGTATGCGAGATATAGCGCAAAACGATTTTTAAAAAAATTTACTCTGTGATTGAAATGAAGCAATTTTTGATGCTCAGTGCTGTTGATAACAAAAGGAGCTGTTTAAAGCTCAAGAGTGAAGACCCTCAAATATCGGTGCATATATGTATGTGTGTATAATCGATATATTTATGTATGTTCTAAGCAATTATTTGCGATCATCAAGCTCAAATATTCTAAATCGTTTTGTGTTACATTCTTGGAATAAGAGTCATGCGATCTTTCGAATAACTGTATTCGGTTTTTGGTAGCTCGCCAATTCTATTGTACGTAATCGATTGTTTTAAGTAGATTCCTAATATGTGGATTATATCCTTTGCAATTCTCAGTACTACTAATATTTTAACGTTTTAACTTTTTTTAATGTTTTAACGATTATTCGTCTAATTTTATTCGGTTCTTTTTCGCCCTATGTACTAGGTTACTCGATTGGTTTTCAAAGAAAAAGACACAATTTTTGATACTAAAAAGTTATTGTGCCATGAAAACAGTGGGCGTAGCCTTGCACCGCATTCGACAAAATTTACAGGAGAACTAAAATACGTATTTTTTTCCGCTCATTGTTATGAAAAATGCAGCCAGATTTTAAATTATGAGACAAGTGATGTATGGGAGGGAGGTGGGCGTGGCCTTGCATTGAATTTTGATCAAATTTACAGCAGAGCTAAAATACGTATTTTAAGAAGTACCGAAGAGTTTTTAGTTAATTTTAATTTAAAAAAACGCCACCAAAATTTAAGTTAGTAGAAAAAGGATGTGCCACAGGTGGGCGTGTCCTTGCACCGAATTTCCTAAAATTTATATATAAGTTAGAATGCCTAGTTTTGAAAAGATTTATGAGTTTTTGAAACCTCCTAGAGAAAAACTCAGCTAAAACTCAGTTTTAAAAAAAAAATGGTATATGGGCGGTGGGCGTGGTCTTGCATCGAATTTGGCCAAATTTACAACAGAGCTAGAATGTATTATTCTTGAAGCATTGAGGTACTGTAAGCGTATTCTAATTAAGAATTCAACTTAAATTGAGTTTTTGAGAAAAAGGATGTATGGGAGATGGACGTGTCCTTGCTCAGAATACCACAAAATTTACAAATAGAGCTAAAATTTTTATTTTAAGAAGCATCCAAGAATTTTCAGCTCATTCTAAAGATAAACGCAGCCAAAATTAAAATTGTAAGAAAAAGGTGTGTAGGGGCGGTGGGCGTATCCTTACACCGAATTTCCCAAAATTTATATTAGAGCTAGAATGCCAAATTCTGAAAGAAATTATGAATTTCCAGCTTATTCTAATGAAATGCAAAGCTAAAACTTAGTTTTTGAGAAAAGGTGTGAATGGGAGGTGGGCGTGTCCTTGCACCAAATGCCCCAAAATTTATATTAGAGCTAGAATGCCTAATTCTGGAAGAAGTTATAAATTTCCAGCTTATTCTAATGAAAAACAAAGCTAAAACTTAACTTTTGAGGAAAATGTTATAGGGGAGGTGGGCGTGTCCTTGCACCGTTTTTTTTCCAAATTTCATTATTTCTTAGTTTACTCAAATCTCCACAAGTGTACAAAATTTCGTTTTTCCATCTCCCTTGAAGATACTAGTTTTGCCGATTCTCTAAATGGGAGCACAACACTGGGCAGCGTGACCATTGTGCAGAGTATTTAAGAATCGTCCCAACCGCACGAGGAAGAGATTTTTATTGGGTTTGAGGGAATTATTGAAATAAATATTATTACAATTAAGTGTTTGGAGTTTCTTAACACTTGATTTGACAGTTTTTAAATGAACTTACACTTTACACTACAATAAATAAAAAAAGTGACCTTGAGCTCATTTAAAAATAAAAAAACCAAAGAAAACTTACACATACCCTTAATTACAGCGTACTTTGACATGATTGCAGCCAAAAGATGTCTTCAATTATCAATTCAAATGTTTGCAGGCCACCACCACCACCACCAAAACAAACGCACTGACGAACAGAGTTGTCTTAAGCAATGTGCAAAAACAACAACGAGGTAAGTTTTTCTTTTTTTTTACATCACACTTAAACTTTTATTTATTATTATTATTATTATTTTTTTTTATTATTATTTTGTATCAAAAGTATGCGTTTTTGTGGGGTTTTCGTTGTTGTTGGCAAAAAGAAATTCAAAAACTAAACATTCAATTATTTTGGAGGCATCTGCTTTTTTATTTTTGTTTTCTATATCTTGTGTATCGTGTTGACGTACATTACGAATTGCGAATGAAAATCTGGCAAAGAGAACAAAAATTGTTTTCCAATTTTATGGACTTCAAAAAATGTGTGATGAAATATTTAGCTTAAAGAATTTTTAAAACATATTGCCGAAAATATGCTGGAAAAGACAATTTTAAGTTGAAATAATATCCAAAAATGAACTTAATTATTTATTTGTTTCAAGAGCCAATTGACATGTATTATTTTTGCACTAAAAATAAAACTTATAAATATTTTATGTGTTTTTCAGCCGCTTATGGGCCGCCGACATTTTGTTGATGCTAATCAGTTCTTAGAAGAATGTGTGTATAGAAAGGTTTGTTTAAACATTTCTAATTCTTATTTTGTTAATGAGAATTTTGGAACAAGTAGTTGTTGGGTTTCTAACATTTTTTTTAAAGATTTTTCGAGTCTACTGATGAGCTGATTAGCATCAACGAAATATCGACGGCCTAGATGAAATAATATAAAAATAAACCAATTTAATTAAAATTTCATAAGTGTCTGCAGAAATATTTTATTTCAATGTTTTAGTTTCGGTATAAAACTAGACCTGGGGCTAAATCGTCCCATTCGATATCGAATGAATGCCGTCAGTTATGCTGTATGTTTGTTGTTTAGTTTGCTTTTGTTTTACATTATTTTTGTTCGAATGCGACGATTTGGCCCCAGGTCTATTTTTATACCTAAACTAAAACATTGAAATAAAATATTGCTGTAGACACTTATGAAATTTTAATTAAATTGCCTTATTTTTATATTATTTCATCTTGAGATTATTAAATAAATTATTTAAGCTTTAGATCTTCTTTTTTCAAAAAAAAAAAATAATTGGAATTTATTTTTAATATTTCGCAACTTCAGGATGAACATAAATAAATGTAATTGTTTGTAATTATTTTTTTATAAAAAAAAAATAATGTATTCAAATATGAACTTAGTTCATATTTGAAATGTATTAAATGCTGGCGTTCAAAGTTTTATAATCAAAAGGAAATATCACGAAAAAAAAAATATTTTATATGTGTTTTGAAACCGCAAAATGGATAACCCGTTATACAAATTATGTACTGATTAAAAAGCAATTTTGTCTTAATTTTCGGCTCTTCAATGCTGCTTCAAAACATTTTAATTCTCCCGTCAAACAAGAAGCAAATATTCAATTCAGTTTTTTTTTCTCTCTCTTCAGTACTTTTACTTTATTAAATTTTTTAAGAACAAACATATTGTTGAAAACGTTTTATTTTAATGTAATATTCATAAAGGATATATCAATCATTATCAATTGACTAACAGCCAGCCGCAAAACTGTGCTGTTCATAATGAAATATTCTAATGCTTTTGGAATACTTAATAAAGGCGTAGTTAATAATAAAAATAATAATAACAATATATACAACATTATAATCGTTAATTGTTTGCTTGTTGAAAGGGTGTTTCATCATTTGTTCAGCAAAAGAAATTTATAACATTCTATGGACAAGAGGAAAAAATGACCAACCAGTTATAAGCATAAGCTGGGCGTATATCCTGCCCTGGCATAAAAATATCAAAATGTTGAATGCAAATAAAGAATTAATTAAAAATCATGGAACGAAGTCATTGAGTATACGTTATAACTGTCTTTGTTAAAATACCCGTTTAATTGAGTTCCGTTTAATTGCGTCACCCGCTTAATTGTTTCGCAAATTAAGACTGCATTGCGAAAAACAAGAGCAAATGTTTTTGCTTAATTGATTTCGTCTACTTAATTTTTTTTTTTTTTTTTTTGCTCCACAAACGTAAAAATAAAATTACTTTTTAGGCAAAAAGGTCATGGTTCTGTTCATGGTTCCTTTGTAAACATTGTACGATGAACGTATCTAATTTTTATTTTGTTTTAATAAATCTAAACATTTTTCCACCCTAAAAAAAATGAGTTTTAATTTCCATCTACGCTTGCGTGTTTCGCTTTATTGCACATATTTCGTTTAATTGCGTCGGTGATTCAATTAACCGAGTATCGCTTAATTGAGTTGTTGCCGTTTTCTAGGAACTCAATTAAGTGGAAATAACTGTATTTGTCTTTTTAAATGCCACACACACAAAAAAAAAAATCTAAATAAAAAATTTATAAGCGAATTAAATTTTGATTATTGAATTCTCTACCAGTCTAGAAATCTATTGATCGCAGTTTGCCATTGAAATCGAAAAGTGATTGCTGATATTTTCAGTTTATTATTGGTATGGAAACAAATTTGTTTTTTGTGCTACAAAAAAAGTTGAGCATACAAAGAAAGCACTGTGGCAGAAAGCAGTTTAGCAGTTTAATAGTTTTTCATATTTCCCCTGTCAAAATAAATTAAAGTGTCAAAAAAAAAGTGTCAAAGCTCATTTGTATTTATAATATAAATTAATTGTTTGGACCTTTGCTAAGCCACACACAAACAAACAAACAAACAAACGATGTTGCTTCTATCTACACGATAATGTATAATTTATTTGCTTAAGTTTTATCAATTGGTTTGCTTTTAATGTGATTGAGACATCATTGATGGTTTATCAAACTCTGTTCAAAGCCATAGTTCCTTCCAGGGGAAATGCCCTGAGCCACAAACAATGGCTGACAAGAACAACTCACAAGAACTATAAAACCAATGGCCGCCACTTTGATAATCAATTAAGAAAACAAAAAGCAAATAAATATTAAATAAATCACAATTTCAACTGCACTGAATTGTGCTCAGCAGCAGTGAACTCCCATCCACTTAAAGTTTTCTCGCCTGAGCTTGAGAGCGACAATTCAATGTGCTTCAAGTAGTTTATTAGTATTTGCCAAAACATTGCTGTTGTGCTCGATATGTATTAAACAAGACCAAGAAAACGTCCAGCTGGGAGACATTTAGCTGTTTCGAAGCCGCCACGCTTCTCATCAGCACTCACTCTCATCTTTGAGCGGCTTGACTGTCGCTACAGAACTAAAAGCCTCTAAATGCAAACTTATAATATTGTGGCAATGGCTATTAATTAAACAAGACAAAGGAAATATCAAGGACCTGCAGTGAGGGAACTACCAGCTATTTTGCAACGGCCATGTTTCCCATTAGCATCCGTCTTTGCAAGTAAAAGTGAAAGGAATGAAAGATCACAAACATGAAATTGAAAGTTGATCAATAGGATTAAATATAGACAGCCATTTGGGTGCTGCTAAGTGTCATGGAATACAACATCTCAGCCAGGACATCAGCAGCAAACATTGAGACAGATAAACAGATAAAACGTTTTTGAGCAAAATGACAGCCGCAAACGAGCCCATCACTAATTAATCACATGCCATTACAACTAATTCTGCAGCAACACAGCCATATCTCATCAGCAGCCCCATTTAAAAATTCCAACACATCCTCGGATGTGTCATCGACAGGATTCAAATCAGCCAAGAATTATTCTTGGCAGGGGAAACAACAGCCCCGAATTCCAAGTCAAAGACAGATAAAATAGTTAACACGATTGTAAAATGATTTTCGTTTGATGAACTCTCCCATGCATAACACAACGGGACCTTTTCTCGGACCCAAGTGAGTCGGTCTCAGGACCGGCGGCCCTCGTAACATAACATAACTCTCCCATGCAGCATAAAATTTTATGCACTGCTCCAAAAAAAAAAAAACAAATAAGTAAAATAAAAATATTTATTCAAGCAGCAAGTTCGTTAAATATTATTTTCGACTGCTCTAAATTTATTATCTCTTTGTCTTTCAGGTTTCAAATTAAATTGAACAATTTATTGTTAATTTTTTAGCAGCACAAATCATGGGCCACTTTCAACAAGCGTTTTGTTTCTATTGTTAAACACTCGTGATTTTTCCTCAATATAATTAAAAAAGATTTATTTCTT
Organism: Sturmia bella; assembly: GCA_963662145.1. Classification (NCBI taxonomy): domain Eukaryota; kingdom Metazoa; phylum Arthropoda; class Insecta; order Diptera; family Tachinidae; genus Sturmia; species Sturmia bella. The sequence goes on along the minus strand of OY759170.1, from coordinate 9,450,832 downwards.
TTGCTCTGGATTGGTGTTGGAAATTTTTTCTCATGAATTTTGAAATACTTTTGAACAAAAACAATTTATTCAATTGTTTATTATTTTTTGTTGATTATATTAAAATAAATTTTTATTATTCGAAATTGTTTTCTTTACTAATTATTTGCTATTACGTTAATCGGACTTCAAATCATTTTCTTCTATTATTGTGGTTGCTATTAACTACTAAACACATTTAGCTGGGGGACAATTTGTGTTAATTTTTGTTTATTATATTAAAAATAATTTTTACTCTTCGAACTTTTTCTTCTCTAATTATTTACTATTACTTTAAGCGGATTTCAAATCGTTTTAGATGATTTTTGGGGTTGTTATTAAACAGTAAAGATATTTAGCTGGGGAACAATTTGCTTTATTATATTAGAACTCATTTTTATTATTTGAAAAATTTTTTCTTTACTAATTATTTGCTAATACTTTAATCGGACTTCAAATCATTTTATTTTATTATTATGGTTGCTATTAAACACTAAACACATTTAGCTGGGGGACAATTTGCTTTAGTTTTTGTTTTTTTATATTAAAAAAATAAACATTTTCTTCTCTAATTATTTACTATTACGTTAATCGGATTTCAAATCGTTTTAGCTTATTGTTGTAGATGTTATTAAACACTACAGACATTTAGCTGGGGAACAATTTGCTTTATTATATTAAAATTTTTGTTATATTAAAATTAATTTTTATTATTCGAAAAATGTTTCTTAACTAATTATTTGCCAATACTTTAATCGGACTTCAAATCAATTAATTGTGGCTGCTATTAACTACTAAACACATTTAGCTGGGGGACAAGTTGCTTTAGTTTATGTTTATTATATTAAAAATAATTTTTACTCTTCGAACTTTTTCTTCTCTAATTATTTGCTATTACGTTAAACGGATTTCAAATCGTTTTAGATTATTTTTGGGGTTGTTACACTACAGACATTTAGCTGGGGAGCAATTTGCTTTATTATATTAAAATTTTTATTGTATTAAAATTAATTTTAATTATTCGAAAAAAAAATTTGCTAATACTTTAGTCGGACTTCAAATCATTTTCTTTTATTATTGTGGTTGTTATTAGCTACTAAACACATTTAGCTGGGGGACAATGTGTGTTAATTTTGATTTATTATATTAAAACAAATCTTGGTTATGTGAACTTTTCTTTTCTCTAAAAATTGTCAATCAGGTTTAAGTTCACTTTATAATATTTTTTTTGTTATTGTTATTAAAGACAGCAAAGACACTTAGCTGGGGTACAATTTGTTTTAGTTTTTGTGTATTATATTAAAATTAATTATTATCATTATACGAAATTGTTTCTACACTAATTATTAGCTATTACGTTAGTCGGTCTTCAGTTTATTTTTTATTGTTGTTGTGATTGTTATTAAACATTAAACACATTTAGCTGGGGGACAGTCGTCATGCTAGTCATCAGCAGTTATCTTTCAAAAGCGGTTTGAGTACCGCTGCAGTAGTATGAGCGGATGCTGGCCAGTATTAGATCAACTTCCTGTTGTCCCCCAGCCAAAGTAGTTTGAGGTTTTCTTTATCTTTGAATGGGGGAATTTATTTGGAATGTTTTTTATGCTTTGGGGATTTCGGCCAATTTTTTTTTTCTGTTGCGGGGAAGAGGGGTCATTTTCATTTAATATTGTATATTTCTTTGCTACTTGGGATTGTGGCAAGTTCAATGTACCACAATTTGTTTATTTGATGCAGAAATAATATACAACTCTACTCAACTTGTTTTGAACAGAAATTTATTTATATTAAGTTGCCGCAGGATAAACAACTGGTTGTTATAACTACAATTTTTTTGCTCATTTTAATATTTTGAAATTTTTAAAAAATTTCAAAATTTTTTTCAAAAAACAATTTTTATTTTTTGTACTCAGAAAAAATTAATATTTTATTATTATAAATTAATATTATTTCATTTAAGATGAATACCGAAATAATTTTATGTGAAAAATTGGTGTTTTTTTTTTTAATTTTGTTATTAAAACTTTCATTGACTTTAGTGCTCTAAATTTTTATTATTTGTTGATTACTGAATCGGTTCGTTCGTTGGCATAAATTCTTTCAAAATAAAAACGAAATTTTAGAATTTATTTTTTTTTTCTTTATTTTCAATTTGCTTAACATTTGGTTTTATTTATTTATTTTTTTTTTTTTTTTGTTTTCACCAAAATCTGCGAAAAAATGTAAAAAAAAATATTTATAATAAAGGACCTTTGGCTCAGAAAAAGTATTCATATTTTTTATTTATTTCAATATTAGATTTTTCGAACACTTTTAATCACTGTTAATACTCGTTAAAATAAAAACCGCAAATACTCTGTTATCAAATACTTTTTAAAGTTCTTAAACTGTCGGAAAACACTTTTTTAATAAAATTTGTTTTTTTTTACGCAGCTTTTGTTTTCTACAAATTTTTCGAAGCCATTTTCCCTAAACCCGTCCTTCCTCTTCCAGTTGAAACCATAAACTGAAAACATTTATTATGCTTAGACAACTTTTCCGTACACCAGCGGCAGCAGCAGTAGCAGACCGTGTTTATGTATCTTGTCATCATGTGTGGCAATGTGTGTAACCAACCGGCTTTTTGAGTTGGGTGCTTTTAAAAAAAGCTCTTTTTGTTTACAAAACAATAATAAAGCTTTCAGGAGTAACAAGAAAGAAAAAAAAATAATAATAATAAAACACTAAGCAACGAAATTAATTTTGTATTGCAGAAAATAAGTGCAATTGCAAGCGGTTGCTTAATTGAGTTAAAACTCCAGTAAAAAAAACCAGGAAAGTTTTTGCTGAATCAAATATAGAGCAGGGAAAAATCATGTTTCAGTTGCAATTCTTCTTCCAGGCCAATTCAAAACAAACCTTATTTTTCTTTTACCACAACGTCTGAATCGTGCTGAATGCAGCTGAAAAGGCTATTCCGAGATGCTGCAGGTCTATTCGAGATGCTGCAACACGCCAACTCTTTCACAATCTTATTACCTAGATTTGAGTTAAATGCAGCTGCCAGCGTTTTTTTTTTTTTTGTTTCGAAAATTATGCATTTTTGTAAATTTATTTCGAACGTTTTTATATTTTCACTTTTGTTTAACTAAATGTATCAGTATATATGTATGTATGTATTAACCCAACTTTGGTGGGACACATGCAAAAGTTGGGGAACTGAACATACACTCTACACACCTGGATATGTGGCCATTTTAACCGTTTCCACTTTATCCACCACCTTAAAGGAGGGAAAAAGACCACTTTGATTGGTGCGCTTGTTTCTGCCTTGTGAAAACCCATTCCAGAGGTTGTCAGCAACATCTACCATATCGCCCGGCTGCAAATGCAGCTCCTCACTATTGCGAGCCTTATGAGGTATCACCACCACGCGATTATGTGGATTTTCTATATTGAAAGTATAAAATTCGTCCAACGACTTGAAACGTTGCGCTGCATCCGGATATAGAGTTTGCATGATTTCGTATGCAACGCGGCAGATATTCGAACTAAATGTGCAAACCAAATGATCGCAAAGCGATAGCAGGTGTATGTCCACTCTGATGCCATTCAAGGCAAAATCTGTATTGCGCGTATTCAGGGCAGCCATGCGGGCCACCTCAGCATCAGCAATGACTTCGTATTGGGGATATTTTTTGCGTGCCTCTGAAATGACATGGGCATCATCGGTAGCCAGGTAAATGCGTCGCGGCACGGCGGTGCCATTAATTTCCAGGGTCAAAAAATAGTCCTCCACATGTCTCATGTACTCTTCTATGCCATGGAAAGCCGCCTCAGTGCCCACTTTGTCCGTGCGGCGCACATGAACTCTAAAACGAAAAAAAAAGGAAAAGTGCCCTCGTTTATTGCAGGGACTCACAAATTGCACTCACCCCACTATGGGCCTCTGCCAACCCAATTTGGACTTGTGGGACTCTAAAAATTCCTTAATGCCTGGTTGCAGCCTCAAGAGATATTTAAAGAACTGGCCAATCCACCAGGCCGGGGGACTACCATGCAAACGTTTCAAACGCGCTGCCAAATCTTCCGGTATGGCTGGTGGCACATAAGGTGGCTGAGGTGCCAAGAAACCTGTTGTAGGAAATACTATAACCTGGGCTTCGGGTTCACTCCACCCCAGCTGGGCCATTGCACCATTCACTTCAAGACAGCTGGCGGAAATAGGTTGGTAAAAATCCTTCCACTCAGCGCTATGATTATTAGCAGGGAGATCGGAATGCAAAATGAAAGTGCGTGCAGTGGCATAGGCTATTATAAAATAATAGACAGCATGATGCAATTGACAGCCATAACCACAATTGGCATTAAAATCCACCACTGCTTTTCGGGCCTTGGCACAATCCGGCGGATTTTGTAAATGATGTATGCGTTTTTGTACCAGCTCACTCAAGTCTTGAGCCTCTTGGTGGCGCCAGGCCTCGTAGCCATCCAGCTGCCGCAAACGTTCCATATCACTGAGCAAAGAACGTTTGTGCTCGGCTCCCAGCATCAACACCTGATCGATGACATGGTTAATATTGTTGGTCTGCTTGCGGGTCACCTGCTTTTGTATTTTGCGCAATTCAGAACGGAAGAAATTCCACATCTCGCCAATATTCTGTTGTATACGTCGACGCATGAGTTCGTATTCCAGGGAAGGTGCGTGTGTAGCGCTGGCATGCCGCCCAACAGATTCCATTTTATTTAACCCCTCAAGGGAACTATATTCGAATCTTTCTGTGTCATTTCCAGCAGACTGATTAAGCCTGTGGGAATGCAAATTCTTTAAATAATTTAGCATAAAAACAATTTAATTTTTTATGTGGAGAATTTCAGTAGGAAAATAATAATAATAATAATATTCCAAATTAATATTCTCCGCCCGCAAGGCTCTCAAATTTGAAAACTTTACAAAGTATTTTAACACCTGGAATTCGTGGTGAAAGTCAGCACAAAGAAACAGCTTTTGTTAATCATTTTATCGGGCTTTCTAGTTCGATTTTCAGTTCGTCAAAATTTAGAAAGAAAACTAACACCGGTATTCATAAAAAATAAAACATTTTTGAAATACATTTTAGAAAAAAAATTTATATGAAAGATTTGTTGTAAAATGTGTTTCAACAATGTTTTATTTTTTACGAATACCAGTGTAAAAGACTTCAACTTTACTTTTCTTGTCTTCTTTAAAAATGTCTCTAATCACTCTAATTTTATCACAAAGAAAACTCTCTCTCTCTCTCTCTCTCAATTTTGAGGAAGTAAAAATCGAACTTAAGCCTCATAAAATTATATTACAATTAGAAAGAGTTTTTGTAATAAAATGGGAGTGATAAACATTTTTTAAAGAAGACAAGAAAAGTGAAGTTAAAGACCAACACCACCTCTTTCAACAGCACCTAAATCGGCTTCGAGCCCAGGCCATGACTAATTTTATACCGTGTTTAAGCAGTAGCGCTTGGCCCTCTTGCCAACTGACTGTCTATATTCAATCTTATTGATCGATCAACTCTCCACTTCATCACTGGACATTTTTTCTTTTTTTTTTCTTTTTTTTTTTTGGGTGTAAATGTTTATTTATATTAAAGAAATATAAAAAAAAATATTGTCTGCTACCACTAGCACCATTTAGTAACTAGTTCTTAGGTCACTAGTTGAAGGACAATCCCATGTTAAATGTTAACAGAATCAAGTTTTGTTTAATGGGTCAACAGTACTGGTGACAATGTCTACAGAGAAACATTATTAACAATTGTAAGAAAAAAAGTTCTTTTTTTGAACTAAAACCCATCTGGTGTGACAAGAAAAATTAAGAACGCAACATCTAACGGAGATTTCACATTTTTACGAGTGTTGCCATCTTTTACTTTTTTTTTTTTTGCTTTTAAATACATTTTCTTAGATAATTTTTTATTTCTATATTAAGCAAACGTATGTATAAATACACATTTACACTCACTTTATTACGGCTTCTATCATTCGCTGTAGTTTCTGATTACGCTGTTCACATGCCTCTAACATCTCTACAGCTTGATTTATATTCCGCGGAATGGCATCAGCTTCCACTATTTTTAGTAAACTGGGTTGGGTAGCAAAAACATACACTGCCAGTGTCCAATATAGACAGAATAGAATGGCGGCAGCTATTCCAGAACTTGGTGATGTATCAGGCAATGAGCGCAACATTGTGAATTGTAAAACTTTTTCATAGACCGAGGTATTAAAGTAGAAGTCTGCTGGATATGGGTGTGGTTACTTGTGTTGTTGCACTTCACTAGTCAGATGAGTTGATTTGAAATGAAATGAAATGAAATGAAAAAGGAAAAAAACCCTGCTTAATTACTCTTGACTACTCCAGCTAGGCATATTAGTCTTTAATTTAAAAAAAAAAAATTAAAAAAATTCATTGTGTGGTCCCATTAGAATCATCTAGTCGCTAGTTCGTGACGCACTAGGGAATTCTCAATGACTATTCTCGTTTATTGTTTCACGCGCTGTTGGTTGTGAGACCAGCCCACTTGGATCCTATCCCATGTTAAATGTTAACTAGAGTTTTTCTACGAACATTTCCTTGAGCGAGGTTAATGGAAAAAAGTATGGTATGAAGTTTAATATAAAATCCTATTTTATGAAGTTTAATATGTCAACAATAGTGGCGACAATTTCTTCATATAGTCGTCAGTTGGAATATTATCTAGCCACTTGCTCTTAAGCCTTTAGAATATGTCAGTAGTACTGGTGAACATATCAATAGTGACATGTCTACACAGAAACCCTAGCAACGGACTGAAATTCAACATCAAAACAGTTTTTCGACTGACATGTCCTTCAGCGATGTTAATGGAAAGAAGGTTTATGTGCAGTTTAATATGTCAACAATGCTGGCGACAATGTCTACATATGGTCCCAATATAACCATGTAGTCAATAGTTTCCAGACCACTAGTTGACTTGCATGTTAAATGTCAATACACAAATACACTGTATGGGGTATAAAATGTCAGTAGTAGTGGTGACCATGTCTACATATGGTCAACAATCATCAACAAGTCAACAATCAGAGAAGCGCTTATAACACGATCAATGATGAGTCAGTTTTTCTACTAATTTTTCCTGCAGCGATGTTAATAGAAAGAAGGTTTATGTGCAGTTTAATATGTCAACAATGCTGGCGATATTGTCTTCATATGGTCCCAATATAACCATGTAGTCAATAGTTTCCAGACCACTAATTGACTTGCATGTTAAATATCAATATAAAAATACACTGGATGGGGTATAAAATGTCAGTAGTAGTGGTGACCATGTCTACATATGGTCCCAATATAAGCATCTACTTGTGCAACGTTGTTAGGTCAACAATTGATAAGCAATGAACACACTGCATGGGGTATAAAATGTCAGTAGTAGTGGTGACCATGTCCTCATATGGTTCCAATATAAGCATCTAGCTCTGCAAAGTTCTTTGGTCAGCAATTGATATACAATAAACACACTGTATGTGGTATAAAATTCAGTAGTAGTGGTGACCATGTCTACATATGGTCCCAATATAACCATTTAGTTCTGCAAAGTTCTTAGGTCAACAATTGATAAGCAATGAACACACTGTATGTAGTATATAATGTCAGTAGTAGTAGTGGTGACCCTGTCTTCATATGGTCCCAATATAAGCATCTATTTCTGCAAAAGTTCTTAGATCAATGATTGATTTTCAATGACAAACTCCTGTTGAAAATATCTATAAAAAAAACATTATATGGTCCTCAATAATTCAACAGTACTAATGACCATGACAATAATGAGCCTCTAGGAGTTTTACTACTCACATTACCTTACGGGCAGTAATAATTATAATTATTCATTTTAACCCCACACCGGCCATGACTACGTGTTATTTCTTCTCTAGAGCTCTAAATATCTGCCCATTTCTTAATAGAGAACCTCTGAAAAAATTAAACTTTTAATTATACAACAAAACCAGCAAAAAGTGCCCTTCATCTCTGCCAGCAGTTGTTGATTGCTTGGTTTAAATACCTGCTGCTCACCTTGATTCATTAACCGGCAAAAAAACAGCAACTTCTCACACTATTATGTAATGAAAAAGGATTAATAAACTTTTTAAATTCTTGCCGAATACTTAAACATGAACTGGAGTGCTTAACTTTGCGTTACAAACTAATTGTTTTTTTTTTTTTTAAACTCAAATTATATGTATAATTTTCTTTACGACGCATCTGTGTAAACAGACTATAACACATATTGATTAAAGCATCATCCATCCCAACACTTTCAAAATGCATGTGTCTATTTAAACAAGTGTTTTGTGTTCTTTTTACACATGAAAAACAAAACCTTGACCCCACATCAGTTAAACATAAATTTCAATTAACAAGAGGTTTTTGTGTACCCAAAAGTAGTTCTAGCACAGACAAGCAAACAATAAAATCACAAGATTATTTCAGAGGCACAGTGGGGCCAGTTAAGACGACCAAAACTATTTTTGTATGGTAGTACCCCCTAAGAAGGGGAGACAGAAGGTTGGTTTGTTCCCTGAAAATATTGATAAAGGCAAATCAATGAAAATTAATTGCCTATGGGACTCCTCCAAGCGGTACAGTGGGGCTAGTTAGAGTGATGGCGAGAAAATTTATGAAAATCATATTTCAATTGTATGGAGCCCATTCTCTCCTTATAAGGAGAAGACAGCAAGGCAGGCCCGTAGCAACCCAGGGGCTAGAGGCGGCTTTGCCCCCCCCCCACGTATCTCCTTACCCTACCCGTTTTTATAAAAAATAAAATTGAATAAAAAGGTTTAATAGGTAAAAAATTGCAAAAATTTATTTGCGCCCCCCCACACGAAGTTGGGTTGGTACGGGCCTGCAGCAAGGGCAGACTTTTTCTGAGGAAATATCGTGAAAGGTCCACATTTAACGCATCCTGAGGTCAGTTAAGATAATAGTTGAAAATTTCTTATACTATTTTTGTTTGGTAGCGCCCGCTGAGAAGGAGAAGTAAAAGGTTGATTGGTTGGTTCGGTGAAAATGTTGAGAAAGAAGGCATATCAGTGGAAGTTGGTCGCACATGTGACCCCTGCACAGAGGCACAGAGGATTTATGAAAATCATATTTTTGTATGGCAGCTCCGCTAAGGAGAAGTGAGAAAGGGCGGATTTTTACTGAGGAAATATCGTGAAAAGCCCCTACACAGGCATGCATCCTGAGGCCAGTTAAGACAATGGGGGAAAATTAGTTAAACCATATTTGTATGGTAGCGCCCCCTGAGATGGGTAGAGAGAAGGCTGGTTGGCTTGTTCCGCAAAAATATCGAGAATGGAAAACTAAAAGGTCACAGTGCCGCTAATCGAGACGCTAGGAAGAAAATGTTTAGAAATACTATTTTTTGATATGGCAGTCCCCCTAATGAGTAGAGATATGAGGTTGATAGGTTTGCAGAAAATGTTGGCGGTAAAGAATTAATGAGGATCGGTAGAGCTGGCTCCACAGCAATTTTCTCACATTTTCCTCCAACTTGTGAGCGGAAGCGGCACTTCTTCTTCTAATACAATCTATCTGATTTTTTTTTTTTTTTGCTACAGAGAATATTTTTGAGCAATGCAACCATCCAAAGCCTACACAAAATGAGAGTACTCCACCCATGGGTGTATAAGGCACTTCATACTGGAGTAGGACTACTTTATCCAAAGTAGACAAAATACACTCCAATTTACTTTATGATGTGTTAGAAGTAAATCGTATTATATGGGTGTACTCCTAAGACTAATCCAGGGAGCACGCACAAGGGCTAGGTCGTTAGCTAAAAGGCCGTTTACTGTATGAACCTCGGAAACTAGTTTCAATACTATTCACTCTCATTAAACCATGAAGAACTCTAACATTTCATTTTCGAAAGCGATTTATTAAATATTTTTCTTTAGATTTCATATTTTTTTGGGGATTGAACCAGGACATTATGATTGCCATAGTTATAGTGATCGTAAGAAATACTTCTGTTCCATAAAATGCCCTGTAGCTGCATTACATGGGAGCAGTCCAAAACCCACTACTTTGGATCATGTAATCCAATAAGTACTTTTTTAAGGACAGTTGGTGGTCTAAATTGAAACTCCCCAATTACTATTTAACATATGTTTTCACTAAACTCCGCTCTATTTCAATTGTATATTTTATTCCTCATTTTCTTAAACTATTTTGTATACAAAAATTAATAAATAGTATTTACACAATTACAATACATGCATTACAATTCAAATTACCCATGCAAATTATAAGCCTAAAAGTATACAGCGAAAAATAAATGTCAGTTTTTAAACTTAACCATAAATATATTAAAAAAATATTCCTGAATTTTTTTTTTATTCTTTTAACTTAAAAAATACTTTGGCCCTTTGTATAAATTCGTGGCAGTTGCCTGCATAAATTAACCCCATTGTCCATTGTGCTGTCAACACTCTCGTTGCCCTAAATCTAGTAACGAGTGTGATAGTTATGCACTGTATGGTGATGATGATCACGGTGGGCAGCCAAGCTGGCCTGAGCAAAGATTTGCTGGATATCGGCATCCGATAGATTGTCGAATAGACTGCTATCGATGGTGTACTCCTGTTGGATTCTATCACTGTGGGCGGCAGGTGCTGGCGGCAGGTATCCTAAAGAAGAGAAATGAGTTGGAAGAGAGGGAAAAAAACGTCTGTCTTAGAATATAATTGTGAAGTGGCGTGATAATTAAAGTGTACAGGTCTTGTGCGGCTGCCCTGAAAAAAACTCAAAAGGCAAGTGATTGATCCCAAGTCACCAGCTCCATCGACCACATCAGTAACTTAGTTATACTCATGACCCATCGAAAATCTGTATTTTTTTCGATTGTTAATCGTTTTATCGGGCCTTCTAATTCGATTTTTAATTCCTCAAAATTGAGAAAGATCTTTTTTTGTGATAAAATTAGAGTGATCAACATTTTTAAAGAGGATAAGAAAAATAAAGATGAAGACTTACTGGCTGGGGGAACATACACCATGGTGGCTGTTGCACAACCACCACGTCGCTCATCATCATGCAAATTTGCTTCGAACCCACCTGAGCTCTTCTTCATTACTGACTGTCGATTTTTAATCTTATTGATCAACTTTCCACTTTATCACTGTACCTTTTTTTCTTTTTTTTTTTGTAAATGGTTATTTATATTAAATGAAGATATTAAATATTATATTAAATGAAGATTTATATTAAATGAAGAAATATAAAAAAACTTATTGTGTGGTCCCACTAGGACCATTTAGTAACTAGTTCTTGGGTCACTAGTTGATTTTCAAGTGCAGCACCACATTAAATGTTAATAGAATCAAGTTTTGTATGAAGTTTAATGTGTCAACAGTACTGGTGACAATGTCTACAGAGAAACGTTAGAACCACAGACATCAAATGGTTCCATTAGAATCAGCCTATCACAGATTCTTTGGTCACTAAGTGATTTTCAATGACGAATTTCACTAGAAAATACCATTCTTTAAGGTTTAATATGTCAGCTGTACTGACGACCATGTCTATAGAGAAACGCTAATACCATGATCATTAAATGATACTAGTAGAAACATCTAATCACTGGTTTTTTTGGCTACCGATAAGTGCGTGCTAAAAGTCAATAGAAAAATTATTGTATCGGGTATAAAATGTCACTAGTAATGGTGACTATGTCAATAGCAACGCGTACTGCCTTGATTTCTGGACGAGTTGGCTCACCTCAGTTGGCTTCTCAGCACTTGGATTTGATGCACCTTGGGGTCAGCTAAAAATAATACTGACTTAATCATGCTCCCATCTGCTCTCGCGGTGAGCGTATTCTGACAATTTGGTAACTTAGCTCGGTTTCTGTTATTCCGTACACCTCTTTCGAGATTTTCATTTACAATGAACCCACCCGGTAACCCACTTGAGTAACGTTTTGAATTTGTGATTTATATGGTCTGCACTCACCTTCAGCTGGAGAATTGTTACCGTAAGGAGGTAACAAAGTATGCGAAGGCCGTTCCACCGGACTCTCAACACTCGGAGGTTCATATAATACCGGCTTCCATGGAGTTTGTGCACCTTCAGGTTCGGGCAGAGGCAAATGGTGTTCGGGCCTGTTTGTAGGATGCACAGGAATTTGAGGAGAAGCATTAGCGCTGCCAAAATCTGGACTGCTACCAGCAATTGGGCCGAAACCAGGAAACTGGGCTGAAGGATTAACACTAGCAAAAGTAGGAGGCTCTTGGTTTAGGGGTGGTTGAACGCTGACAGGGAAAAAGCTGTTCGAGGGGACTTGGGGTTGGGGAAAATTGGGTATAGAGGGTATGGTAGGTATGCTGGGAACGGCAGGTACATCGGGCACTGACGGCTGCGGAGGTATGACAGGAATGGCCGGTATGGTGGTGGGAAAATCTGGTGAATGGGGAAATGTGGGAACAGCAGGAGCTTGGGGAAGGGCAGGAATGGCAGCGGGAGCTGGTGGTATAAAGGAAGTCTGGAAAAATGAAGGATATTGTTGAGTGCTGTAATGATAGAAGGGTGGCTTAAATTGTTGTACTTGAACAACAGTTTGAACCGGTGGTGGTGGCGGTGCAACTGGCGGCAAATGAGGTATGGCCACAGGTACAGATGGTACAACAGGTTGGACGGGCTGAACATGGTGAACGGCTTGCACGGTCTGATAAGAGTGCACCGGTTGGACAGCAGCAGGCACAGCCGATATGGCCGGTATATGATGTACAGGAGCCACTGAAGCGAAGCCGTGAATAGGTTTCACTGCTGCTACAGCGTTGGGCTTGCGATGGGGATAGGTAACACTGTAAGACTGAACTACTGCCCCGCCTGGCCTTATAATAAAAGGTTGTGCTGGTATGGCGGCATGGGCATGTGAAACTGTGGGACTAAAGCTGGCATAAGTGGGCCAAGCTGAACTTAAGCCTGCTACTGCTGGTGGGTAAGCGGCAGGGGAAGCTAAGGCTTTGTAATGAAAGCCATGGCCATGGTACTTTAAAGCTGGTGCAGCATGCAGGTGCGTAGCAGTTAAAGGATGTGTAGCAAAACCAGTAGCAGTGGTAGCAGCAGGCAAACCATAGCCATAATGGGCGGCATACGTCTTGGGCCACAGACTGGCCGCAGAAGCCAAAGTGCCACCATAATGTGAAATGCCTCTCTTATGAACTTCCTTTTCTTTTGTCTCACTATCACTTTCACTATTAACTGGCTTAGTCGCCTCCTCAGAGTCTGAGGCTTTGCTGTCTTTTACTGCAGCGGCGGGAGTTTCGCCGCCGCCACGTCTGACTTTGGCTGCCTGTGCAAATGTGGCCACTAGCAGTAAGACCACTAAACTTAAGGTAAACACTTTCATTTTCTTTGCGTTTTTATGGTTTTTTTTTAATTTAAGTCCAAGTTATATAATGTCTTTTTTTTTCTTTTATGGAGAGACTTAATAATTTAATTTTCTGTTTTCTTTCTAATGTCAACCCGTCAATTGTTAAGCGCTTAATGAAATGGATTTCCTTGGTTTTTACTGTTTTTATAAAGCGGATGTCTTTCGTAATATTGAAACTGACTGACCATTTATTTTAAGTGTCAACTCTGCGCACGTTAAGTGCTTCTCTCGCTCGCTCTCTCTCTCATTCTCTCTCTTAAACCTCCTCTCCTGCAAGTGCTTACCACTTGGATAAAGTGAATTTTGCAATTGTGTTGTAGTTGTTTTAAGGTTTATGGAGCCGCATTTTAAATGCAATTTTTCCACAAAATTTATTTAAAGACCAGAAACTCAAATTTTCTGACAACTCTAAACCAATTGAAATGCAAAAAACGTAGTTAACAGTTTTTTTTCTTGTTGCTATTGCCAGCAATTTTCAATGGCTTACTGTAATTGTAATCCCTCACAAGTAGCACTCTCTCCCTCTCTTGCTCTCTATGCCTCTTTTGCTTTAGCAGCACATTAATATTCTTATAATGCCTTCAATATTTTTTGATTTTATTTTTCTGCTCCACGTCTTTACAACAATTAATTATACAATTTAGTCGTATGCATTTACATACAGTGTATGTATTATTAATATTTGTGGTAGGTTGTGTTTTTCTGTTGGCCATTTGTCAAACGTCTTTTCGTACCAAATTAAATCTCTATGCCTTTAAGCAGCCTGAGAAATTAAATGTGTTTTAATAGTTTTTTTTTTTTTTTTTTGTTAGATGGTATCATTTTGATTCGTGCATGTTGCTCCTTATTTGATTTATGACAAATCGGCACTTTAATTTTTAAAAGTGTTGCAAAACACCCACTCATAAAGATGTCATGATCATCATCGATCTAAAATGCATTTGGAGAATAGTTTTAGAAATAAAAAAAAATAAAAAATACCACAGAAAAAAATTGTTATATTAGTTTAAGGATATATAACAGCCATAAAATATTGTTCATAATGGTGAGGGCAGGTCAGGTTGCCGGGATAAGAAATATTAACAGGTGCCACCCACATTGGTGCATAAAAAAGAACTATCTCTTTGCGATAATAGGAAAAGATAATGCTTGAAGGAGAAAAGAGAATAGAAGAAGGGGTGAGAAGAGGAGAGGAGAGAAAATAAGAGCAGAGAATAGAGAAGTAAAGAGAAGAGAAGAAATCAGAGAAGCGCGTAGAAGAGAAAGTAAAAGAGGGGATGAGAAAAGAAGAGGAGACAAAAGAAGAGCGAAGAAGTGAACGGAAGAAAACAGAAAAGATTACAGAGAAGTGAAGAGAAGCAAACAGAGAAAAGAAAAAAAGATAAGAGAATTAAATAGAAGAGAAGAGAATAAAAGAAAAGGGAGGATAATAGAAGAGACGAGAAGAAAAGAAAAGAGAATAGAAGAGAAGAGAATAAAAGAAAAAGGAGAAACGAGAAGAGACGAGACGGGACGGGACGAGACGAGACGAGACGAGACGAGACGAGACGAGAAGAAAAGAGAGGAGAGGAAAGGAAAGGAGAAGAGAAGTAAAGAAAAGTAAAGTAAAGAGAAGTGAAGTGAAGTCAAGTGATGCGAAGTGATGTGAAGTGAAGCGAAGTAAAATAGAGTGAAATAATGGAAAGTACAATAAAATAAAGTGAAGTAAAGTGAAGTGAATTGAGAATTGAAGACAACAAAGGACGAGAAGAGGAGGGACAGTAAACGCGAAATACACTTTTCGCGCTATGATGATTCTAAGGATTCGCTGCTCCTAGCAACGAAAAGAAATGAACGGAGATTTGCTGCTGAAACTTTCGTAATGCAACTTAAACTTCTTGTAAGCAAAACATTGTGGCGAAGCTCCACAGTTCAGGGAATGCTGCAAGAACTTTTCATGCTCAAAACTTCTACACAGGCCGTTTGAGGATAAACCCAGAAGTCTGGTTTGGTTCTCAAAGATTTAGCAGACAGATAAAGGCTGCAAAGTAAAATGAATAAAGGAGCAATTGTGGAATAGAAATTATGTTAAGTTCTTACAAAAACAAAAATATATATGTACCTATACTTAAATTGCTTGTTATTCAAGTCGTTCGAATAAATGTAAATCAAAGTCGTGGGTGGGGTTGGCGTTCAAATCAAGTCAGAAGCAAAGAAAAGACTTTGCAGTACAAAAATAAAATAAAGCCAAATAACCAAAAGGAAATAAGAAAGAAATTTAAAAACAATATAAAACAAAAAATTAAGAAAAAGTATGGATTTTCATTGTGATTCTTGACTGTTGTGATGTAATAAATCAAGAGGAATCGAAATTGTTTCAATAGCAAAAGGTATTGTTTTCCGTTTAATAGAAATTCAGGCTGAACGAAAATAAAAGTTATATATAAAGCAAAATCACCACCAAAATATATAAAATCAAACTTGTTTACTACACTTTTAACGTATTTTTTTTTTTTTACTACGTGAGTGGCCAGTGAGCCTTATGCAGTATCCAGAAAACTCCATGAGTTGTGTTGTTCATCTTGGTTCCAAACGAGGACAGGAGTTCCATGAAACGTGTGGAAACCCATCTATTATGGTCCTGCCGTGGTAAGAAAAGGTCTATACGGTTTCAGCATGTCGAAAGGAATAGTTTATAGAGTAGGTTAATATTCTCTTTCGAAGATGTAATTTCGCTGATTCGATTTACTGCCCCGGAAACCATTTAAGGATCAAATTTCAATTTCTTGTCATTTCAATTAAAAAATGCCTGACATTTCTGTACAAAACTGGTCATGGTGTGCACTGCAGATAAGGATTCTATAGCGGCTCAACTATCTGTTATAATCGGAATGTCTCTATCGTATAACCTGTAAAACGTAAGCCACCTGGCCGTTCTCTTTATGGCCAATATCTACGTCTACAATCATCCAGCAGCCCAAAAGACATCCTCAGACGAAATTCTCATACCGTACAACCACCTGTTGGGACCGTGTCTGTGTAGTAGACACCCAATTACTTGCGATTTCTATGAGACCATTAACTGGTTAAATTCAGTTAATCTCAACAATTTGGAAAATATATTTTTAAACGTTTAAACAGCGATAAAAAAAATTGTTCGATGTACATATAAAGGTCAGCCAACAGGCACACAAATCAAACTTAAATACTTTCCTTATTTCGATTTCAAACCAATTTTGTCACGTTCGCTAACATTTTTTTTTTTATTATTATTATTATTGTTTTCAAATTGAAATTACATAATAATTGTTTTCTTTTTGATTTGGTAAAAGCTCACAAATATGCACCAGTTACTTACATACTAGCCAGAGCCATACACACACACACACACACACACACACATACATGCAAGTAGGCAGTACACATCGAGCTAAAATTAAAACCAGCGGCCGGCCAATGGCAACAACTACTGAAATGGAATTTTATTGAACACTTTCACTGCCAACACATTACAAATTCTTTACTATTACCGTTTAAAACATTGCTTTCCTTTAGTTTTGTTTTTTTTTTTTTCAAATGCAGACGGTAGTTTCGGCTATTGGTATGGTCAATTAAATGCACAGCCATGGGCTTGAATATTTAAAGATGTAAAAACAAAATAAAGAATGTAAAAAACGATGACTCAGAGTTCCATGAAAAATTTAATAGCCAATATTCATGGTTTTGACAGCTAAACTTAAAATTATATTTAATTTACTGTTTGTTCCTCATCTTAGCGTTTTTCTTTTGTTTTGAACATTTTTAAAAGACCAATTTTTCTTTCATTTTACTTCCAAGAACATTTTTCGACATAACCTCAAATTGCAATTTTCAACATTCCTGCTCTTTTAGTTGAAGAATATAAATAAAACAGTCCGCCTAAACTAGTTTAACTAACTTAAGACTTCATTAAGCCATTTTTCATTATAATTTTCATATAAAACTAAAAACTAACCTAAAAATTGTTACAATTTTATGTTTGTGTTTTAGGCTTATTTAACACTTTGCAACGCAAAAAATACATATTTATTGGAAATTTTATTATATATTTAATGAAAGCAAAATTTTCTTATCATAACCTCAAAACTCTTCAAACTAACCTAAAAAATGGTTTGTTTAAATGTTTAGCATATTTGTATAGTGTTCCTATTTTTGACTTAAAAAATTTATGTTTAAGAAAAATTTTGCTAGAAATTTTATTATAGCAAAATTTGCTCAATATAACCTCAAAATATTATTTTTTGAATACTAACACATTTAACGAAAAGCTTATAATTCTGTTATGAGGCTTCTTAAGAATAAGGTTTTTTTTGTAATATAAAAAGTATATATTTTTTAAAAAAATTTTGCTAGAAATTTAATTATACCAACATTTTTTCAACATAACCTCAAAATATTTCTTTTTTTTTAACTAACTCATTTGGCGAAAAGCGTATAATTCTGTTATGAGGCTTCCTAGGAATAATATAAAAAGTATATATTTTTTAAAAAAATTTTGCTAGAAATTTAATTATACCAACATTTTTTCAACATAACCTCAAAATATTTTTTTTTAAACTAACTCATTTGGCGAAAAGCTCATAATTTTGATATGAGGCTTGTTAAGCAAAATCCCATACAAATTTCAATTACAACAAAGCTGGAATAATTTTTCTGGCTTAATTAATTTAATTCTAGAAATTATGTATGTTATAAATTTTTTTATCTTATTTTTTTATTATTATACTGAGCGTTTCTTGCAACACATCAATATGACAATTTCATAGAGCTTAAAAAAATATATAAAAATTATATATATTTTTTGTTCTAACCTCAAAATTATTTTAAAAAGATTATAATCTTTTTAACACTTATAGTTTTTTATAAAAAAAAATTTTTGTGAAATAATCCATGTGGAATCTGCCCTACAGCCATAACATTGCTAACGTAAGCAAATTGCTGTTAAGAATTGTAGTTTTTAAGGAAAATTTTGAAAATTTTCTACCTAACCTAAAAAAAAATTTTATTTCATAATGTTATTTGATGAAGTAAGTTTTCGTGCTAAAAATCATAATTTTAACCAAATTTTTTATAAACATTTTTAGAGAAGGAAATTTATAACCCAAAAGCGTATGCATTTTTTACATAACCTCCAAGTGGAATCTGGACCTTTTCTAGGACCCCAGTGAGTCGGTCTCAGGACCGGCGGCCCTCGTAACATAACATAACAAGTGGAATCTGCCATTCGGCCTTAATTTTGCTGACTTAAGCAAATTACTTTTAAGAATTGTGGTTTTTGGCGAAAACTTTGTAGCTCAGTCTATACAATATTATTCAATATTTCGATAACAATTTGTTATCATCTTCATGATAAGCACGAATCAACGGGAAGTAAGGACGAATTACCAAATTTTCAAGAAGAATCAACATGTCAGAAGTCTTGTAAACCAGCTTAGATCAACAAGGAGCAAAATAATCAACGCGAAATCAATTATATAAATTTTTTATTTTTTTATTTATTTTTTTTTTTAATCAAAAATTTTTTCAACATTTTCAATTTAATTACAAATATTATCCTGAAGATGATAACATATTATTATCGAAATATTGAATAATATTGTTAATAAAATTTTTATATAAAAACGATCTGAAGCTGTATAAAATAGCTTTTCAAATAATTAAAAAGATCAAATAAATATTATATATTGAACTTAATTATTGTTTTTTTTTTTGCCTTGAGAATTTTTCGAGTCTACTGAGTCTGAGTTGATTAGCATCAATGGAATGTCGTTGGCATATAGACGACGGCTGAAAAAGACAGAAAACATTTGTAAGGTGTAGCTTTGAACCTGGGGCCAAATCGTTGCATACGTGATCGAACGAATTTTGTTGCCTGGGCCTTGTGATTGTTGTTCATTTTGTTTTTGTTTTATATTATTTTTACTCGATTAGATCATTCGACATCGAATGAAACAATTTGGCCCCTGTATCAATACATTTTAGTTGCACAATTTGTTAATGTTTTAAGCAAAATTTAATCCTTGGCCACGCCATTGTTATGGGAGAGAATTTTCAGTGCTAAAGTTTTCCGGAAGAGAGGTTAAAAAAAAAAACTCTGATTTCATCACTGTTAATTGTGATAGGATCGTGCAGTTCACTGACACATCTTCTGCCTACATATATTGCTTAGCGTCGCTGCAAATGTACCATCGCGAAACAAGTGTAAAATTTTAATGCCATTGTTGCTCAATTAAAAGCAAAATAAGCGGTTGATAAGAAGCATTACTCAAATATTTTACATACAATTGACTTAATTCACTTAATAGGCTGGCGAATGGTTGCATGGTTGGCTGGACAGACAGATGAATTGGCGAACAGACAATAAGTGATGGGATGCATGAATATTTCAAATGGCATCTGGGTGTATGGTTGGGCATATTAAATTTTTTACAAACTCACATATCTCTATTGTTATTATTATTATTATTATTGTGTCTCTGCAGCCAAATACAAAACATGATGTAAGTTCCACAACGTGTTCGATCGGGTGGGGAAATGAACAAAAAAAAAAACAAGGTCAATTTTATGTTGTGTATCTACATATGAGAAAAAACTTCAGGTAAACGAGCTCGTTTAATGGGTCGCTCGCACAACAGAAGAAAAAGAAATATTGCAAAAAAAAAAATCATTTTCAATGTCTGGTTACTCAGGTTAAAAAATCAGTGCAAAAGCGCTGGTTGCTATTGATAATGTGTAACAAATTTATATTTACATATGTATCTATATTGCGTGTAGTGCATTTAAAAATCACAAGTTGTTTAATTGTTCTCCAATCATCTACATATTTTATTAATCATGCGAATTCATAAGGAAAGCAACAACAAGAAGTAACTAAAACAAATTCCACTATTTTTGTGAGTGAAATTATGCCACATACCTGCTGGTATTTAAAATGCAGCTCAAATTTTGTATAATAATTGAAAAGTTTTAATATTGGAAATAAAAACGTATAAATGAACATTAAAAATTGGCCAACAATGTGTGATTTACATGCAGTAAATATCTAAATAAATTTAAAGCTAGAAAAAAGTAAAGCTTTTTATAGAAATTTTTTTGCTGAATTACATTTTCGCTGCTGAATATAACTTATTTCGCTCCCAACCCATTACCTGCTCTATTATAAGTCTTGCAAACTGAATCGTAATTTGCCTGAAAAAAGCCCTTAGGCAAGTGTCCCCAAGTCACCAGTTTTGTCGACTATATACATCAGTAACTTATTTATACACATTTTCCCTGAAAAATTGGCATGTTTGTTTTTACCAACTGCAGAAATATAAAAAATGTATTAAGTGGTCCCATTAGAACCATCTAGTCACTAGTTCTAAGACCTTTAGTGGATTTACAATGACAACTCCAAGTTAAATATTAACTGGAAAAAGGTATTATATGTAGTTTAATATGTTAACAATAATGATGAAAATGTCTGCAGAGAAACACTAGTACCACGGTTGTCTTATGGTGTCATTAGAACCAGCAAGTCATTAGTTCTTAGGTCACCAGTTGATTTTCAATGAGATCTCAGCTGAATTTGATTTTGAAAACTTAATTGTCTAAGTGATTTGATTTCAAACGTTTAATTGTTGCATTCAGCTAATAAAGTTTTTGCTGAATTCTGTTGCATGTGATGGATTTTTTTCTTTGCATATTTATATTTCTTACCCGCTTAACATGATTTTCGAAATGAATTTCTCAACAATAATTTTTTTTTTTTTTTTTTTGTTTTGATTTCTATAATTAACATCTCTGTATTATTTTTCAAACACCTTTTCTTTTGCACAATTGTGTTTGTTGTCTACTTAAATTTAATAAAATAAATTAATATTTTCTTTTCTTTTTATAATATTTGTATGTGTGGGTGTGTAAATTTGTTGCCTGTCAATTTCTTAGAACTATTTGTGCTCTTATGCTAAATTTCTTATTTCGAAATATTTTTACACTATTACAATTTTATTTTAGCTTGTGTGGCTTAAGGACATGTTAAAAGTTTATCAATTTTATAAATTTGTTAATTCCTATTTTTTTCTGTTACATACCAAAATGGCCATTTTATAAAAAATATATGTACATAAGTTTTCTGTATTAAAGAGAAAAAAAGTAACATGGGAAAAACGGAATGAAAAATTTAATTTGCTCAAACTAAAAGTTTAAAACATTTTAAAAATGTTGCAAAACTGAAGATGAATTAAAACGTTAAAGTCTCTGCATGAATTAATTCCCCGGAAATCTATTTTAAATTTCGTTTGCTGAATTCCTTAAAACAAGACGAAACACTAGTTCCTAGCTCACTAGCTGATGTACAATCCATGGGAAAATAGCATTGTATGGTATATAATATGTCAGTAGTACTGGTGACCAAGTCAATAGTAAATTTTTAGAGTTTTTCCAGTGCCCTTTGCTTTAGCTTAAGATCCCAAAGAATTAAATAGACTGTGCCAAATTTAATATGTAATATGTCAACAATAGTGGCGACCATGTCTACAGAGAAATGCTAGTGCCACACGATTGTCATGTGCTGCCATCACCACCATCTATTCATTAACGCTTGGGTCACCAGTTGATTTTCAATGGCAAATGTCCTTAGAAAACAAAATTTTTTGAGTTATAATCTGTCAGCAGTACTGGTGACCATGTCAACAGTGAAACGCCAGAGTGGTTTACTGACATTTCCTTCAGAAATGTTTATAGAAAAAATATTATATGAATTTTAATATGTCACCAGTAGGGGCGATCATGTCTACAGAGAAATGCTGGTTTGTCACATGAACAATCTAGTCAGTTGTTGAAAGGCAGTCCTTGTGTGTCATCAGTACTAGTACTACTTACATTTCCCTCAGGAACTTTAATAGAAAAAATACAATATGTCAACAATACTGGTGACAAGTTGTTCATATGGTGCCAATATGATAATCTAGTTACTATATCTCAGGCCACTAGTGGGCAACGACAAGCGCATGTTAAATGTCAGTAGAAAACAAAAAACCATGATATGGAATATAATATGTCAGCAGTACTGGTGACCAAGTCAATAGTGAGTCACTATAGTTTTCTACTCACATTACCTTCAGAGATGTTAACAGAACAAAGTATTGAAAAAAAATGTCTACTCAGAAAGATGTCTACAAGTACCATAATGCAGTCACATGGTTTCATCAGGACCCCATACTCACTAATTGATTCTCAATGATAAATATATGGTAATTGTCATTCTTTATGTGTCAGTTGTACTGGCGACCATGTTAATGGTAAGGCTCTAGAGATTAATAAGAAAAAATATTGTATGAGGCACCTCATATGTCAACAATATGTCAACAACACTGGCGACATTATATAGTCTCTTTAGAGCCATCTGGCCTCTAGTTGTTTGGTCGCTAGTTGGTTTTCGAGAACAAGCGCAGGTAAAATGTCAAGCCTTGTATGGGGTATGTTGTTTATATACTGGTAGTACTGGTGACCATGTCGACAGCGAATCGCTAGACTCTACCTCTAGCATTTCCTATAGGGTTTGTGTTTGTTTTAAATATATTTATGTGAACAAAAGAACTGATTTCGCAGTCCTTGAACTAGTAGTTTATTTAGTAAATTTTTTTCTTGAAATTTCTGCTTCAATTACTTTTTTCTGCGTTCTATTAATATTATTCATAATTTTATAATAATTAATATAAATACTTAAACTGAGCTTAATCTAACAACATTGCTTGTAAATGTAAAAGATTCTCCTGAAATATTTTTTTTTAAATTGTCAAAATTAAAAAAAAAAAAGTTTGTGCTATAAATTATTTTATAAAATATGAGAAAAGGAAAAACAAGTTGTATTGGAGACAAAGGAGTAAAGCAAAGGCTTTAATATACATGTATGTGTGTCTGCGAATGAATATTGCACTTAATAACTACTGAGATTTCTTTTACAATATTTAATTAGATTCAATCATATTTACACTTAATTATATTCATAAATATTTTGTGGTAAAAATAAACAAACAAACAAAATTAAGGAAACTGTAGTTTGTTGGATACAACTTTGCCTACAACATCGATCGACCTTCAAAACAATCAAAAGATATCATTTCTAGAATTATACAAATCCTGCAATGGGTCTCAGAAAATTATACGTTCAATATTAAATTTAAAAGGTTTTATAAATTTGTGAAATTATATAATTGAAAAGCCATCACAACACTTTAGCAGGAAACCAGGATTTTCGAAATTTCGAACTTGAAGCAAAAGTTTGTAAAACATCCAATTTTGGTAAAACGACGTAAAAAAGCTCAAAATCAATAAAATTCAGTCACTTTCAAAATTTCTCATTGAATTCTGAATTTTGAATTTTTTTATTTTTCATAAATTATAAATTAAATTAATAAATTAGATTAAAGAAACTTTGTATTTCATATTCAAAGTTTTTCCACAAAAATAAACTGCTATAGAAGAAAAAGGGGAATGAACTCAAAATAAAATTTTAAACCAGTTCGCAATTTCGAACTGAAATTCGAATTCAGAAAATTTTGATTTCTTAGTAAAAAGTTTAATAAAATTGCAAACGAAACTACCAGTGCAACGTTTTCAGAAATAAAACTGGATTTTTGAAATTTAGAACCTACAAAATTTTATTGCATATTTACAGGGGTTGCAACAAAAAATGGCTGCATAAATCAATAAACTTTGCTTTAGCTGGTACAGAAAACAAAACGAAATGTCATAGCGGCATGTTCGAAATTTCGAACTAAAATTCAAACTTCGAAAAAAAAATTATCCACAATAAAATTCTATATTACTAAGATATTATAAATTTTTGACAGAAATAATGAATTTTCGAAATTTTTAAGCGCAAAACTGAATTTTCGAAATTTTGAACTTGAAAAATTGTATTCCCTACTACCAAATAATCAATGAAAATCGCTACAAACACTAGTAAAATATCCTTTTTAGTGAGAAAAAAAATTAAGCAAACCTAAAAAATCAAATTCACACAAGTTCGAAATTTCGAACTAAATTTGGAATTTCGAAAATTTTTACTCCTCAAGAAAAGTTTGATAAAATTGAGGAATTGTGAATTGAAGTGGCAGCACAGCGTTTTTAGGAGAGAAAAAAACTGAATTTTCGAAATTTCGAACATGCAAAATTTTATTCCATACTTCAAAATGTTCAATAAAAATCGTTACAAAACTGGTAAAATGTCCCTTTTACTAAAAAAAAAACCCAGCAAGCCTAAACTAAATTCAGACAATTTTGAAATTTCGAACTAAACTTCGAATTTTTAGGAGAAAAAACAGAATTTTCGAAATTTCGAACTTGAAAAATTGTATTCCCTACTACAAAATAACCAATGAAAATCGCTACAAACACTAGTAAAATATCCTTTTTAATGAGAAAAAAAAATTAAACAAGCCTAAAAAAATCAAATTCAGACAAGTTCGAAATTTCGAACTAAATTTGGAATTTCGAAAATTTTTATTCTTCAAGAAAAGTTTGATAAAATTGAGGAATTGTGAATTGAAGTGGCAGCACAGCGTTTTTAGGAGAGAAAAAAACTGAATTTTCTAAATTTCGAACATGCAAAATTTTATTCCATGCTGCCAGATTTTCAACAAAAATTGCTACAACAATTCAAAAAATATTTTTCATGGCAAAAAAAAAATAATAATAATAAATCAAAAAAAAATTCAATTTGAAGAGGTTTGAAAATTAACCGCCAGGACCATGAAGTCTGTCACTCGACAACGAGCGCTGCTCAATTACAAGCAAAATAGTAATAAATTTTTAAGTTTTTTTTTGTGCTGTTTTCTGTGTTTTTATTCAGGCGCACAATGTCCAGTAGCAACGTGGTCCTGGCCATAAGATATCACACATTTCTTAAGCACAATTTTTATGAAATTATGGTTTCAGCTTTTTTCTTTTTTAGAACTGTGGAAAAAAGAAAATTACATTTTTGGGTAAAACAAACACGTGAAAAAAAATTTTATTTTTACACTTTTCCAACAAGGAAAAACAGCTGAAATGAATGCCTGCAAATTCAAAACCTTCGAACGAACCAAAAATCAGGGGTGGCATAGAAACAAATCCTTAATCATTATTTGGCTTTTAAGATGGCATTCCGCTTAAGTGAATGTGACGGACGATTTTGTTGTACGATTTGCAAAGTTGTACTTTTCAACGTACATATTTATGTATGTATGTACATATGTATTAAAAAAAATGACTTAAATTATTTAAACACTACAAAAAGAGTGAAAGGAAACATATTGATAGCAGCTTTATAAATATTTTTTTTCTCTAAGAAATAGCTTTACAAGGACAATAAAATCCTTAAAAAAAAAACGCTTTATAAAAATTATTAGCAAAACTAAAAAACCTAAACTAATAAAAACTGTGTCACACTTATGAGCAGCTGGGCATACATACACATACCGAATGTGCACTCTACACATTCGGATACGTGGGCAATTTAGCCGTCTCCACTTTATCCACCACCTTAAAGGAGGGAAAAAGACCACCCTGATTGGTGCGTGTATTTTTGCCCTGTGAGAAACCATCCCAATGGTTGCCAGCAACCCCCACCAAATCACCCGGCTGCATGTGCATTTCACTGTGACTACGAGCCTTGTGTGGTATCACCACCAAACGATTGTGTGGATTTTGTCCGCCGTAATAATAAATATCGTCCAGCGATTTGAAACGATGCGCAGCATCGGGATATAAAGTTTGCATAATTTCATATGCAACACGGCAGACTTGTGAGCTGAAGGTACAAACCAAATGATCGGAAAGCGATAGCAGGTGTATGTCCAGTATGATGCCATTCAAGGCGGTATCTGTATAGCGCGTAGAGACGGCCGCCATGCGGGCCACCTCAGCATCACCGATGACTTCGTATTGGGGATATTTTTTGCGTGCCTCTACAATCACGCGGGCATCATCGGACGCCAAGTAAATGCGACGCGGCACGGTAGTGCCATTAATTTCCAGAGTCAAAAAATAGTCCTCCACATGTGTCATGTACTCTTTTATGTCATGGAAAGCCGCCTCAGTGCCCACTTTGTCCGTGCGGCGCACATGAACTCTAAAAGAAAAGAAAAAATGCCCAGGATTTGGTTTTTTTTTTGTTGAAAAGCAATTAAATTGACCAGTTACAACTTGTACTCACCCCACTATGGGCCTCTTCCAACCCAATTTGTTGAGGCCGGACTCTAAAAATTCCTTAGTGGCCGGCTGCGGCCTTAAAAGATATTTCAAGAACTGACCCACCCACCAAACAATGGGATCACCGTGTAAACGCTTCAAACGGGGCGACAAGTCTTCTGGTATGGCCAAAGGCAAATAGGGTGGCCGGGGCATTAAAGAATCGATGATGGGCAACACCAAGACCTGTGTTTCCGGCCTCCCCGGCCAGTTGTTGGCCCTGGCACCATCCAATTCAAAACAAGAATCGGAAACAGGTTGAAACACCTCTTCCCAGCCACCCTTGTGATAACGCCAGCCACGCGACTTCAGAATCAAAGTACGCTCCGTGGCATAGGCCACTATAAAACAGTAGACAGCATGATGCAATTGACAGCCATAGCCACAGCCTTTATTCAGTTTACACACCAATTTGCGAGCCTTGGCACAATCCGGTGGATTTTGTAAATGATGTATGCGTTTTTGTACCAGCACACTCAAGTCTTTAGCCTCTTGGTGGCGCCAGGCCTCGTAGCCATCCAGCTGCCGCAAACGTTCCATATCGCTCAGCAAAGAACGCTTGTGCTCAGCTCCCAGTATCAGCACCTGGTCGATGTCATCGGAAATGTCTTTGGCCGGCTCCCGGGTCACCTGTTTTCGTATTTTACCCAGCTCAGTGCTGAAGAAATTCCATATTTCGGCAATATTTTGTTGCACACGTCTGCGCATGAGTTCGTAGTCCAGCGAGGGCTCGTGCGTAGCGCTGCCATATGGCAAAGAAGATTCTAATTTATTTTCCCCCTCAATGGCATGTTGTATATTATATTCGAGTTTTTGTATCAGCTTGATAGCAGATTGTTTGTCCACCTGGTCGCTGCAAAAAGTAATTAAATTAAAATATAAAAAAAAATAAATATATAGAAAGTTAAAAAGACAAATGTCGGGGTCCGCGAATAGATAAAATAATTTAAAATTTTAGATTATATAGTTCGACAGATTTTGGAAGGGTAAAAAAAAATCGCAAATTGGGCGATTTAGACGGTGAACAAGCCGGGGAGCAATACACTCCCCAAGAACGCGTCATAATCGTGGCCATTTTTATTACGTAACAATTTGTTTGTGGTGTTGGTGCAGCGCAAGTTCGACGTCGATGTTGACAACGGCAACAGTGCGCCGTTTGCTCACCACCACCCCTGAAAAGTATGGGAACACACGAGAGGCTGCCAAGAATGGCCGGCCCCAGAGACGCCGTGCCTCGCAATTAGCCAGCAGCCGGTTGTCCCCAAGGCAAATTTTAGTCAAAGACCTGACCATTTTCACGAAAGAAAAAAGAACTGCTGTTGCCTGTCGAGTCAATCTCAATCTCGAGAACGAAGTGGACGATTTTTCGACCAAAATCATAATGAGCCATGAGGCTGATTTCCACCTCAGCGGCGAGTACGCAAACAAGCAAAACTATCGCTTCTGAAGCTGCAAAAAATTAGTTTTTTTCAAGAGTTAAAAAGATCAAATAAAAATTACACAGTACGGTAATCTGTTAGCGTCTCTCGCACAGTAATCTGTACACAGAGCGAAAACTGTGAAAGATTTTCTCTTTGAAACGTTTTTAGGCTGAGGGGTATCCCAGCAGAGAGAAACGAAGATTTTTCTATGGGTATTTCTTATTATTTCCATGTTGCAAATCTTATTAATTGCCTCAACGAGAAAAACACATAAAACCAAGAAGAAAACTTGTTACCCACGTTTATTTTTACTCAGTTTCCGATTTGCTTGGTACCAAAAAAAAAATTCTATAGAGAAGAACTTATTGATTCTATTAGGTTTTCTTGTAAATTGTATACAATAAGGATTTCTTATTGATTTTGTTACGCTATCCTATTAATTTTTCTCTATTGATTTTATTAGTTTTCTACATATATTACGTGTGTTTGTAAATCATCTTTTTAATTTCATTAATAAGAATATATTTTTGGTTATATTAGCTTTTTTGTTATTTCATACAAAATCAAGAGACAATTGTTGTTTTTTCAATAAGGTTTTCCCATTTAAAAAAATAAGGAATCCTTCTTGAAAAACAACCATAGAAATATCTTATTGATTTTGTTCTATTTTATTAGGTGCTTTTTTCTCTGTGTAAGCGTCTGGCATTGGCAATGGCAATTGCCAGCACTATACTAAAGCCGACCTGCTTCAGTTTAAGATTTACAAGCTTAAAAATCAACTAAAAACTAAACTCAAACTTTTTCGGTCATTAGTATTGTGAATTGTGTTGGCAGTTTTGCTCTAAATCCAATGACCTGCTGCTTCCTTCTTTCTTCCACTCATTCCCTCATTCTACTGCTCGTTGGGCCATTGTGGTCTTGTTTAATGCTTGTAAAGACTTACAAAACATATGTTTCCATTCATTCATTCATCCATTCATTGTGCCCGGCAAAGTTTATGACGATGCTGATGAAATTTGCACGCACAATTTCAAATGAATATGAAACAACTGCATTTGGTGGAGGGCAGCGAGAGAGAGAGAGACGGAGAGAGAGAAGCGAGCATAAAAGAAGCGCTGAAAATGAAATGGTAGAAAAAAAGTTGGAGATTTGCCCAGATTTCAATTTGCATTTTATGGACAACTTATTGTGGGGGACTTTTGGGGGCGGGTTGTGTTACTGTTTGCTTTATGCCTCGTTAGTTAAGTGGCGTTCAACCTGGTGTCATTTCCGGCGCTTGGTTGTGATTGCTGTTGTTGTAGTTGCGGATTATTATTTATTGCAAAGTTTATTTAATAATGGCTTTTGTTGTAAGTTTATATTTTGAAAGGTATTAAAAAAAAACTTTATTTGTTGCAAACGTCAAAAAATATATTTCAAGTTATAAAGAAAAAGTTTGGCGAATAGATTTTGTAACAGGTGCGTCAAAAAAAAGTCATACGCTGTTGTTTCGCTTTCAGAAGGTCGGCTGTGGCTCGGGCGACAAATTCTCGCACTCGTTTCAAATGTTGTCCTTGAGGGCGCTTTGAGGTTATCGCGGCCTGAGGGTCTCCTAAACACGGGACCAGTTACTAAATCGGGTGATCTTGCGGGCCAGTGCAAATTGCCAAAACGAGAATATCGATTGTGGCTGGCGCAGTATGTGCCGTTGCTTCATGCGGTGGCGATTGGAACTACCCACCTGTCCTCCCAGATCTAATTCGTACAATTGCGGCAGAAAACATTCGGTTAACATGGCCCTATAGCGCGTTGTCGTTTGGCCAACGGCCTCCACAAAAAAAAAAAAAAAATAGCTCAATGACTGCTCCAGCGTGAACAACGCACCTTGCAGTCACTTTGAGCGAAGGTAATGGCTCCTCGTGGATTTTCAGTGCCCCAGAGCCGATAGTTTTGCTTGTACCCGCCTCCGTCCGAAGTGGAAATGAGCCTCATCGCTTAATATGATTTTAGTGAAAAAATCGTCGCCACTTCGTCTATAGTCACGATTGATTATTCCGCGTTCTTGGGGTGTATATCGCTCCCCGGCTTGTTCACTTGTATGCTACAAGCTGTCTAAATCACAAATGTAAACTGAAATATTTAAATATTGACCTAATTAGTTTGCTGGTGTTAAATTTCATTGCTGTAGTTCATATGCGGCTGGCTATTGCTGCACCATATTTTCGCTGAAGTTTAATTATTAACAATAAATAAAAATTAAACCATTAGTTGTATATCCCAGCAAACGAACAACTGCGTATTAACAGAAACAAAGATTTGACCTTGGCCGCCCAATTCGCAAAAATAAGAGCAACTTTTAACCCGTCATTTAGACGGGAAGTTGCAATACACTCACACTTTTTTACTAACACACCCACAGTATTTTAACTTTCAACTCAGCTTTCAGCAAAATTTTCCTGAAAGTAATTTTTTGACATTTACTGAAAGTAAAGTGACAGGGTAGTAAACACGGTTGCCTACTCCATGGCACATACAAATTTTCAGGATTGCAGTAGAATATTAATTGTGAATTTTAAATTATTTTGTACATTAGAAAATATTTAAAACATTTTTACAGCAAACATGAATGAAGAACACAAATGAAGTATATTTATAGTGAGAATTATTAAATGAATTAATAAAAATTTAGCAATAAAAATTATTTTCGAAGGTTGCCCTATAAATTTATGTTTGGAGTAGTCTTGGCAATTCTATTTCAGTAGTAAACTACTGCAACTCTCCGCTTTGACGACATTTTCAAAATAAACTTTCACGTTCCTTTGAAATTGAGCAAGAAATTTTCATGAAAGTCACAGAGTTCATTGAAATTTTTATTCATAATACGTATACAAAAATTTAATGAAAGCACTTTCCCGTCTAAATGCCGGGTAAATGTTGCGATTTCTTTTGACAACCACCTTGTATTTAACTTTTTACTATTTTGTATATTTTGTATCGCCCTGTTAATTGTTCGTTCCACGTCAGTGGCAATGAAAATGTATAAATAGATTTGCATGTGTGTGTGTGTGTGTGTGTGTGTACTTACTTTAATAAAGTATCCAACATTTGCTGCAATTCCTGATTACGTTGTTTGGATGCCTCCAGCAGCTGGAGCACTTGATTGATACGCTTCGTAGTGCCATCCGGTTCCACAATATTTTGCGTATTGAGTTTGGTGACAAAAACGTACACAAGAAATGCCCAGGCTAAGCAGAATATGACAAGGGCACGCACCCATGAATTTGACGATGTACCAAGCAATGAACGTAACAATGACATTTGTAAAAAATGTTCATAAAACGGCGTGTGAAGATGGTGGTGGTAGTGGTGATGGCGATGGCGGCGGCGCCGGCGGCAGCTGTGGTGGCGATGCGGTGCGGTGGCTTTTGTTTGTTTTGATTTTTATTATGATTTAAATGTTGTGCTGCTGGATGTGATGGTGTTGGTAGGTACAATTAATTTGCTGGCTAAATTTAATTGTGAAGAGAGAGAGAGAGAGAGAGAGAGAGAGATACAGAGTTAAAAATGGCGTTTAATTACTGTTAAATACATTGATATTGCTGTTGATTGGAAGAGTAAGATCTTTTAATGTCTACTTTGCAGCACATTTTTTGTTTCCATTTAAAAGTTTATAAAACTTTATAATTATGATTTTCGTTTTGATTTAGTTTTTTTTTTTTAGTAAAAATACTTTAATTTTAAAACGTGTATTTTGGAAAATATTTTTTAATCACAATTGAAATTTTTTTAGTGAACACTTTAAACACATTTTATTATTTTTTAATTTTATCAAATTTTATTATTCGAACTTTTTTAAGGGTTCCGTCTACAAAAGACTACAAAACGACCTGCATTTACAGATCTGTCGGCACTTTCGCGTGTAAGTCGTAATTTGACAAATACTCCAAAAAACCACATAGAAACCCCCTCCCCACGGAGGCACAACTTGTTTCTACTGTATTTTCTAAAATACTTCTTCCTCACAAAATTTGAAAACGGAAATATTTAGAGAAGACCACAAAACGACCTGCATTTGCAGATTTGTCGGCACTTTCCCGTATAAGTTGTAATTTGACAAATACTCCGTAGAGCAAAAGCGTACTGAGACTTCTACGTCCGTTCGTCCGTCCGTCCGTCACAGGCCCCATTCTCCCAAACGGCAAGAGCTAAAGAGTATATGGGGTTACCCGACCGCTACAATAACAAATACTAAAAACATCAAAAAGTTAAAAACTACAGGGGGTCTCCATACAAGAAACTGTGAAAACCAGCTGAAATTAGGTGTAACTTTCAAGCCCTAAGAGCTAGAGAGAGCAGAAATTTGCACAGGATGTGTGAATACATGGGCTCTACAATAACAAAAACTAAAACCAACAAAAAATTAAGACCTAAAGGGTGCTCCCATACAAGAAACTGTAAAAATTAGCTCTAACTTTCGAACCATAAGATCTAGAGAGCTGAAATTTTCCCAGTATATGGGCTTAGCCGGCCGCTACAACAACAAATACTAAAAACAACAAAAAGTGAAAAATTACAGGGGGTCTCCATACAAGAAACTGTGAAAATTAACTAAAGTTGGCTGTAAATTTTAAACCAGAAGAGCGAGAGAGCTGAAATTTTCGCAGGATATGTGGATACATAGTCTGTACAACAGCAAAAGTCCAAAAATAGTAAGCAGGGAAAATTTAAATGTTACCCTACAAACGGAAACACCATTTAATTTGAAAATTAAC
The DNA here is from genome assembly GCA_963662145.1 of Sturmia bella. Classification (NCBI taxonomy): domain Eukaryota; kingdom Metazoa; phylum Arthropoda; class Insecta; order Diptera; family Tachinidae; genus Sturmia; species Sturmia bella. The sequence goes on along the minus strand of OY759170.1, from coordinate 9,417,976 downwards.
ATTAGCTTTTGAGCCGCAAAAGATAGAGACTTAAAATTTTTACCGTATAAGTAGTTCGCAGGCCTCTACAACAACAAGTACCGAAAATAGTAAAAAGTTCAAAATGTAATTGCTGTTCAGACATGGGGACACCCTTTGGCTTGAAAATCAGCCATAACTTTTGAACGGTAAGAGATAGAGCCTGGAAATTTACGCCGTGTATGTATGTAGTTGCGAGGCCTGTACAACAATAAAAAGTTAAAATTAGAGGGTACTCCATACCATTAAAGGTATCACTTGTAAGGGCAAGCTTGCTGTGCACGTCAGTCTCGTACTTGACTTAATTTATTTTAATTTTTTTTTTATATTTAAATTTTTTCATAATCAATTTGTTGCTTATTATTTTATTTTTTTTTATTTTTTTATTACAGATGTCTATATGTATGTATTTTATAAAATTTCCACGCTTGAGTAAATAAATCAAACGCTTTAAGTTTCTCTAACAGCACTTAATTGTTTTGAAAACTAAACAATTTTGTTGAACACTTTGCTTTGCAAAAAAAAATTAAATAAAAAAAAATTCTATATAATGCCACACGAAAGTGTACGAAACGACAACTAAAAAAAAAACAGCTATTACAAAAAATTTAAGTAGTATTATAGTGCTGATAACAATTTAACTAAACGCCTCCGTATCACAGTGGCCATCATTGTTTTTTTTTTTTTTTTTGCAACTGGATTAAATTTTTGTTATTTTTTCCAAGGACTCGCATTTGTAAGCTTAAGAGAGGCAGACAGACATTTATCTGATATTTCATTCCATTTATAATTGCCGACCTTAAATGAAACATTTATCAATATTTAATCAAAAATTGTAAACAAGCAAGTTAGTAAGACGGACAGCCTGTATAAATAGTAACAACGGCAGCCCTAAATAATATAATCAAAAATAAAAAAAAAACATAAAATTTGTCTCAGTGGCTGCGCAGAGTTCAAAGACTGTTGCAAGTCCCTTAAAGCAACTGATAAAACGTTTGTTAGGGGGACACCTGGTAGTTTTTGACTTGTTTTTGTTTTTAGTATTTTTTAGGACGGACGGATGAACATAGAAATCTCGGTAATAGGGTTCCTTTTCACTCTACGGAAAGTACGGAAGCCTAAAATATCACGGAAATATCATGAAAAAAATATTTTGAATGTGTTTTATTTACGTTTACTTTTGAAACCGCAAAATAGATAACCCGTTATTTATTTATGCCCTTGAATAACAAGGGTCTCTCCCTCTATCTGCCCTTCACTGCAACAAGCCACAAAATTACTTGAGAATTTACTCGCTCTCTCTCTCTCTCTCTCTCTCTCTCTCTCTCTCTCTCTATCCGCCCTTCACTGCAACAAGCCACAAAATTATTTGAGAGTTTACTCGCTCTCTCTCCATCTGCCCTTCACTGCAACAAGCCACAAAATTATTTGACAATTTACCAATTTTTTTTTTTATAAAATTTTGTAAAAATCCCTGAAATGCTGCATCAACCAAATACAGAAACGGGGTCAGAAAAACTCGTACATTTGTTGACAGTTCATCCTTTTGGCTGCTTACCTTGAGAATTACTTGAGCCAGTAATTGAACTTATTATTATGGAAAGACAATGAAACTCAATATTAATAAATTCTTTAAATTCCCGTCAAATGCTTAAAATTGATCCAGACTGCTCGATTTCTCGTTAGACACTAATTTGCAACTTTTTTTAATATCGAAAAAAAACTTACAACGCAAAGCTTTAAAAAATTGTCTTGGAAAGCAAAAGAATGTACTAAAAACATAAAATATACACTCGTATACTGTGTGCAATATATTTAGATACACAAAGCGAAAACTTCCTAATAGAATCAATAAGATTTTCTCTTTGAAACGTTAGGCTGAGGGGTATCCCAGCAGAGAGAAACGAAGATTTTTCTATGGGTATTTCTTATTATTTCCATGTTGCAAATCTTATTGATTGTCTCAACAAGAAAAACACATGTTTGTTTTTACTCAGTTTCCGATTTGCATGGTACCAAAAAAAAAATTCTATAGAGAAGAACTTATTGATTCTATTAGGGTTTCTTGTAAATTGTATACAATAAGGATTTCTTATTGATTTTATTACGCTATCCTATTAATTTTTCCCTATTGATTTTATTAGTTTCCTATATTACGTGTGTTTGTAAATCATCTTTTTAATTTCATTAATAAGAATATATTTTCAAGAGACAATTGTTGTTTTTTCAATAAGGTTTTCCCATTTAAAAAAATAAGGAATCCTTCTTGAAAAAAAACCATAGAGATATCTTATTGATTTTGTTCTATTTTATTAGGTGCTTTTTTCTCTGTGTAGAAACAATACAAATTGTTTATACAATTTTTTTTTTTTTTGTTATTTTCCAAAATGTGTTATTTAAACAAGTGTTTTTTTTTATCAAATAAGAGAGAAAACAAAGGGAAGGTGATAAATTGCAAATAATACTCATAATTATTATTTTTTACACAAAAACTCAAATCGAGCAGAAAAAAAAATTAATTAAACAACCGGTTCAGACAACTATTCTGGCCGCTGGGAAGAGAAGCCAAGCTATCAACTCAAAGCCAGCTTCTTACATATATACAACACAATTATAGCGACCTTCATGTGAAAGTGCGGCATAGAAATCTGTGAGCACTGCGAGCACAACTAATTTAAAAATTAATCAAAGAATCCAATCTAAAATACTGCGAGTACATTAGAGATAAAGACATACATCGAGATGTAAATCTCAAAATAGTAAAAAAAAAAAATCAGGCCTGCAACTCGTTTAACACAACCTTCCAACTAAACTAAACACTTGCTCCCAGAAGACTCGGAAGTCTTCTGCACCTTCAGAGCGAAATCCCCGCTACTAAAAGGGTCTAGATGATGTGTAAAACTGGGTTTTATTTATTTTATTTGTTGATTTAACATAATTGACTGCCAATCATGTCAATTCAATTACTTTATGTCACATTGTGACAGGTGTAATAAAAATGGGGAAAAATAATAATCATAATGATAAAGGAAAAACAATTTATTTCACTTTATATTCGAACTGTATTTTACAATTGTTCTCTGTATTTGACAATTGTTCTCTGTTTTCGGGCTTAGTAAAGGTTCCGCCATCTAACTTTTTTTTTCAACTAGTGCTTATTTCGTGAATGGTAACACTAACAGCTCATGTCTGATTTGACCAATAATTAGTTTTATTCTTCTGCTAAACGAATACGCTTGAACATCGCTTCGCTAAATGGGCCTGCGATCAACTAACAGAAGATAACGATTTTGCCAAAAAAAAAAAAGAAGCCCATTTTGATCTTGTAGGCGAAATTGTCACATTTGGGTCACAGCAAACCCCGCACGCATACATGGAAAAGCCAACGCACCCGAAACGAGACACTGTTTGGTGCGGATTTTGGTCCAGAGGCGAATTCTGCAAAATTGATCAAGGAGTGGCCGTTATCGGGTCATGTTGAATGAATTTTTGTTCACAAAAATTCATGAAGAAGATATTGGTCTCAACAGGACTGTGGCGCTACGTGCCACACAGCCGCAGTTACACTCGACGTTTTGCGCCCTGTTTGGAAAAAAAAAAGTTATTTGGCGGACCCATTATTTGGTTTATATTATTTTAAGTTTAAAAAATAGAGCCTTATTTGGCGGACCCGTTATTTGTTTTATATTATTTTAAGTTTAATAAAAAAAAAAAGGAAGGAGCCGATTAATGTTTTTGTCTTTTTCAGCCGTCCATAGGCCGCCGACAGTGCGCTGCTGCTAATCAGCTCATTAGTAGACTCGCCAAATCTTAAAAGCATGTTTCAAACATGCTTTTGAGAAATTCTCACCGAAATTCTCACGAACTAAATCGGAAGAATCGAAAATGTTCAAACAAACCTTTTTTAATACAGAAAACATGCTGATAAGTTGATTGGCATCAACGAAGTGTCAGCGGCGCATCAACGGCTGAAAAAGACAAAAAACATTAATAAGGTCTATTTTTTTAGACCTAAAATAGTTCTAAGGTATTATGGGCTCTTAAATCAAATAATTAATTCAGTTAATATTTGATATGTTTTTAGTAAAATAAATAAAATAACCACATGGAAAATCAAATACATATACATATGTATGTATGTATGTGGGGGTAAAAAATGTTTTCAACTTCAAGCGCTCTTAAAAATTGTGGCCACAGAGTTTTTTCTTTTCAAAAAATAAACAACTTCACAACTGGATTACTGTCAGCTATTTGTGATCACAGATTATGAAAAAAAAAAATTGTATTCACTCTGGTTACACTGACATGTGCTACACACACACACACACGCACACACACACACACATCTCTAGTAAAAAGTTGGAAGCTGTTTTACTTTGGAACGAAATTTTATCACTGAAGCCACGTTTGTTTTTCTATTTTTCTATTTGTTTTTTTCTTTATGTAATAATTATTTTATGTAATTGTATTCATTTGTTTGCTTGTTTGTACGCATATGAACAAAATCAATAAATAAACCTTTTACCAGGTTCGCCCATAAGGCTATCACATGGGCTGCCGGACTCAAGCTGTAGAAATGATTTCACACTAGAGCAGCTGCAGACCGAACCACCAAACGACCGGCTTTTTCTATTACAGCAAAAAAAGTCATTGTGCATATACACATGTGTATGCAACCGCAATGCAGGTGTGTGTGTGTGTGTGTGTGTGTATGTGTATGTTTGCCAGTAGATGATACACAATGCAAGGAAAAATGTGACGAACATCATTTGCGATTTGATTAGTGAGCAAATAAGAAAGATTTGCAAAATCCATACATACACACACACACACACACATAAATGCTGAGATGTAAGCAAAACTGTGTGTGCGACAAGAGTTTTATTTGATATAAATTTGATAATAAAAAAATACATACATATGTACATACATACATACATGCAAACATTTTTAGACAGGTATGTACTTACGTAAGTGTGTACACATGTGATTCTATTATCATACATACATACATACATACATACATACATACATACATACATACATACATATATACATACATACATACATACATACATACATACATACATACATACATACATACATACATACATACATACATACATACATACATACATACATACATACATACATATATGGAACTATTTGTATGTATTTATGTAAATAACAGCTACCCCTTAATTAAAGTTAATTTGACAATGTTGCCAGGGCAGTTGGGCAGCAATAAAAAAAATTTTTTTTTAATATTCAGAAGAAAAATAGTTTAAACAGTAACAACAAATGTTGAATAAAAATTAGAGATGTGCGCGTGAGTGTTTTTTTTTCTGCTCACGTCACCCACGCTCACGCACGAAAATTATTTTTTGAGCCTCACGTCACGCACGCTCACGCCCAAAATTTTTTCAATCACGCAATTTTACGCACGCCCATTTTTTAACCATGCAATTTCACGCACGAAAAACGAAAAAAAACTCTCACGAACAATTGCGTTTGTATTGAAACCAAATAAATAGAAACTGTGGTCGTAAGCGAACAAACCACGTATCGTCCAATTTTTGAATTGGATTTTAAATGCCATTTCAATTTAAATTTGAATTAAATACAAAATTGAGTCAAACAGTTGCTATTTAAATCAAACTTAAACGGACTGCCGTGCCCATTTAAAATCGATTTAAGTTTTTCGTACTGCCATATGATTTTGACAGCTTGGTTTTGTTCCGCAAATTAAGAAAATTGCACTCGTTTTTTTTTTTTTTGTTTGTTTCATAATTTGATTTTTTATTATTTCCAGAAGGTAATCAACTTCTGTGGCAGTGAAATTGGGAGTCCTTTTATCACTTTTGCTACTCATTTTAATAATTTTTACAAAACAATTTATTATTTTTTAAACTTTTCACAATTTCACTTGCTTCCAAATTTGTTTAAACAGCTGTTTTTTTATTGAGTTATCGATAATTTTTTGACACTTACATACATTGTGCTGCCGTACTTTTATTGCAATTAATTACCAAAAATAATTTTAGACTGTAAAACAGAAAGCTATTTTAAATCCAACTTAAATTTTAAGGAAAATTTACTAATTTTGTATTTAAATCCCAAGTCAAAAATCGGGGGTAAGTCTTAAAACATAATTTCGAGAAAGCTGAGTTTTCAATATGGAACAATTTCTTTGAAAAAAAAAATGTAAATTGCCAATTTACGAGGGTTTTCTGATCAATTGAAAGTTATAACGTTAAATAATACATATAAGATTTGATTAAAAAAAAGCACATGTATTCTAGGACATTTTGGCGCCTACAGCAAGTTTTATAAGACTTTTAATAAGGAATTACTTCAATTCCGTTTAGTTTGTATAATTTTAAAAATCTTTGCCAGTGGCATTAATTTGAAATTCATATGAATAGGAAATTCTGTTATTAAATAATCAGCACTAAAAAAGAATTCATGAAATAATGTGTGACATTTGAAACCAGAAGCCGATAGCCACTGTTGCTAATGCTTTAGCCTTAAGATTTATATTAATTTTAATTATAATAAATATTAAAAAGAAAATAAAAAACAAACAGAAAACGTGTGAAACTTCGTGAAACTTCGTGAGCTGCCTTAAAATAGTAGACACGCACGAAATTTTATTTTTAAATCACACTCACGCGTGATTTTTCTAAAATTTGATCACGAGCCCGCATGATCACGCATATCCCTCTAATAAAAATTTTTTAAATATTACACTATGCTACAAATGAAGACATTAAAATTAATTTGGCAATATTGCCAGGCCAGTTGGCCATGATCTTATCAAGATCGTAGCACGAATATTACGTTAGAAGTTGCACTATGCCAACTGATCACAGGAACATCAAAATTTATGTGGGAAATTACATAAAAACTAATTTTGAAAACCATGAATTTTTTTAATTTTTAAAGAAAATTAGGAATTTTTTGGAAAAACGGGCTCTTCAGCGCAGTACACAGCATATTGTATGTACAAATGGTGGCCTGAAGGGTTCTTCCTCTCAGACTGCTGGTGGGTGTGAAATCTGAAATAATCTGGGAAATCAAATAAAATTTATTTGAAAGACTTTTATTTTTGAAAATATGAAATTTCCTTTTAAACTCCAATTTTATTCGATTCCCAATATTATTTCAGATATTTTACCCACTTTAGAGGAAGGACTCTTAAATCATCGATTTTTCACAGTGTCATGGTATAAAATTTTCATAGTTTTAAATATTCTTTTATTTTATTTTAAATTACTTATGTATATTTATGTAAATATTTAGTTTTACAGATAAACATATTCGTGCAATTCGTTTGCTTACGAAAAACATATTTATTTGAACACTTAAATATGTCGTTACGTTATTTCGCTACGTCAAACATATTTAACTCTGCATATTTATCTTCCCACACATCCTTTAAACGTACTGGCATCCCTGTTTTAACTTATAATTTTTTATTTTTAGAGATTTAACAGCAGAGCTGTTGAGAGTTTAACATTCAAAAAGAGTTAACAGTATGTGGCAATTTATTCTACACACAGCTACCAGACTTGGCAATTCACTTTCATTTTGTCGATTTTGTATTAAAAATTTAATTTTGACGATTAGAATTAATTTTAACGATTTTGATTACGACTAACAACCTTTTTTGCAACGTGACGCTCACAGGCAGGTCACTTACTTGTGACGGAGACACAAGCAATTGAAACTAGACCTCTGCACAAATGGACTTGTCGCTAAAAGTACACATAAACTAGCTAGGCATGAACACTTACTCCAAGTGTACTAAAAAAAATAGGTACACATTTTTGAGTACAACAAAGTCATTGTGTGTGTTAGGTAAGTACATGCTTGTTTTTTGCTCTCATTCGTATGTTGTATGAAGCGAACATGTCGAGTATGGCAAAACATCCAAACTTCACTTGGTACTTGCTGTATCAGGTGAATTTTAGCAAATACAACAAACTGTTGTTTTTTTGAGCATAAAGTCCTTTATGACTTGAATTCAATATAATTTCAACAGTGAGGCGTAATACAAGAAATGGAAGGGAATAAGGCAAGTTTATAATTTATTTAGATACCTATTTGATTTTCTTTCACATCACATAGATATTGTCGTAATATTTTCAAGTTATTATTACTTATTAAACTTATATAGAAAGAATATCATCCTTTTAAAAATAAAAATTTTTTACTTTTTAACGCTTCAAATTGTTTATAATTACTGAAGATCCGTACACTATACATATGTATATGAATGTAAATGCAGTCAATAATATTAATGCACTACTTTAAGCTTCGATATACATAGAAAACATAGTTTAGATTTATTAACAAAAACCAAAATTTTTTTAAAGAAATTTTTCATTGTCTTTATACACAAAAAAATACTTGCAGTACCGCAAGAAGTGAACATAGTTTTTACGGTACTTCTTTTCGGTTGTTTACATTTTTATGTGTTCATTTTTTCGGTACATAATAAACTTCGGCTGCTTGCATGTTAGTATTTGTCAAACAAACATTCTGTACTCTTCACTGCTTGTGCTGTGAGGGAGAGAACAAATATCTACTACACTCGCTATCGAGTTTCACATATGCAACAAAAAAGTTACTCGCTGCAGATGTTTAATTGAAACTTATTTCAATTATTTTCAAATATTGAGAGATTTTTCTCATTTCATGTTTTGCGGTTGGATTTTTATTGCGTTCTCGTTGAAACTTTTTTCACTGGCGAGTTCTTTCCCAGCAACTACAAGCGTTAATAGCTTTGACGATTTTCCTTTGACGACTTTGATGCGCTTGCATCTGGCAACTATGCGCTGGCAAAAACCAGAACAAGAGAGGAGAAAAAAAACTAACCACAATGTGCAATAAGAAAAAATACAACAAAAAAAAGTATCTTTTTGATTTTTCATGTTTACACGATTTAAAAGATGAGTAGTTTTTTCGCTGTGGTGTAAAGAAAAAAAAAGACTTCTTATACACAATTAACACATTGGATTTTTACACTTTACTGATTTATAGACACCTTTATTTAGCATTTATTCAAAGGGAATGGATATATTTTGGCACAGTTTTTTCTTTTAATTCACCGCGAGTTACATATTTAGAAAAATCTCTTTCTTTCATGGGTATATTTTTTCTTTCACTATATTTTTTTTTTCACTCAACCTTTCATTGAGGTAATAATACTAACATTTTGTTGTTGTTTGTTTTTATATTTGACACCATCTACCAGAGAAACAAGTCGTGGGAAAAATTTCGGCGGCGGCGGCGCAGCAATTTTTGACCGGCGGCGGCGGCGCACTATTTATACATATGTACATTAAAAAATTTTTTTTTAATGTTAAAGGTACATTTTCAGTGCCACATAACGGATACAGGATTAAGATTTACATTATGTATTGATTTTTAAACTAGGCAGACAGACATACAACTTGGTCTTGTTGGTAGATGTTGGTGTTGTTGTTTAGTATGGTTGCTAATTTTGTTGTTGAAGAGAAATTTTGATGTTAGGTTTGCGTATGAAGACAGAATTTACAATTTGAAGAAAACGGATTTAGAGTAGTTTTAAAAAACGTCACGCCTTTGTGCCCACACTCGAAATAATAATAATCGGCGGCGATTTTCAGCCGGGTCGAGCCGATGAAATCGGCGGCTTTTTTCAGCCGATACAAGCCGAAGAAATCGGCGGCGGCGGACATGACCTAAGTTTACACCGGCGGCGGCTAGCCGACCGGCGCACGCCGCTCGACTTGTTTCTCTGCCATCTACACTGTCCGAAAACACATTCTTAATCTGATGACAGAACAATTTCTACTGAAAATTGTTTTTACTGTTTTTCTCCTTTTGCTGTGGATCTCTTTCGCCAAACACAATTTACATATGCGCCGGGGCTGGAAAGTTTAGTGTGTTCGTTAAAGAGTTGTTTAAAAATTACCTATAAATTGATATGAAATTATATGGTCCAAATAAACTTCAAAAATTGTTTCATAATTACACATTCTCGATGTTTACCATTATACTGCGGCAATTTTGTCCGCTATTAATTTGCTTTTACTTTCCACAAGCCGCCTTAGTGTTACAATTCGACATCTTCGCCAGCTACAAGGCGAATTAAATTAGGTGAGCTTAACAGCTCAGCTGATTATTTTTTGCTATCCGCTTTTTTCATCTTGTGATGTCAAAAATTGTTTACAAGCCATCTTCCTGCTGTGAGAGTGAGTGAGCAGAGCCATCAAGGCGAATCCATTACAAGTGCCCGCATCCCAATTCGCTTCTACATCTTTCCACGATTTTATCTTCTGAATTGTCAAAGCTGGTAGCAAACAAGGCGAATCAAGTACAGGTGGTCGCAATTCAATTCGCTTCAACATTTTCTCTAGAGACGTCACAAGTTTTGTTGTCGTTTTCTATCGGCTTTGACAACTCAGAAGATAAATTCGTGGAAAAATGCTGAAGCGGGCACCTGTAATGGATTCGCCTTGGTAGCAAACGACAAAAAAAACTTATGACGTCTCGAGAGAAAATATTGAAGCGAATTCTTGATTCGCCTTGCATAGCAAGAAGATTTTACACTAACAAAATGCCTGGGCTTTTCGCAGTCAAGGTGAATCAACTACAGGTGGTTGCAATTCAATTCGCTTCAACATTTTCTCTCGAGTTATCACACATTTTGTTGGCGTTTGTTATCAGCTTTGACAACCCAGAAGATAAAATCGTGGAAAAATGTTGAAGCGAATTGGGATGCGGGCACCTGTATGGATTCGCCTTGCACCCAGTTTAATTCGGGGACCAGCTACTTTAATGCCTAGCTGGCGGTCCCCCAGCATGTCTTAATTTTACTTTTCTATATGATTTAATAAATGTTGCTCAGAAACGAACATTAAAATTGGTGTTGAGCCGAAAATCAAAATAATTTTGCTGCTTGAAAGCTGAAAGCCGTCCCCCAGCTATTAATAGTTTTGCTTTTTCTATTTTATTTCATGATGATTATTCACAAACAATAATTTATTAAATTTAGCAAAAATTTTAATTACTAAAAAAAGAAACCTGTTTTTTTTTTTAATTCAATAATTTTCAATTTCATAAAATTTAAATAAATCCCTCCTAAAAAATAGTAGAACTTACCTTTATGCGTCCTTTCCATATTAAGCCGGCGATATGTATGCAACAACACGTACGCGTGTATGTAAGATATGTTACAAAATTAAATTTAAAACGCAACGAAAAAAATTTTCTTTTTTTACTTTTTCTATAACTTTTGGAAGGAAGTTTGAGGTTAAATAAGCAAATAAACAAAAAACTGACGCTCTTGATTTCAAATACATATTTCAGAAAAATAACGATAATGCAACGTAATATTTTTGTTTTCTATCTAGCAACTTATTTGGAAGTTCAATAAATAAAAGACCAACTGATGCTTCATTGAGGTTATTTTTTAAATTCTGTCTGATTTCGATTATTCTATTTACATATTAGAGAATTATAAAGCCGTAACGAAATATTTTTTTCCCCATACAGCTCATTTGTGATGAGATTTGCGGTTAAATGAATAAAAAAAAACTATTTTTTCTTTTGAGGTTATGTCTTAAATTCCCTTTGCTTTTCAATATTCTCTGAAAAAAAAAAATAATAATAATAATAATAATAACCATCCTTTTTAGCTTCAAAACGCATCAAACTATAATTTTTTTTTTTATCTAGCAGCTTGTGTTGAAGTTGGAGTTTAAATAGCTAGTTTTTTTTTATTTTATTGAGGTTAAGTGAATTTGAAACTTTTTTATTTGAAATATTCTATAAATAGATAATAAAACCTAAAACTTCAAAATCCGACAAGAGTTTTTCTATCAAGCCGTTTATTTTGAACTTGAATAAGAAAAGAACAGATTTTGAGGTTATGTTTTAAATTCTATTCTAGGTTATGTTTTGTATTCTATAAAAAAATAACAATAAAACCTATTACCTTTAAGACGCAACAAACATTCTGTCTATCATACAGCTTATTTCGGAGTTTGAGGTTAAATAAATAAATAAAAACTAGTGCTTTATTGAGGTTATGTTTTAAATTCCTCTTGCTTTTAAATATTCCATAAAAAGGAAATGGTGCATAAGCTTCCAAATTCAAGGAAAAATTTTTGCTAGCTAATTTTTGGGATTAAATAAATGAAAACTAGTGCTTTATTGAGGTTATGTTTCGAATTCGCTTTGATTTGAAATATTCCAAAAAAAAATTAAGCCTTTTAGGAACTATAAAACGCAATGAAAGCTTCTTTCTGTGAAGGAGTTTGTTTTAAAGTTTGAGCTTAAATAAACAGATTTTTTTAATGAGGTTATGTAAATGTAAAATTCACTGTGATTTGAATTAGGCCCTAAAAAGAAATTAAGCCTGTTATAAACGAATTATTTTTTTTTCTATCCAGCAGCTTGTTTTGAATAAATAAATACAATTTTTATTGAGGTTATGTTTTAAATTGCCTTTGCTTTTGAATATTCCTTAAGAAAATAAAGCCTATAGGCCATATTCATAATAATTATTGTAAGTTTATTAACCTCTTATTTGACGTATTTCTACGGAATATTTGTCAAATAAACGTATAATAAACTTTCAATAGTTTTTATGAATATAGGTGTATGTATTTAACAGAGCAACAGGTTTTTTTTTTATAAATCAGCGTATCTTTTTAAGTTTGAGTTTAAATAATTAAAAAAAAACGAATGCTTTATTGAGGTTATGTTTGAATTCACCTTCATAAAAAATAAAGCCTATACGCTTGAAAACGCAACAAAATAGTTTTACTATAAAACATCTGGAATTTTTAAGTTTGATCTTAAATAAATAATTATAAAAAAAACCGGGTACTTTATTGAGGTTATGTTTTATTTTACTTTTGCTTTCAACTATTCCATAAAAAAAAATTAAAGCCTATAGACTTCGAAACGCAAGGAAAGTGATTTTCTATGAAACAGCCTGATTTTTAAGTTTGATCTTAAATAATTATAAAAAAACCGGGTGCTTTATTGAGGTTATGTTTTAATTAAACTTTGCCTTCAACTATTCCACTAAAAAAAAATTAAAGCCCATAAACGATAGTGCTTATTTGTCAAGTTTCAGCTTAAATAAATAATTATAAAAAAATCTGATGTTTTATTGAGGTTATGTTTTGGATTTATCATGAATTTTGTTTTTTTTTTTTTTTTTTTGGGTGTCCATCAAGTGAAATATTCCGTTAGTGGAGTAATAAAGATGATTTTATTTTATATTTTGTTTACTCATTAAAACTCTAAAACTTAATTTATTATTTATATGCGCTTAAGTAAATTTTCTGTTGTTTTATTTTTATTTTACTTATTTTGGGAGGAGTTATTTTTTTTAAATTAACATTAAAAAATTATAATTTATTATAAAAGAAAAATGTAGATTTAATATGTTTTGCTTTGCTTTCTTTAATGTTTTGCAGTGGTTGGTAATTTGTAACTAAAATAAAACCCTTAACGTTTTAAAGCTTCTACTCTATAAATTATAAAAAAATACAATAAAAATAATAAAAAATTATCAATATTCCTCTGCGTTAGGGAGAGCTACTATTTTGTCGCTGGATTTTCCTTTGCTTTTCAATGGAGGGGGAGAGATGAGTTTCTGTTATACTTGTTGTTTTATTAAATTAAATATAAATTTACCTTAAAGTTAAATGGTTTCTTGAATGTTTTATTTTTTTTTTTTTTCTTTCTTTCTTTTTCTATATTATAATTTATTTTATTTTCATCAAACAACTGCCTTTTTTGACATTTAACAGAAAGGCCTGTTGGTAGTGGTAGTGGTGGTGGTAGGTAGTAGATGCTAATTTATGTATCCTGTATAAAGAGTTCTTGTTGTTGATGCGGTTGTCTTTTTCTTAACGCTTTTCAATTAAAAATGAACAAAAAAGGCTGTGGGGACCACTACATGTCTCTCTCTCTCTCTCTCTCTCTCTCTCTCTCTCTCTCTCTCTTGCCAACGAACACTGTGTCCGTTCAGCTGGCTGAAGCTTTTCTGTCTAAAATTATTTGTTATGTTTATGTTCCGGTTTGTTTAATCGGCTCGTATCTTTTTCATTGCAGAATGGGGCTGTTCCTCCAAAGAAGCTTCGTCCGAGCAGTTTATTGATCTCTTTTGGCCGACTGCAGTGCCAGCTGCTAAAGCACCTGCGCTACTTAGAGTAGATGAATCATTATCTGTGGTATTGTGATTAATTAAAGGCGTTTGTGCATCATCATTCAATGCACGACTATTACTGCTCTCATCATCTTCCTCATCATATTCGGATTCTCGCATACAATTACTGTTGCTGTTTTCGCCCTCCAGACCAGCGGCCGATGCTGCCGAAATGGTCCCGTTGCCATTCGCGGACGCTCCGACTGCGGCTGCCGCTGCTGTTGAGTTGGCCTCTTTGCGTGTTGAATTGTTATTCATAGCCTTCAGAGGAGGAGCTTCAATGTTGCTTTCCGAATCGGAGGCAAGTGGTGTTGTACCAACACCAATATCACCATCTCCGTCATCAGTTGTTTCGGTTGCTGTTGTTTGTGTGGTATTTTCATCGATGATGGGCTCTTGTGATGTTGAGTCGTTTGAAACGAAATTTGAATCGCCATCTTGAGGTGTTGGGTTGGTGTTTTCATTCTCAGATTCTGTGGCAACATTAGCATCTATGCGACCTAAATGATGCGCCACAATAAGGTAGGAAACAAATTTATTAAATTACTTTAATTAAACTTTAATTTTGTTAATTACATATTAAGAAAGAAAAGCTATTTAAAGACTGGCAGAAAAGTTAATGCAATTGGTTTATCCGAATCCTGCTGCTCAGTTCCTTCAGAAACTTGATATTAAATTCGATTTTCTAAAACATTTATAAAGGAGAAGCCTGGCCTAGGGTTTCATTTTTAAAATCACGCTGACAAATAATTGCAAATAAAATGCAATCGTAAAGTGTTAAAATCTTCTAGTAAATCCGAAGCCAATGAATCAAGTTTTCAAAGAAAAACAAAATGGTCGAAACTATATAAAAAGAATCAAAACAAATTTAGAAAACGATACATTTTAAAATCGGCTTGCCAGCAAAAATATTTTGAAGTGATTCAAAAAGTTTGTCATTTTTACGACTACTAAAAATCATTGCAAGAAAGCAAGTCGTTTAAAATGACTTTTTTATCACAGAAAAAATATGAAAATATTTTCAAAAACTGATCGAAAGCAGCCTCAATTCATGACTTAGTAATTTTTGAAACAAAAAAAAAAACAATAATAAAATGTCATTCGCTTATGAAATATAATTTGATTCAATTCGCTAATTTTGATAGAAAGATTTTTCTCTAAATTCACACAAAAACACATGACTTCCTATGACATATTAATGAAAAATTGAAACGGAAACGATAGCGCTTGAATCCATGATTCAACAGCATTTTTGTCATGAATTTTTTTGGTGGTGGATTTAATTGAAAAATTATAACTTTAAAAATCGTACATTTAAAAAATGACACACGTTTTTAAAACCATTAATTTAGTAAATGACAGACACGTTTTTAAAGTAATTTATTAAAAGAACGAAAAGTTTTGAAATCGACTTGTTTTGATAATGATATGTTGCAAAAACGACATATTTTAGTCGGTTTTGATATCTGAACATAAACAATCGTTTTCATAATGTGTTTTTAAAATTTTTTCGTTTTTACAGCGAATGGTTTTAAAAACGATTCGCTTTCAAAACGAAAAATTTTAAAAACGACTGGTTTTGAAAACGAATCGTTTTTAAAACGATTGTTTTGAAGACGAACAATTTTAAAAACTTATTATGATAACGATTGCTTATGTTCAGATATCAAAAACGATTTAAAGGTGTCGTTTTTAAAATATATCGTTATCAAAACGAGTCGATTTCAAAACTTAACGTTTTCAAAACTTGTCGTTTTCAAATCGAGTCGATTTCAAAACTTTTCGTTCTTTTAACAAATTACTTTAAAAACATGTAATTTATTAAATTTATGGCTTCAAGACTTATCATTGGAAAAATTATTCGTTTTAAAAACATGTTATACAAATTATTATAATATTTTAAAAGTAATAAAAACGATTAGATGCGGTCTTGTGCTAAAGTAAAGTAAAGTTTCAAAACTTGTCGTTCTTTGATTAAAGTACTTTAAAAACGTGTCACACATTAACTTGTGGTTTTCAGACGAAAAATTTAAAGAACACAAAAGGTGTCGTTTTTAAAACATATTATTATCAAAACGAGTCGATATCAAAAAAGTACAAAAATTTTTAAATAGATTTTTAATTTTTGATTATTTTATCGGGCTACATACAGTTCGTTCGATTTTACTTCCCCAGAATTGAGATTTTTTTTAAGAAAAAATTGTAGTGCTCGAAATTCCTAAAATAAAAAGACAAGAAAAGTTGAGGAGTTAAACAGCCACATACCATGGCTGTGTCACGTTGCTCCTCCGCACCCAAATTGCTTCGAAAGGAAAATATAAAAATAAAAAATTTTTTTGAAAACACATCAGAGAAAAACATTTCTGAAGAAGATACCCATTGAGGTATCGAAATATTGAATTTTATAAACATTTATAAAAAAAAAAACAAGTGATCTTAAAACTCGAACTATTAAAATATTAAACAACAAAGATCGAAAAAATAGCATCAAGAATATTTTCTAATTAATGTTCAGCCATAAGCAATAAATTTCCGAAAATGGAATTTCTATTACAGACTAAAATTTGAAATTTTCCCCAAGAACCTCAAAATTCATTTTAAAGAAAATTATTTTTTAATAAGGCGTTTTGCATTTCAGGCAACGATATGCAGGTATAACAAAAAGCTACACTAGGCATACAAAATTTGCTGAAACACCTGAGAAAAATATGTTTCTAGCAATACTGCTCTATATACCTACATACATATGTACATACATATGTATGTATATAGTTCTTGTTCAAGACAGCGCAACACCTGTCCACAAGCACATGTTTGTTTGTTTGTTTTTTTTTATGTGAAACTCACCTGCACTTTCATCATCAGCATCGTTAGTATCTTCGCCGCCTGCACTCACAGCATTGTCGTTTGTGGTCAAACCGTTGGCTGCTTTGGTCACACCGACGCAGCCGCCACCGCCACCTCCCTTGCCAGTGGGCATTTCATCCAATAACTCCGGACTCAAATCATTGGCCACATAGTGAGCCCACAATGCCAACTCAACACGATGTGGTGACCAGGGAAGAGTTTCACCAACACCACCTCCACCACCAGCAGCAACAGTTTGTTGTGTATTCAGACGGGTTACGGTGGCCTGAATGTGTTGAACAAAATTGAGGTATTCCTTTGTCGTATAATCGATGCCTTCAATTTCTGGAATGGCCATAAGACACTCGTCAGCCATAAAGGGTGCTGAATCGGGACAAGCGGCAGCCAATAGTGCCGAAGCCATGGTAGTGCCAACACCTTTTAAATTGGACAGAGCCGTTATGGCTTGCTCTAGATTGGGCAGTTTGCGAAAGGCTTTTTTAGTTTCTGTCATGACTGCCCGTGGCGTATTGACTTTGACCAAGTAATTGAGTTGTGGATAGAATTTGCCTCGTGCCTGTTTCCATTTCATGGTCTGCACCAGCTCATCGTACACCAAATGGGCATCTTTCCCTCGTGCCTTGATAACTTTTGGCAAATCATTCTGATACCAATTGTCGAGACGTATCAGCTCTTGCGGTTTTTTGTTACGTTTTTCGGCTTTAATTTTTAAAACTTGTGGATACAATTTGTAGCAAAAGTCGAATTGTTCCGAAGTGCCGTTTTCAAAGAATGAAGCCGTATCCTTGCCGGTATTGGCCATGTTTCACTATATTTTTAATTAATTTCTGTATTTTATGGTGGCGATGTTTTTTTTTTCCTTTTTCTTTTCTTCAACGCTATGGCTTAGTTTAGTTTTTACGTATCCGCAACTAAACGATGATCGGACCGAGACACAGAAAATAAATTCACAAACACTCATTCACAGGCAAAAACGAAGATGGGAATTGGAAAAAACCAAAGTGTAAAATGAAGCAAAAAAGAATTAAAAAAAAAAGAGAAATTTAAAATTGAGAAATGACAGATGGTATTGTAATGTTTTCTTCTTTTTTTTTTTTTTGGTTTCTTCGTTTCCTTTTAGTCTTCTTTTTCCAATTTTTTATTTTCTTTTTTGTTTGGTTAGGTTGGTGTTGTTGTTGTTAAATGAATGTTTTGTTGCTCAATGGCGGCGGCACTACGTTTTCATAAGCCGAAAGAAGAGAAGGCAACAGCGACAACAACAACAAAAAAAGTATGTTGAGTTCTCTTTATTGTTGCTTTTATTCTTGCTGCTGCTGTTGATGATGATGATGATGATGATGATTGTGTAGTTTCAACTTGTATTTTGTTTTTCTGTTCTTTAATTTTGCTTTTTGTGCCTGCTTCAGGCTCTTAAGTTGTTGTGTTTGCAGATGATGTTGCTGCTGCTGCCTGCTGCCTGACGATGGTGGTGGTATTTAGCGGCAACAATAGTAGTAGTGGTGGTGGTAGCAATGATGATGGTGGTTGTTGCTGATATTTTATAGCTTCTATTGTTGTTGTTGTTGCTGTATTTTAAGTAGACGACGAAAAATCGTGTTTTAATGATGGCAGCTGTATTTATTATAAAATTCTTAGTGGTGAGTTTTTGCTTGCTTGTATTTCTACACACTGTTTTCGAAAAACTTTTGTGTATCCAAAAGTATGTGGTGAAAGTAGTATGTAGTAGTATAAATAACCAAAAGCGCTGTCCGTAGATAGATGAGGGCTGGATGATGGAATGGCCTCGAGCTTGGCCTGAAAATCCTGTCCAGCGTTTTTTTTTTTTTTGTGTTTTCCTTTCCTTTGTTTCTCGCTTGTCTTTTTAGCTTTAGGGGACCATAACCTCCTTTGAGGAGCCACTAACTAAATTTGCTGATTATTAAATGCCCACAATATTGATTCTCTAACTCGTTTGGTTGGCGTTCCACACCACAATTGCAATCGGTTTTTGAACACTGCCACAAAAACCTTCGCCTTTTCTGATGTTTTTTGAAGCACATGAAATAAATTGCAAAACATATAAATTCATTTAGTTTAAATTTTTCTCAAGTATTCATTATCATCATCTTGTTTGCCAAGCAGCACCATATTTGTTTAAATGAAATTATTTTCCACTAATTAATCCCACCATAGAAGATAGGGGAAAAAAAACTCACTCACCTCTTGAATTAGACTTGCAAGTAATAATTACAATTTATTTAAAAAATTGTTTCTTTTAAATTTATCGTTATATATTTGAAATAAATTAAAAGTGCAATATTTTCACCGTAATTCCTGCGCCAGTCAATAATATGAAATGAATTTTTATTTCTTTCTTCGTTGCTTTTTCGAATTTCAAACCGACCGAACACACTCAGCCACACACACACGCACACACACAAGCAACCCGCTTTTTACAGTGTGTTCTTTTTTCTCTCCAAATCGCACAAACAACAACCTCGTCGGGCTGTGTAGTCAGTCGATTTCGTTGCTTGTGTCACTCACGGCTTTGTAGTAGTAGTGGGGTCTCGTTTTATACATTTTTCTGCTGTCTCTTTTGCTTTGAATTTTTCATTTATACATGCACATACATACATATGTGTGTATATATCTCTCTGGCCGTTGCTCGTCCCTCATTTATCCACAAACACACGTTGTGTGTGAATTTTTCTGTTCAGTTTCTTTTTTGTATTTAAATGGATTTTGATGTTGTACACTTTTTGTTTTTTATAGATTTTCGTAAATTTGCCAATTTTTCTTGTCTTCTGTTTTTGTTGTTTATCTCAATATTCTTGAGGCGTTAAAATGCATACATACATCCATACATATGTATGTACACATGGATGTGTGCATGTTTGTGCGTACATTTGTATATTTTTACCCCAGTGTGTTTATTTTATATTTTGATTTAATATTCTTTATTTTTGTTATTCTTGAAATGATTTTTTTTTTCCTTAATTTTTTTTTCTTCTGAGATTTAAATGAAATGCATTTGACAGGGTTGCAATAAATTTGTTTGTACTTATTTTACTCGCTTTGTGAGCAGAAGAAGAAAAACGTCGAATTTTACTTGGGAAATGTGTAAAATATTATTATTATTATTTTTTTTTTTAAACAAACACAAAACTGCGAAGTTTTTGGCTTGTCGTCAGAAACACCCAAAGCCTGCGGCAGGAATCGAACCTGCGACCTCGGGGACTCTCTACCAATTCATTCATTGAGTGTAGGCAGGAAATATATACCTAGTATGCCATCTATTAGATGGTCCAAAATTATTAAAACCATTTCGGTTTTCCGGTGGTGACTGAACCTTCATGAGCCTTTTATAAAAATTTTTAATACTTACCTAATTTCTACTAAAAAAATGGCAACACTAGGTAACTAATTTTTTTAGTTTACTTTTTAGGAATTTCTTTAACAGAAAACTAGTTAAGCTTTTAATGGCCAAAATATCTTTGAAATTGGTTTAATATTTATGCCACATTTAAACGAAGAAAATTTAGTGTTTAAACTTCAGTCGGCAAATCGTGTAACCGCCCGTTTACACATGCAAGTACAAGTGCAAGTAGCTCAATACATGGACATTTTTTCCAATACAGACCATCATACTTGTGCAAGTTGTGAGCTCACTGGCAAGAGATTTTGATAGCCAGTAATTATTTTTTCACTGGCATGTCGGTAAAATGACAAAAAGCCAAAACAGTGTTACTCTATAAAGTTCATATTTTAATTTTAATAGATAGGTAACTTGTGACGCGGACTTGGGTCCTAGGAAAGTCCCATTTTGCAAAAATATATAGGTAACTTGCTAGGAATAAACACCGAAAAATAAGAAAAAATATAAAAAAAAAACTTGAAATAAAATAAGACTTTTATGGATTCTTAATATAGATTTATTATTTATTTGATAAAATTTACAATTTATTTGATAAAAAAGAAGCGATTCGTATAATTTGCTGCCTCATAACAGTTCGTATGACAATACTTTGGCAACCCAGCCATTAAAAAGTCAGCTGGACGGCCAAAAACAGAATAAACAATACACAAAAAATTAAAAAAAAAAAAATTGTGATTTTTAAACATAAAAAATGGAACAATGATTTTGTAGTTTTTTCGCTCATAATTGTTTTATTATTATTGCTTTCATTTAATTAATCCCTTATTTTGTAAAGTAAAGCAATTTTCTTTGACGACATTTTAAAAATCAGCTTTTACTTGCCTGTGTAAACAATCAAGCAAGTAGCAACAACTTTTATTGCCGCTGTCAGTGTATTGATTGTTAATATGTACACACAACTTGCAACATCAGCTGTTTGACATTTTTTGCAACGTTGCCAAATTTCCATTTCTAAAAACAATCAATAATGATTTACTGCAATCAAATTTAAACTGTAATTAAATTACACAAAAGTTTTGCCTAATTAGAAAAACTAATTTTTGCTTTATTTCAGTATTTTATGTCCACAAAATTTTTGTAAAATTATTTTTTTTTTATTTTTCAATAATTTTTTTTTATCTCGTTTCTGTGCTATTTTTCAAGAGAGCTCGCTAAACTGGCAAATCGAAAATGACACTGCAAGCTCGAGCATGGCCGAAACATTAACGATGTTCGACATCATATTCATATCAAGTTCTTGCCTTATGGAGACTCCTAGTTAAGACGGAGCTGTCAAGACAGATGTCTTTACAGCCATGTTAAGACAGCGAGAAAACAATAACAGCTGCCGTCCACACCTGGCAGTAACATAATTTCTTTCTCTCTATCTCTCTCTGTTAGTGGTTTCATGTCAGGTGTGGACGGACCGCACCTTGGGTTTGTTAAAAAAAAATCTGTTTTTATTTTAAAAATATGTTATACATTTTTAAATTAATTTAATTATTATTTGCTATAAGAGTCAATTGAATTGTATTACGCTAGGTACAAAGAGACCTTATTAATTGTTGGCGATCCTTTTTCAGCCGTCTATGGATGCAACTCAACTTGTCAGTAGTAAAGTTTCAAACATTCTTTGAAGAGTTGAGTGGCATCAAAGAAATGTCTCGACGGCTGAAAAAGACAGCAAACAATTAATAAGATTGGTTTTTTTTTTTTTTTTTTTTTTGATTGGGACCTAAAAAATATACGTTAGACATACATACATACATATGTAGATAAATGCTATTTAGTTATTTTAAAAAAAAAATTTAATTTTAGTTTTTCCAATGCAATAATCGCGGAATGTCACATTGTTATACCTGAGAGTTAAAATATGTACTACGTCCATTTAAGTACCGCCAGTTATATAATTTTGCAAATCACCTGTGAAAATATGTGCAGATAGTCTGTAAATATTAGTACCTATCTACATATATTTCCCTTGCACGGAAAGACTCACCTCTAATCATCACTGGGCATTTCCTCTAATAACTTCGGACATAATTCATTGACCAAATGGTGAGTCCATAATGCCAATTCAACACGATGTGGCGACCAGGGAAGAATTTCAGCACCATCAGCCGCATATGGTGCATTTAGACGAGTTACGGCCGCCTGAATGAGTTGGACAAACTTGAGATATTGCTCCGAGGTATAAATGATTTCATCAAATTCTGGTATGGCCTTGAGGGCCTCATAGGACATGAAAGCTGCTAAATCGGGACGAACGGCCGCTAATATGGCTGAAGCCAAGGTAGTGCCAACACCTTTCAAATTTGCCAGAGCCTCTACAGCTTGGCCCAAATCGGGTAGTTTGCGAAAGGCTTTTCGAGTTTCTGTTATAACTTCCTCGGGCTGATTGGGTATGAGAAAAATGTTGAGTTCCGGATAGAATTTGCCTCGTGCCTGTTTCCATTTCATGATCTGCAACAGCTCATCGTACACCAAATAGAGGTCTTCGCCACGGGCCTTAAGAGCTTCCGGCAAATCATTGTGATACCAATCGTTCACTTGCAGCAACTCTTGTGGGTTTTCGTCACGCTTTTGGGCTTTAATTTTTAAAACCTGTGGATACAATTTGTGGCAAAATTCGAATTGTTCTGCAGTGCCGTTTTCGAAAAATGAGCAGGTTCTGACCATGTCTAGTTTTTTTCTTCTTTTTTTTGTGTGTTTTACGTATCCGCAACCAACCGGCGATCAATCGAAGACCATAGAAAATAAATTCACAAATAAATTTGCCAAGAGAACCCGATGAAGGTGTAAAATACAACAAAAAAAAAAAAAGAAAAAAAAAGAGAAATTTTAAATTGAGAAATGACAGATGGTATTGTAATGTTTTTTTTTGTTGCTTCTTCGTTTCCTTTTCTTCTTTTTTTTTGTTGTTGATTTTTTTGGTTAGGTTTATGTTGTTGTTAAATGAATGATGTTTAGTTGCTGAATGGCGGCGGCCCCTACGTTTTTGTAAAGCGAAAGAAAAAACATAAAAACAACAAGAATATGTTGAGTTGTTTCTATTGAGGGTTGTTGTTGCTTCTATTGCTGCTGTCGATGATGATAATGATGATAAAATACATTCAAGTTGTTGTTGTAGTTTCAACTTGTATTTTGTTTTTCTGTTCTTTAATTTTGCCTTTTGTGCCTGCTTCAGGCTCTTAAGTTGATGTGTTTGCAGATGATGTTGCTGCTGCTGCCTGCTGCCTGACGATGGTGGTGGTATTTAGCGGCAACAATAGTAGTAGTGGTGGTGGTAGCAATGATGATGGTGGTTGTTGCTGATATTTTATAGCTTCTATTGTTGTTGTTGTTGCTGTATTTTAAGTAGACGACGAAAAATCGTGTTTTAATGATGGCAGCTGTATTTATTATAAAATTCTTAGTGGTGAGTTTTTGCTTGCTTGTATTTCTACACACTGTTTTCGAAAAAGTTTTTGTGTATTCGAGAGTAACTACATTGTATGTATGTATGTACATACATATGTATGTGGATATAACTGATGGGTTTGCCTGAAAATCCTGTCCAGCGTTTTTTTGCTTTTGCTTTATGTGACCATAATCTCCTTTGAGCCACTGAATTTGCCTACTAAATGCCCACAATATAGATTTTCTCTCTTTCTCTCTTTTTTTCTTTTTTTTTGTGTTTCACATCTCCCATCGGCTTTTGAGCGCTTTCCTTTGAAGCGGAATTCCGTTTGCTAGATAGGTACGTACATACATACATATGTAGGTAGTTATTAATTTAATAGGGAAAGTGTACTAGAGGTCGGCACTTTAACTTCTTTTTTTCGCTTTGAATTAGAGCCCCATTATAAGCATAACTCTGCCTGTTTCTCTAACTTGGGGGTTACACGATCAAGTTTTGCCTTTCAAGTTTTAATACATTCACACTTTTTTACTAATACACTCACAATTTTGAAAATTTATGAAAACTTGATGACAATTTTTGTCCAAAAAACAATTTTTTGGAAAAATGTAAACATTTTTCATTATTATTGTCCTGAAGAAGCTATCCGAAGGAGAGCGAAATATTGACAAAAATAAATACTTAAATTTCAAAAGACCTTAAGCTCAAATAAATACATAAAATATAAGAAAAAAATGGGGTCAAAATAACTAAATATTAACCGTCTAATTCATAAAAATTATATGTAACAGGTTTATAAAGCTCTTATTTGACAGATTTTCCATACAAATATGTCAAATAACAGTCTTATAAGCCTGTAATAATTTGTATGAATTAGGTGGTAAATCTATTATGATTACATTTAAATGGTTTAAAAAAAATATATTGATTTAGAATCTGAATTAGTTTCTGGGTTTAAAGTAGCATATAGAAGAGGAGGTGTTGCTTTAATTTTTTTTTTAACAGAATATGCAAGAAGCTATTTTTAATTTTCTTCTTGACGGCATCTTGAAAACGAATTGTTACGAAATTGCGTGCAGCCAACATCACAGCTATCAATTTTATTGAATTTTGACAAACAGTATGTGAAAAAAAACTTGATAGCAAAACTTGATCGTGTAACTGCAGTGTAAATGTGATCGAAGTTTTTCTTTTGCACATTTGTACTATTGGAAATACATAATAATAAAATATAAAATTGTTGTTGCTTTTACTATAAATAAGCGAAAGAGCTATAGGCTGTGAATATGTATGTTACCTAGTGTTTACACACGCAAGTACAAGTGCAAGCAACTCAATGCATTGATATATTTCCCCCCCCCCCCCCAAATAGGTACCATCATATTTCTGCAAGCTCTTGATCTCACTTGCAAGAGATTTTGATAGCCAGTAATTTTTGTTTTTTTTTTGTTTTACTGGCATGCCGGTAAAATGACAAAAAGCAAACACAGTGTGACCTTATAAAGTTCATATTTTATTTTTAATGGATAGGTAACCTGCAAGAAATGATTTTTTTATATTTTACACACCGAAAAATAGGACAAAATATAAAAAAGGGTGAATGTCAATATGGTTTTTATAGATTTTTAATATAAATTTACCAAAAAAAAAATATTTTCTGTCTTTTTCAGCTGTCTATATATTTTTTTAAAGGTTCATTTTTGAACCCAAATTAATACATTTCAATTGGCTCTTAAAGCAAATAAATAATTAAGTTCATATTTGAATAAATTTACTATTTATTTTATAAAAAAAAGAAAAAAAAGCTATTCATATAATTTGCTGCCCCCAGACAGTTCGCATGACAATACTTTGGCAACCCAGCCATTAAAAAGTCAGTTAGACGGCCAAAAACAGAATAAACAGTGCAAAATATTTAAAAAAAATAGTGATTTTTAAACATAAAAAATGGAACAATGATTTTGTAGTTTTTTTTTTTTCACGCGAAATTGTTTTACTATTATTGCTTTTATTTCATTCTTTTATTTTTTAAAGTAAAGCAATTTTCATTAGGATCATTTTCTTTCAATCCAATCTAAATTAGCACGTCAAGCGTATTATTGCTTTCTAAGCCATCCATTTTGTATGACAATGGATGATTTACAAAGTAAAAATACGCTTGACGCGCTAATTTAGGTTGACCTGTTTGACGACGATTTAAAAATGAGCTTGCACTTGCCTGTGTAAACAAACAAGCAAGTAGCAACAGCTTTTATTGTCTCTGTCAATGTATTGGTTGTTAATATGTACACACAACTTGCAACAAGTTACTGGCTGGAGTAAATGGGGGGGTTAGGTCATACTCATTTGTAATTACGTACAGTATTTTTCGGTTAATTGCACATCAAAATTTGCACAATTTTTTGTTCAATTAACCGGGAAGCCAATTAACCGATACCCGTTTAATTGAACAATTCGTTCAATTACAAGAACCCTATTTAATTGAACAGTTTGTTCAATTACAGAAATCACGCCTAATTGAAACTATGTACTAATGAATTAAAAGAAATCGCATATGTGCACTTTAAGTATTTAAAAAAAAAAAAAAATTTTTAACCTTAAACGAAAAAAAAAAATGCAAGTAACAGCAAAAAATGTACATAGGTATATGTGTATAGTAGAGATGCCACCCAGTGCTATTCACAAATGATGTCAAATATGTATGTACATATGTGCAAAAATGCCAGATTATTTTTCAATGCAATTAACCGGGTAAAAGTAAGAGGAAATTTATTTTTGATGACATGAATTTTGAACGAATTAAGCGGGAAAATCAATTAACCGGGTTCAATTATCCGAGGAAATTCACATGGTGTTCGCATGCAATATTTTTTTTGCCCGATCATGTGGTTCAATTAAGCGTGGAAACCAATTAACCGTAGGGTCCATTAACCGAAAAATACTGTATTTATTTGCATATCAAACTATGGCAAGTTTAGGTATGTACATATACTTTCTCTATTTACTAATTGAATTGTCCACCGCTTTTGCGGCCCACTGTTATTAAATTTCCATAAAAGCGCTCAAATTTAAATTTGTTTCTATTAACGGTCATTTTGTTTCCAACAAATATGCACCTAGATAAACTGGCTTTGCTTAAAATTGACTTTTGAAAGTGCCTGCACACACACACATACATACTACATACAGATTTACACATGTATGCAGTGAAAACTGAAAAAGAAATTTTAATGCAAAGCAAATGTTGGCTGGCATTCACACAAAATGAATTTTTATTAAAAAAATATTTTCAAATAGACCTAGAAATTTCTTAAAATGTTCCTTTAACTTTTTTAATACTATAAAATAGGTACATATGTACATATGTATGTATCTGAAGAAACAAACGTTACAAATAAGTTTTGCAAAAAGTTCCTCATTTAATTATTCACTTTTCAAATACATACATACATACATATGTATGTGTGTACCTAAAAGTATAAAATATAAAAGAAACTTGATTCATCCATTAACAACAACCCAATCAACAAAACGAATGAGTTCAACGTATTTACCAATATTTGTGCGTATGTGGATTTAAGTACGAGGGCAGACGTAAAAGTTTGTTCACAAAAAAATCCCTAACAAAAGTATGCAAGTGTGCATGATACATACAACTACTTAAGGTAATCTTTTCCCTACAATAAGAACCACTTCTAGAAAAATAAGGTGCATTTTGTTTTTGTGCAACTGCTGAAACTGTAAGAAAGACGCCACTTTTACATTTACATAAGAGCGATGAACAGACCTTGAGCTGATTTGCTATCTCTTGTTTTGACCTGTCTTTCATCTCTGTATTCTCTTGACAGTTTTACGCAGTCAGATTAACGGTTCACCTGACGAGGAAACTTTACCCCCCATTTACACATGCCAGTAACTTGTTGCAAGTTGTGTGTACATATTAACAACCAATACCTTGACAGAGACATTAAAAGCTGTTGCTATTTGCTTGATTGTTTACACAGGCAAGTGCAGGCTCATTTTCAAAGCGTCTTCAAAAAAAAAAAAAATGATCCTAAAGAAAATTGCTTTACTTTACAAAAAAAAAAAAAGAATTAAATGAGAGCCATAATAATAAAACAATGATTTTAATTATTCACTAATCACTATTTTTTTAAATTTTTTGTGCATTGTTTATTCTGTTTTTGGCCGTCAACCTGACTTTTTAATGGCTGCGTTGCCAAAGTATTGTCATACGAACTGTTATGGGGCAGCAATTTATAGGAATACCTTTTTTTTTTATCAAATAAGCAGTAAATTCCCTGCAAGAAAAAGCCGATGGAAACTAACACATTAACAACTTAATTACTAACACTGTAGTTGCAGGACCAAGTTTTACTATCAAGTTTTTTCACATATTGCTGGCCAAAATTCAATAAAATTGATAGCTGTGACGTAGGCTGCACGCAATTTCATAACAATTCGTTTTCAAGATGCCGTCAAGAAGAAAATTAAAAATAGCTTCTTGTATATTCTGCTAAAAAAAAATTAAAGCAACACCTCCTCTTCTATATGCTACTTTAAACCCAGAAACTAATTCAGTTTCGAAATCAATATTTTTTTTTAACTATTTAAATATAATCATAATATACAAATATCTCTTTTTAAAATTAATAAATTTAATGGAAATCAATGTAAAAATAAAAGTAAAAAAATTGTTGGTTTTGCACGTAAAAATTTTTATTTATATTTTTAAGCTTGAATCTGTTTAATTTTTATCACTTGCAACTTTCAAACAAAACAAAAAAATATTTGCAGACAGAACGAAAAAAAAATTGTTGTCAGCTGTTTTCTTGATTGTGACTTGATGCTCTCTCTCTCTCTCAATGGAAAGCAAAAATTGTCATCAAGTTTGCATCGATTTTCAAAATTGTGAGTGTATTAGTAAAAAAGTGTGAATGTATTAAAACTTGAAAGGCAAAACTTGATCGTGTAACCCCCAAGTAAACCATGCAAAGCAATTTTATAGCTTTTAGCGTTGCCATACCGCCATCGGGGTTTAACATTTTTCTGCAGAGAAGAAATACATTGATCTGAGAATACTGATTAGTTGTATCAGTATTTCATGTTTTTGTTGCTGTATTTATTTATGCCCTTGAATAACAAGGCCCTTCACTGCTACAAGCAGAGAATTTAGCAAAATTTTTTTTTATAAAAATCACTGAAATGCTGCATCAACCATAAAGAAAAAGCAACAAAATTCGTACAAGTGAAACCGGCATCAATAAATTTTTTTAAAGGACTGCTCATTTGGAACTTCGTAGCAACGAACGCATTTTTGTCACTCACCGTTGTTTGTGTTGTATACTCGAGAAAAAAAAAATAAAGCGAAATAACATGAGAAAATGGAACACAAAAACAGATAGCGACCCTCATGGAAAAACATTCGAAACACGAATAGAGAACAAAATAGTAAATGGGATTGGGTATTTTTCATGTGCTGCAGGTACAACGAGCTGCATTCATTAGCAGCAGTTTCTAGTATCTACACGCTTGTACTCATAAAACGAAACGAACCGATGGTTGTATGTAGAAGAGACGACAGTCGGCCAACAAAACATACATACTAACGTATGTATGGAAGTGTGTGTGTGTGTATAGCTTTGGTATAATTGCTGTTGTCAGCCATACAATACATATGTACTTATGTGTGTATGTACAACTGAGCCACAGTGGTTTGTTTATTGGCTGGTTGGTTTGCTTGAACGATTCGCTGGTTGACGACTGGCTTACGATAATGAAAAAAATGAAATGAAAAAAACACCAGCAAACAAATGAACGAACGAAAACACAAATACAGAAATATGTATGTATGTATGTAGGTAGTAGATATTTTAGTTTTTAAAAGAGAGTGTCATGTTGTTTTATTGCATGTTTTTGTACATGCGGAAAAAGTGTAGAGAAATTTTACCTACAGCAGGCAGGCAGGCACTCACTCACTCTGTCAGTCAGTCAGTCACACTGTAAACACGAAACCAAAAGCAAGCAACTTTATTGTTTGTGCTGGGGTTTCACGTACATAGTGGTATAAAATAATGAAATTCTACATGTCCCAACACACAAACAAATATTCGATCCAGTACGTTGCCTGCCTTCATACATACAAATACATCCATATGTATGTATTTTATTTTTCTTTCTTCTACACTTTAGCCAGTCTGTGGTGCTTGCTGCTGCTAATCGGTAATACTGTTTTATTGTTGTGTTCATTTTATTTTCATTATTCGTGGCTGCTTCTCTCGTATTCATTCAAATGGAATTTGTCATTGTGTTTCGTATCTGTGAATTCGTTCATTCTTTGGCTGTTTCATTTTCTACTCTGCATACGAATCTGTTTCTTTGGCCATTCTCTTTTGGTGTCAATGTTCGTCAAGTTAAAACACAAATGTGTGTACATACATATACATTTTCATGTACACTGTAGATTTGCATTCAAAATTCTTCTTCTTCTTCTTGTTCCTTTTCTATACTTCTATTGTATTTCAACAGTACAGAACAACGGATACATAAGTATGTGCATATGGATGTGTTGGTCTCGATATGAAAACACGTTTAAATAAAGCAGGCAGACGACCGGCAAATCGTAATCGTTAAACAATGTGTGGCATAAAGCGACATTCTTATCGCTGCTGTGCCTGCATACAGAATGTAGAGTGTAAAAATTAATTAATTACTCTACTGTTTAAATATGTATGTGTGTACAAATGCCAAAGAATTGTGTGTAGCTAAATCGAAATACATATGTATGTATGTAGGTTGTATGTCGGCCTCTACACTCCTATTTATGTGAGGGTCTTCACTAGCCATGAACTTGGTACGAACATGATGTCGAACATCGTTCATGGCTGATGAAGACCGCTCATGTCCATGTTTCGGCCATGAAGTTGGACATGAAATGTCGTTTTCTGTTTCACAATTTAGCTCTCATGAAAAATACCATAGAAAAGAAACAAAAAAAAATTTATATACTACAATTATTTCCGCTTAATTGAGTTCCTAAAAATGTCCGACCTTTCAATTAACACTGCAGTTACACGACCAAGTTTTGCTATCAAGTTTTTTTCACATACAGTATTTTTCGGTTAATTGACCCTACGGTTAATTGGTTTCCACGCTTAATTGAACCACATGATCGGGCAAACAAAATATTGCATACGAACACCATGTGAATTTCCTCGGATAATTGAACCCGGTTAATTGTTCATGTCATCAAAAATAAATTTCCTCTTACTTTTACCCGGTTAATTGCATTGAAAAATAATCTGGCATTTTTGCACATACATACATATTTGACATCATTTGTGAAAAACACTGGGTGGCATCTCTACTCTACACATATATGTACATTTTTTGCTGTTACTTGCATTTTTTTTCGTTTAAGGTAAAAAAAAAATTATTTTGAAAAACTTAAAGTGCACATATGCGATTTCTTTTAATTCATTAGTACATAGTTTCAATTATGCGTGATTTCTGTAATTGAACAAACTGTTCAATTAAATAGGGTTCTTGTAATTGAACGAATTGTTCAATTAAACGGGTATCGGCTAATTGGTTCTCCGGTTAATTGAACAAAAAATTGTGCAAATTTTGATGTGCAATTAACCGAAATATACTGTACTGCTTGTCAAAATTCAATAAAATTGATAGCTGTGACGTAGGCTGCACGCAATTTCATAACAATTCGTTTTCAAGATGCCGTCAAGAAGAAAATTAAAAATAGCTTCTTGCATATTCTGCTAAAAAAGAAATGCGGTCGGGGGGCCCCCGTTAGGAACGAAGTTCCTTACGTTTTTTCTTCATCTTCGAATGTAATACAAGGTGAAATATGTATGTTTTATTTTGTGTTGTTTTTGAAATTTTTAAATTTTATATGCTTCTTAAAATTTTTGGAACGTTTTATTTTTGATGCATGCAGTATTTTTTTGTCAATCTGCTACAAAACGAAGAAAATTTTTCAAAATTGCAATGGTGTCCGTTTTCACAACTAATTAATATTTATTGGTATGTGTCTCCGCTGACAGCAGCGGAGACACCTACCAATTCATATAAACAGCTCACACGCTTTCGTGACGATTTCTACTAATTTGCACTACTAGCAAGCCGCTTTAAGGAACTTCGTTCCAAAAATAAAGCAAAACCTCCTCTTCTATATGCTACTTTGAACCCAGAAACTAATTCAGATTCTAAATCAATATTTTTTTTTTACTATTTAAATATAATCATAATATACAAATATCTATGTATCTCTTTTTAAAATTAATAAATTTAATGGAAATCAATGTAAAAATAAAAGTAAAAAATTTGTTGGTTTTGCACGTAAACATTTTTATTTCTATTTTTAAGCTTGAATCTGTTTAATTTTTATCACTTGCAACTTTCAAACAAAACAAAAAAATATTTGCAGACAGAACGAAAACGAGCATCTTGATTGTGACTTGATGCTCTCTCTCTCTCTCAATGGAAAGCAAAAATTCTCATCAAGTTTGCATCAATTTTCAAAATTGTGAGTGTATTAGTAAAAAAGTGTGAATGTATTAAAACTTGATCGTATAACCCTCAAGTAATAAGCAATACTCGATTAATTGAATCGCCAACGCAATTAAACGAAAATCGCTTAATTGAGCAATGTGTGCAATAAAGCACACATTGCAAAAGCACACAAAGCAAAGGTGAACTCATCAGAGCTGAAAAAGACAGAACACATTAATAGGGTACATACATATGTAGTATATTTTAAGACCTAAAATAACACTAAGCAACAAATTCAAGCTAACAAAAGTTAGCTCGATTCTGAGAGTGAGGGGTGAAAATAGAGGCTAAATTAGAAGACCCATATCGCGGCGTTTGTTTATGTTAGTTCGAATTTGTTTTTTTAATCGACCTTCCAACTTAGCGATCAAATGCCGATTTTCAGCATATTGTTTATATGATTTTTTGGCTATAACTCGTCGACTAATTGATATTTTTAAAATCTGAAGTTAAAGACTTACCGTCTTGTTCATAAAAATTGTAACAGGTTTATAAAGCTCTTATTTGACAGATTTTCCATACAAATATGTCAAATAACATAGAGACCTACTTGGCTTCCTTTGCCAATACCGACCTTAAGCCCATTTCTACTATAGACCGATTGTTTTATACTTTATAGCTTTAACATTCGTGGCAACGAACTTAGTATGTATTTATTTAAATTTACGTCTTTTCGACTTGCCGATCGAAACGTTATCGTTCGAATAAAAGAACGTCATAGAGAAACCCAAAACAATTTTCTTTCGCTTAGAGCACGACTTCGACATTGAGGAACAGACAGTTAAAATAGATACATATGTATGTATGTACATACCTACTTAAAAAATAATCGCCAACAAAGTTAAATAAAAAATAATCCCTTTTGGAACGTAACTTTTAGCTGCAGACAAACTTGTGTACACACAAGAAAAAAAAAACAAAAGCTGAAAACTTGTAGTTCGATGGAAAACAAATGATGAACGAAGCGAAAAACAAGGTAGAGAAAATTTGCCACCATTTGGCTCTGCAGGTTGGAACTCACTCAATTCTTGCATGCAACCAAACAAGAACCTTCTTCAATAATACGAGTACCGTGCTCACAGACAGACAGACAGACAGACAGACAGACCAGCCATCCATAACCCCATCATCATTTATTCTCTGGCTTGCCAGAAAATTCATTACGAACAGAATGAAAATAATATACCTACATACATACATAAATGATTATACACATGTATGTGTGCATGTGGGTCTGATTGTTGGTACAAACTGTATGAGTATGTTTAATACAAGTCGTGGGAATGTGTTGCTTGAAGAGATTTGTTGTTAAATTTGAGGGAAATTGTTTTGTTTTTAGCAATTAGCGCTTTTAGTGGCGTATTCAAAAGGTTTAGAGCAATGCCACATTTCCGGTCGTCTAATGAAAGTTTGATGCAAACCTTTTTTGTTTGAGGAATATGCCTGATAATCGAACTAACATACATAATTTCGGCGAATGTATTATTGAAGGTCTATATGTATACCTTAATGCTTTCATTCAAGCATCGATATTTTCAGCTGAACGGCCTTACAATATTTGTAACCGCTCCAGTCTTTTCAACTTTCTTCACAATTTTGCCAATTGCTTGCGTAGTTGGACGATTATGTAAACCATAATTTACTACTTTTCAAGATGTGTCAGAATCACCATTTTTGTAGTGGATTTTGATAATTTGTATGCGTTGTGTGATAGTTAAGCGATCGATTTTCGTCAATGTCAGACTTTCCACAGAGACGAAAAAAATTTCTTTAACAACTTAGTTTTACATTTAACGCAACCTCTTCAATATTGCAAAAAGTCGACACAATAGCCAGGATAATACCTATTACGAGTGCCTACTTTAACGGTCTGTTTATTAAGATCTCGTTTTTTAAAAGGAAAACATTTTAGTTTTGGCAAAGTAAAGTGAGCAAAGCAAGCGGCAACGCTGACTGCTTATTTTATTCTTGCAATAAATTACATACATAAGTACATAAACCTTGTCAAAAATAGCTAAAGCTCCAGATTTCCTGTTTTCAAACATACATAAGTATGTACTTAAGCCTTAATATTCAACTCAAACTATAGCAGGTGGTATGTACATATGTATGCATATAAGTACATACATACATATGTAGCAATTTTTCTTATCGCACATGCACTCAGATTTTTCCTTGTGTTCTTAAAACAACATTGCAACACCCTTGTTTTATTGATTAAATTATACAGAAAAAAAAATCTCACGTGTAAACACCACTGTGCTTTGTTCGTTGTGTTGCTTTCTTACTTATTCATGCAGGCAAGTATGTGAGTGTGTGTGTGTGTGCGTGTGTATGCATGTACGTATGTAGGTTGTATACACCTTTTTGTTGTTCTCTACTCATATTTACAGTTTTTACACAGAATTTGCTTTTCGCTTGATTTTCTTATACGGTTTTCATTCTTCTTATACACTCATGCAGCAAGTTCAGTTTGTTCGTGTTGAATATTTGTACAATGCTCAAGGTAAACACGAGTCTTTTACTCGCTCTCGCAGTAAAATCACACCACACTGCCTGCCATTCATTTATGTACCATGTGTATGTGTGTATGAATGTTTGAATGCTCTCACCCATACAACAAAACGGGAATATTGTAAAAATTACCCCACAAAACAATGAGAGCAAAAATGTGAACGAGAAATGAAACAAAAACTGGATTTATTTACACCACAGTGCTGAAACTTATTTTACACGATGAGTGTATAAACAGCAACAACAAAATTTAGCTCATCCATGAAGGTGGTGGGTACATGGGTTGGGTAGTTAACAAAGTTGTGTGCTAATAATGTTCATATTATTTTCATGTCTACATATTGTATGTTCATATGTTTGTAGGTATAAATTGTATCACGTTGGCTTTTGAAGTTGGTAGGTGTGTGTGTATGTATTTATGTATGTATGTATGTACATAGCAGCAAGTTGGGAAAATTTATTCTGTGTACACATGACAACTGAATTTTTATTATTTTGTATGTACACAAACCACTGTACTCAGGGGATTCTTATATACATATGCTTGTAGCTACATACATATGTACATATTTACGGAAAAAAGTACCTAGTGGGTTTATTTTTTTATTTCTGCCAGATGTTGGGAAAACGATTAAAGTTTTGATAAACTATGTACCTTCAATGGAGGTTGTCTTTGCTAATTGCCGTGCGGCACCTGTAGCTGAAAAATAAGATGATTTTCATTACACTTTCTCAAAATGTTTCCATTTCAAGAACAATAAAATACACTAAAATGCGCTGGCAACGCAGGAATACATTTTCCATTGAACAGATAGGCATGCGTTAACTTGCGTCGACGCATCGTTGTAAGTCAATTCGTTAAAATACGTTCTGCAATAATATTTTTGCAAAACGAGGTTAAATTCTTTTGCTTCCGGCCTTTGAATTGAAGACATTACCAGTGTATGGGGGGCGCGAAAAAATAAGTGATTTAAAGTGAAAACGTGGGATCTAGGCAAGGAATACTATGCCATCTAGATCAAAGGTAGGATGGGTTAAGAGGCATTTTTTTTTCTTAGTGCCATCATGAGAGGCTTTGGGTTAAGTTTTGTTGTAGATTCACTTCTGTATGCTTTTTATGTGATAATCAATTACACGGTCCGCACTATTATAGCAATTTCAGGGCGTCTATTATAATATAATATTATGTAATGAAATAAGTTTCGAATAAGCAAAAGAGTTGGATGGTCACCCGACTGCCAGCTAGCGAAATTAATGGCTCCCATTTGTGCTTCTCACTCTCGTAGAACAACTACTGCCAGCATATGGCAGCTTGGCTTTTCAATAACCAAAACATCATACGACACAAACAGAAAGATGCAAGGTGTAGAGAACAAGTGCAGAACACATACATATTTCATACATTCAGTTGAATTAATTCATTGATGCATGGCACCAACCTAAAATAAAATTTAAAATCTATTTTTTTTAACTCAATTTAATATCAACAATGAACTTAACTATTTATTCGCTATAAGAGCCAATTGAAATTTATTACTTCTAAAAGTCTAAAATGAGAATTTTGGAATAAGTAGTTGGGCTTCAAACATTCTTTTTTGCTTTTTCAAGTCTACTGATGAGTTGTTTAGCAGCAACGAAATGTCAGCGGCATATAGACGGCTGAAAGAGACAGAAAGCATTAAGGTCTATTTTTTTAGACCTAAAGTAATCAATTTAATATCATTTAAAACTATTATTAGAGCCATAGCGTCATTACGTCATTTGCGATCGCATGAATTCCGTTACGTATGCTTAATTCGCACATCATATGCACACAGCATCATACGTGACGGGACATTCATTCGATCATCTTGCGTGCCTCAATGCAGTCGTCCCTGGTCAATTAGTTTTGCTCCATGAAATTTGAAATTGTGAAAATCTGTTTCAAGATTTTGTAACAATAACAACACAATACATGTAAAAGTTCCACTTTTCAGTTAATTGTCTTTGCAAATGTATGTACATATTTTTAGCTTGAAACTCGCAAGCGAGGAGTATTTTTCGTGCGCAATTTGTATTTCGAGACTTAAATATTAAATTACATATGTAAATAAATTGCAAAAGTTATTAACGTTACAGTGTGAGTGTGTTCTCCTCGTTTCTTGAACCGGCAGACTTGAAATATATTTACATCCCCCCACCCCCTCCCCTCCATAAAATCAAGTCTCGGGAAATGACATCCATATTTACAGGTAGTTGGTATTATGCATATGATGGCGCAGATCTGATTTCGAAAACTGCAATAAAAAGAAAATATATATTTAAGAATAGTTGCTACATGTGATGGAAATTGTTCAAAATAACTACACTTTAAAAGAAAAGAAAAAAATACTGAATCGTATGTATTTAATTTTAAGAAAACTTGCAAATTTCATTTATCAAAATGTTGGCGAAAAGGCAGAAAGTGTTTTCTTTAAATAAGAACGTAATGTAGCCGCTTGTCTGCAAATGTTCTAAAAAAAAAAAAATCACTCGCCGCAAATTTTATGCGTTTTATATGAAATAAATTTTTTAAACAAATCGCTGGCCAGACTCAGACTTACAATATAATTCTGACATTTTGATAAATGAATGTTTTTAATTTTACTAAAGAAAAAATATTATTTACCTTTTTTTTTTTTTTTTTTTTGCAAAAAACATTCTTTGAGTAGCAATAACATAGAAAAAAAAATCATTATTTACTAGGAAAGGTGAAAACAAAAACAATTAAAAAATTGAAAGAAAAACATAGAATTCCAAAATAATTCGCAGAAGAAACTTAACAAAGGAATTGACAGTTTTGAATAGACAACAGTCTAAAGTGAAACTTAATTTTTTTTTTTTTTTTTTTAGGGAAATTACCGCTTTGGCACAAAAAAACGTGACCACTACTTTCTTGCTGGCCTTTAGTTTGGCATCAAATTCATACAAAACTGTTTATACATACACATGGAGACAATTGGAAACTACAAAGAAAAGGGAAAAACGGAAAAATTTTAAAATTTCACAAGCGCAATTTTCAGGTTAGGTTTGCTCAACGGTCCACGACCCCCCAAAAAAAAAGAACATTTACAGCAAATTTGTATTTGCTGTTGCCAAGGTTTTGTTTTTATCCACTAATTATTCGCTGTAAATGCTATTTTTGTTTGTTGAGCAAACATAACCTTAAAATAGGCTCTAATGAAATTTAATGTTTTTGGGTGTTTTTCTTTTCATTATGGCATTCTTGTGCATGCATATACATTTTTAGTGACTTATAGGCATAAAGTTGCCCTAAATAGAGTTGAAGAAGTTGACATTTTTCTGGTCAAATATAAAATTCATAGATGTTGGTGTTTGTTGTTGCTGCCGTGTGAATGTATGGCTTAGGGATTTTTAGTTGTTTGTGGCATTCAGTTCTTGGCCAAAATAATACTCCACTAAAAATAGTGGTCACGTTATTTTTTTTTTCTTGAAAAAAAAAAAGAAATATAAGTTTATATATGACCATAACTTAAACTGTTGCCACTTTTGCACTGCATATTCCTTTTAAAGTGAAATTTATAATTGTTAGTTACAAAATGTTGTAATTGTTTAATATTAAAAATGGGAATTGTTTTTATTTGGATTTTTTTTTTTTTTTTGTTCGAAAAAGTATGCAGGCAATAAGATTTGTATGTATATCATAAAAATATAAACTATGTATTATTTATATTATTGCTTGCACAAAACAAAATAGTAGGTATTAAATTTAACAGAAGTTATAAAAGATAGATAAACAAAAGACATTCAATATGTATGCATATCTATATCTTCCGGGCGTACTGGCTGTGTATAGGGTATAATCGATTTCCTTTCCACATCTCTCGATAGAGCTTTACGCATATCTGCAAGAAAGTTCAATAAAATATAGAGAAGTTTGTTTCATTATTTTTTTTTTGGTACCCACCATAAGCATCTTCATCTTGATCTCCCGAATAATAGTCCAGTATCGTGCGATATATTATATAGCCCAGATTCTTATACATATTAATTGCAATTTGATTGCTTTTACGCACAAATAAATCCACGAAATAAGAGCGTTTTCTGAAAAACAAAACAAATCAAATAATTTTTACTTGCCGCAGCAACAGAATTTGCTGAATTTGCTAAACTGGAGCAAAAGTTTGCCGGCACCCAACATATAACTAGTCGCAATTTTCACAAGAGAGTTTATAGAGCAAATGCGAGTAGGGAACGAAAGCTGCTATACACTTGCCTGTACTTGGCCATTCGTTTTGATTTCTCTCGCAGGCTTGAAGAAATCTAAATTTGCTCTGAAACTTGCTCTGTGCAGACACGACAGCAAGTTCAAAGGATAATTTAATAAGACTTGCAGCTGGTAACTTGCCCAATAAAAATTTTCCCTAAGATTAGATTAGGGCAGCAAAATTAACAGTCCAACCTAAATTAGTGCGTCAAGCTCAGTTTTGCCGTCTAAGCCTCCCTCTATTCCCTACAAAATGAGTGGTTTAGACGGCAATAATAAGCTTGATGCCACAACTTAGATTAGTCTGTGAGCAGGGTACTATCAATAATGTCAGTAATTTGATTTTGAATGGATTTTCAATATTTTTTTCGACGCAATCAAAAAAAAAAAAAAAAAAAAAAAAGACGGTGACTCAGAGTAAAAAAATTCGCTGCCAATGTGCAATAAATGTTAAATTAAATCAATTAGTTTTGATTTTTTCTTTAAAAAAAAAACTAGACAAAAAAAAATATATAAAAACATTAAATTTTCCCAGACTATATTTTAAGGTTATGTTGGCTCAAACGAGCAAATACTAAATTTACAGCAAAAAATCATTTGATCTGTCATTAATTTAGCTAAATCAACTAAAAATTTGGCACAAAGTTTAGAATGATTTGTTCAAACAACAATTCATCTAAGAAACGTGACCACTACTCTTTTGTGAAACATCTTTTTTTTTTTGCCCTAAATACAACTAAAACTGCAACAAATAAATAATAACGAAAAGAAAAACTAGACAAAAAAATTTATAAAAACATTAAATTTTCCCAGAGTATATTTTAAGGTTATGTTTGCTCAAACAAGCAAATACTAAATTTACAGCAAAAAATCATTTGATCCGGCATTAATTTAGCTAAAGCAACTAAAAATTTGGGACAAAGTTTAGAATTGGGCAGGGTTTGAAAGAAATGAGGTTTATAGGAAGGTAGAGCCGAATTACGGCATTCGTGATCGAACGAGCTATCGAGCAAAACTAATGTAAAACAAAAAAAGCATACATTAACGAGTTAAATCGATCACGAATGCTGTTATTCTTGCCCTGAAGGCAATGCCTGGCGTAGGCTTATTTCGAATTCGATAGAAAAATGGAAAAATTTTACCAAGAAAGAAAGGAAA
This sequence comes from Sturmia bella, assembly GCA_963662145.1. Lineage (NCBI taxonomy): Eukaryota > Metazoa > Arthropoda > Insecta > Diptera > Tachinidae > Sturmia > Sturmia bella. The sequence goes on along the minus strand of OY759170.1, from coordinate 9,377,595 downwards.
ATATTGGCTGAACAGGGCTGTCAGAGCACAATTCTGGCCTAGAGTGTAACATGGCACATTTAAAAGAGGTGTTGAACATCTAAAATTGTAGCTTTTTTTAAAAAAATTTTTATTGGCCAGACGTAAGTTTCTTTAAGTGTTTCTTGAAGTGAAGAAACTTAGAAACACTTAATAAAATTGTATTTTTTTTGATTTCAGTTTTTATAAGAATTTTCCTGACTTCTTTTCTGCTCGGTGGTATAAAAAATACCGTGTTCGCGCACAAAATCTATAAGCTTCCGGCAGCGCAGCTATCCCATCCAAAATTTGCTGTAAATGTTGCATTTGCTCATTGGGCAAACATAACCTCAAACTATGCTCTTGTGAAAGTTTAATTTTTACATATTTTTTTTGTGCTTGAATGTATGTATATGCATTTTCAGTGGCATTTACATAAATATTTTCATGTATGCAATTGCCTAAAACAATGACCCATAAGAAAGTAGTGGTGACGTTTTTCCTTAATTTTGAAGTGTTTTATTCTGTTTTTGGCTTTTGCTGTTGTATTCGCTTAAATGTATATGCATTTTTAGTGCTTTTTATACATGCATGTATGTAATTGCCCAATATAATGGTACACAAGAAAGCAGTGGTCACGTTTTTTCTTTTTTAGTTTTAGTAGTAAAGAATTTTCTTCTCGTTGGTATAAACAACATCGTCTTCGCGCACAAAATCTGTAAGCATCCGGCATCGCAGTTTTCCCACTTGGCCCACCCAAAATTTGCTCCAAATGCTGCATTTGCTCATTGGGCTAAGATAACCTCAAATTATGCTCTTGTGAAAGTTAAATTTTCATGTTTTTTTGTTTGTACTCGTTGCTGTATATGCAGTTTTAGTGCTTTTTATACATATGTTGCACCAGAAAGTAGTGGTCACGTTTTTTTCCTTTTTAGTTTTCATAAAAATAGATTTATTTATACCTATGTATGTATGTAGGTGACCATACTCTCCAATAATCCTTCGCACACTTACTTTTCTGATATGTCTTCCAAGAATTGCATCAACAGAGCAGCCAATCCCAAGCGTCTGTAATCGGGCGATACGGTCAAAGCTGTTACATGACCGTGCCAGTTTTCCATATGACCCTCAACTTTACCCATGACTTAAATGATACGCATGTTATTAGTATTGTAATCAATTTGGTTTGCTAAACAGTTATGCACTTACTGTAGCCCATTATTTGACCACTGGGGGATTCGGCCAGCTGAAAAAACTCTGGCCATCTTGCCAAGTACTGTGTATAAAATGCCAGCCCATATGTTTCTGTAAGCGGATCGAAGTTTCTGTAATTTAACAGAGCAGACAAAAATGTATGTAGTAGTTTTTTGTTTTCTTTTACCACCAAGTTTTTGAGTGAACATTTCGTTTTTACTTACACATTGTTGAATTTAAATAAATCATCGCACGTAAAGGGTCGTAAGGTGGTCATTTTCAATAGATAATTTTATTGCAATAGTGTTTTATTTATAATTTTACTGCTGGTATAAAAATAGCATGCACGGCTGGTGAAAAAAAAGGTAAAGCACTGCTGTAACAGGGGTTAAAGAAAGATGGAGCAAAAGAGAATATGTCAAAATAATTTTGTTGGGTTTAAACAGAACGATATGGGAGTGTTGCCATATCGTTAGGTTGGCTGAAGAAACCGTTTAATATTATACGTTGCACTGCATTTAGACGGAAAAGTACTTACATTAAATTTTTGTATACGTATTATGAATAAAAATTTCAATGAAATCTGTGACTTTCATGAAAGTTTCTTGCTCAGTTTCAAAGGAACGCGTAAAAGTTCATTTTGAAAATGACGTCAAAGCGAAGAGTTGCAAGTATTATTATTTTGTAAAAATTAAATGAATTAGAAATTAGAAAAAAATTATAAAATTTGATTCTGCTGTCATCGTTTAGTTTTGTTTATTACTGAAATAGAGTTGCTGTTGAGCAAAATGTATTATACAAATACTTGTTCAAAATACACTTGGTAAAACAATTTAAAAAAATATAAATTATATTTTTGAGTTTTATGTTATTTTTTCTTACTTTATATTGTACCATCTAATAAAGAAGAGCAAATATAAATTCTTTTAATTTAAACTAACACATCCACTGGATATTGTGTACTGAAATAATCAGCTAGTCCAACAGTTGCCAGGACTGCTACAAATAAAAATTTTGTAAGGCAACTTTCGAAAATAGTTTCTATTGCTAAACTTTTATTAATTAATTCAATCGCTATTGCTATAAACATACTAACACAGGTTTATTATAAAAAATAAAATGTTGCTTAAATACATTTTGGAAAAAATTTTATTTGAAAAATGTGGTGTAAAATCCGTTTCAACAATGTTTTATTTTTTATGAATACCGGTGTAAATATATAATTTTTATTTGATCTTTTTAATTTTTGAGAAAACTAATTTAGGCAGCTTCAGATCGTTTTTTTTTTGTTCAATATAAAATTTATTAACAATAATATTAAATATTTCGCTAACGGTTTGTTAGCATCTTCCGGATAATATTTGTAATTAAATTTGTAATTTAAAAAATGAACAGCAACAGAAAGATTTACACTGGTATTCATGAAAAATAAAACATTATTGAAATACATTTTAGAACTAATTTTTCATATTAAATTTGTTCTAAAATGTATTTGAGCAACATTTTATTTTAAAAAAATAAGTTGTCCAATGTAATTTGCACAATAGAAACGAAAATGGCATTAATATTTTTCCCCTCAAACTCTGATTCAGGGAAAAATAGCTATGATGATTGTTTAAAATACATAAAAACTCCAAAAATAGTTTTGATATAAAAAAATGAATTAAAAAATGGTAGCAATAAATGATCAGCTGCTAAGATTATATCAAATTTGTGGTTTTCAAAACTATTTGGAGTAATTTAATGATATAATTCATAAAAAAATAGAATTATTACTAATTAGAAAAAAATTATTAATTTTTAGAAACAAAATAAAAACATTCATATAATAAGAAAAAAATTTGTCTTAAAACATACATTAACTGTTGGTGGCATCACTTTACACTATCTCACCACCACATGTATTGCGTATTGAAGATCTGGCAGCACTTTCTTTTATGAAAAATTATCACCTCTGAACATTTCTCTGCTGCTTTTTATTCGTGTAGAAGAAAAACGCGTCGTGTTGCACTAAATTGTGATTTTTTAATTCAAGAAAAATAGTGTCAAAACTGTTGTAAAATAAATAAAAATCTCAACTATAAATAGAAAACATACCACAGTTTGCCGTGTTTGTGAGATAATGCAGAAAATCGGTGTAAAATATTGTTATAATAGTAATTAAAAATCACAACGAAAGTGGGACAAACAACTACACACAATGTAGACGATGTTAAAAAAAAAAAATGAAGAAAACATGAAATAAAACGGGCAGCAGGAGAACCAAAAAAAATAATACCCAATTTAGCATAGAAAAACGTGTGGTTTATAAAAATAACTAAAATTTTCTACAATCCATATAAATAGTGTAACGAGGGAAAATTAAAAAAAAAAAAAACTTGAAGAAAACTCAATATAAAACTGTAATAACATAAAAAACGTTGTTAATCTCTTTATTTAGCCGCGTTTGGTTGTTTGTGCGCTCTCGTGTTTTTTTTTACAACATACGGTCGTAGTGTTTCGTCGTTTTCAACATCGTCTTTGGTTTTTTATGCCTACAAGTTTTATTTCTCAAGTTTATTAACTATTTGTTTGTGCATAATTAAAAGTGCTATATTTCGATAAAATCTATTAAATTTATATAAACAATAGTCTCGAAAATCAGTAGAGAATTTTAATGGCAGAAAAAAAAATTGCCCTATAATGGCTGAATATTTACCATGTTTGCTGCTCTAGTGGTGAGTAATGTTGTTTTATTTTCCTTTCAATATATTTTTATTTTGTTGTTGCTATTATTAGTATGGCTGGTACAAATACAAACAAAACCGCTCATTTCTCCACCTTTTACTAAAGCGGCATTGCCAGATGCAATTTGAAAATAACAGGAACTGTTTTTGTGTGACGTATAAATAAATCCCTAAAGCAGATTTATTAGATTTAATTAAGTGTTGAATGTTTTATTTTTAGTGTAATGAGTAAAAACAGAAAAAAAAAATTAATAAATCCAAACTCTAGTTGGTGTGAATGCTAAATGGTCTTACAAGAATTCTAATTGAAGAGAAAAACCACGAATATACTAATGTTTAAATATTGAAATGGAATTGTTGACAGTATGTATGTATATGGCCTGTTGTTCATTAAATAAAATAATTATTTTGGCGGGCGTAAAGCTCAAATATCTGGTAAGCTTTTAATGAGTGTAGGTCAAGGATGACAACAACAAAAATGCTGTTTTAGCAGAATTGTTATTAATTTGCTTTAAACAAGTAGATAACAGGTGAGGAATTTTAGTTTTTTGCGGAATTGCAGAGCCTTTTCAGAACATTGTTAATATCTATAAAGACACATAACTGGGGAAAAAATCTTAGAATAAGGAGTCTGACTGTTGGCGTATATCCAAAAATAGGTAGGTGGCTTCTTCTTTGTATCGAAATACAAAGGCTTGAATTTATCTCCAGGTAAATGAAATCATAAACACTTGTTTTTCTCAAAAGTTAAATTCACTGTTTATTGTTATTTCTTTATTTTTCTTAAACAAATCACTTGCACGTAATGCCAGTATTAAATTATTTACAAAAATTAAAGAACAACTTAAATTTTCATGTACTGCCGTGAAGGTTCTTTTTAGAAGTGAAGTTATAATAAAATTTATAAAGTCTGAAGGCCAACAACATATAAATACAGTTAAAGATCTACTCGTTAAAAATAGGATTAAATCCTTCCAATTAAATTATAATAAAACGTATATAAATGTGCACATATACATGTGAAACATAGGATTGTATACCCAGTGGGAAAAAGTAGACGATCTTTAGCTTGTATTTAAACACTGACCTTGAAAGGAATATGTTTTATAGGGTGACAGCGGAGGCTTATAAAATTGTGGCAATAAATAATCAGCTGTTAAGAATATAGCATATTTGTGGTTTTCAAAAATATTTGCAGTAATTTCGCGATATAATTCATGAAAAAGAGAAGTATTACTACTGAGAAAAAATTCATTGTTACTTTTTAGAAAAGAAAAGAAAAAAAAAACATGCTAAAGTTGCGGAATTTAGTAAGAAAAATATTGGTAAAACAGTGTTGCCAGAAACATGTATTAGTTTCCATCAGTCATTTCTTGCAGGCTAGATCAGATGCGGCTCCATCCGATAATCAAAATATTTAGCAATGAGTCTTCGTGGAAAATATAAGCAATTTTGGAATAATCCAACCCTGAAATTTCCACAAAAACACAAAAAAAAAATTCAAATTAAAAAGAAAAAAAAAAAATCATTTAAAAACAAAAAATTAGAAAAACTTTATAACAAATTAATATTTTTAAATTTCACAATTTCACATTTTTCACAAAAGTGTCAAATAAAGTCGTTAATAAGGAAAATTAAAAAAAGGACTTTGGTCCTTTTCTCGAAAACGGTAGGAGATGGGCAAAAAAAAAAAAAAAATTATTGGGTATCATTTTGGAGCCCATCCAACATAACGTCGAATAGTGTGGAAAATATGAACATTTTTAAAAAATCGACCCTTGAATTTTCAAAAAGAAATTTTGTTCTTTCCTCGAAAATGGTAGGAGATGATGTCCAATCATTTTTTTTCGCCCATCTCCTACCGTTTTCGAGAAAAGGACCAAAGTCATTTTTTTTCCAACACTTTTGTGACTTCGTTTTGTTAAAATTAAATTGAAAAATATTAATTAGTGTTCGTGAATATACATACATATATTTTTTTAAATATATTTTTTTTAGAAAAATTTTAATTTTTTGACTTAACATTGTATTGATATTAAAATAAATAAATAAATAAAATAACAGAGCAATGTTATCACATTAACAGAGTTCTGTTAACTTTGAAAGTTTGTGTCCCTGCTTAAAAATTTTAAAATTTATCTGCACACACATAATTTTCCACAAATTTTGTGAAGCAAATTTTTCTAAATGCACAAAAGAAGTAAGTGAAGTGTTGTCGCAAAAAAATAAACCGCTTTCATATGGAAATGTTTTCGGAGTTGGCATTGCAGGGTATTAAATACAACCCAGAAACTTATATTAATTTTTGTTTTGCGTTTGCAACATATGATTTGGACAGATAATGCAGATAAACTTGCAATATAAATTAGAGCAGATAGAAATTTTTTGTGCTTCGCATGTAAATTCAATATGAAGCAACTTCATTCGCTCTTAAAGTGTTGTATGGCGAAGCACATTGCTTCGTTCTTGTGAATGTCGTAGAAACATGATATAACTTTGTCGCGTCTCAGTTTCCCGATTTTATTTGCCCAGAATGGCGAAAGATTTTTTTGTGTGCTGAAATTATAGTGGTCAACATTTTGAAAACCTTGCTATACCCCCTTCAAACTGGTTCCGGTGTTCCGGCAGCTCATTGTGGTCCTCTTGGGATTTTATGCCATGTTGGAGGATGTCACCGGCGCAGAATCAAGCTCATGGCCTGTGCAGATGAGCCATTATGACTGTTCCTTAAACGGGGGACTGCTGTTACGGATAATAACTGGCTGGGGCACAATCACCAGGGCACTTTTTTTGCAGATAAAAAATCTTGAAATGTTTTTGATTCATAATTTTTATTGTATTACCGCCAAATTATGCTAGTAATATGTATGTATGTTACTTACAGAGTTTTAATTGAAAGTTTATTTCCTTTTTTTCCTCTTCTTATTTAATATTTTTCTGAACTTCGAGTTTAAGAGTTCCTTAGTTTCATATATTTTTTTTGTATTTTTCTTATATTTTTCTTCAGTTACAGCTTTGAATCAGCTATATCCTTAGGATCGCAAAAGATCGTCTAACTGATGCCATCCAATTATCAGACCTGTTCTGCAAACCACATGCTTTTAAATCATGTGATTTCTTGATTTGAAACAGACACTACTTCAGTAAAATAAAATTCTGTATTATTAATAAAGTCTGGCATAACATTTAAAACAAAATATCAGCATAAAGTTAGTATCACAACGGGACCTTTCTAGGACCCAAGTGGGCCAGTCTCATGACCGGCAGCCCACGTACATAACATAACATAAAGTCAGGTTTGGGTTCCCTGCAAGAAATAGCTGATGGAAATTAATACATTAACAAATTATTTACTAACATATGCAAAGGAATTTTATAGCTTGCCATTACAGTGATTTTTTTTGGTATTTCGGTTTTTCCGTATTAATTTGGTAATTTAGTTTTTAACTACATTTTTGCATTAATGTTTTTCTTAAAAAAAAAAAAAAAAAAAAAAATAGAGCTGCGGAAGTTTTTTCCATATGATAGTTTTTCGTTTAATTTTATCTATATGTATCTCTAAAATAGTTTATTCTTTTCTCTTTGAATAGTTTTTTGAAATTTGTTTTATTTAATAATAAAGAAATTATTAGCATTATATGAAATTTTGTGGGCTTTTTGGAACAAAGGCTTGGAATGATCACTTTACTGAGGTGGTAACGCTGGCTTAAAAAGGAAATCTCACGCACACGAATGTTTGTATCAGTTTTTTTTTTTTTTTGATTTTGATAGAAACCCTGATGTATGAACCCATCAGCAGTGTCGGTCATATGATTTTATTAATAATAATTTTCGGAAATCAACTGATTTCCAGTGAAGTGATTTTCAGCTGTGATCGCATGCTGTGTGCTAGTTGATTTCTGCTGATTTTGCTTTTCATCACAATCACAAATGCCGCAACTCGGCCCCTGTATGAATGCTCTCAAATAATTTCTCTCTCAGAGAAAACTCTTCTCGTGAGAACTATCCACTGAAGGCAGCTCGATACCAGGGGCCAAATCGTCACATTCGATATCGAACGAATTCCGTCACTTATGCTGTGTGTTTGTTGTTTATTTTGTTTTTGTTTTACATTATTTTTGCTCGATAGTTCATTCGATATCGAATGCAACAATTTGGCCTCAGGTAGCCTTGCAAGCCCTGCTGACTACTGATTTATTTATTTATTTGAGTTTCAGTCTACGGACAAAAGAATCCTTACAGACTATGCCAATATAAAAAATATGTATACTATAAAATATAACCATGTAACATAGGAATCACAAAATAAAAGAAAAATTAGTAGTTATAACTATTTTAGCGTGAAGAACTGTCAAAATACACAACACAAACGTGAACATATGGTTGACAGCAGTTCAAGACTTCTACCAACAATATATGTACATGCAGTTTTTGTTGGTGTTGTGTTTGCTGTAGTTATGCGGCTACCCGGTATCGAGGTGCCTGGTTCTGCAAGAAATCAATTTAATTTGCCAGAAATCTTCTTTGTATGATTAAAATCGATTAATTTTCTCTTAATAAGATCACTCATTTTGACATACACGCCTGCCTACAAGCACAAAATACATACCTAGATCGAATTAAACATTTTTTGTAAACAAAAATGCCTATTTCGAATAATTTCTGTGACAGACAGGCCTGATGAATTTGTAATCAAAATAATTCCCAACAATAATATTTTTGCTAGAGTAACTGTTTTTCTTCCTTTGTAGTTCTCTCTCATCCCCTCTCTCTCTTCAAAGTATTTTCTAGCCAGAACACTATTAGTTAATCACTTTGTAGTTATTTTACGGGAAAAGAAAAAAAAACTCTTTCATCATAAAATATTTGCCGTATGGTTAATTCAATAAATAAAAAAGAAAAAAAAAAAACTTTCAAGTGCTGTGTTTATCTAATAGGTACCTACATATAACTTAATCGAATCAGTTAAAGACAATGGAAAAAAAAACAGAACTCAAGTTTACTTTGACTCTCTTCTGAGTTTCTGAGTAGTGACTCTCCCTGGTTTAATATACTTTTGTGCAACTGTTTGCCTGCTGGCTGGCTGGCGGTCTCTCGCAATTATATACACACTTTTTATGCATCACAAGTGCACGAAAAAAAAGACTAAATAAATAAAACAACATTGTGTTAACAAACACAATGTAATAATTATATTATTTTTAATTTTCAATGCGTTTTTTTCTTTCCTTGTGCCACTACAATTACATGTGAACATAGATATTTACATGCATATGCACGTAAAAATTACTATATACATATGTATGTATGTAGGTACTACAAATAATCAAGAAACAAAAATGTTCGTTTAAAACCGAGTCATGCCATACATGTGTGTGTGTGTGTGTTTTTTCGTTCTTCGAGAATCATTCGTACCCATAAAATAATGAAATAAATAAAGTAAACGGAAAAAGAGCATATTTATCGTAACACCAGACCAGTTATTTAGTCGTCGTCATGTTGTTTTCTTTTTATATTTATTTGCCTCCCAATACTTACGAACGATACGTACGCTTAGAGTGGTGAAAATGTATTGATACCAACAACTATTTAGCGCAACTGAAAAAGTATCTGGTGGATGTTTAAACTTCGTATCTCATGTTCGTGTGTTACTCACTCTCACTCTCTCTCTCTCTGTTCATTGTGTCTCCTATTTTTTTTTTCTTGGATTCGTAATACCTCATTTTGTATTTTGGTTTCCATTTCATTGCAATGTTTAAGAGGCCATACCTGCATATAAAAAAAAAATACAGTAAAAGGTAAAAGTATTTCAACGAATTTCATCCAAGTACGACTGGGTATACATTTATTTATTTGAGTTTCATTCTACGGATAAAAGAATCCTTACAGACTATGCCAATATAAAAAATATACTATAAAATATGACCATGTAACATAGGAATCACAAAATAAAAGAAAATACCTATCAGTAGTTATAACTAATAAAAAATAAAAAGAAGTAGTAGGTACATAAGTAAGCATATTAATACAAGGTCATTTGCATGCATTTAGGAGAATTAATTTAACGGCTGCATTCATAATAAAATCTTAAGCATTTTAACGACTTTTTAGTTAAAATGATTTTATCTCTTAAAAGCAGTTTTTCAAAAACTGTATTCATAATCAGCTGCTTACCCGGCGTTTAGACGGGAAAGTAAATGCCTGAAAGTTGCAATACACTCACACTTTTTTTTGCCAACACACTCACAGTTTTCTAACTTTCAACTCAGCTTTCAGCAAAATCTTCTTGAAAGTAATTTTTTGTCATTTACTGAAAGTAAAATGACAAGGTTATAAACACGGTTGCCTACTTCTCGGCATATACATATTTTCAGGATTGCAGTAGATAAATAATTGTGAATTTTAAATTATTTTGAGCATTTGAAAATATTTAAAACATTTTTACAGCAAATATGATTAAAGAACACTTATATTTTTGTATGATTGAGGCTTTGTAAATTAATGTGTCACAGATTTTTTGTTCGACACTGTTACTCCCACATTTCACAATTAGAGTTACCAGACATCTATTTCATTTATACAGCTATTTACAATAGTTAAAATTATATTTCGAATCACGCAATCGTTACTGCAGGCGATCAAATGTGTAGAAAAAAAGTTACGATCATCGTTAAAAGTTTGTGAATCGCTCTACTGATGAACACAACTCTAAAAATTCGTAACCAAAACATTCCGAATAATATGTGTGGCGTCCTTTATATTTCTATTGAGGTTCTAAAACAAATGTAGGAAAATCTTTAGGTATTTGTTGTTAAAAGTCCTCCCTCCAAAAGCTCAAGCTAGATCCACGCCTAACAATAATGTTTGAAATTTTTGCAAACAAGTGAGAAGGCCATATATAGCCGTGCCGAATCTTATATACCCTCTATCGAGGTGTGCAGCAAAACGAATATGTTGGAGCACCCGTTTTATTACTCGTATTTTATAACATTGAAATTTCTTCTTTTTTTAAAACAATATTTTTTTCCCATTCATAAAAATATTCTATTTGGATACACTTCAAGTGAACATTTAACATTATCTTCTATTATTTGAACTTTTTCTTATATAATTATTTCTGTATTAAGTTTATCAGGCTCAAGTTCTTTCTATATTATCTTTGTGATTGATATTAATTAAATTAGACAAAGAAAACATCAAAGACATTTAGCAGGGTAGACAACTAGTTGTTTCGAAGCCGCCACACTTTCTCGTCAGCACCCGTCTTTGAACTCAGGGGCTCATGTTTCTAAAGCGACAACCATGCCACTCAGCCACCCAAGTTGTTGTATATTTTCTGTCTAAATTTTTAATTATATCAAACACACCATTCATTTTTATTTGTCTATATTTATCATTGCATATGTACCGGGTGAGAGTTTCTCACCGTTTTGATGCGACTTTTTAAAGTAGGAGAGAATTCTATCAGATTTAGCTAGCAATTTTCAGTGTATGAATCGTACGATTCAGTAGGATAGTGTAAAGCTTAGCTTAGACGATATGTTGAATCAGCATATATATGCTAACAACTGTATGATTAAAAATAACATCAAATGCATATGTCATCACATATCATATGCTAGGTGTTTACACTATATGCTGAAACTACTAAATTTTTTAATTCAACATATTTCAGCAAATGGAATGTCAACATAAGAGTTAGCATACAATTTTTGTGTTTGACCGATATGTTGATAATTACATGGTGATATGTATGCTGAATCGTATAAACATTTGCTTGTAAAATAAGTTTGATGCTACTTTCTATTTATACAACGCGTTATTGCAGAAAATTCGTGTTTCTAATATAAAAATAATTTCTTCGGAAGAAATATCGCTTGCTATTGCTTGTGCAGTCCATGTTTTTGATAGTGATGAAAGTGAAGTAAAAGGAAAAAGAAGCCGAGTTTGGAAAAGAAAATGGGTAGAACGGCGGGCAGATGAAGGTTTTTGTGCAAAATTATACAAAGAATTATAAGACGTTCGAAGATCTGTGCCAATCAATTTTCATCGTGGCAGCCGCTGAAAACAAAAGTGGGGCGGCGGTTGAAATCCGGACGTATGCATGTAATCAACGCCTTGGCGTTGATTGTTGATTATTCCAACTATTTCAAGCAGAATTCATACCAGTTGGACTCGAAACGCAGGTGATTATTTTGGCTTCTAGTTGTTTGTTCACTTTGAAATACATATATGTAATGAAATACATGTATTTTTTTCATTTTGCAAATTCCTTTGCAACCACCTGGTATGAATTCGCCTTGAGCTATTTATTGTTTTTTTAATTTGAGAGCAATTAATTCATTGAATTTCATTTCATTACGTTTGTGCTCGTTTGCAAATTTTGAAGAAGATATATGTATATTTACATAAACGAAAATTGTCGGCGGCTCAACAAAGCCATTCGGCAAATATGCATACAAATTAGATATATGCTGAAAAGCTTAAACAGCATTTTCAACAAATGGCATATCAGCTAGCATACGCAGGAAATTAGTCAAATACTAAACACATACTGTTCACACGATATGCTAAAATTGCCAACATATATTTGTTGGTGTTGTTAACAAATTGTTTGCAAACGTTGTTAAACATACGTATGCTGGTAAAGATTTTGCGTTTACACGATATGATGGCACATAAACAAAATTTTTAGCATAAATATGCTGATTCAACATATCGTCTACACTAAGCTTAACACGGCCTTTAATAACATTTGATTATCAAGTCAAAAATCGGCATCGTCTTCCCCCATTAAAGAGAATTCCCCAAATCAGCATATGAAATCCCACCATCTGGCAGCTTCCCGTTATTGCTATCATTTCCATTTTTCTAACCATTTCATTATTACTTGCTCATTTGCTTTAGTTTTATATTTCGTTCTCCCATTTTATATTGAGATTGGTATTTCACGGACTTTTTTTTTCTTCTTCTCGTACAACAAAATTCACGAAGTCACATTGTGTGAGTGTGTGTGTGCGTGTGTGTGAAATTTTTACGTTCATTGGTGTTGTATTTATGTATTTTGCTACAAAAACATTTTTTCATTGTCTCTTTCATTCGTATTCGCTCGTTCGGTTCGTTGGCATAGACTTGTATCATGTAATTTGAAATTTTTATAAAAATCACTAGAATTCGATTAACTTAAATTCGTGTGGATAACTCAGCGCTACGCTACACTGCAAATGAACTGAAAATTGCAAATTTTGTCAACGTATTCGTGCGGGCATTTCGGCAGAAAACACAAGAAACAAAAAAAAAAAAAAAATCGAAAAGAAAAGTAGTTACACGGCAAACAAAAGGAGATAAAAAAAAGTCGCGTGCGTAAAAATTACAGCGTCGCCAAACAAACGGGTTGTGTGAGTGTGTGTTTGTGTGTGTGCTACCTGCCTGGCCAGCACGGGTGCGAAAGTCAGAAAAAATATGTAATTTACTTAAAAAAAAAAATGTAAAAATCATAACGTAGTGAATAATTGTGTAAATTTTTTTTTATAAATTTCCATTGCAATCAACGGCAACCACAATTTGTTTTATGTATTTTATTTATTTTTTGTTTTTTTTTTTTTCTTTTCTGTGTTTGGTACGAGTTGTATTTATTGTATGGCCTCATGTCTCGCTTTTATTAAATGGGGTCCCGTCTCGTATTGTGTCGTATGAAAATATTTATTGTGTGAGTGTGTTTTTTTGTCCATTATTTTTTCTTATGTACATATGTATGTATGTATGTATTTTTATTTTATTTTATTTTATTTTATTTTTTTCTTTAAATGTATGTATTTAATAACCCGCACTGAAAAAACAAAACATACAAAAAAAAAACACAGCAACAACAATAATTGTGTGTGTTTGTTTGTTTGGTTTGTTGTTGTTGTTGTGTCGTTAATTTCTGTTTATGTGAGTATGAATAAAATGTTGGTGTTGTTGTTGTTGCTGTTTGGTTTTTGTGTGTCTGAAGGTTTGTTTGTGTAAGAGAGTGTATTTTGGGGTATTATTTTATGTGCAATAAAGTCCACATATGTATGTAGTAGCTACATGCCTACATAGTACATATCTACATACATATGTTGGCAGATTTTAAAACTATTTATCAAAGGCACTTACAAATGGACATACACACACATCTACATACATACCTACATTTGTTTTCTTTAAACCACATTCAAATCGAAAAGGTACCATCACCTTTAAGGTATTGATAATAATTTATTAGATTTGTTGTGTCGTCTATTTGAATATTTTTCGCTCTGCAGAGTTTGATGATGAAAAAAAAAACAAGTTTCTTCATCCGAAGATTCAACGAGGGGTTTTCTAGCTAAATGTGTATGTATGTATGTATGTAGGTACCTACCTATAGGGGTTTTTTTTTATTTAAGAGAAAATGATAAGGATTTATTTGCTACAATTGGGTTTGTATATTGTATAGGTAGGTAGGTATAAGTTGTATGTTTGAAAAATCTTCCAAAGCTTTTAGGAGCCTGCTACGGTTGGCCTAACTGCCTTGTCCTCGATGTCGCAAGAAATTGTAAGCGATCGAAATGTAGTCGCACAATTTCGACTCAATTTGGGTTTCGTTATCTCGACAGCTTGCGTTCGAGATAAAGGAACACAGAGATGCTAGATCGGTAAATTAATTTTCTATTAAATTATTGACAAAAACTACTAAATTATTCTTGTGTAATTCTTGTACCTATAGCTGTATCTGAGAAACCAAAGCAAATTCAAACATAAATATGTAAGTGCAAAATAAAAAAGCCAACATCTTGAAAGTGCGGAACTAGTTTTTGTGGTGTTTAAAATTTAAAAGTACTAATTCAGGTTCAAAAATACATCTTACAAATGTTTCTTGATAACTCGAGCTGGAGGTCACTTGTTTTTTTTTTTTTTATAAAATGACAAAGGACTGATGCTTTATAACACAATGCCAAGTTTCATAAAAAATGAGCAAAATGTTACTCTATTTAGAAAATACGTTGTAAACTTCATAATGAATTTAAACGTAAACACCGGTATTCATAAAAAATAAAACATTGTTGAAACACATTTTACGACAACTTTTTCATATAAAATTTTTTCTAAAATGTATTTGAGCAACGTTTTATTTTTTATGAATACCGGTGAAAAAGAATTTAAAAATTCAGAGCATGCGAAACTGTATTATGTAAAATTGTATAATTTAAAAATTTAACACCCATATTCATAAAAACTATTGAAGGTTTATTACACGTTTATTTGACAAATATTCCGTAGAAATACGTCAAATAAGAGGTTAATAAACTTATAGTAATTATTATGAATATTGCCTTAAAAGTATTATTATACTACTTATTTTCAAAATTAAAAAAAAAATGCTTGTTTAATTCAATATTTCGTCTACAAGAATTTTTTTTAGTTTAGTTATTATGAATATTACCTTAAAAGTATTATTATACCTACTACTTATTTTCAAAATTAAAAAAAAAAAAATGCTTGTTTAATTCAATATTTCGTCTACAAGAATTTTTTTTAGTTTTGATGTTTTTTCAAAAAAAAAAAAAAAAAAAAAAAAAAAAAAGATTTTCGTATTATTAAGTTAAAATATTAAACAACAAAAGTCGAAAAATTAGCATAAAAAATAGTCTTCTGTTTTTTTCAGCCGTCTATAAGCCGCCGACATATCGTTGCTGCTAATCAACTCCTCACTAAACTCGAATTAATACATTTCAATTGGCTCTTAAAGCAAATAAATAATTAAGTTCATATTTGAATTAATTTAATTATTATTTGCTAAAAAAAAGCCAATTGAAATGTTTTATTTTAGCTCTAAATTGGTCTTAGAAAACAATCAATAAGTTCTATTTAGACCTAAAATATTTGATTTTTTGTTTTATAAAAAAGAAACTGAATTTCAAAAATGTCAATCATATGCATTATTGTTAAGACGATTTAATTTCTCAATTGAAATCTGAGATTTTCATTTAAGTCTGCATAATTAAGCTTGTTGTTTTTTTTTTTTTTTATTCTACATGCATCCAACCTGATTGAGGTATTTGTTGTTGCTTATTCTTGCAATACAAGGTCACACCACTCTCTTGCTCTCTTTAGTTTTAAGAGAGACACATTTCATGTTCTAAGTAATAGAGAAAAATCAAAAATGTTGCAGGTATAGGTATTAAAGCAAAAGCAGAAAAGCTCTGTTTTTTTGTTTTGTAACTCAAATATTTTCAATGATTAAATTTTCATATTTATATGAATTAACAAAACATTGTTTTAATAATTGTTACACATATTTGTAAAGTTTGCACACACACAGCAGCGTACAAATAAATAAACATTTATTTCACC
This sequence comes from Sturmia bella, assembly GCA_963662145.1. Lineage (NCBI taxonomy): Eukaryota > Metazoa > Arthropoda > Insecta > Diptera > Tachinidae > Sturmia > Sturmia bella. The sequence continues at coordinate 9,361,318 of OY759170.1, read as the reverse complement.
TTTGCAGGTGCACATGTGAAAATGATACTCGTGATTTTTTATTTAACTCTGTTTATATCATTAATTATTTTATAAACTTAAAATTTTAATTATGTAAAAATTGACCAAATTAATTTCCATACTTTCGAGTTGCTTACGAAACGAAAGAAATACTTTGCAATTATCAGGCTTTTAGTTCGATTTTAGTTTCTCAGAATTGAGAATGATTTCTTTTTTTTTTTTTTTTTAATATTTGGATAGGAATTCAAGGGCATACCTACATAGCTGCCGCATAAAGTGGGAATGAAAATTAGCAGAGAAAATCCCCAAAGTTGTGAAATCAGTGTTTACTAAAATCATCACAAAAATTTTAAAATAAAAAAGAAATTTTAAAATAAAAAAGAAAGAAATTTTTTAAATCAAAATTTTTTTTTATTGGTTAAACCATACAGTTTTTAAATTTTTATTTCTTACAGGAGACCTGTTTGATTATTATTAGTAGACTTTCAGGCACTTTTTGACTGTTTTTTATTTTTGGGTCCGGAGTTATAGAATTACAGACGTATCCCTTTTTATACCCTTCACATAAATGTGTAAGGGTATATATAAGTTTGTGATTCCGTTTGTAACGCATTGAAATATCCATCTAAGACCCCATAAAGTATATATATTCTGGATCAGCATCAATAGCGATTACGATTGAGCGATGTCCGTCTGTCCGTCTGTCCGTCTGTCCGTCTGTCCGTCTGTCCGTCGGTCCGTCTGTCCGTCTGTCCGTCTGTCCGTCTGTCCGTCTGTCCGTCTGTAGTCGTTGAAATACCGTTTCTGAGAAAACGGTTTGAGATAGAAACCTCATTCTTTCGCTAAAACGTGTGAAACCTCGGTAGTGGGTCTGCTATTGAAATTCAGTAAGATAGGTCCACGCATAGCCGAGATATATTCAAAAAACCGGGTTTTGAGGGATATTTTGTGTAATTTTTGTATTCAGATTTTTGAAAAAAATTTTTTCTTAAAAACTAAACCATATCATTTTTAGTGCTCATTAAATCCTAGAAATGAAGGAATTTTTGAAATCGGCCCATATATATCCGAGATATAGCGTCTCCCGATTTTTAAAGAAATCGGCTTTATTAGCCAAATAAGACAACTTTTGGCACCGAAGATCAATCAAGATGGTATATATAGGCTATTTAGAGGCAAAAGTGGGAAATTTTTCCACATCGGCCCATATACACTCGAGATATAGCGCCTCCCGTTTTCTCAAGAAGTCGGCTCTAAAAGCCAAATAAAACAACTTTTGGTATCAAAAATCGATTAGAATGGAACATATAAGGTGTTTAAAAGCAAAATTGGAAAATTTTTGAAATCGGTCCATATATATCTGAGATATAGCGACTCCTGATTTTTCAAGAAATCCGCTCTTTAAGCCAAATAAAGCAATTTTTGGCACTAAAAATCAATCAGAATGGTACATATAGACTATTTAGAGGCAAACGTGGAAAATTTTGGACATCGGCCCATATACACTCGAGATATAGCGCCTCAAGTTTTCTCAAGAAGTCGGCTCTAAAAGCCAAATAAAACAACTTTTGGTACCAAAAATTGATCAGAATGGTACATATAAGGTGTTTAAAAGCAAAATTTGAAAATGTCTACAATCGGTCTATATATACCTGAGATATAGCGTCTCCCGATTTTTCAAGAAATCGGCTCTATAAGCTAAATAAAACAACTTTTGGCACCAAAAATCAATCAGAATGATACATATAGGTTAGTCAGAAGCAAAACTGGAAATCTTTTTGTCATCGGCCCATATATGTTCGAGATATAGCGCCTCCCGATATCTCAAGAAGTCGGGCCTGGAAGCTAAACGAAACAGTTTTTTGCACTAAATATTTGTCGAAATGGTACATACAGGCTGTTTAGGGGCAAAATTAGAAAATTTTTGGACATCGGCCCATATGCACCCAACTTTTGGTACCAAAAATCAATCATAATGGTACATACATATGTATATAATATTATATACATATGTATATAATATTTGCGATCATGTATGAATGTATGTATGTATGTATGTATGTATGTATGTATGTATGTATGTATGTATGTATGTATGTATGTATGTATGTATGTATGTATGTATGTATGTATGTATGTATGTATGTATGTATGTATGTATGTATGTATGTATGTATGTAGATACGTTTGTATGTATGTAGGTATGTATGTATCTACATATGTATGTATGCATGCAAGTATGTTAGCATAAACAATTTTTTTGCTTTGGTGTAAAAATGTGTATGTATGTACATACATATGTATGTATACACGAGCTTGAAAATGAAAGTGATATAAAGAATTGTTGAAAAAAGGGTACGCAATGAAATTCTTTTAAACAATTGCGTCTTCAAATTCATTCACACAAAAAATCATTTTGGGTTTCCCTACGTACTTACATATGTACATACACACACACATGTGTATGATGATACGCAATAGATCATCAACAACGTGCACAAGAAAAAAATAATTTTGTAAAAGCAAGCAATGTAAATATGTATGTATGTATGTATATATGTATGTATGTATATAATCATTGTTTTATGGAACACACTGAAAATATTCAATAATAAAGAATTTATTTTAGAGTTTTCTATTATAGATACATACATACATAGGTATGCATGTACCCACATACGTAAGTAAATTGAAAAGAAAATCACACTTAATGGCAATGTTTAGCATTATAATTCAAAAATAATGCAATTATATGCAATTTTTTGTTAAATAAATTTTACTATAAAGTTAACTGATAAATAATTAAGAAATACATTTTGCTTTTCTTTATTTCATTGATATTAAAAAGAATTGGTGTCACCCAGTGGTTGAACTTGAGCATATTAGGAATTATTTAAATAAAAGTTTTGCAGCCTGTGTTAAATCCCGGTAGTGGATCTGATATTGAAATTCAGAAAAAATCGGCCCATTTAAAAGCCAAATAAAACAACTTTTCGCACCAAAAATCAATCGGAATGTATGTACCATTGTGAAGGGTATTTAAGATTCGGCCCAGCCGAATATAGCACTCTTACTTGTTTTACCTCATAAATGTCTGAATTAAAAAAAAAATGACAAAGTTATATTGACAACTAGCTGACCTGGCGAACGTTGTTCTGCATTCAAATTTAATTTTTTGTTTTTGCAAAACGTGCAATGATACACACATTAAATTTCTTATGTGCACCCTCCACACAGACCCCAATCACTTGTGAAAATTTCATTTAAATCGGGCAAGCCGTCTAGGAACGATAAAAATCCGAAAAAACACGTAAATCCAAACAGAATTAATGTATTTTTTTTTGTTTTTGAAAAACGCGCAAAGATACACACATTAAATTTCTTATGTGCACCCTCCACACAGACCCCAATCACTTGTGAAAATTTCATTTAAATCGGGCAAGCCGTCTAGGAGGAGTATGCGAACAGGAAGTTTTGCCATTCAATTTTATATATGTATATAGATTTTTCAATGAGTATTAAGTTCAGTTTATAATTTTTCCGGTTTCTATCCTTTACAAGGATATGTATATGCAATTGAAAAGAAAGTACCAAAATTTAGTTTTTACCCATTCATCCTCTTAGTACCCAAAATATCCAAAAAGTACCAGACACCTTTTAGTTTATTTTTATTATACTGTTTTTTTTTTAATTTTCGTGCTACCTGTTCAAAGTCTGGGTCCTCTTTTACCCGTTTTTACTCCTTTCCGGCGCGAAATTCCAAAAATCCCGCCTTAGTGGCTTCATACATCAGAAGGACGACTGCCCATATACGAAATTTGATTAGCCTAGCTTTAGCCGTTAGGGCTGGGCGATGATCCCCCAGTCTGTCAGTCAGTCACGTTACAAATTTATACATATGTATATGTATAAAGATTAGAGGTGTGCTAAAAAACAGTATACAATTGATCGTGGTCTGGGCTCGAAACCTTTTGGGTGCTGATGAGTGAGGTAGTGCTCGCGAAACAGCCCCGGTATGTCTAATACGTCTTCAACTTTACTTTTTTTGTCTTCTTTAAAAAGAAAAAAAAAAAAACATTTTTTTTCAATTTTGAGGAACTCAAATCGAACTCAAGCTTGATAAAATTATTAACAATTGTAAAGTTTTCTAACAAACAATCAATTTAGAATTGTTTTCCACTCTGTTGTTTTTAATGAATGACTGGCTCAGTGAGTGAGTGAGTGAGTAGTGCAGGCGACGACGAGCTCTTGGTCGACCATATGTTGCTGATGGTTGGTCGGTCGGTCACACATCTGACGACTTGTGCCTGGCAGAAAGAAGCACGAGATGAACATACGACGACTGCACGTTTTAGATATTTTCGCTGTTTTGTTTGTTCTTATCTCCGACCCCCCCCCCCCCCCCCCCATATGCCCCAACAACCCCTAATAGTTGTAGCAAAATGATGATTACTAATGCCGGTCGCGTTCCGAGTTAAAGGTGTTTTCTGACGAAGTACTAATCTTGAATGTGGCTGGCTGGCTGGCTGGCCTGCCTCTCGTTTGTTTGTTTGTGTTCTTTCTTTTTGGTTGATTCAGCTGTTGTGTTTTTTTTCTTCTTCTTGTTACTACTATTCTTGTTGTTGGTGTTATTTCTGTTGTTGGTCTTATTGTGGTTGTTGTTGTTGACGTAAATGAGGTGAACGACCAGAAACCAAAACAATGCGAGCGAGAAATGCAACAATTGTTTGAGCTTAATGCGTCGCTATACACACTCTCCTTGTTACGGTAAATCTCTCTCCATAAATAAAGAGGAAAGAAAAAAAAATACTCTACAAATTACAACAACAACGACGGCAACAGCAACAACAACGACTATGATGGTGTTATGATGATGATGATGGCATAGTTGATGTTGTTAATGATGATGACATTCTTTTTCTCTCATTTGTATTTCGTTAGCAGTTGGTAGTGAGTGAGTGGCCTAGAGCAATAAAAGCAGGCTGGTTGGCGGTCAGTCAGTTGGTTGGTTGGTTTGGTTTGGTTTGATTCTACAATCATAATTAGACTTTGCACCATCAGAGTTGTTGGCATTTTTGTCACTGCCGACACTGCTGACAAAAATTGTGATTCAAATTTGACCTACCAACCGATAAATCTGTCTTTAAATTATTTGAGTATATACATACATACATATGTACTTACATGTATGTATGTTGTCATGCACTTCAATTCTACCTGTGAAAAGATGGCAGACTTATTTTGATTTTGTGGCAGCAAAAAAAAAATAATAATAATAAATTAACAGACAACACAGAAAAACAATTTCCGACAAATAAGAAAATACCTATTTCTGCATTCATCTTGCTATTCACTAAAACAATCTCCCATATTCCAAGTGCTGTCGCATGAAGTCAACATCGAAAAGTTCGCAAGAACAACCTTCGTTCATATTTAGAAGTTGGGTTTTTTTTTTTTTTTTTTTTTTTTTTTTTTTTTTATAGCATTGATGAACTGCTGACAAAAAGTATAGCTCGTTCGTATTTAAAAGTAGTTTTGAGCTAAAAATGTAATTTAACTCTCCATATTCTGATTATCGTCATCATCGTCACATCAAGTTTGATTGAATAACTCGCGCTTTGACCACAATTTTCTGCTTTCTAGACATTTGCTAGACCTACGGATCACACTAGATAAATCCTATTGTTCACCCTCAATCGTTGCTGCCGGTAGCCAGAAAACAAGTGGCGAATTATTTGTGTCGACTTGATGTGTTCGACATTAGTGGTGTATGGTGAAATATTTTGAAATTGCAAGAATTTGTCTGGATTTCGAAACGTTTTCAAAACCGAAGAGTTCAGAAATTTTTCGTTTTTCGCACTCATGAACTCAAAACTGGGAACTGGGACTTCACTGTCCCTTCGTCCTTCACAGCGTCCATTCACTGAAACGCTAAAAGTTAGAGAACTTTCACAGCGCATGCAGTTACCCGGTCGCTACAACAACAAAGAAAGACAAAACGTTGTCCGCATACAAGAAATTGTGAAAATTATGTGTAACTTTTGAACCAAGCGAACACCATTCACAGTAACTGCCTGAACGGCCTCATTTTGGGGGAAAAAAAAATACGGTCCGATGATGCCCCCAGCCCATAAACCACAAGAAACACACACTCTTTGTGGGTGCATTGATTTTTCGACAATCACTCTTTCGCCTAAATGCGGCACTTCTGCTTATGGACAGATCCACTGAGACAAAAATGCGCCTCATCACTGAAAATGATTTTCTTCGAAAATTGATCATCCATTGCTGCCATTTCTTGCCACCATTTAAGACCATTGACGACGCTTGGAATGGTCAACAGGCTTTACTTGTTGAGTCAATTGCACTTTGTAAGCGTGTAAATGCAGGCCTCTATGTATAATGTTCAACAACATGAGAGTTGATGAGAGCGTGAGAGCTGCAATGAGTTGAGTGCGATCAAGGCGAATCCATTACAGGTGCCCGCATACCAATTCGCTTCAACATTTTTCCACGATTTTATCTTCTGAGTTGTCAAAGCTGATAGAAAACGACAACAAAACTTGTGACGTCTCGAGAGAAAATGTTGAAGCGAATTGAATTGCGACCACCTATACTTGATTCGCCTTGAGTGCGATGCTGCACGAGTATGAACTGGTGTGTTCACATCTCCTACAGATCCGGTGTACTCACTTTTCCGATTGTACGCACAAAAACCTCGATTTGCATTTTGATTTGAACGCCCATTTTCATAATGAGCCTGAATAACTTTTAACGCGTTGCTCGATTGTGTATCTTTCCATAAGTTCAAATTGAGTTGGTCTGACATTGAGAAATGTCAAATGAAATGCAGAAAAAACTTGCCGTCTAATTCATAAAAATTATAACAGGTTTATAAAGCTCTTATTTGACAGATTTTCCATACAAATATGTCAAATAACAGTCTTATAAGCCTGTAATAATTTTTATGAATTAGGAGGTTGATATTTGGATGTGATTCACATTCAACATCCATCGGCCCTTAAAATTTAAACAGCCATTATTTTTTAAAATAATTTTTTCTTTTTATAAAAAAATAATTTTTTTTTGTTCTTAATTCTACCAGAATGAGAATGGCGCTGAGCTTGGCGTTATTATTGTGGGAGATGGGTGGGCGAGCTCTGCACAAGGTTGATAAAGTTAGTAAACAAATAGGTACTAGGTATTTCGATTTTTTTGTTTTGTTAATCGCAATGCTGCACTTCATTTAATCCTTTCCCAGTAAATCTCCCAAGATCAACTGTTGAACATGTTGGAAAGCAAGAAACGCAACAGGATGTTTGAAGCCAGAAACGGAAAACGAAAGAAGAAAATCAAGAGCAAAACAAACTGAATAAATAAATCTAATACAAACTACTTGATAGAGGAAAACTGAAATACACATGCGGCCGAGCAATAGAATAAAAGCGAAAGTGGCTGCACAAATGAAACACATCACACGAGATAAGAAGGCGAAAAGCAAAAATGACCAAAAAAAAAAAAATAAACAAAATTAAAAAACAAACAAAACTAGCTAAAGATACCTATTTCGCGCTCATTCGGTGGGGATACAAAAACAAAACGAATAAAGTTAAATGGAAAAAGAAAAGACAGAAGAAGATACAGGCATGTTGTGTGTGGAAAAAAAATGGACAAGAAGTCTCTCCATGCGACAGCAACAAACAGAATTAAAAAATGCTTATGAATTAAGGGTACAAAGTCTAAAAAATTAGTAAATAATTAAACTTAAAACCCATCCATGGGTGGCAATACTGCCACTGTAGAGATGATGCCGCCACTGCGGAAGGGTAACGGAATGAATGATTGCAAATTTGGTTTCCTCATCAAAAATACTCTACGCACTTGCGAAACGGAATGAATAAAATTGGTCGTAAAAAATATATGCCGCCGACATTTCATTGATGCCCATCAACTCATCAGTAGACTCGAAAAATCTTATTCCAAAATTCCCATGAATAAAATGAGAATTAGAAGTGTTCAAACAAACCTCTTTTTTTATATTCTGTATATTTAGCACGGAGGCTATTAAAATAATACATTAATTATTATATTTGGCTAAAAGGATTTTCTACATTAAAATGCACATTTTATATACTGTATTAAACTTCTTTTGAAAATATAAAAATTGCTTTCATTTTTTTATTCTAATGGAATTTCATTGAAAAGCTTAAGAGCCAGCCTTGTATAATAATGATTTTGGCTGAAATTTGTTCTTCTAAAATTTAATCTGAAGTCTCCAGCATTTCGCAAATTGTGGGGTTGAACATCAGCAACGTAAACTAGCTGTGTTTGCATATATTTCGGCATCTTTCCAGTTTTTATTTTATAAACTCAAATAATAAAACATTCAATACAGATGATTTGATTGGCTTGAATAAAATGTCGGCGGCATATAGGTAGACGGCTGAAAAACACATAAAACATTAATGAGGTCTACGTGTTTTGTTCCATTTCTGTTTCAAGGGTTTTTATATTTTATGGCAGCAGAAATTAATTAAAACGTTACAATATGGAAAATAGGTACAATAAACATTTAATGCAAAACTTGTACACCTTTAACTAATATCACAGTTTAATTGATAGCAACTTTTAGACCAAAAATAATACATGAAGCAAATAAATAATTAAGTTAATTTTTTGGGCATAAAAATATTTAAAAAAATAAACAAAATAAAGAACTCGGCCTAGGGAATGTGAAACCTGCGCTGAAGAATTATCCATATATCATATCCTCAAAGGTTGCCCGATGAGCTCAACAAACGAGTCCCTAGAGGAAATCCTAGACTGCAGCGACAGGAATTCAGCAAGTAAAATAAAAAACATTCTTCAGTCTGTGAATTTATTACATGAAGTTTGAACTCAACATAGGTATACCTACATATGGTGTAATGACCAAGTGGTCCACACTATTTCTTGTGGCGTATTTTATAAATTTATTATTGTAAAATACTTTCAATAAATAAATAAACAATTTATCGTTGTATCGACAATAGAATATCACCAGAACTTGGAAGTATCATCGATATTGCGGTTGTTGCTGTTGCAGCCCTCGCTTTAAATGTGTTGGCATTTTGTTGGGAGTATGCGTGTATGTGAAAATTATCTAATTTCAAAGTTTTGAATTTCTATTAGAGATGTGCCTGTGAGTTTTTTCGGCTCACATCATTTCACGCATGCTCACGAGCAAAATTTGTACACTCACGCATTTTCACGCACGAAAGGCGAAAAAATATTCTCACGATCAATCACGTTTGTTTTGAAACAAAATAGTTATACCTATTACATGTGTAGTAGACATTGAGCTAAATTAAATTTCATAGAAAAAAAAAATAATTCGAGGAAAATTGTGTGAAATTTCGTGAGAATTCGTGAACTGCCTTAATCTCTAATTTCTATTACAACTAACGACTTCTTCTGGTAAATAAAACCTACCTCAACACGTAAACTATCTTAACCCCTTCGTAGGTATAAAAAGAAAGGCGGTGATTAATAACAACAATTAATAAATTTTGATTCAGTGTCATTTAAAATATTTATATCTATGTACACATACATACATACATACATACATACATATATGTACATATGCATACATCCAAACAAACAAAATACATACATAGGTACTTACATAAATACAAACAAGATGTGCAGTTCGTTTGCCACTCGTATCGTAAATCGTATTGGACATTAGTCGTGTGTTTTGAGGAGACAAATTCTGTTTGTTCTTTCGTTGCTCCGACTCGCCACCGACAAGATGACCAAAATGGAATGTCAATAAGACGAAAGTTGTATTTTTGTTGTCTACAAACAAAATACCGGTAGCAGGAAAAACAAAAATTATCTCGGGAGCAAACTAAGAAAACTTATAAAAGCAAATCAAATCAAAAAAAAAAAATCCTAAGGCAGAGCAACAATAATGTTAATTCATAAAAAAATGGGCTCAACAGTTTAACAACCCAACACATGTGTGCACAAAATACATACATACATATGTATGTACGTATGCATAACAACATACGTGCATATGTGTGTGCAGCCATACTCACACTCTCAATTACCACCAAGAACTGTAAAAAGAGAGTGAATTTTAATCTCCATGTACCAGTGATGGGGAAATGAGATTTTCTTTTCATTATCGATATAGATTTTTTGTGAGTAAAAATATTTGATAATTTGGATATAAATATGTATGTACATACATATGTACATAAGTAAAATTCTTGTCAAAAATTTAAAAAAAAACTGCCATCGTTTCTTATTATGCATTTATTTTATATGCATAAATCGATTTTTTGCGTCAGCTTGCTAAAAATTAATCAGAAGAATATGTACATATTGAAAAGGACAGTGACATTTATTCTCCGCAAAGCTTGTTTTTTAACACCGGTATTCATAAAAAAGAAAACATTGTTGAAACACATTTTACCAAAAAATTTTCATATAAAATTTGTTCTAAAATGTATTTGAGCAATGTTTTATTTTTATGAATACCGGTGTATACCTATAACATTTAAAATGTTAAAATACATTTTAAAAAAAATTTTATATGAATAAAATTTTCTAAAACGTATTTAAACTACATTTTATTTATTATGAATACCGGTATAGATATTCAGTACTCAAGTTACTCAATACTTTTAGAGTTGCACTTTTTAACCAATTTTAACCAAAAATTCAAAATAAAATTCTTTAAAAAATTTTTTGTGATCATTTTATATACATACATATGCATCATTTGAAAATGTGGTTGCCTGTGGGCTTTTGTGGTCAAATGAAATAAAACTATAATTTTTTTCTTTTAGATCATATCACAATTCTATTTGAAAAATCCACTTTGATCAGTGTTGCAGGGCTGTTAAAAAATTATCAGTGGTATATATTTATTTTTTAGTTTGATAAAAAAATGTTTTTGATCTACTTACATTTAAGTAGAGCTGCATAACTATCGATAGTCGTGCTCTTCGTTAGTTTCGATATTTTTCTGTTAACATTCGCTACTATTGGGACAGTTTTTGGCCGCCTCTTCCGATTGAAACCTTTAGCAGGTTGTCCACCTAGTTAGAATTTGCCAACGCACACTGTCTGAAATCACCAAAATAAGAAAACAATACCTGGGCTGAACCTTTAAAGTTGATGTGAGAAACAATAACCAATTTAAATAAAAATAAATTTGTTTGTACCAAAATGGTCTAAACCTTACAGCGGGGTCAATGTTCAAAAAAAAAAAAAAATAAAGTATTTAGTTTATAATTTTATCGGGCTTTCTAGTTCGATTTTTACTTCCTCAAAATTGAGAAAGATTTTTTAGTGATAAAATTGAAGTGCTTTAAAGAAAACAAGAAAGAAGAAAAGTAAAGTTGAAGAGACATATTGGCTGGAGTACATACCATGGCTGTTTCACGACCACCACGTTGCTCATTAACATTGAAATTTGCTTCGAACCCAGGTCATACCATGGCTGTTTATAGTTGGTTATGATTTTTTTTGCCGATCATTTTTATAATTGGGGATTTTTCGGTTCAATTTTTTTTCTGTTAAATACTTTGAGAGAAAAATAAAAAGCACCTGGCACAAACACGACCATTTGACCCCTGGTTTTTCTCAGAATTTGCTTAAGCTTGAATGTTAAATGTTCATCATAATCTGAAAGGTGAAACTCTAAATGTATGAAAGTATATCACATAATGCACAACGATAACGGTATGCTTTTTAGTCAAATAGTACCAACTTTTCCAGCACTGCTTTCTGCATACATACATATTTACTGTATTTGAAGAGAAGTAAAAAAAAAAAAGAAACTCATCGACATTAGAAATATTTACACAGAGATGATGCATGCACAGAGAGTAAGATGGGAAAAAGAAAGTTTCTCGGGGGGGTAGTGGGTACGTATATGACAAAGCTTTTTCTCCAATTTATTGTGACTAAAACAAGCTGGAAAGGAATGCCGTAGTAGTGTATTTATTCACTACCCATTAATTTTTTATGTTTTTTTTTTCTTCTAGTTTTTAAGATTTTCTTTTTTAATGTTTCTATTTTATTGCTGGGTGATATTTTTTTGGGTGCTATTCATGCCTTTAAACGATGATTCACAATTATTTATATTTAATATTTCAATATTCTTACCTGCCTGCTGCTGCATACAGCCTCGTAGTAAAATTACAGGTATACAGTATGTCAAATAAATTTTTTCTTAAAAAATAAAATGAAATATAATCGAGCAAAATAGAAAAGTATTTAAATAAAGATTTGAATTTTGTTAATTATTTTCGCAAATTATGTATGCTTATACATATTTATGTGTGTAATGACTCATAAATAAATAAATTTAGCAAGTTTCGTGTACAAAAAAGAATAGTTTGAGTTGTTTATATGTAATTTTTAATAGGTGCAAAATTGGAGATTGAAACTATTTTTAATTTTAGTTTTATTCACTTGTTACAACTATGGTAATGAGAGTGAGTGAAAATTGAAAAATTTCGATTTTGATTCTGAAATAAAACTTACTGTAACCATGTTTCTTGTACAAAAATATTACTATTTTAGATCTAAAATATCTGATTACCATTCGTGGTATAATTTTAGAAACTTGTGTTTAACACACAAAAATAAACTCAATTATTTATTTGCTTTAAGAGCCAATTGAAATGTATTATTCTAGGTCCAAAAATAGACCTCATTAATTTTTTTCTACATTTTTGCAGCCATCTACATATGTATGTATATGCCGCCGACATTTGATTCAAGCCAATCAACTCATCTGTATTAAAAGTTTGTTTGAACACTTCTAATTCTCATTTTATTCATGGGAATTTCGGAATACGATTTTTGGAGTCTACTGAAGAGTTAATGAGCATCAACGAAATGTTGGCGGAATATAGACGGCTGAAAAAGACAGCAAACATTAATAATAAGGTCTATTTTTAGATCTAAAATAATATATTTTTAGCATATTTAGAAACTGTAAAATTTATTAATTTCTATTATTCGAACTTTTCTTTTAGAATTATTTTGTATTACGTTTTCCGGACTCAAGTTCATTCGATATATTATTGTAGTGATTGATATCAATTAAATAAGACGAGCGAAATATCAAAGACCTTTAGTTGGAGTACTGGCCACAGTAGAATATTTGAAAAAGCTGAAAAGTGAAAATTAGAATTAATAATATTGAAAAATATGCACATAGCTACCAAGTGCTGTAATACAACTTGGTTATCTTTGTGTGATGACCAAGTTTCACCTGGTACATGCCTTCCATTCACTGGAAAATATAAATAAAAACAATCATTGGTGTGTTGGATAAAATTAAAATTTAGACAGAAAATTAGGAACATGAATCTCTGAGTTCAAGGACGGGTGCTGACGTCAAGTGTAACAGTTTCGAAACAGCTGGGAGGACACTCCAGCTGAAACTTCTTTAATATTTTCTTTGTAGGAATCTCTCTCGGAAAACTCTTTGAATTTTTTATAAAAATAATAACAAACAAGATTGCTAAAATAATATTTTACATTAATGGCTTTTTTCACAATGTCCGATTAAAAATTGACCTGCACTTTAACGGCAAGATTGCCATTCAAAAGTTGTTGTTAAAGTAAACGTTAAGTTTTAATCACACATTGTGAAAGTGGCCGTAAATCAACTGGCAGATCAACTATTCAGAGAATAGCATTGTGTCTTAAAAATGGCTCTTCGTTGTTCTTCTAACCCCCGATTTTTGACTTGGGATTTTAATACAAAATTAGTAAATTTTCCTTAAAATTTAAGTTGGACTTAAAATAGCTTTCTGTTTTACAGTCTAAAGTTATTTTTGATAATTAATTGTAATAAAAGTACGGCAGCACAATGTAAGTGTCAAAAAATTATCGATAACTCAATAAAAAACAGCTGTTTAAACAAATTTGGAAGCAAGTGAAATTGTGAAAAGTTTAGAAAATAATAAACTGTTTTGTAAAAATTATTAAAATGAGTAGCAAAAGTGATAAAAGGACTCCCAATTTCACTGCCACAGAAGTTGATCACCTTCTGGAAATAATAAAAAATCAAATTATGAAACAAACAAAAAAAAAAGCAAGTGCAATTTTCTTAATTTGCGGAACAAAACCAAACTGTCAAAATCATATGGCAGTACGAAAAACTTAAATCGATTTTAAATGGGCACGGCAGGCCGTTTAAGTTTGATTTAAATAGCAACTGCTTGACTCCATTTTGTATTTAAATCAAATTTAAATTGAAATGGCATTTAAAATCCAAGTCAAAAATTGGGGATAAGCCAGAAATATTTGTATTTGTTTTTATACATTTCTCATAATGTTTGAGCAAAATCTGGAACATGTCTATGGGCCTGCAATTCAAGGTCAAAAAGAAGGAAAATTATTAAAAAAAAAAAATTAAATTATTCTTTAATTACAAGTGTTATTTTAAATTTTAATAAACTTATTTCTTTTCTATATTGCAGAATATTTCAACATATTTTTGCAACCACTTTGTTTAGCAGACAAATCAAAAGCCATCGAGCAACTTAGAAAAGCACAAAATGTTTAGTTTACGAGAGTGAAACCAAGCAGATCTTTGGCTTTGAATTTGGCCCAACAAAAAGAAAAAAAAAAAAAAAAAACTGAAACAACAAATCGACAAGCAGCCATAAACTTATTAAATAATTTGAAATAAAAACCAAACGAAATCACTAGAAGCAATGAATGTAACAAATCGGCGAAAATCAACGGATGCAGATACACCACAACCAACACAACAACCCACACAACAGCAACAACAGCAGCAGCCGCTTTTAGCTTATGTCAGTTGTCGTCAGGCGGCTACAGCTACAGCTACCGCAACAGCAACAGCCACAACAAGGCAAGAACAATTACAAAGTCTGCAGCACCGATTACACAACGTGTTGGAGAACAACAACAACAACGGCGACGGTGACGACGACGACGACGACGATCAAGAACAGGTTGTCACTTCCACATCTAGCGATTGTTTGCTACCTCTGGCTGCCGAGGGTGAAGGTGAAGAAGTTACTCTAGAATTGGACAATCTAGCAACATCTCCGGCCCACATAACCAGCAGCACCAATAATTATGAAGTATTAACATACAATTCGGATTCTCTGTCGCGCGAGGAGTTGGTCATGCCTTCAACATCTGACAGCTGCAGATTGGAAAGAGAAAGAGAAAGGGAAAGAACTAGAACAGCTGCTAGGACAGAAACATTGCCATTGAACACAAAAACTCTACATCATAGTATTAGCCACAACAGAATTTTCAAGTCCAATAACGAGATGGTAGCTAGAGATACAACTTCAACGTCCGTGCTGGAGGCAGGAGATAGTGGGGGATCAAATTCAGACTTGGCCGCTTCAACCAGCACAAGTTCTTCGGAGGGAGCCACTGAAAATCATAAAATCATATTAAAACTGCCCAAACCAAACGTGACGGCGGCCACCACAGAATCTCATGTCCCTAATACCTTCAACGAAGACGATTCACGCAAAGTGGAACCTCTAAAAATCAATTTACATAATACCCACCACCACCATCACCATCATAATCATGCCACACACCATACGCCCAAGATCATCATAAAGCCAGTGGTCAAGGAGTCGCGCAACACTGACTTACATCTCATGTCTTCGGAGGAATGTTCCTCTTCGGCTGAAGACGAAATGGTCAGCAAATTGAATGCCTCAGAGCCGCACATAGTGCCCAAGTTAACCATACGGGCAAAGAATGAAGAACTCTCCACAGTGGTACCCAAATTAACCATCAAAATAAGTGATAGCAGCAGCACAGCAGCCTCGGCGGAGAGCAGTGGCAGCGGCGGCGGCCACGCAACACATCCAGCAGCTAATACCCCACCATTACCAAAGTTAACAATTAAAACGGGACAAGATGGTCACAGCGAATCAATTATCACAAATATTTCGCCGGCTTCCTCCACCACCTCTTCGTCCTCCTCATCATGTTCCTCTTCTTCAATGTCCGCAAATGCCCACATGGCTGCTAATTCTAGTGCCACAAATACCATACCAAAATTGACCATAAAGCCTTTACAAAAATTTCACGAAACCGCAACGGCATCATCATCATCGTCATCGTTAACATCTTCGTCTTTGGTAGCAACAGCAGCCGCGGCATCCGCAGCATCTGCAGCGGCCGACAGTGAACATCCCTCCATACCAAAATTATGCATAAAAGGCAATATGATTTGCAACGAATTGCCTGCGGCGTCCGTGGCTCCAGAGGAAGCCACAACCTCTAAGATACCCAAACTTACCATTAAGACGGGCCAGGAGCATGCTGTTATTATAACCCAGCACAACGATAATGCCCATGTGTTTGGAGGCGGCATACCAAAATTAACCATTAAAACTAAATCTCTAGACAGCCAAGAGGATTTGTTGTCCAATTCCGCCAATCTAACGAATGCAGAGATTTCTTCAAACGAAAAGATACCCAAAATCACCATCAAAACCAACAACCTGCTGGACTCACCCAATATTGTGGGGAACAAGAGAGGGCTAATGAAGGCCCAGCTGGAAGCCACACCTTTGTCGCCCAAACAACAAGCAGTGCCTAAATTGACCATAACTCGACAACAAAACGATATGGTTGTTACCCATAAACATACACTTGGCTATGAAGAGGAAGAAGAAGACGGCGACGGCCCGCCCGCTCCCATACCCAAAATGACAATCAAAACGCAAAGCAGCAAAACGGAAACAGTGCCTAAATTAACCATAAAAAATATCGCCAGTCAGCAGCAGCAGCAGCAGCCGCAAAGGCCATCCTCCACGGAAGAAAGTGGCCTGGAAAGTGATAATGATGAAGAGGCGCTGGCGGCGGCGACGTTGACGGCGGCAGTGAAAAATTCTCCATTGACTCAGCACTGTAAAACAGTGCCCAAATTAACCATTAAAAATTTAGGCTCGCCCCAACAAAAGTTGACTGTGGTACAAGAAATTCCCAATGAACCGAGTAAAACTGCGGTTAATACTGCTGCCTGTGAGCAGCCGGTGGTGGTGTCTTCCCCAGCCGACACCGATGAGTTTGCCGACCTACTAAACGTAGACAATGGCGCTGGCGAATCGAGCAACTCGCAAGAGTTTTGCGGCTTCAACGACAACACCGCTGATTCGTCTGCCAAAATGGTGGTTATAGCGGCCAGCGATTTAACCAATATTCCCAACGATAACGAAATACGCAGAAATTCCGATGACATGGACATCGATGAGGACTTGCAAACCGTTCACGAACCAAAAATCTTCAAAAACGAAATACACTTTCAGACCCAAACGCTGCCGGAGTTGTCCGAACTGCAAAATGGCAAATTGCTGCATCCGAAAGTAGCACAAATTATTGATACCGTGGACTTGACTTCGTCGCCTTCGCGTAGCTGCTCACCGGCACAATTCGATTACAATGAAGATAGCAATTCGACGGCGGGTAATCCGAACAATATGGCTGCTAATTTATGCCTAGCCGGCACAAATATTCTGCTAGAAAGGCTGCAAAGGGAGGCTACTGTCATACAGAATACTCAACAGCTGACACAACAGACGCAGACGCAGACACAGACGCAGTCACAGCCACAACCCCAGCAACTGGAAAATGCCAGCTCTCCCATACCGCCACCTTTGCTGCCCAAACCAAATGCCACGCAGCAACAGTCATCACCTGCTGCTTCCTTGAAATATCCCCAACTGGCTGAACGTTTGATGGCCAATGGCACTAGTCCCAACTCTAACGCCACCCCCCTGCCCCTCAACACAAGTCCCAAATCGCTGCTGTTGGCGAAAGAAGAGAATATTATAGATTCCATAGAGATACTGGACACCCCAGAGGGCAGCCCGCGCCACTCCCTAGACGAACGTCCCGACAATTTGCATAAAGAAAATGTGGCAGCGGATAAAGTTTCTACAACACTACCAAATCTACCTAATGGTCTACACTATCCCTCCGCGAATTCGGAAATCTGTGCGCTCAACAACAATAACAATTCCAATTTAAAGCGTCATGCTTTAAGTGCAAATTTGGCTGGCCAAATGAATCAAACAACGCATTTGCAGGAGAATAACATTGGCGAGTTGGCAGTGCCGCCCTCCAAACAAAGGAGGCTGAACAATGAAGCCACCAATAATGCGAAAAGCTCGCATTTGCTGGTAAATAACAACAATGAGTCGATCTCGCCACAGGTGTTGCATTCGCTAGAGGAAATAAATCAAATGCGAATTCCTGCTAATGCGGGCGGGGCCTCGGAGATGGCAGCCCAGCCCAAAGACTTCACTTGCTTGAAACAAACCACCACCACAACCACCGCCCCAACACAACACCAGAGGTCCCGCAAACAAAAACACGAACATCTTTTACCCGTGGCCATGGAAGAAGTAGTGGAGACTGCAGCCACTCATTCCAGTGATGGTTTTGATTTGAAAGTAGCAGCGGCGGTGGCGGCAGTGGCCGCGGAGGTTACGGCGTCAGCAGAAAACAACAGCTGTGAAACGGCAATGGTGAATGCTATTGTCACGCCCGTGGCCAAGAAACGAGGAAGACCTAAGAAATCCCTTGCTACAAATTTCCTAACGAACAGCGAACCACCAACACTAACGGCGGTTAGTACAACACCTCAACAAACAGCACCACCAGCCGCCCCCAAAGATGATACAGATTCGAAATCAAGACGTGTACAGTTGCTGCGCAAACGTTTGGCCATTGATATGGTGGATGCTGATGAACCCTTAAGGGTGTTGGATGAACTGGAATCCGTGGTGACCGGTGCCAGTGACGAAACAAACACCGACAGCCAGGAGAGAAACCTGAGGGCTCCTTTGCGCACCTCTAGACGCAGCAACACTCCCACTGTTGCCCAAATGGAAAACAAAATAAAACAACGAGCCGCCTCGTCTCTAAGCATGGACAGCCAGGGTATTATACACAGCACCAACAAGAGATCGTTGCTTAAGACGAACCATGAAATTCCGCTAAATCATTTCTTAGAGTCCAACTCTTCGCTGTCCTCGTCAGCAGTTTCCAATAGCTCTGCAGCCACCGCGACAGCGCCAACATCAGCAGCGCAACATACCACTCATTCATTTTCCATGGCCTCACAAATCGATTTGACCATGTCATCCTGCTCGAGCAACAGCAATGGCAGCACCACCAACACTGTTACCACTGTCGAGGCTACGTACTCAGCCAAACAGCAGCCCTGCTTAATGATGGGCAACGCACTGCCTGCTGTATTAAATTTGGGCAGTGCAAACAGCAGCACTGTGTCGGCTATTAGTTTGAGTGGTGGTAGTGGTAGTGGCAGTGGCGTCGGCGGCGGTGGCGGTGGGAGCAGTAATAATTCCATGCTGCCACCCACTACAATATTATCCTCTTCAGATCCCCTACCGGATGTTGTGTTCAAACACAGCGACTTCTCCTCCATTCTGGCGACACCACAATTACGCGGCCCCATTATGAGTGCAGCAGATAATAATTTCAACGAGTCTCTGGACGAGGATATGGCCGATGATGCCAGCGGTCCAGATAATTCAGGAGGTAAGTGGAGTACAGTTACTTTTATTTATTTTATTTTGATTTGATTTTAAGGTCGAGGCCACTAATGCCTAAAAAAAAATCGGTGAGAGTTAAAACTCAAAAAAATAAAATCATTTTTTTTTATCTCTTGATTTTTCGTGTGCTTATTGTCAACCAAACCTAAAATTCTCGCTCTCTCTCTGTCCTTTCTGGCGGGAAGAGGCCCAGATGAATTCCTGTATTATGTATATATGTATAAAAAAAGTATTTTATTCAATCATTAAAAATCTCCAATTTAACTTCAATTTAATTTTCTCTCCAATTTAATTTAAATTTTTCTTTTTTCCAAAACTATTTTACACTTTACGTTATTGGAGTAGAATATGAATCATATTTGGCCTTGTAGGTTTGATTCTTAAATTGAATTAAAAAAAAAAATTCATGTGATTTAATTGCTGTTTTAATTAGACTGTAGTAAATCAGTGAGCCATTTATTATATTGTTTGCTCTGAGAAATAGAAATTTGGCAACATTGCAGAAATTGTCAAACAGCTGATCTTTTACACTGTCTGATGAATGAAGTTTAAACGCTAAATTTACTTCGTTTAGCGGTTTAACCCCCGATTTTTGACTTGGATTTTAAATGCCATTTCAATTTAAATTTGATTTAAATACAAAATGGAGTCAAACAGTAGCTATTTAAATCAAACTTAAGCGGCCTGCCGTGCCCATTTAAAATCGATTTAAGTTTTTCGTACTGCCATATGATTTTGACAGTTTGGTTTTGTTCTGCAAATTAAGAAAATTGCACATGTTTTTTTTTTGTTTGTTTCATAATTTGATTTTTTATTATTTCCAGAAGGTAATCAATCAACTTCTGTGGCAGTGAAATTGGGAGTCCTTTTATCACTTTTGCTACTCATTTTAATAATTTTTACAAAACAATTTATTTTCTAAACTTTTCACAATTTCACTTGCTTCCAAATTTGTTTAAACAGCTGTTTTTTATTGAGTTATCGATAATGTTTTGACACTTACATTGTGCTGCCGTACTTTTATTACAATTAATTACCAAAAATAATTTTAGACTGTGAAACAGAAAGCTATTTTAAATCCAACTTAAATTTCAAGGAAAATTTACTAATTTTGTATTTCAATCCCAAGTCAAAAATCGGGGGTAAGTATTCACTGATTTAAAGATTTGCACCAGTTTAAGCGTAAATTAAACCAAACTTGAAGATGAATCTGCACTGACTTTTCTTCGGGTGTTAGAGGCAGCGGCAGCATTTAAACACTATCGCATCTATTTCGTGGAAAAACTTTCCTTTCTTCTCTAGTCTCGTAATTTGAGAGATGTGGCGGAACAAGTGAAGACTCTGTGTATACTACGGTTATTCATTTTAATCTTTCCGACATGGAAAGTAAAGTACTCCACCAGAGCGGGCATAGAAGGGAAACACAACCTTAAGGCAGGCAACTTTATCGATAATCTTATAGGCTCTTCACTGTGATTGTAGACATTTTTCGCATACATATGCGTCAGGTCAGAGATCACATGGCACGTCTTTCCTTGCCATAAGGCTAGAGTGGTGCGTTAAAGTTGGCTGCTAAAAGTAGCAGGCAGATGTATTGAAAAGGCTCTTAGAAGTAGAGGCAGGCGGGTGGGGCCTGTAAGCCATCAAGGCAATAACAATATTAGAATCAGGTAGCCCTTAATCTAATATTGTATCAGATGATGACAACGCCTTCAAACTTTGCGCCACGCCCAGCGATTTTTAAACATTAATTTAACTTTGTAGTCAGCCTTTTATAATTTACCATTATTAATTGATTTATTGGCCTTAAGTAAAAATTTACCACAAAAAAATGTTTGCTCTCTATTAAAGAAGTAAAAATTAAACTGAAATAATTAACAATTCGTTTTATAAATTTTTTTTACAACTTTTTCATATTGCAGTTTATATTGTGTTATTTTATTTTTAATAATTTACTGCTTCTTTAGATGACTCAGCAAGTTCTTCATCACTTTCAACTACGCCTGGCCGAGGACGGGGTCGTGGTAGAGGTTCCCGTGGCGGTCGAGGAGCCTACAAGGCTCATCGTCTGGGGCGCAATGCAAGCGCTGTATCAAAAGCTATTGCCATGAGTCGGCCACGTGGTGTTGGTGCCCTTAAGCATACCCCAGATCCGGAAAGAATGAAACCACTTTATAGTCCAGTGAGTATTAAATTTGAATTTAATAGAACATTTTAAAGTTGGAACAAAATCTTATTACATAATTTTAAAATTCAAAAAATTCAGCTCCATTTTAATTGAAAGTTCCGTAAGAACTTCTTCTCTTCTGTGGCAGGTGACACTGTTTTACAGGTTGTTATTTTTTTTCTGTCTAGTCTGACAAACACTTTTTTCGGTGAAACTACTCTCATCAGTTCGTAATACATTACGCCAGAAAGAAACACTTTTTTGCGATTTATTATTATTATTTTTTTTTTTGGCGGTTAATAAAAGGGATTGTCTTTGCCATGTATAGCCTCGTATTTGCTTCAGTTAAACGCCAACGAATGTCGAAGACTTTTAGAACGGTTTCACACTTTGGCAAATGAAAGATAGACATTTTTTGAATTCCCATTTGGTCTGTCCAAAGCTTGGGAAATTAATAGACAGACAGGAATTCTACACAGCTGAAATTCCATACACAGATTACAGCATTAAAATGACGATGGCTTGAAAAAGTGATTTTAAACAACATGAAGATTACAACACAATCAAAAAATGTCCACAGATGTCTCGTACAGAGCAAACTACTGCAACACTTCGGTGTCAACAAACGTCACCTGTCTGTCTGACTGTTAAAAATATTCTTGATGCTAACTTTTTCCACTTGCTCATTTTATAAAACTATGTATTTGAAATATATTTTTGTTAGTGTTTTGCATTATACTTTTGTTTCAACTGAAAATTTTTCTACATATCTACTTATATATGTATATAAAAATTGTTATTACTTTTCAAAACTTCAATAAGCAAAGACGATTAATAAAAGCAAAATTGTTACATATCGAATTACGATCTTTAATACTGACTTTCAATTGCCAAAGTGTGAAACCCCACTCAGTTCATGGAAGTGATGGGATTGAGTTTTTCAATTCACCAAGAGGTATAATTGTGGCTTTATGATCTGGTAATGAAATGCTAATAATAATTAACAAAATTATCCTAATAAAATTAATTTATATTAGTGCAGCAAATTTGATATCTGCTAAAGCTTCTCTTTCTGTCCCATCTTTATATGGGATTAAAACACATGGAGATGCCACTTCTTCAGGTGTTCATTCTCGCAAAAAAATTATTACCCCTGAAAGAGAAAAAAACCGCTACAATTGAGCTGATTGCTCCATAAAACATACATATATATTTTAAATCTGTTTATTGCGAGTGTTATCATTAGTAAACTTTTTAATTACTTGTATTTAAATACATATATGTAAATATATGTATACAAATATTCTAAACATGTAAATTTCATTACGTGCATACTTAATTCATGTGTATGCATTGCAAATCTGGTTACATAAATTTGTACAAGAACAACAACAAATGCAGCAGCAATACCAGCACCACCACCACCAGAAAGTTAAACCATTGCACTACCAAAACAATAAGCAAAATGCAATACCTACAAATAGAGAAAATTCACAATTGTGCTTTTTTTGTTGTTTTATTGTTATTTCCACTACCCATCATAATAAAAAAAAAAAAAACAATGAAAGAAGAAAGTACATACTATGAATGTATGTCAGGCTAAAAACAATACAAACAAGTGCAAAAAAACGTTGTTTTTTTTTGTAGCTTTATCGAGTTCATTTAAGAGAGCAGCAGCAGTAATAACAGTTTAAAGATAATTTTTTCAGTTGCTCTTTTTTTCTCGTTACTGCAGTAACAAAGACTAGTTTTACTCGTTTTATGCATTTGCTTATAAATATGTACATGCTGTTAAACTCAGGTGTAGTTGGTGTTTTTGTTGCATTTGCAAATAAACTCTCTTTGATTTCTTTTTAATAGAGTGTTAACAAGGTATTTAACACTGAGTTGTGTGTTAACTCAATCTCTATACCACTGTTATTGTTGTACTTAATTAACAGTTTACTTTTTATTTCCATGAACTCTTCTTCCTTTCTCTTTTTTTTGTGTGTGTGCCAACATGACTCCACTTAAAGGGGATAATTTTTGTTTTCCATTTTTCTATGGGAAAATTGTTAAGCGTGCCCATATGGGATGTATTTGTTGGCACTTTTCTTTAGGTTTATTTCTGCATTTGCTCTTTATTTGCTGTATCTTTTTTTCAAAGTTTTTTCAACTTTTATTTATCATCTCTCTTTTTGTTTGTTCTTGATTGGGGGAGCATTTTAAGGTGAATGAGTGTCGTATAAATTATTTGTAGTATGAGATTTATACATACATACATATTTATGTGTGTGGTGAATTTATTGGATTTATTACCCAGTATGACTGTCAATATGTTATTGCATATGTATGTATGTGTAATTACTACTGCTTGCAGTGTAGTAAGTAATCGTTCACATGTACATTGTGGATTTTTAAATATTTTTTATTATACATAAATATATGTACATACACGTCATACATATATGTAAGTGCACTTACTCAATCACTTTTATAGGAAATATAATGAATGTATTGCATAGGGGTGGGGTATGCTGAGAAATTTCTCCTTTTTAAAATAACCCAGCAAACATTAGGAATGTTGTAGACGTCATGAAATAAAAATGTAATTTTTTTTTTTAGAATAAAATAAGAACTTAAATTACACGAAGAGAATTGTTTTGCTTAGCAGAAGATTTACATATTTTAAATAATGTATTACCTGGGCATATCTAAATTAGAGCATTGAACGCTGCCTTGACTAGCGCTTCGCGTTAACTCTTCTCCTTATTATTTTACACTTTGAGCAATTTTTATCTTGTTCTTTGAACAGTGTTGCCACAACCAAAAAACATTCGAAAAATGTTAATTAGAAAATCACAATATTTTTAAAAGCTTTTCTATTGTATTTAAAAAAAAAAAATCTTTTAACTCTTTACAATTTTATAATATTATTTCTACTTACTAGTCACCTTCGGTATTTGAGGAAGATACTCGTATGAGTGCAGATTTATCGCAAAGTACTACTATAACACAGCCCACTTGTGAACCAAATCAAACACCCATAAAGTAAGCAATCGCAAGTTTTAAAAAAAACAACATTGAAAAAATATGTAAATATTGTGTTTTGCACTTTTTCAGACAACCCGATTTCTTAAATAATGAAGAATCCCAGTCATCGATTATAAGCAACACAAGTATTCTGGACCCCAATAATGTGACAGCATTGCAAAGTGTTTCGTCTGCCAAAAAGCCCATGAAACGCAAAAAAATGGAAGTCTGTGTGGCCGAAGAGTAAGAAGATTTGATTGGATTTGTGTTTTTGTGCTCTTGTCAAATAGAGGTATGAACATGATATTTTTATTTATTTTATAGTGCGGAATTGGGAGTATCTGCTATTGCCGAATACGACTGGCCGCCGCCCAAGGGTTGTTGTCCCTCCAAAAACCGCGATACTTTTATGATACAAGAACAGGTGGCCCTGTATTTGGGTATTAAAAGTTTTAAACGTAAATATCCCGATTTACCACGTCGCCAAATCGATATGGAAGAGCGTAATTATTTGCAAGAGAAAAATTTGGTTTCCGAAAAAATGTGTGATTTAGGCATTACCGCCGTTTGGGCCTCCGACATTTTGGATATTATGTATACTGATTTTTATGATAAATATGAAGAGTATAAGGATTTTGTGCGACAAAAACATTTACGCGAAATAGAGGCTAAACAAAAGTCGCTGGGCTTAAATGTGGCTGGCCGCGGCTTACAAGCCAGAGATAGAGCCATGCTATCGACCAGTAAATGGAATGCCTATTTGAATAAAACGTAAGCTATAAAATTGCCTGAAACTTAAACAAATAAATTTAAAAACAATATCTCTTTAAAAAATACAACTTTATTCATGATTTAAGTACATATCTTTCTTTTTGAAAAAGTACATTTTTAAAGTACTTTATTTTTATATTAAATGACTTTTTAACCGGTTGAAGTTCAACCCTTGGTTGGTCACTTTTTTTTAAAAGCACGTTTTCGAAAAAGATACCGTTTTTAAAAATATTTGTTAAAAAATAGTTCTTTTGTAATAATCAAAAACTAGCTTTCTTAAAAACAAATTTTTGCAAAATCTAGCTTTTTTGAAAAATGGCTTTTCAAAAAACAGCTTTTTCAAAAATAGCTTTTGAGAAATAGCTTTTAAGAAAAAGTCTTTTCTAAAATTATTTTTTTTCCAAAATAAATTTTTTCTAAAAAAGATTTTTTCTAAAATAACATTTTCCAAAAAGCTTTTTTTTTTTGAAATAGCTCTCTTAAAAATTGACTTTTTAAATAGCATTTTTATAAAATGCTTTTATAAAATTTTTGGAAAAAATAGTGTTTTTTAAAAAATAGGCTTTTTGAAAAACATCTTTAAAAGAATGTTTTTTTCAAAATAGTTCTGTGAAGAAAAAGGTATTTATGAAAAATAGTTTAAAAAAATGTCTCAGAAATAGATTTTTTTTAAAAAAAGTTTGTATGAAAAGCAGCTTTTTTAAATTGTGTGTAAAAAAATATTTTATTTAATGAAGTATTTTTTTTTAAATTGTCTGCTAAAAATTGCCTTTTGGAAAGCTTTTTTAAAAAATATATTTTTCTAAGCTCGTTTTTAAAAAAGTGTTTGTTTTAAAAATTGCTTTTTAAGAAATTAAAACAATTCTTTAAAAAAAATTTTTTAAAAATAGCTATTTTGAAATATGGGTTTTTAAATTTTTTTTTTTTTTGAAAAATAGATTTTTTAAAATTAGCTTATTAAAAAAAGTTGTTTTTGAAACGGCTTGTAGGATTTTTAAAAAATAGTATTTTAAAAAATAGTTTTCAAAAATTTTTTTAATAAATATTATTTTCAAGGAATAGCTTTTTAAAAAATACTTTTTTTTTTTAAATAGCTTCTTAAAAAATAGCTTTTTAAAAAATATGTTTTTAACAAATATCTTTTTCAAAAAAAAGTTTTTTAAAAAGTACTTTTTTTTAAAACTGCTTTTTAAAAATTACCTTTTTTAAAAATAGCTTCAAAAACCTTAGAAAAAAAAAACTTGAAAAAAGCTTTAACAAATTTATTTTAAAACTAGCTATTTTTTTAAGTACTTTGAAAAGGCTACCTTTCTCAACAAAAAATAATTTCCTAATACATTTGTATGTGTTAAAGCTTAAGGTTTTTTTTATCAGATGTCCTAAAAAATCCGTTTGTAACTTTAAAATAAAAGTCACTTTAAAAAAAAAACAAGTAAGAGTGCTATATTCGGCTGGGCCGAATCTTAAATACCCTTCACAATGGTACATACATTCTGATTGATTTTTGGTGCGAAAAGTTGTTTTATTTGGCTTTTAAAGCCGATTTCTTGAAATATCGGGAGACGCTATATCTGGGGTATATATGGGCCGATTTTTTCTGAATTTCAATATCAGATCCACTACCGGGATTTAACACAGTCTGCAAAACTTTTATTTAAATAATTCCTAATATGCTCAAGTTCAACCACTGGGTGACACCAATTCTTTTTAATATCAATGAAATAAAGAAAAGCAAAATGTATTTCTTAATTATTTATCAGTTAACTTTATAGTAAAATTTATTTAACAAAAAATTGCATATAATTGCATTATTTTTGAATTATAATGCTAAACATTGCCATTAAGTGTGATTTTCTTTTCAATTTACTTACGTATGTGGGTACATGCATACGTATGTATGTATGTATGTATCTATAATAGAAAACTCTAAAATAAATTCTTTATTATTGAATATTTTCAGTGTGTTCCATAAAACAATGATTATATACATACATATATACATACATACATATTTACATTGCTTGCTTTTACAAAATTATTTTTTTCTTGTGCACGTTGTTGATGATCTATTGCGTATCATCATACACATGTGTGTGTATGTACATATGTAAGTACGTAGGGAAACCCAAAATGATTTTTTGTGTGAATGAATTTGAAGACGCAATTGTTTAAAAGAATTTCATTGCGTACCCTTTTTTCAACAATTCTTTATATCACTTTCATTTTCAAGCTCGTGTATACATATGTATGTACATACATACACATTTTTACACCAAAGCAAAAAAATTGTTTATGCTAACATACTTGCATGCATACATACATATGTATGTAGATACATACATACCTACATGCATACAAACGTATCTACATACATACATACATACATACATACATACATACATACATACATACATACATACATACATACATACATACATACATACATACATACATACATACATACATACATACATACATACATACATACATACATACATTCATACATACATACATGATCGCAAATATTATATACATATGTATATAATATTATATACATATGTATGTACCATTATGATTGATTTTTGGTACCAAAAGTTGGGTGCATATGGGCCGATGTCCAAAAATTTTCTAATTTTGCCCCTAAACAGCCTGTATGTACCATTCCGACAAATATTTAGTGCAAAAAACTGTTTCGTTTAGCTTCCAGGCCCGACTTCTTGAGATATCGGGAGGCGCTATATCTCGAACATATATGGGCCGATGACAAAAAGATTTCCAGTTTTGCTTCTGACTAACCTATATGTATCATTCTGATTGATTTTTGGTGCCAAAAGTTGTTTTATTTAGCTTATAGAGCCGATTTCTTGAAAAATCGGGAGACGCTATATCTCAGGTATATATAGACCGATTGCAGACATTTTCAAATTTTGCTTTTAAACACCTTATATGTACCATTCTGATCGATTTTTGGTACCAAAAGTTGATTTATTTGGCTTTTAGAGCCGACTTCTTGAGAAAACTTGAGGCGCTATATCTCGAGTGTATATGGGCCGATGTCCAAAATTTTACACGTTTGCCTCTAAATAGTCTATATGTACCATTCTGATTGATTTTTAGTGCCAAAAATTGCTTTATTTGGCTTAAAGAGCGGATTTCTTGAAAAATCAGGAGTCGCTATATCTCAGATATATATGGACCGATTTCAAAAATTTTCCAATTTTGCTTTTAAACACCTTATATGTTCCATTCTAATCGATTTTTGATACCAAAAGTTGTTTTATTTGGCTTTTAGAGCCGACTTCTTGAGAAAACGGGAGGCGCTATATCTCGAGTGTATATGGGCCGATGTGGAAAAATTTTCCATTTTTGCCTCTAAATAGCCTATATATACCATCTTGATTGATCTCCGGTGCCAAAAGTTGTCTTATTTGGCTAATAAAGCCGATTTCTTTAAAAATCGGGAGACGCTATATCTCGGATATATATGGGCCGATTTCAAAAATTCCTTCATTTCTAGGATTTAATGAGCACTAAAAATGATATGGTTTAGTTTTTAAGAAAAAATTTTTTTCAAAAATCTGAATACAAAAATTACACAAAATATCCCTCAAAACCCGGTTTTTTGAATATATCTCGGCTATCCGCGGACCTATCTTACTGAATTTCAATAGCAGACCCACTACCGGGGTTTCACACGTTTTAGCGAAAGAATGAGGTTTCTATCTCAAACCGTTTTCTCAGAAACGGTATTTCAACGACTACAGACGGACAGACGGACAGACGGACAGACGGACAGACGGACCGACGGACAGACGGACAGACGGACATCGCTCAATCGTAATCGCTATTGATGCTGATCCAGAATATATATACTTTATGGGGTCTTAGATGGATATTTCAATGCGTTACAAACGGAATCACAAACTTATATATACCCTTACACATTTATGTGAAGGGTATAAAAAGTACTTTTTGTTAGAAAAAATTGTAATTTTGTTTTGTTGTTGGGTTTGAGTAAACAATACATTACCCTCTCTGTACCTTTTTGACTCGTTTATTTTATTTTTTTTTTTGAATAGCCGCAAAGAAGAACGTATTGCTTGTTTGGATTTGCAAACTTTAACTGTCAACAAGCCTTCTCCGGCCTCAGCCCCCATTGCTGCTATACCCTACCGTCCAATAGCCGAAGCTGTGGCGCAAGCTGCCAAAGCGGAGCAAATTGCTCAGCCTCCGACATTGATGAAGGAACGTGTATGGGAGCCCATCAGGCCCAGAGATGCTTACTATCCTTTGTCTTTAGTGCCTGGCCAGTTTTGTGAAAGATATTATGACTATTCGGCTCTGGAATTAATGTTAGTTTTTGCATTATATTAAATATTTGGCATTCAATCTAATCAATCAGTTTGCAACATTTTAGGCAATTTCCTCTCAATACTGTGCTTAAAGATGCTAGTCGTATGTTGCCTGTAAAAGAAGACACCACTGATACCGATTCAGCGGCCGAAACAATTGATTTGGCCGATGGCGATAAAGCTAGAAATAACTCGGCCCGTCTCAGCACCCAAAGACGTGTACGCAGAAAACGTGCCAAATACGCACGTAAGCAAAACAATGAAGAATTCAAAGTACCACCTGTGCCGGGAGCAAGATCATACAGTTCTACTGAATCGAGTTCCTCATCCTCAGATGGCTCTTCATCGGAAACGGTATTGTCTTTTTATCAATTTATATTTTGCGTTTTCTTATTCATTTATTTTTTGTGTTTCTTTTTTTTTTTTTTTTTGCTAGGATTCGGATTCCTCAACCTGCTTTACTTCAATGTCTGATGATATCAGCGAAGATGAACATTTACCTGCCAATTGTGCTGTTTGTCAGCGGCCCCAAAACCGTAATCTCAAAGATATACCCGAATTATTTGTAAATTGTTATACCTGCAGACGTAAAGGTGAGTGCAGGCAATTGCAAGAGAATATAATTGCACAAACTTATTGTATTTTTTTTTATTAAATAGTACATCCCAGTTGCATCGAAATGCCCCACCGTATGGCTAATAGAGTTCGTAACTACAATTGGCAATGTGCCGATTGTAAATGTTGCATAAAATGCAAAAGAAAACAGGATCCAAATAAAATGCTCTATTGCGAGCAATGTGACCGAGGATTTCACATTTATTGTCTCAATATTAAAGCAGTACCGGATGGTAAGTGTTTTTGAAACGAAAAGTTTTTTTTTAAAAAAAGTGTTCTTAAAAAGTTCCTTTTTAAAATATATTTATATGTAGTATTTTTATAAAAAGTTTTCTTTTTTTCAAGGAGTATTTTTATTTCAAAAAGTACCTTTCCTCACAAAGTGCTGTCTTTTTTCTTCTAAAAAATAAAATTTTTTCTAAAGTACCTTTAAAAAAAATTACCTTTGTTGAAAAAGTACCTTTCTAAAAAAAAGAAATTTTTTCAAACTTTTTTTTGGTTAAAAAAAATATTTTTTTTAAAAGTATGTCTCAAAAAGTACCTTTTTTAAAAAGCGCTTTTTATAAATGTGTGTAGCTTTTTTAAAAACTACTTTTAAAAAAAAAAATATTTTTTTTAAAAACTACTTTTTTTTTAGAAACTAATTTTTTTAAAAACTACTTTTTTTTAAAAGTACCTTTTTTAAAAAGTACTTTTTTTTTATAAATGTACTTGTTTTAAAAACTACTTTTTTTTAAAACTGATTTCTTTCAAAAAGTACTTTTTAAAGAAAGTGGCTTATTTAAAAAAGTTCCTGTTTTAAAAGGAATATATTAATTTCAAAAAGTACCTTTCGTAACAAAGTGCCGTTTTTTTTTTTTTCAAAAAAATAAATTTATCTTGGAAAAGTACCTTTAAAAAATTAGCTTTGTTGAAAAAGTACTTTTTTTTAGGAAAAGTACCTTTTCTCAAACTTTTTTATTTTTGTTTTTTGGTTAAAAAGAAATATTTTTTTAAAAAGTATCTGTTTTAAAAAGTTTTTTTTTAAAGTACCTGTAAACATTACATATTCTTAAGACCTTTCAAAAAAAGATTATTTAATAAAAAATAACACTTAGCAAATACCGTTTGAATATGCTGTTAAAAAAACCTTTTAAAAAAGTTCTCTTAAAAACAGTTTTGCAGAACTTTTTTTTTTCAAAAAATACCTTTTAAAAGATACCGAGAGCTGTGGGCCCCGTTTCTCAAAACCTACAACAGCTGTTGTATTACAAGTAAAAATATAACAATATAAAAATTTATAGTTAATTTCTTTTTTTATCATATTTGCTTCGAACTTTTTCCTTTTTAATTATAAGATTTCTTAGATTTCGAGCTTGAGGTCCTTGTTTATTGTTTTTATTCTTATTTTCAATATTTCGTTTTTAATATATTTATTTATTTATTTTTTCCTGAAGAAGTTTTCCAAAGGAAAACGAAATATTGAAAATAAAATAAAAAATAATAAACAAGGACCTCAATTTCGAAATCTAAGAAATCTTCTAATTTATGGCTAATTTTTTTTATTAGAAGAATTAAAGTTCAAATTTTGTGAATGCGTCGTATTTTACGTGTAATAGAAATTATTTTTGATGCTACTATATTGTTTTTGTGGTAAAAAAAAAAAAAAAATATTTCCATATTCCAGGCCGCTGGAGTTGCGACCGTTGTAGTATTTGTATGCGTTGTGGTGCCACCAAACCCGAGGGTTTACCCCTGCTCCAGCCAAACGGTGATAAACTCAAAGTTAGACATAGAAAACTCAAATGGATAAATGAATATCGCATGGATCATGTTACAAAACTAAGAGAACATTGCTGCATGTTGTGTGTGCCCTGCGGCCGTTCTAAAACTAGTAAACGTGTACAAATAAATACGAACAGCACCCACTTAATATCACCGGGTTCGAGTGGCGGTGCATCATCAAGTCCCATGCCATCGCCATCTTCAGCGGCGGCAGCAGCCATCACTGTTTCGCCAACAGTAACACCAGAAATATCACCTACAAGCAGTGGTGCTGGCAGCCCAACAGCTGTGGCAAATTCAAATTTACTAACTGCGGCTGCGGCCACATTGACAGCAACAAAAAATTCGAATAGCAATCAAACCACATCGATGCAATTGACAGCAGCAACAACAAACGCCTCATCCATCACATCCACTGCAGCAGCAGCAGCAGCTGCTGCTAAATCGTTAGAAATTAAAGATTCCATAAGTTTAACAACAAATTCCTTAAGTTTAACAGACACCGCCGTAACACCTCAAAACACTTGCACCAACACCAGCGTCACCGCCACCGCCACCGCTACAGTCCCACACAGCAGCATCTCCTACACTACTACTACTACTACTACTAATATTTCATTACCTTCAATATCATTTAATGCTGCAACTACTTCTGCCATCAACGCCACACTGATAACGGCGAGCACAGCAGCAACGACGGCAGCAACAGCAACAGCGACGACGACTCCATCCTCGTCTACAACAAGTAGTGGTGCTGCTCCACCGGTGGTTGCCTGAGTAGGGGTCATACGTTATTGCCCCAAACAACAACCACCGCCACCCTCTTCAGCAGATCTAACGAATTTATAGCAGTTGTAAAATAGCCATCAAAATTCTGGACACAAACAACATAAAATAATCCCCTCATCCAAACAGGAAAAAGAGCATTAATTTTTAATAGTCCACATGATAATAATGGTAAGAGTTTTTTGTTTAAGGCTTAACTTTCCTTCACTACTAGCATATGTTTGCTTATATGTATATGAATATATGTATGTATTTCATGAACTTACTTTTTCCCTCTCTAATGTTTAAGCAAAATATCTTTGCATTTATAAGTCGGTTTAAGAAGAAGAAAAAAAGTTTGAAGCAAAAAAAAAAAAACGGGGGAAAATTTACCCAAACGCTTTTCCACAAGTTGGTTTTGTAGAATTTTGTTTTTCTTTTTTATTTTTATATACATACATTTTTCGTTAAACCCTGCTCATGATCTTGTAATTTATACTCATATCTATATATATATATATTTTTTGAAAATAATTAAAATCAGCTGGCAAATAAAAACGAAATTATTGTAGCTCAACTTTATCCAAAAACAAAAAAGAACAAATTTTTAATTTTGAGATAATTTTCAGGGCTTAAACGAATTCATATATATACATATGTACAAGAAAAAAAAACATACATATTTCTAAAAAATCTACATTGTTTAATTTATTATTAAAATAAAAGCACATTTCCCGACAAAGACAGTCACAAAGTTAAAGGATGTGTTAAAAGATATTGCCAGCACTGCCGGAAGTGAATTCTAGGTGAACTTGAGCAACTCATTTTGATCGCCTCCTTTTTGTAAATTGACATTTTCAGACTTCATAATTGTAAAAATCAATTTCTATTACCTGCTAGAGTGTGGCGCAGTGTTATAGACAATAAAGCCTTTATATCACACGGCATTGGAAACCCGTGTGACCGTGTGAGATGCTATTTCCATAGAGAAAGTGAAATAAAACCTTTATAAGGTTTTATAATTTACAAGCGCAATGTCTAAACCAACATAACAGCTGCAAATAAAATGTTGCAGGGACAATTAACCCACTTTTTTTGTTGTTAACTATTTATGGTTATGGTGAGAATTTCTTTTGTTCTTACGGGCTAATCTAAATTAGCGCGTCAAGCGTATTTTTGCTGTTTAAACCACTCATTTTGCATGAAAACGTTTAGACGGCAATAATACGCTTGACGCGCTAATATAGATTGGACTGTTAGTTTCCCTAAAATCTTAAAAGTGCAAACTAAAAGGAGAAAAAAAAGTGCAAATTAAATGCGAAATTTTGTGTAGCAACGAAAACTACATCAATAAACGGCCTTCGGCAGGGCTGCAGAAATTTGTCCTCTATGATATATTAAGTTCATGGCTGTCATTTTGGAAACACACATGTGCTCTTGTGAAATTGGCTGTTCTTAGCTGTTTTTCCTGATTTTTTTTTTTCAAAGCTATATTTATTGGCAAGTGTTTATGTTTGTGTATATGGCCCAAATAAAGGATAACAAGAAAGTAGTGGTCACGTTTTTTTTTCATTTTTGCTTTGTTAGCTTTATTTTGTGATCGTACCTTTTTAAGTAGTGGTCACGTTTTTTTTTACTTTTGCTAACATGTTATTTTGTGATCGTACCTTTTTAAAGTAGTGGTCACGTTTTTTTTTCACTTTTGCTAACATGTTATTTTGTGATCGAACGTTTACAAATCGATCTCGCTTATATACAAATTATTGGGCAATTTCACAGCTGTCATCTTCTTGTCGATGGCCACCTTTAAAATACTTCATTTATTTTTGCTTTATATTTCTCTTACCACTGAATTCTCTTCTCTAATTTCTCTTCTATTAAATTCTCTTACTCAAAAAAAAAAAGAACAAAAGTTTTAGCTCTTTTTCCTGACATTATTTTAATGCTTAATTCTTCAGCTATAATTCTGTGAAGAGTTTGCGGAAAACCAACATACATTTAAAAGAAATTTTAATTTAATTAATATTAGTGACCAAAAGTGAACTCCTTTTAAAAGAACTAAAATATTTTCTGTTTATAAATCATTTTTTAACTTTAAGAACAAATTTTATAAGCATCTAAAAAATACTGCATAAGAAAAAATAATAAATAAATAAGTTATTTAAGCAGCAAAACTAATTAAAAGCTAAAAAAAAAAGTTTAGCTAAAATGTTTAATGCCAAAAAGCTTAAAATTTTGCAATGCCAAAATTTCAATTAATTTATAATAAACTAGAAAAGAAAAAAATACAAAATGTAATCAAGCTAAAAGAAATTCCAATTGATTTCCAGTTTAAAAAAAATTTAAAATAAATAAATTTTAGAAAGTAAAAATAAAAAGTTCTAATAGAACTTTAAAAGAAGCTTATTTTATAGTCTATTAAATTTTATTAAAATCGATCAAGTTGATGAGAGGCAATTTGTGACTGCCGCTAATATCTATTTCTTAGCATTTATGACATTATATACATTAAATTTAGTTCTATAATCATCTGTGGCAAAAAGAGCTTATTACAATTTCTTAGTTCAATGGCGGCTTTTAAGCTTTTTGACACTAAACTAAGGTTTGAACTTTTTTCTTTCTTTTGATTAGCTAAAACATAAATTGTATTATATAAACCATAAATGCACTTTAAATAGTTTTTAAGAACAAAGAAAAAAAAGAAACTACTAAAAATTAATTACAAAAAGAAAAAAGCATAAAAAATACTACAAAATGAAATGCATAAAACACAGGCAAGCGACTCGTTTGAATCCCAATTTCCAAACCAGCTGCTTGGCTTGTAATCTAAGAACCTTATTTTTACTTAAGATATTACAATAACAAAAAAACAAAAAATATTTAAAAAAAGTGAAATAGATTTTTGAGCAAAAAAAAAATTATATTTGATAATAAAATCACTACAATAATGTGGAAGACCAACTGCCAGGTCCAAGGCGCATCAAGTACAGATGCCCGCATCACAATTCGCTTCAACATTTTTCTACGATTTTTAGCTTCTGAGTTGTCAAAACAAAGTGATGGCGTATAACAACGCGCGAGGAAATGTTGAAGCGTCAAGTTGATCCGCCTTGGCTGGGCCCACCATGTCACTGGACAGGCAAAATAACAACAAAAATGAAAAACTTGTTGCTTTCAGTGTTTTTGTGTCTAAGCGCACGATAGTGCCATGGACATCACGTCTCTGGCACTAAATTCCAAAAAGTAATAAAGAAAAAATATGGAAAAATAGAAAAAAGAACTTAAGACCCTAAAATACAGAGTGGCGACCTCAACTGTCTTTCCACCAATTATTGTATGACCAAACATTTTGTAGTTGCCCTTAAAAACATATGTATACAGGGTCCACCATCTAACGTTTTTTGTTTGTTTTTGAACTAGTGCTTATTTAGCTTATGTGTGATTTGCCAGATAATTAGTTTTATCCTTCCGCTGAACGAATATGGTTGTGTATACGCTTGAACAACGCTGGGAAATATTGCGACATTACTTTGAAAATCATGGTAATTTTGCTGAATGTGTGCGGATTTTGGAAGAAGAGAAGCACCGTCAGCTCCGTATGTTCGTTATCTTGTGAAAAAAGTGAACGAAAAACCAAAGCGTGAAAAGCCAAAAACAATGCGTACACCCGAGAATATTGCTGCTGCGTCAGAAAGTGTGCGTGAAGCGCCACCAACATCAATTCACCGTCGTCCTCAACAATTGAACATTTCGGAGACATTATTGAGACGAATTTTGCATAAAGACCTGGGTATGACGCCATAGCATTTTCAAAAAATTTATTTGGCGGACCCTTTATATGTATGTAAAACCGACAGAGCTTGAAATTAAAAAAAAAAGGAAAAAAG
This sequence comes from Sturmia bella, assembly GCA_963662145.1. Taxonomy (NCBI): domain Eukaryota; kingdom Metazoa; phylum Arthropoda; class Insecta; order Diptera; family Tachinidae; genus Sturmia; species Sturmia bella. Next base: position 9,324,381 of record OY759170.1, on the reverse strand, counting down.
ACTACAAAAACTTGAATTGTATTGAACAAATCTTTTACTCGAATTCTTTAACTTTAACACAAACAAGAAAATTCACAAAAAGCGATTTAGACAGTTGCAAACTACACAACTGGACCAAAAGCGAAAAAGTTCGCACAACAAAAAAAAAAATATATTTCCAATAGCGCTACTCAGTGTTTGGTGCATTTTTGGTTGCGACTATTTGCATTTGCGATTATATTGCAACTGATATTGAGCACCCTTTTTAACAACATTGCAAATTTTATTGCACTCCAAATAAATTAAATTAAGCTGATAAATTAATACACAATTTTTAAAAGAAATTAACACCGGTATTCATAAAAAATAAAACGTTGCTCAAATACATTTTAGAACAAATTTTATATGAAAAATTTGTTGTAAATTGTGTTTCAACAATGTTTTATTTTTTATGAATACCGGTGTATGTGTTTGCTTTGAAAGCTTTAACAAAAAAAAAAAAAAAAAAAAAAAAAAAATAAAACTCCATTTCTACAATTTTTTTTTGCTTGCTTTGTTTTAAAATGTCAGCTGTTCGAGTGTCAGTGTTGCAAACCCAATACGCATGCGAAAAAAGCAACACGTAATTAGCGATGCGTAAATGCAAAAATATTGCGAGTGCAACCTTGTATATTTTGTTTGTTGGGTTGCAAAGAAAAAAGCAACGATTTCTTGCATTCGCACTTACGCAAGACATTTGCAACAAATAATGAACTGCGCTAATGGTTTAGAAATGATAGAGTTGCGTTCTCTTCTGTCTGCTGCAAGCATCGAGCTGTAGTCAGTCAGTTCCACGAATTCTTTGTTTAGCTGCCTTTATTTCCACTTGACTGTGTGCCAAGTATGACCCCGCGTATGACTTCTTCGGTTACCCTGCTGGGATGCCAGTCTATTATAGTTCTAACCCCCTAATTCCTAAAAATTATAACAGGCTTATAAGACTGTTATTTGACATATTTGTAAGGAAAATCTGTCAATTAAGAGCTTTATAAACCTGTTATAATTTTTATGAATTAGAAGGTAAATATATTGTGCTGGGTTTGAGCTGTTTGAGATATAATAGCGCAGTGAGTGGTTAATGTTGTGTGTTGGTCTTCGGGCGGTTCTAAGGTTTTCTTTATTAGTTTTTGGAATCTCATTATCAGATATAGTTTTTATATATAAAGAAAAAAATCTATTTTTTTAAGTTTATGTTTTTTTCTCCCTCCCTCCCTCCCTCTCTCTCTCTCTCTCTCTCTCTCTCTTAATGCTGTAAAAATTTGCTTAATTATAATTAAAATAAAAAAACAAAATAAATCTTTCTTAATTTGAAATAAGGCTTCAACTAAATTTTAGTTACAAATGATTTATATTAAAATACATCATCTGTATTGAAAAACAAAAACAAAATTATAAATAAAAACGCGTCTCTTAAAACGAAACATTTACAAAATCTTATATTATAATACTTATATAATATTAAAAATTAGGAATACATATAAATTTATTTATATACATGCATATAAAAGAAATATGAGAAATAATTAAGAAAAGCTAAATATTAAACACATTATCAGTAAACAGAAAACAAACACACTTACATTATTATTACTATTATGTTGTAGTTGATAGGTATTTAGCAATTAAATGTACGTATGATGGAACAACAAAAATACTTTCCTCTACCAAAAACCCAATTAATCAGCCAACCAATCCACCACCTTCCTCGAAAACTTTCCATTTAAGCGCTGAATAATTTGCAAATGTTATTTAGAACATTTAGTTATTTTTCTATTCTAGAGATAAAATTAAAATTTCTGTTTTATTTTTCTTTTGATAAATTTTTTCGATTTTTAACCAGTTCATTTGAAGGCAAACAGTTCTGGGAAAAAATGTTAAGAACAAGTTCTTTTACACAACTTTGCTGGTTTGAAACCATGAAAGATTTTTCGTCAACATCGTCACATTAACGGCCAATTTCATAATGTATGATTAAGATTTAACGTTTACTTTAACGACAACTTTTGTCTGGCAACGTTAATTTTTAATCGTAAATTGTGAAAGGAGCCGTAAGACGATGCGAAAAGCTGGCAACTTGTTTTTCCAGTGCCAACAATTTTGAATAGAAGAAAGGTGCTTAATAGGCTTTCTAAAATCTCTTAGGTCTCCACGATGTCAAATGTCTACAAAAAAAAGTTGAAAAAAAAACGGTTGTCCGAAAAAAGTGAACAAACTCGAGTTTTTTTTTTTAATGTTGTTTTCATGTGACAACGACGACGACGATGATGGCGACATTTGGAATATGGTAGTTCAACTGAAGTAGACAAAACAATATTTATGTAGCAGTCATGTTCTGGAAGCCGCTTGCTCCATTATGTGGCTGGCAGCTTGAAATTTGCTCTCTTAATTTTTCACTCGTTTCTTTGCTCAATGCCTGATAAATGGCTTAAAATAATAGTGGTTTTCATTCGTTGTTCTAATTTTAGCACTCCTGTTAGGTTAGGTTGATTGGAGGGGTTTGCGTTGCACTTAAGCCAGCATGGGCTTGTTGTGCGCTCCGTGTATTTAACCCTGACTCATGGGAACTATAGGAACTCCGTGTCATTTACAAAGTTCTTTAATTTCCTCCAGCATATGCCCCGTAATTGGGTTATGTGTGGTAGGGTGTCTCAGCCAATATGTATGTATATCGGGACCCTATTTGTGGGAAAGTGGGAGGCACTGGCATCAATAAAGTTCCAAAGTCTTGCTCTTCTCGCCACAAATGCTCCACATTCATCTCTTGCCGCTATTCTTATGCGCTTAAGATGTGCCAGTAGTTGAGAGTGACCTGTTGTCATACCACTTTGTTTTATTTTTATTCAAAAAAGTCAGTTTCAAACGATTTTGTTGGGCGTAATGGACAAGTTTGTTCGAATACAGTGGCAACGCTGTCTGCCACGATGCATGGCATTGTTTTAGCTTGTGCTTTCCTCCTCTGTTTTTTAGATTTTGGGCAAGTGCCTTGAAGAGACATATTCTCCCAGTTTTGCTCAAAATAACATGACCACTATTTTCTTGTTGATTTTTATTTGGTGAAAATTTATGCTTACACACATTTAATGCGAAAGTAAATTCACATGGATTTACGACAGTAAGCAGCAACAAAAAAAAAAAAAAACGTTGAAAATTAAAAAAAAAAAACATTAAATTTCAGCAGAGCATATTTTAAGGTTATGTTTGCTCAACGAGCAAATGCAAAACATAGAGCAAATTTGTATGTGCTCTCGCACAAGTATTTGTAAGAACAAATATTTTTTTTTTATATAAATTTGGTATTTGCTCGTTGAGCAAACATAACCTTAAAATATGGTCTGGTGAAATTTTATGTTTTTACGTTTTTTCCTTCTTTTTTTGCTGCTGCTAGTTGTATCTATTTAAATAAAAATTCATTTTAAACGTTTGTATTTACATATGTACTTGGCCTAAGCAGAGAATAGTGGTCACGTTGCTTGTGCCGACATTTTAATTGATGCTACTCAACTTATCGTCATTTAGACGGGCTGAAAAGCGGAATAGAAATTTATTATTTTAGGTCTGAAAATTGGATATTTCTTATAGCAGTTGTTGTTAAATTGATTTTAGAACTTAACTTTTTTCCTGAGAACGAATTTTTAAACAAAATAATTTACTGGTTTTTTTTTTAATTTTATTTTTCATTTTGTTATTAAACATGTATGTATGTATACTTTTTTTCTATTTGTTATTATTAAAATAAGTCCTTAGTTTTTATAATATTAATATCTTTAATAAAATCTCTTATTAAAAGGTTTTTTTTTATTATTTACACAATTACAATTTGTATTTAATAATAATATACTTACATTCATATTATTTATGCACACACACACACACACACACATTATCTCGTTTGTTTTTATTTTGCTGCTTTTAAAATGTATTTTTAGTACATATTTTAAATAATTATTTAACTATGTTATAAAAATAAATTTAATATTTAGTGCTAATTCTCTTATTAAAATACAAAAAAAAAAAATATATAGATATATATATGTACATATATATTTTTTTAAATATTATACACAGATTACCACATCCCTACGTATTAAATATTGTAAAATGATGTTTTCTTTGTTCTTACTATGAGTATCTATAAGTTAAACATTTTTTTTATGGTTTTTCTTTTTGTTTGTTTTATTTTTACGTATTAATAATATCTTCCCCCCTCCCCCCTCTACCCATATAAGCCAGCCACCCACCCACCCTGGCTCCCAATATCCTCTCTAAATAATAAATCTACTTAAAATGGTAATAAAAACAAATATCTATATACATAAATATATTTTAATTTTAATATTTTTGTATTTTTGCTCTTATTATTATTATTATTATTGTCCTAAATGCAAATTGAAGAAAAAAAAAAAAAAAACAAAAGAATTATATATAATGCAAAATAATTATAAATAAATAAAAACAAAAATATTATTGATAAAAAAAATATGGCACCATTTTCAGTCTTCAGTTTATTGCAGTTGTAAATATGAGCTGTTGATACAATAAAATATTTCAACAGTGCACTCGCGACAACGTGAACCAATTGAACGCGAACAGAGTTCGTGTTATCGGTGGTCAAATTTCAAGCAAAAAAAAAAAAATATATATATATATTTGTGCTTTACAGGCTTCAACATGAAGTTGAATTATAAAATAAAACGCATTGCAAAACAAAACGGCATCAGAAGAAAATATCTATTGGAATAAAATTACATGGAAAATAAAATAATTTAATTAATATCGATTTTTACTTCCACACAAAATTGAGAAAGATTTTTTTTTTTTAGATATAACTGGAGCGATCAACATTTTTAAAGAAGATAAGAAAAGTAAAGTTGAAGACTTATGGGCTGGGGGAACATGACATGACATGTCTGTTTCATGGCCACCACAGCGCTCATCAGCATCCAAATTCACTTCGAACCCAGGCCATGGCGAATAGTATACTGTTTTTAAGCAGCAGCGCTTAGCTGCATATTATTCCCTCCCATCCGCCCGGCGGAGCGGGTGAAAATTTATGCTTACACACATTTAATGCGAAAGTAAATTCACATGGATTTACGACAGTAAGCAGCAACAAAAAGAAAAAAACTCGCAGGTCTCTCTCTCTCTCTCTCTCTCTCTCTCTCTCTCTCTCTCTACAACAACAAATACCAAAATTTGCAAAAAGTTAAAATTTAATTGGTGTTCATACACGCAGACACCCTGTAGGTTGAAAATCAGCTATAACTTTTGAACCGTAAGAGATAGGGGCTTGAAATTTACACGATGTATGTATGTGTGTAATTGCCCGGCTTCTAAATAAAAAGTTAAAAGCTAAAGGGACGGTAGTGCTTGGCTCAATTCATTTTTAATTAATGGACAACAACATTCTTGCAACTTACGAACTAAAGGCCATATTCATAATAATTATTATAAGTTTATTAAGCTCTTATTTGACGTATTTTTACGGAATATTTGTCAAACAAACGTGTAATAAACCTTCAATAGTTTTTATGATATGGGTGTAAGTGTCTGTTAATTTAAAAAAAATTTCTTTTTTAATACAAATATGCGAAAAATTCGTTTGCATTTAGAAAAATAGACAGTAAGTAAATTTTTGCAATTTTTAGATTCATCTTGAAAATGACGAAACTTGAAATTAAGCAATCGCATCACAGCAAGCTGCATACAAGGTTTGACCTCTTGCCATCTTTTTAATATTTTATCTAAAGCTCATTTTTCTTTAAATGTTGCTGTAGGATTCTGTTCTGTAAACGGAAGACTTCAGAGCATGCGTTTCAAAAGGCTGCACTGTTTAGTTGAGTCGAAATGCCATCCAGGTTTGCATACAGTTTTTATTCAATTACATAAACACACACCTACATTTGTTCATAACTGCAAGCGCACAGTCACCCTGGACTATGAATTATGGACCAGCATTCGGTTGAAGTTGTGGCTTCAACATTCATTTCATTGTATGCATTTGTTTGCTAGTGTCATATTTCATATTTATTCTGTTGGAAAATGTTGGTTTGCCTGTGCTGGCTGCTGTTTATTTGTTTGAACGTTTTTGTGTAAAATTCTTTAAATTTGACTTGCACACTTTCATACATATCAGCAAGTACATATGTATATAAATGTGTATATTGAAAAAGATCAATCTACTTGATGTAGAAATGCAAATGTTTTATTTACAAATGCAAATACTATTTTGAATAAACAACATTTTTCTTCACACAAAATGCAGCTGGGCTCAAAAACATTTGGGAACAATTCTAAAATGATGCATTACTAAAACATTACTAAACAAATTTTGCATTTGTTTACAGGCAAATCATGGCAAAAGGTTTGTTTTTTTCTTTTGTTTTGTATGTATTGAATATTTACAAAAACATTAGCAAACTATTTATTATAGAGCAGATTAACTTTTATTTAACAAATTACAACAAAAACATTTATAAATGAAGACAACATGCAGCAGTTGCACACGTACACACATACATACATATGTATGCATGTACACATACATAGATAATGGAAAGAACAGAACGAAATTGCATGCTCTTGTTACATTCTGGCTTTTTACTTAAATCTATGTACATATGTATATATAGTTAATATTCCATTCTGATTTCTAATGCACTTTAGTACTTTCTAAATTGGCTGTTTGTCCAAGTTCTGTTACGGTTTTCATATCATTCTCTTTATTAGCCTGCGACTTATGCAGCTTCTCCATGTGTCGCTCTAGTTGATCCAGGAGATCAAAACCACTTTTCCATGTAATGTATTGGGCTTTAACTTTCAGCTTTGTGGGATTTTTGGCTAGAGTTTTGGCCATGGCAAAACCTTCGCGGGCACAAGCCACATCCCGGCTACGTAATTTGGTAACGGGACAAATGTCATTGTTTCCATCGCCCACATAGATGACATGCTCATAAGTGATGTCATGGCGCAAATCCTGTTCAATAATAAAATGCTCTAATACCTTTCCCTTGCACAGATTAACAGCACTGAGGCGGCAATCGGTTTGGTGATGATGGGGTTTAATGGTCAACAGTCCTGTGTCATCAAACCGGGCTGGATTGGTAAAGATTTTTGTAAAATTATCTTGTAGGCCATGCGACCTTATCCATTCCCCAATGAAAACACTATTGGAGTCACTGATGACAATCAAATCGCAGCCATATTTTGTATTCAGCCTTTTTAGCATTCTCACAAAGCCAGGTACCTCAGGTATGCCATGTATAGTTTGCAAGATTTTGTCCGGTTTTATGTGGCAGGTGTGCAGCCTTCGAAACACCTCAGCCATATATTCCGTCCAACCTTTCGCCTCCATGATATCTTGCATATCTTTTGTTAGCATGTCTGCTGGCAAAAGATCGCGTATGACGGTGTCTGTGTTCTGAGCCACCACTGTATAATCAAAATCGAAGGCCGCCAAATATTTTTTAATAACTTTATTGTTTATTTTCATGCTTTGATCACCTGCTGTTGAGTCTTTAGTCGTCGTTCCAGTTGCGGAAGGTGATGCAGAGTCTTCGTTATTTATCATCTTTAAGTCGCTGTCGCGAACATTACACTGTTGATGCCCTTTAGTTGTTGTTTTTGGTAAATAGCCACCTGTTTTAGTTTTTGGATTAAATAAGACGTTGCAGCCCTTCCGTTTAATTGTTGACACTATCAATTGTTTGTTGCAACAACAGCGTAATAACAAATTTATAGAAACCTCAAGGCCGTTCAACAGCTGTGGCTGCAACATTTAGTATAATTTTTAGCTTGCAATTGTTGTTGCATATTGTTATCAGCAAATAGTGATGCCAGACCACTATGAAGTGAAACATCCAATAAACGAGCTTCCAACCAGCAAAGTCCAACATTGAAACGGACTTGAGTTAAAAAAAAAAATAAATGTAGGTACTATACAAATTTAAACATTTTCTTCTCAATTATATGACAGAACATAATAGAAAAAAACAACTTCACTTACTGCAATATTAAATTAAATGTTTTATTAAAATTATTGCAGTTTTCCGGCAGAGTTATGCAGCAACAAGAATGTTTGCTGTTAGAAACTGTTTGAAGTTTTTGGTGCTAATTCATTTACAAAAACTGTGGTACGCGCATTGAAGGTCAAACCGATTTAATTACTTTCTCAGTAATTCCGTCTTCAATTAAAACTTTGTTAGAATTACTTAAATTTGGGCTGGTAAATCTTAAAGTAATGGGCCGGCCTACCCTGTAACATTATTAGCGAATTGTTTCAAAGGGCTAGGAATAGCTTTTACTATGTTAAAATGGCTAAAAACTTTGGATTTCCCGCGCACGATTTTAGTCAATAAAATAGAAGTTTGGCTTAAATTATGTTGTAACGAAGTTGATTTTTTTTTGGAGTCCATAGCAAGCTATATCGGGAAACCGAAATCATATGTCATTGCTGATATACATACATATGTAATTCTCCATCAGCTTGAATATATTTGCTGGGTATAGTTTTCAGAATAGGTATTCCATAAAACTGGAATTTCGTGTTACGTGATTTTAATAAAAACTTTTTATATAGAACTAAAATTTTAGTGGTATTGCTCTTAGATTTGGACTATAACTGTACTTGCAAAGTTTATTCGAAATAACTTTGGTACGCTGGAAGAAACTGCATATAATTATTAGTTCGAACACCCTGTCGATTCCAGTGTATATTTTAAGTCTGGTAACATCTTTTTTTTTTGTGGATTTGCTGAACAGCTGATCAATGTTTTGGTTTTTTCTATATAGAAAAACAATTGTTTTTGCTTTCACATACGCACACACATTAAAGCAGAGAGAAGAAAACACATGTAGATACAGCATAACGGTGTGGCTTTTCCTTCAGCGCGGATGTGCAAGTTGCGGACTAAACATTTATTATAAAATACATTCATCCTACATCTACGTTTATTAAAAATAAATAAATCTCGAATTTATAATAATGGCATGTTCAGTGGCAAATGAAACAACAAAAACTAAACCAGCAGCTGTTGCTCAACAAAAATTACAGGATTGTGGAATCTTAACACGTGAGGATTTTGACGGTGGTCCCGTTAGCTTGGATGAAATTGAAAAAGGCTTATATTTAGGTAAATATTAAAGCAATTCTTTTTTGCTAATTATAATAATAAGTATAACAAAAAGCTTGTGGATTTAAAATGTAAAAAAGTTAATAGGTATGTATGTATTTGATTTGTTTATTGTTTTGTTTTTTTAGGTAACCTAACAGCTGCCACTAATATGGAAACTCTAAGAACCTATAATATTACACATATACTTACTTTGGATTCGATACCATTGCCCAAACATATTACAGAAGCATCATTTTTAACAACTAAATATATACGAGGTAAGTTTTCTTAAGTGCGTAAATGCGTATGGATGTAGTTATTAGTGTATGTACATATGTATGTATGTATATACCAACATAATTTCTTATGCGCATACAAACCGAACAAACATTGAAGTTTTGGATTTTAAATTGGTAATGACTTGAAATCGAAAGTTTTCCCATTATTATTTATTTTTTCCATGGTAGAAGGCGCTATATCCAATCAAATATATTACAAGTAAATAGAATTTTGGATAATTACAATATTTTGAGATTTATGGGTATGATACATACAAATTACGTCCATATTTAGCTAGTGTATGCTGAAAATACAAAAATATGGGTATAAACATTAATGGCCATATTCATAATAATTGTTGCAAGTTTATTAGGCTCTTATTTGACGTATTTCTACGGAATATTTGTCAAATAAATGTGTAATAAACCTTCAATAGTTTTTATGAATATGTGTGTTAAACTGGAAAATTATTTGAAATCGAATTATGTAAAAAATGTTTTCAACAAATAAGAAAAACGTTTTCAAATTCGAAAACTCATTTATTATCAACTTGTTTTTAAATACAAGTAATGTAATATACCCTTTTCAAATAGTAATATGTGTATACCTAGGTATGTAACTGTTTGTTGGTTTCGTGAACTGAAATTTACTTCTTCAATTTCTTGTTTTATTATTTTTTTTCTATTTCGGATTACTACCAAACTATTTCAGACATTGAGTTACCTACCCTACAAAACTGTGCTCAAATTCACCAATTTTTCGCTTAGTCAAAATTTTAAAAAATTCGTAAATACAATTGAAAATTTTCACATTCTTGGCTTTCTTTTCCACATAGTCCAATTCAGTTACACTCCAAAAATGTGCCCAAAGTCTTTCAGAGATTAACGAGTTTTCACTTCGTTAAAGTTTTAAAAATTGTTTAAAAAAATTTCAAATATAATTGCGAAATGACATTTATACCAGTAGATAGACCGCTTTCTTGGCTTGTTATTCCATATAGTCCGATTGAGTTACACTCTAAACATGTTTCATATACATATGTATGTCCAAATTCTTTCAGAGATTACCGATTTTTCCATTTGGTCAAAAGTTTCAAAATTTAAAAAAAATTCTCAAATACATTTGAGAAATGACACATACCAAATAATAGAGCTTGGCTTCCATTTCTTTATAGTCCAGTTGCGTTACACTTCAAAAGTGAGCCCATATATGCCTGTTCACGCATGAAAAAAATTCTTTCAGATATCACCGTTTTTCCACTTAGTAAAACTTAAGAAAAAAAAATTTCAAATACAATTACCAAATCCCGAAACAGGCAACCCTCAAATGAATAATAAATGCGAAAAGGTTTTGCTCAAACTTTAGTAAAAATAAAAAAATTTAGAATTAATTCAAAAAAGTCGAAAAATCAGCATCAAGAAAGAGAATAATCAATCTATTTCAGTATATTTTAAAATGCCCAAAAGTATGCAACATTATATAAATTACAGCAACTTTACAAATTTCTTATTAGTGCCGGCCCTATAATGGGCTTGCGATATGATTGACTATTTGAAATAAATTAAAAGTGTATTCTGAACATAATCAAGTCCAGAATTTTAATTTTTTAATTAACTTGGTTCGACAAGAATACAAAAATATGTAAAGGTTTTCTAAGATTTACGATTTTTATTTCTTTGCTGGATTTTATTGTGTATTTGTTGTCTTTTTTTTGATTTACATACATACATTCAACATCATCCTTATATGTAAGTTTGCTATCAATTACATACTTTCTTCCTCTTTGTTATATATTTATTATGTTGGCTTAGGCAAACTTTTATTTTCTGGCATTTTATCACATTAAACTGTCAGCAAGTTAGAAAGAAAGATGTTCCTTTTTTTTTGTTTTTTTAACTATTTCCTATTGATTTTTATTAATGCAGCTTGTTTCTACGCTCTTTTTATGTGCTTACTTTGTGCCACATAAATCTACCCTTAAAAAATTTCACAAGTAACAAATACATACATACATACATTCGTATGTATGTGTGTGTGTCTGACTCTGTATGTTTCTTTCTTATTATTTAGGATCTCCACCCTCCGTTTTTTTATTTTTATAGAAACTCAATCATATCAATTCATTGAGTTTTCTCTTAACAATATTTAGATAATGTGCCATAAGTCTCAAACAATAATAAACATTATGTCTGTCTGACATCTCAACACCATACACTGCTGCAATATGCGCGCATAAATGAACGAACAACACACACACACTCACAAGCTAAATTTATACTTGTGAAAATGTCAGTAGGTAGACTAACTTTGAAGGTATGCAATCGTAAACCATTGGAGACAGAAGCAGTTTCGAAACCCATTATTTTAAAGCAATAGCAGCATAAGCGAACAAATCGATGGATGGCTACTAATGTAGATTGCAGTTAATAATAAAATTATTTTCTTCTTCATGCATGAAAAAATCTGCTTCCAAGGTTTCAAAAACCTTTATAGTTATAAAAAAAAGAAGAAAATAATAGTCTAACTGAACACGGTCTCAGGAAGCAAACATTTTCTACGATGGCAATTGAAACTCTCTATCGGGCTTAAGTTCGATTTTTACTTACCCAGAATAAAGAAGGATTTTGTTTTGTATGATCAACATTTTTTTTTAAAGAAGATAGTAAAAATAAATTTGATTAAATTAATTGGCCGTCCACTACGACAATCATCAGCACCCAAACGGCTTCGTACCCAGGCCATTCATTACTAATTGCATACTATTTTTAAGCAGCAGCTTCTTTATATCCTTTTTTTTTTGAAATTTTGACAGCAACTTTTTGTTTTAACAACTGGCCAATGCTTATTGATTGTGTCGGCTTAATTTTGTATGTGTGAACAGGAAAATTGTTTCGTCAGTAAAACGGGAATTGTGCTGAATAAATTGAAAATTTTTATCTGAACCGGGTATAATTAATAATAAATAAATACTGGAATAATTTCTAATTAGATATGAATACAATGTCCATAATTTAACTCTTTTACCAACTGATTCGTTTCGTTTATACTTAAACATACATGTTTGCAATACACTGTGTGTAAGTGTGTATCTTTTCTCTCTGTTTATTTATTATACATTGTCAGCGGCTTTCATTTTGCTTTGATTTTGTTGATTCATAAAATTTACAGGCATGTTGCAGCACCAACAATGCAATAAAAAGGCTGTTGATGAACGCACTTCGACACATCCTATTTATTTATGCATGCATATTATCTAAATATTGTCTGCTAAATTACACGCTTCAATTTATAACGTTTTGTATGTACAGAGAGAGAGAGAGAGAACTTTTTTTGTTCAAGAATGTGCGTGCAAGAAATCATTTTATTAACAAATTAATGAATTACCATAAGTGTGTATGTGTTGCAAACCAAATTGCACCAGAATATTTTTAATTTAGTATATTTTAAGTTGGAAATTTGATTACTCACAAATTAATTTACAGATGTATGCGCATATATCGTCAAATTCTTTCAGAGTTCACCAATTTTTCATTTAGTCAAAATTTCCAAAAAAAAAAAAAAAATAGTTTTTTTTTAAATTCTGAAATACATTGAGAAATACCACCTAGACCAGCAGATAGACCACATTCTTGTATAGTCCAGTTGAGTTACACTCCAAAAATGTGACCATATATGGCCAAATTTTTTCACAGATCACCGATTTTTCACTTGGTCAAATTTTAAAAATTTAAAAAAAAAATTCTCAAATACAATTGAGAAATGCGACTTATACAAGTAGATAGACCACATTCTTGGCTTCCTTTTCCAATATACTCAATTGAGTCACACTCCAAAAATGTGACCATAATGTGCAAATTCTTTCAGAAATCACGGAGACAAATATATAACCAATCCCGAATAATTATTTCTTCTAAATATTTGTTCGAACTCACCGACCCCGATCATCTACCCTCATATAAAATTACAAAAAAAAAAGTTGTAAATCAGACGTCTCGATAATGATTTTATTTTTATATCATCGTAGTGGAACTTTTCCTTTTTTTTACTTCCAAAAGCTATCGAAATATGGCCCTATCTGTGGGCTCGATTAAATAAATAAAGAAATTAAATTATTGATGGCACAACAATGTCGGCATTTGAGTGAACATTTTGTTAGAATGAATGTGTGTGGTAACGTTGAAGTTTGATGGACTTCAAAAATGTTTTTGAATTTTTCTATCATCGTAGTGGAATTTTTCCTTTTTTACTGGCAAGAGTTATCGACATATTGAGGGCACAATATCGTCATATGAGTGAACATCTTGTTAGAATGTGTGTGGTACCACCGTTGATGTTTGTTTGATGGACTTCAAACATGTTGATTTTTTTTTAACAAGTTGTTGTGAGAATACAAGTACAATTTTTGCTAAACAACAACGTCACTGTAATTGACTGTTGTTGTTGGTTGGCTGTCAATCGTTGCAACATCATTTCGTTAAAAAAAAAATAAATATCGGAAATCTCTCTCCGATTTTACCTCAAAATTGATAACCCTCGATTTTAGATTGTCGATTCTTATTGTTATAGTCTGTCTGTCTGCCTGTCTTTGTTTGGAACTACTAGAAAGTGAAAGAAACTTCTGCCTTCCTTCATTCAAAATAAACAAACTTTCTTTCACACACATTTACGGCCTCACAGCACTATACAAACAAACAACATGCATGTCAACAAAGTACTTGTGCATATTCACTCATTCGTATATAAAAAAAAAAAAAAAAAAAAATACTTCTAACAAATTTTTTTTTTAGTTTTTTTTTTGTTGTAATAAAAGTTTATAATATGCTCTTGAAAGTGTTAATGAAGGATTAGAAAAAAAGGATGACACTCGAAAAAGTATTTGTTGTGCGGTTTTATGACCTTTAGATTTTTGTTGCTGCTGTTTCGCTGTTTGTTTGTTTGTTTGTTATAAAGAAGACAATAGACATCCTGCTTATTTTGGCGTAACGCATATTTGTGTGTATCTTGAATATAAAATTAATAAATGTTTTGTATTAAATTTATACTAGCGGTTTTCACACTTCGTGTTGTATTTAAAATACTTTTAATTTTAAAATAATTTTAAACTTCTAAGTGTGAGCGACATTTCTTTTTTTTGGTATTGTAAAAAAGTTGAAGAAACAGCTGACTTTTGTTTAGACAAAAGAATTAATTTTTTAATTGGTGTTTCGTAAAATATTAAAAGAAATAAAATCTATAAAAATAAAATGCCTAAGGAAACAGTGAAAGAAAAAATTATTTATTAACTATTTGGTTCAAGTTAATGGAATGATGGAGTGCAAAGTACACATGCATATATTTATTTATTAACAAAAAGTAAATGTATGCGAATACCAATCTCTCAGTAGATAGTTACAGGAACGATATTGTTGAGCATATCTTGGACGAGGTTATCCGGTGATGTTTTGCAGACGTTTTAACTTAGTAAATTAAAAATTTACGAGATTTGTTGTTGTCGAGTTTTAAATTTATCAAGATTTATTAAATTTAAAATATCTCCAGAGATCTACAATAGTACTTTAATACGAAGCGTGAAAACCGCAACTATATCTACGATATACAACGATAGCAGTAGTAAAGAGCATTTAAGTGCTAAGTGGTAAAAGTGAAGAATACGATTTTATGGCATTGGAAAGAATGCGCTGGTGTAGCTGAGCAAGCAGTTCACTGAAATGAAGCTCCTTTATGCTGCTCGCCTTCTTAAAAGGTTCGATTTTGCTACAGATCTCGTTCGTGAGTTTTTGAACTTGTTTCTTTGTCTCTTAGGGAGTTTAGAAATACAATCTGAAACACTTCTTATGCGAATAAATTAAGAAATACACGTACGTACGTCCCCTGGCTGACGATGTCGTTTCACTAACGTTCGTTCGCCAATATTTTGAGCATCAGCAAGCGAGTACTGATTAAGAAAAAGCAAATAAGTTGGAATCTATTAAATCCATCGATGATGAATGAATTTGGCCAAACAAAGAAGGTTCCTAGACAGAGTCTACAAAATCGTTTTAGACCCATCCAATGTCTTGGCGAGCGTTAACGATACGACATGAGGTCGTAAATTCTTTAATTTGATCATAGTGACCAGAGTGTTTCTGGCTGTATTTCTAAGCTTCTTAAGAGACAAATTCAAAAACTCACAAACGAGATCTAGCAAAATAAAACCTTTTTTAGAAGTGAAAAACATAAAGAGGCTTCATACCGGGGAGCTGCTGCGCCAAACTATTTTAACATTCAATTATTTTAAACAGCATTAAAAAGTAAACTTAATTAATTTAATTCCCCATATTTTCTAATTGTTGGAAAATTTCGCGCTTGTACACTCTTTTTGTCGTTTTAAATTGCGCAACTGATTTTTGATGATGACTTTCAGCAGCAGCTTTATTAATCTCATCTAATATGAATGAATTGCTACATTTCTTTCCATTGCAGTCTCTGACATGCCCAAAGAGGATATTTTGCATCATTTGAACACTTGCACAGACTTCATTGCCTCAGCTCTCAGTCTGGGCAAAAGTGTTTTGGTGCATTGGTATGTATTTATTGCGCTGCTGCTGGTTTAATAAAAATCTGCTTTGTTTATAAATTAAACATTTTTCTTACACTTGTTGTTGTTGGCTGGCAGTTATTTTGGTGTCAGCCGCAGTTCCAGCGCTGTCATTGGGTACATAATGAAACATCACAATATGGAATACCAGGCAGCTTATGACTTTGTCAAGTCAAAGAGACGTTTTGTGCAACCGAATATTGGTTTTGTGGCACAACTTAAACTATGGAAACGCATGGGCTGTAGCATTGAGCCACAATATCAAAAATATAAAATCTATCGCTTGCGTTTGGCCGGCGAACAAGTGAGAAAAGGTAAGTTTTGCAAGGAAAACATGTTTTTAAACATTTTTGTTAAAGACAAACTTTATGATATTTGTTAATAATTTTATCGGAGTTTTAGATCGATTTTACTTCCCCAGAATTGAGAAAGATTGTTGTGTTAAAATTTTTAAAGGAGACAAACAAGCGAAGTAAAGGTTAAAGAGACATATAGACTGGGGGACGTCCACCACAACGATCATCAGCACCCAAATTGCTTAGTCATTCACGACCTGGTTTCGTTCGAATCGAGTTGGGTGCTGAATCATCAGCCGTGGTATTGGTCCTAGAAAAGTCCCGTTGTGCTACCCGAAAAGGCTGTAGGGAAATAGCTCTACAAAACCTCGCACCGGTTCCGCCCTGAACCAGCCAGATGAACGGATGAAGGAGTCCACCCTGTCCAATCCGCATTGCGACACTTCCGGCAGCCCATTTATTGTCGGTCTGCCCAAGTAATTCGAAAGTGTTCGACACTCTCCTCCTCCTCTTCATCTTTGCAGCCTCTGCAGAAGTCATTATATGAAAGATTTAGTTTTCTCGCTTGTACTCTCAGGTGACAGTGTACCGTCAGACCAGCCACTAGGGTGTGTAGCCTTTGTCACTGCGACGGAAAGTCCAAGATTTTCCGTGGCGGATGTGACACCGTCGTGACATGTTGTTCAGCTAAAAAGTAGTCCTCAAGTTTACTATTCTTGTCTTTACAATTAAATCTCTCTCGTCAATTCTAAGGAACTGAAATCGAACTAAAAGCCCGATAAACTAATTACCATTGTTGCTTTTCATGCTTTTCTTTTTTTTTTTAATTGTTTAGCTAAAATTCTTCCACAAAACTTTAATGATTTAATAAAACCGGATCCCGCCATAACACAAGAGAATCCCGAACCCATTGTTTATCGTTGTCGCAAGTGTCGTCGTGTTTTGGCCTCCAAATCACATGTGCTCTTGCATACGCCAAAAAATCAAGCTCAAACGAACAAAACTTCCAGCAAACTGGAATCCCAGGAGGAGACACTAAGCTCAACACCGACAACCACACCAGCACAGCAGCAACAGCCACGTCTTTTAGAACAAATTGCCGCTCAAATACGCAAAGTATCTATATCGACGACGCCAACAATCGACGACGATGGCCGTCAGCCACAAATTGTTGGCGCTAAAGCGACATTTTGTCAGAGCATATTGTTTGTGGAGCCGATTGCCTGGATGCAGCATATCTCGAATAATACTCAGGGGCGTCTTAATTGTCCCAAGTGCGAACAAAAATTGGGAAATTATAGTTGGGTGAATGGTAAGTTTTTGCATTCACTGTTTTTTTTTTTTTTTGTTTTTGTTAAAAAAAAATAAAAGTCAAATACATTTATATTAAATTACTTTTTCAGGCTCAAGTTCAACCCTTGGTTTGTCACAATTTTTAATCAATATCAATTGAGTGACAAATCAAGGGTTGAACTTGAGCCTGAAAAAGTAATTTAATATAAATGTATTACAGTATCATAGTTAAATAAAATTAAAAAAAAATTCAGTAAAATGTTAACAACGAACACATGGCATGGCGTAAATAACTTGTCAAGTTGTATCAATAAATGAGCATCTAGATCTCCATGATACAAATCAGAACATGTATGAAAAAGCTCTCTCTCTCTCTCTCTTTCTCTCTCATATAAAGAGCAAATAACAACAGTCTTCTGAGATGAAAAAAAAATCATCCATAAAACAGACTGCAAAAAGATCATTGCTTTGTTTAATGTTAGTTAACTATATGAATAGAAAGAATTGTTAAGGGTGCCGTTTCCAAAATTTTATGTAGCAAAAATTCAAGGAGCCCACAGGGGCTAAAACATTGTTATTTTCTTTTTTTTCTTTCTCCTTTTGTTGCTTTATCGATTTTTTTTTTTTTTTTTTTTAAGTCCAGCTTAGTAATTCTATTCCTTTTTTAACTTTTTGTACCCTTTGCGAAAATTATATATACATATATGGGTATATATAGATTTGTCATCGATTGTGAAGCCACCAGACAACTTATTGATCTAAATTTTACTTTAATCGTTTTATAAATGTCCCCTCTGCTTGGGGGGATTGAAAATAAGCAAAATCGGGCTTATAAATACTGAGATATAGCAAAAAACGACCTGATGATACTACACATTTAAATAGAAAAGCTTTTAACTACACTTTTGTAAAGGGTATATAAGATTCGGCACAATCGAATATAGCAATCTTACTTTTTTTTTTTTTTTTTTTTGTTGTGCCGGGGGGAACAACACTTGTGATCTTCAGATATATTTACTATATAAATTAACACAAAATGATGAGTTGGATGCTCCCCCATCGTATATAAGCTGTAGTACCCTATTCAGTGTACTCTCCCGCTCTCCCCTGATGGCCGCAACTTCGGCCTGAGGACGTCGCCATACTGGCGAGTTATAAGTAGTAGTAGTAGCAACAAAGAAATATGGGCACATGCAGCGGAAAAGCTAGACAGTGAATAATCAAAGAGGTCCTTTTAGAACCTTTTGATGAAAAAAAAAATGTAAGTTAAACAGCTCCTCTCCCTCCTGTTTCCGTCGTTAAAAGTATTCACTCTACTAACTAACACGTATTTTCTTCCTTTCATTCATTAATTTTCTATTAATTTCGTCTCCTCCATACAGGTTGTCAGTGTCCTTGTGGCGAAGAAATATCTCCAGCGTTTTATTTAATACCTTCCAAAGTGGAACTCTCAAAAGCAGTACAAAACGTACAAACCACATTGTAGATTGTATAGAAGCAGTCATCCATCGTACACTAACTACATACAAACAACAGCATCATCTTGCAACAAACATACATATTCTTCATTCCCCCCTACATAAAGTGTGTAAGTACGACATGTTTAATTAATTAAGTTAGATGATTATTGATAAAATTTGTGGGTTTCATTCAAATCGGGTAAAATCCGTTTAAAACTACATATTTAAAAATAATCCCTCCCCCCTTATTCCAATTGTCGTCGTCCGTCATCCATCGTCTTCTTCAAATTTAGCGCTCCGTTTTTTTTTTCTTGCTTTGCTCTATCCATCTATCAACAATTGAAGCAAGCAAGCAACTGAAGATCATTAATGGATAGTGTTTATCATCTAGTCCCCCTTTTAGGTCTACAGAAAATGTCGCATGTCAGCCAGCTTCTTGAAAAAAAAAAAAAAATTCTTGTCGAAGAAGTCGTGTTGTCGTTTCGACACAAGGTACAAGATAAAAATGTATATTCTTTTGCTTTTTCAACGGAAAACAAGCACCCTTCCTTCCTTCCTTGTAAGGAAAAATTAGTTTATCAATTTATTTAGCAGGTTTTTTTAAAATAAATTTAATTAAATCAAAAGTAGGATAAGAAATATCGTTCGTTGTGCATTTTTTTCTATATAAAATACCTATAAACTTCCTTTGAAACAATAATAGTTTTTTAATTAAGGAAAGGTTCGCTTAGTTAATAAATAAATAATTCATCAGTTGTTAGTTAGGTAATTAAATTAATTTATTGTGCAATGAAGAAAATTTAATAAATAAAATAAATGTTTTTTTCCTCCTCCTTGGTGATGATAAAAAACAAACGAAGAAAAACTATATCTAAGTCGAAAATTTAATTAATTTTATGTAATTTTATTCAACAACACACACAGACAGGAGGAGGGAAGCAAAATTTTGTTAACCAGACGTTTTCAGATTGGACATGCCAAACCCGAATATTGGACCATTTGAAGAATTTCGACTGAAAAACAAACGTTCATCAGCCAGTTTTACTATGTAACCAACCCTGCACAAGAAACTTTAAAATTTGCATTTCTCTCTCTTCTAAACAAAATAAGCCGTATTTTTGCTCTCAACGAACCATAAAATCAAATGATCGTGTTTTGACGGCAAATCTCCTTTACGCGCTAATTTTAGCTGGACTGAAGAAGCGAGTAAAACGAGTCGTACTACCATCGTGAAACTGGTGGAAGAAGGAAGAATCAAAATGGCAAAACGGATATTTTTTGTTGCTTTACTTTTCTTTTAATTGAATAAGAAAGACCAGCCGTGAATAAAAACAACAAATAAGTTTTATTTGCCCGGAATGAAGGAAGAAGGAGGAGAAAAAATGCAAACAAACCCGAAAATAATTGCTGAAAAACTACTACTGGGTCCACCGATGTGAAAAATGGAGAAAAAAGCCTTTTTGTTAGTATCTATCTTATTTTTTTTTTTAATAAATAAAAATTTGTTATTGGTTATAATAAAATAAAGAAAGAAATAATTCTAAATTTTTCTATGAAAAAGAAAAAACGGTATGTATAAATAAGTACAGTCAAAGCCCGGTATAGCGAATACTCAGTTTAATTAATATCGGATATAACGAATGGCGAAATTTTTACATTAACTGTCTTATGTAGCGAATGACAAAAAATAAATCTCGATTTAACGAACGGCAAAGCAAAATACATTTAAAAAATCGTTACAAACCTGCATTTGCAGATTTGCCGGCACTTTCCCGTATAAGTTGTAATTTGACAAATATTCAAAACCAAAAAACTGTATAGAAAACCCCTTCCCACGGAGGCACAACTTGTTTCTACTGTATTTTCTAAAATACTTCTTCCTCACAAAATTTGAAAACGGAAATATTTAGAGAAGAAGACCATAAAACGACCTGCATTTGCAGATTTGCCGGCACTTTCCCGTATAAGTTGTAATTTGACAAATATTCAAAACCAAAAAACTGTATAGAAAACCCCTTCCCACGGAGGCACAACTTGTTTCTACTGTATTTTCTAAAATACTTCTTCCTCACAAAATTTGAAAACGGAAATATTTAGAGAAGAAGACCACAAAACGACCTGCATTTGCAGATTTGCCGGCACTTTCCCGTATAAGTTATAATTTGACAAATATTCGAAACCATATATGCAAATACCGTTGGATTGTGTGTGTTTTTGGCTTCTTTGCTTTGTATTGAAAGAACGCGTGTGATGCGTTGCTTTTTTCGTTAAAATTTTAGTAGTTTTATTTGGTTCATTGTGAAAACGAGATGTCGATTTCTTAAGAAATGAATAATATGAATGAAATGTAATGATAAACCTACACATGTTAATAGCATCCAAACATAGCTAAATATGTACATGCCTCTATGTACATTTATGATTTTTAATGAATTTACATATTAGAAATAAAAACAATTCTTAAATGAACGTTAAAATATCAATTAAAGTTTTATTTCTACACTGAGTTGTCATTACAATTAAATTTTGATGTTTTTAAAACTGCGGACCACCGTCTTTTATAAAATTTTAAGATAAAAAATTACTGTTTGATATAACGAATATCTCGGAATAACGAAAGGTCTGAACATTATATCATTCGTTAAACCGGGATTTGACTGTAATATTTTTTTGTTTTTTAACTTAGTGCCATTGAAAGAGGCACGCTTTATTCAATAATTGTCGAAAATGAACAAATTCAAAGCATACTTTAGGGAGGCTTTAAATTCGTTTTGCCCCCTCAATTTCAAGTTCGTGTCTTAAGTCTTCAGTTTGTGTTCTTGAAAATATTTTTCGAATACTTCTGGCACCTGAAAGTATGCTTTATTTAAATCGGTCGACCGAAAATTTTTAAAGCACAAAATTCAAAGCATACTTTAGGGGCGCACCGAATTGGGACTTTCTCCACCTTCTGTCTCCCCCCTTCCTCTTTTCTCTCGATTGATAGGCATAGTGGGTGGGGATGGATGGTTGTCTCCATTTTCTTATTTAACCCTCCCTTCTGCATCCACTTGTTTGGTGTTTTTTTTGTGGAAACGGTGGGGATTTTTCTCTCCACTTTCTCCCTTGATTGTTCTTTTTTTGTTGGAGACGGTGGGTGAAAATGGTCTCTACTCTCTCGCTTCTTCTCTTCTCGTTTGTTGGTTCGATAGGGATGTGGGGGTGGGATGGTTGTCTCTACTTTCTTTATTCCCTCCCTTCCTCCCTCCGTTGTATGATTGATCTTTCTTCGGAACCTTGCTTTTTTTCGCTCACCAAAAACACAAATTCGTTGCTTGTTAGTAGTATAAATAGTTAGTAAGTAATATAAAAAAAGAAATGCGGTCCTTACGTTTTTTCTTCATCTTCGAATGTAATACAAGGTGAAATCTGTATGTTTTATTTTGCGTTGTTTTTGAAATTTTATATACATACTTCTTTAAATTTATGTTTTATTTTTTTACTTTTGACACATGCAGTATTTTTTTTTTTTTTGTCAATTTGCGACAAGCCGAAGAAAAGCAACTGTTGGACAATTTTTCAATATTGATGTTTACTTTACTTTAGCGACATCTAGCAACTGGTAGTGGCAGTTTTCACAACTAATTAATATTTATTGGTTTGTGTCTCCACTAACGTCAAATAGTTTCGCTACTTGCCGCACGTCATACACGATTGTTTGTCGATAGACACACCAATACATATAAACAGCTCAAACGCTTTCGTGACGATTTATACTAATTTGCCCTACCAGCAAGCCGCGTTAAGGAACTTCGTTCCAACCCACCCCATTTTTTTCACTTACCAAAAAACATAATTTTATTGTCTGTTGTTAGTTGAGTAATAAAAAATAGCAAAACTAAATTAAGAGAAAATTTAACTTTTCCACTTTTTTCATCACATATACATATGTATGTATATGTTTATTTATGTACAGCTGCGGTGAGAAAAATGCACCACCTGCTAGCGAAACTAAAAAACCATATATTATCTATCTTTTAAACAAAATGGAGTAAAAAAAGGAGGGAGATTGTTGAATGAGTGTTTTTGCAAGTAATTAATTATTTTATTTATTTATTATGTAGTGAGCAATAATAACGAGTTATTATTTATTGGAGTAACCAAAATCTGAAAAAATTTTATATTTAATATACTTTTTGAATATTTATCCTGATTTTTTTCGAGATCATAAATTTTGTATTTTTAGTATTCATACGTGCAAGCAAACATCCCCTTTATTTCCAGTTTATAAAACAATTTTTTTTACTTGGTGCTGGCTGCTGCAGTAGAACGAGCAAGAGGGAGGAATTTCTTTTAATTTTTGGCCTTAAAAATTTTGGTTAGCAGAGGCATTTTTTAAATGTTCTGGATACTCGTTCTTCGACCTTTTTTTTATTTAACTTTATTAGGTTTTAGAAAATATATTTATTGAGAATAAATGACCTTGCGCTCATTTATAAAACCTACTAAAGTTATACAGGCATTTTTTTACTGAGATTTCATTTTCTTTAAAGAACTATTTTATTTGTTGGTTAGCAATTAAAATAGTTGAGGTTGCTTTTTCGGTTTCAGATTCGATTCAGATAAAATCGGATCGATTCTATGGACACCTCGAAATAATAAATTTTTGTGAATTACTTGTATGTAATAAATAAATACAACAAACACATTTGTAAACAGGGACCCTTGGTCTTGATTAGATGAAATTAAAAGCTTCATGATAAATAATTACTAGCAAAACGCTCATTATTATCATTTTTTTTTTTGCATTATGACTCTCCATTTGGTGTAAAGGACATATGTATGTATATAGATAGATATGCTTTGGTAATCTGGCTCTACCCACACACTACTTGCTGGTTTTTCTAAAACGTACGCACACAAATTTTCATTTTTGAATTTCATATTCAAAACAATAATAAAAAATATGAAAATTTGTTGTTGTTTTCAACACAAATTACACGAAACAAAATCAGTTAATTAATTCATTTATTTCATCTTGCTTGTCGGCGGCATTTCGTCGGCTTTTTTCCGACTTCTTCAGTATGTATATCTTCTTTTTTTTTAGATCTGGCGACATTTTTTACATTAAAATTATTTTATTAGTTAGGCATTAATTTTATAGTTGCGCGCTATGTGATTTTTTACAATGGCTATTAAATAACTTTATCAGGGTTGAGTTTCACAAAATTTAGAAACATTTTTTTTGTGATTTTTGTTGTTGAAAAAACTAAACTGAATTTTTTTTTTTTTTTTTTTTTTTAATCTTACATTATTATTGCCCTGAAGAAAGAAGGGCTATCGAAGGAGAGCGAAAAAACTAAAACTAGTAAATAAAGGAGACCTAAATAAATAAATAAAGCTCGTATTAGTATTAAAACTAGTAGAAAAAGGGTCGAATGAACTTAATGACTAATTTCATTTAATTAAGTTAAAGAAAAACTGGCTGGCAGAGTGAAGGTGAGTGAGTGTGAGTACGTACATTTTGGACGACAGACAGACAAATTACTTAAAAAAGAGAACATTTGTCAATTTTCGAAAGTAAGATTTTTTTTTTTTCACTTTTTGAAAAGTAAAAATTATTTTATTGGGCAGGCAACACTCTTCTTCTTTCCTTTCTTTACTTATTAAACAATTAGAAAGAAAACTGTTTTTTCACCCATGAAATTAGTAAGAACGATTTTTTTTTGTTAAAATAAGTTTGTTGTTTTTTAATATGTATATATTTTTTTTCTCTCAGTTCAACTATATAAATAAATATGTATATATACATACATATATTTTGAGGTATATATATTATTTATTTATGACTTTTTTATTATTCATTTATAATAACTATTAATTAGCTGAATGGGATCCTTAAAAGTAAAATGTGGTTGTTTTTATGCTAAAAATATTTTTCTTATTTTTGTCTCCCGTCTTCTTCTGTCTTATCAAACTGATTGATTTTTTGTTAGTTTGTATTTTATTTATATATCATCGTTTTAGATTATCTAATAAAAAATGTTTCATTTAAATTGTTTGTTGTTGGGTCAAATAAATAAAATAAACACAACAAACACATGAATGAGGGGTGGGCAGGGGAGGGAGATCACCACAAAAAAAAATTAAATAAAAAAAAATCGCACAAATATTGTTTTAAATTTTTTTAATAAAATTTCACAAAAAAAAATTAAAGAATTAATTAATAATTTGGTAGTTTTTTAAGGTTCACCAAAAAAAAAAAAAATTAAACTTTTTGAAACAAAAAATGGCGAAAAGATGTTTGTTTTTGTTTTGCATTTTTTTCTTTCTTCTTTTTAATTTATATATAGTACAAAAGAAAAAACAAAAGGAAGGAAGAAGGAGAAGAGAGAGAGAAGTAAGTAAGAAAGGCCGAATTGAATTTTTTTTTTTACTATTAAAAATTAAACTTTTAGAAACATAGTTCGTAATTGTATGCATATTTAGGTTTTCTATCTTTTTCAGCCGTCCGTCCATATGCCGCTGACATTTCGTTGATGCCGCCGCTCTACTCGAAAAAAAAAATTGAGAGCATCTTTACTTTTATTCTTTACTACTAAAATTAAAGTGGCCTAGAAACGATCAAGTAACCAACCATCTTCTCTTCAAACAGTTTGAATGTGGTGTTATGGCCAATTTTTGAGTTGAAATCAATCAAATGCCATTTAGCTTTAGTTTTTTGTCAGCACTTATTTGATTGCAATTTAAATCACAACTCCTCTGGCCATTTAAAATTAATTTTTCGAACAATTTTTAAATTTGTTATTGTTTTTCTTAAAAATTCCGGCGTTGCGTTGTGAATTACAAAATTATATTTTTTTAAAGAAAAATCTTCCTGCCTTTTTTTTTGCTCGAGTTTGATTGAGGCCGCTTTGAATTAATAAGGCTCGAATTCTTTTCGTTTCATATTTGTAGTTGTAATTTTCATTTCATAGCTTTACAAATAAATATTCTGTTGTGCCCAGCGCCCGATAAACGTAATAAATACAAAATAATTATAGCGGAGAGAAACAACGAATAATAAAAATAAATTTTTACAAATTTGAAAGAAGGAAGGAGAAGGTACACAAAAAAGAGGTACCGAAATATTGAAAATTACGCCAAATAAAAAAATAAAGCTGATAACGACACTGACCTACCTCTCAAGCTCAACAAGTCATTATTAATAAATATTTAAACAAAAGGTCGAAAATTGCACATAAAAAATTAATTTTATAATAAAAAAAAAACCTCCTAAATACCAACAAACGAACCACGTTTCAGAAAGTTGGATGTTTCTGGCTTTTTTTTCACTTGAAATTTTTGTTTGTTAATATAATAAAATTATTATTTTTTTTTGTTTGTTCGCTCAATCTGAGATACATAATTTTATAATTATTATTTTCTTTGTGTTTGAATCGTTATAAAAATATGAAATTATAGTAAGTAGCAGCTAATTAATAATAATAAAACATAGACAACAACATGTACAACAACAAAGAAATAAAAACGAAAAAAAGCATTCATTCAGCTCGTTTTAGCGCTGGGATTTCTTTTTTTTTATCCATTCAGATGATGGATGTTTTCTTTTTTTTTTTTTTATTGCAAGTTTTGCTATTCGTTGTTATTTCCACTCACTATGTTTTATTTTATTTATTTATTTATTTTTTAATCTTCAGGTTCTACAGTTGGTTGTTGAAAGTTACCTGTGTTTGTGGTGTGTGTGTACGTACGTATGTGAGTGTGTGTGACAAGATGTTGTCGTTCAGATTTACTTGCGGGGTTGTAATTATTATAAAATTGGTTGGTTGGTTCGCTGGTTGACAGATGATTATTTCCTTTTTGGTCGCTGCTCCTCTCTCCCTCTTTTTTTCCCCTCCTGGTTGTTTGTTTCTCCGCTAAAATTATAATGACACTGTATTAGAAATGTTTGAATTTTCTTGGTAGCCGGTGTATTTTTAATTTTACATATAGATAGATAACTGGGTAAAAAAGTAATAATAAAATATTATTTTAAGTTGTTTAAAATAATGCAGGGGGTTCTACTCTGTTTAGCGATGTGAACGAAAATCTTTCTTATCTCGATGATTTTGTGATGGCAGTGGGTGGGGGAGAGTTTTCTTTGGCATCGCCATACAGAGTGACACACCCCAGGTTTTCTTCTCATTACATTTCGCAGCCGGTGCCACATATATTTTTTTGAAAAAAATTTAATTTAAACCAAATACTAAAGTTATAATTTTTTTTGTTAGCACACACAAAAAGTTCTTTTTGAATTAAATTTTAAGCCAGTTTACTTAGTTGTTTGTTTGCTTCGCTCGTCAATGATCGATTTGTGGCTCTATTCTGTAACTCGCCGAAATTGCAGCTACCGCTGAAAATCTCTAAGCTCATCAATCAACTAAACGATTTTTAGCGACAAATGGACTGCGGTGGTGAATGAAAACTCAATTTTAGCGCCGTCGCCAAAATTCAATATTTACACCAACACAGAAAGTCCAGATAGATGCAAGTGTCTCTCTCCAAGTCACCAGTATTGTCGACTATATCGGTGACTTATTTGTACACATTGTCAACAGAGTGTGTGCATTTTTTTTATGTTAATTTATATTGAAAAAGGAAGCAATAAAGAAAATGGTGTAATTTCTTCATAGTACTTGCTTCGACCTTTTTTTTCCTTTTTAATTATAAGATTTCTTCGATTTCGAGCTTGAGGTCCTTGTTTATTATTTTTTCTCAATATTTCGTTTTGCTTTGGAAAACTTGAGGAATACTTTTTTCTATTAACATTGAAGATGGGATTGTCTTTGAAAATCCACCGGTAGTGATCTAAGAACTACTGATTAAATGGTTCTAATGGACTACACAATAATTCTAAGATTTCTTCGATTTCGAGATCCTTGTTTATTATTTTTATTTTAAATACTAAACAAGGACCTCAAGCTCGACATCCGAGGAAATCTTAGAATTATTGTGTAGTCCATTAGAACCATTTAATCAGTAGTTCTTAGGTCACTACTGGTGGATTTTCAATGACTATCTCATGTTAAATGTTATTTTTCTATTAACATTTAACATGAGATGGTCATTGAAAATCCACCAGTAGTGGCCTTAGAACTACGGACTAAATGGCTCTTATGGATTAGAATGCATGAACTTTAATATGACGAAAATGTCTACACAGCAGCGCTAGCTAGTACGGCGGCGGTCTGATGGTCCCATTAGTATCATGTGCTCACTAGTTGTTCTAAGGTCACTAGTTGATTTTCAATGACAAGCGCTTGTTAAATTCCAATCAAATAAAGTATTGTATAGGATTTGATAAGATGTCAGTAGTACTGGTGACCTTGTCAATAGTGAATCGGTGGAGTTTATCTACTGGAATCAGTACACAGACGACACACACGGCATACATACGAATTTGATATGGCTGGCTAGCCGGCCGGCTACGAAATCGTAAGTAAGCAAATAAAGCGTTAGAGATTATTTGATGGTGTTACATTTTTTCACACACTTTGAAAGAAATGCATCTTAATTTATCTTACAATATAGTGTTGTTTGTTCATATGTAGGTATGTATGTATGTAGTATATTCTTTTTATAATTATATTTAGACTTAGTTTCTTATTTCTATGATTATTTTTAAAATAATGTGTTACCTTTACAAAGCGCTGAATGAAGTATTTAGACAGTGAGTGGCTCTAATGTATTTTTAGAGAGAGGCTTTTTTTTATTAATTATCGCATACTTATTACTGTGTGTCTGTCTGCATGTCTGTTTGCAACTCTTTTTAAGCCTCAGAAAATAATAATTATAAATTATTATACCTAAATTGACGCCGCCGAAAATCTGTTGTTTTGTAAAGCTTGAAAATATTAAAATACGTTTTAAGCACAATCAATTACCTTCGTTCGAGTGTGGCCGGGTCGGTTGGTTGGTTGGTTGGTCGGTCGGTCGGTACGTAGTAACTTTACTTAGAAATGATATTCTTTTTCTTAGGTATGTATTTAAGAACATATACGCAATGGGGAAAGACGATGAACAAGGAACATTCATCTCAGTGTAATCTTTCAACAAGAGTTTTTTTTTTACTGGAAAAATGCAGCTTACACATTTGTACAGACATCAGAATAAAAAAAATCTATAACTAAAATTTACTTAAGATTTCATAACTTTATCTCTAAAAAATACCTGGTGCATTGCGAGTGTTTAACGTTTTTTGTTCGATATCAAAATCGTTTTGGACAGATTGTTTGCTGGTTATATTTTAAAGAAATATTGTAAGGCATGTAAAACCTTTAAAAATAAAATTCAATTGCAAAAAACAAAAAAGATGTATGATAAAAATACCTGTTCGTGAGAGAGAGGAAGCGAGGTCTACTGGAAACCAACCCAAGACTTTAAGCCATATGTATGATTCAGTTTTAGTTACAACAATAGATTTTTCATTTGACTTTTTTTTTGTTTGTTTTGCAACCCTGAAGTGTACTTAGAATTAATTAATTAAGTTATTTTATACAAGGTATAAAAAACTAAAAAAATTATTTTATTTATTGTTCATTTAAAATAAGAATGAATACCTGGTGTACGAACGTCAAATGCTTAAAAAGTCCTCCTGAGCATTGAGTGAGTGAATATAATCATCTTGCAAATTTATTTTTAGTTTTGTGCAAAAGGTTCTATGGATTTTAAATACATTTTCCACACATTTAGACTTGAATCATTGAAAACATCACATCATTTAAAGATCACTTATAAACTTATTATAGCAATAATAGACAAAGAAATATTATATTAATAGTCCTTTGTATCTACCACACCTAAACATGCACTTTTTGTTTAACGCATTGATGTTCTTTTTTTTTTTAAATATTTTATATTCTACTAGGTATTATTTGAACGTGTAAAAACAGAAAGAATATAAAACATAAAACTGTTTGTTTTTCACTCACCTTGCCTTGTGAAGATCGCTATGACTTTTCTGGTTTGATTATTGAAATTGTATTGTTAAATTGATTTTATGATTTTTTTTAAATCATTTTTGTTTTTTTTTTTTTAATTAAGAAAAGGGAAGTGTACCTCTGGTTGGTTCATAAAAAGAAAATATGAATCAGCAAAGCGCTCCAGAAGTTAAAATTTTAATAACGGCTGCGACTACGACTGCGGCTGTAACGATCACGATCATGACTGCTGCGATAACTGTGGCTGCGGGAGTGGGAACGACGACGATGATGTGATTTATGATGATCTGCAAGCATAATTATTTTTTATATAATTAAATATTGGAATAGTTTTATTTGATTTGAAGAAAATTTTTTTGTTATAACAGCTATGATTTTTTATATAAAAAAATAAAAGTTAAATTTTATGGATCCTCTTTTTTTTTTTGTATAACATTTATAACAGAATACATTTCAACATTAAACAAGAACTATTTAAAATTACAATGTAATGTCTTAAAGAAATTGTAGTGGAAAAGCCAACGGCACCAAACTAAACAATGTACGAGTTTAGAGCGCGATACTGAAGTAAACAGAAATAAAAAAATAAACACAATATGAAATAAACAGAAATAAAACCTTTACACATATGTGTAAGAAACGATCTGTGGCTGTTATAATTAAATTTATTTTTTATAGTACAAATACATATTTTTTTAGATTTCTTTAAGCTTTCTTTTTATACTTACGTCGGTGTCTGTCACTTGCATGATGTCGGCTACTGCCATGTTCGCGGGAACGAGCACGATAATCACGTTCACGATCACTGAAAACATAAAAAAAATATGAGCACTCGTTTACAGCTAAATCAAGTATTATTGTTAATTTTTTTTTTCGAAATGTACTTATAAGAGACTGGTTCTCTCAGTCACAGTCACATTACTTTGCTTAAACAAGTTTTTGGTATTTTTTGATTTTTCTTAGCTTTTAAGTTTAAATTATCAGGTATTTTATTTGCGCCAATTAGGTTCAAGTTCATTGTTAAAATTATTGTTTTGATGGATATTACTCAGACAAAGAAAATAGCACTAAAGACATTTAGCTGGGGGACAACTAAATGAATTAATAAAATACTTGATAATTGTACAAAAAGTTCAAATAATAATTAATTTTAAGATTAAGCAATTGATGGTAATTTTCATTAATTTATATAATTTGCTTATTAACCAACTTGAATAGATAGCATATAAAAGAAATACACTGGTATTCATAAAAAATAAAACATTATTGAAATACATTTTAGAATAAATTTTTCATATCAAATTTGTTCTAAAATGTGTTTGAGCAGCATTTTATTTTTTATGAATACCGGTGATAGGTAATAATAATAAAATTTAAGGTTATATAATTTGCATTGGTATGTTTTTTTTATTATTTTTTCTTTTTCAATGACCTCAGATTCTAGTGCACTGAATTTGACTAAATTTTGAGAATTAAGACTAAAATTTAAATAAAAAAAAATTTATTTCATGTGCAAATTGAAATGGGAAACGAATACACCGACAACCATACCTACATAGGGATATGTTTCTTATAACTTACCGTCTTCTTTCCACTTCAAAACTACGATGAGATGATGAACGATCATCGTGCCTTCTACGGTCATCTGTTTCACGCTCCTTTTGCCGTTGCTCGTGTATCTCTTCAACAGCTTTACGCAGCATGGAATAACCCAAATGTTGTTTACCCATCAAATGGTCCTCGATACGTTGTTGGGCATCTCCTACAATTAGAAAAGCACCACAAACTTCGCATACCTCCATTTGTTTTTCTGGTATATGGCCCATGTCTTGCATCCAGGCATTCAGCTTCTTATCACCTGCAAGATTTGCAGCTGTTTCTTCAGCACTCTGTGAAGATTTATCCTCATTTTCAATATTATTGTTTGGTGAGTCTGATGGTTCTTCTACATTTTCCGATTTTGGTGTAACAGGAGTTTTTCCTTCTTTATTGTTTACACTTTCATATTGCGCTATTAAAGTGTCCTTCTCTTCTTTCAGCTGTTCACAGAGTATCATTAGATCTTGGGCTTGATCAACGTCACCTCGTGTACCAGCTTCTTCGGCCTCAGCAACCAATTTTTTGATGCGGGCATTTAAATTATTCAATTGTTCACGGTATTTTGAAACATGTGATTGGGCTGGCTGGTCCCTTTGCATTAAGGCCAAACGTTGTCTACCCTTCTGTATTTTACGATCAACATCATTTAACATAGAATTACAAAAATATAAAAATTCATCTTCAAATTGCCTTTTGCGCGATGATGGTCGAGCATCTGCATATTTTTGTTTGGCTTCATCGTCGTGTATGCGACCACAAGGTCCTAAATCAGCTCGTGTATTAACAAATAACTCATGCGGACAAAATTTCACTAGATAATATTGACATAACTGAAAGAAAAGACGTAGAACCTAATTAGTTTTTTTTTTTGTTCCGACATATCAAACTGGCTTTCAACTTACATCAGGATCCTCCCAGTTTACAACCTTTAGTGAAAATAAACAACAAAGTGAAAATTAAATTAATTTTCAAAATACTTGTCGTATGTACATGCATATATAGTATAGCAATTTGTGTGTATAATAAATAATTTACCTTGGGAGCTTCTGATGGATGCAAATTTCTATTTCTGCCCATCAATTCGTCTAACATTTGCCGTGCTGCGTCCACCATTTTGCTTTTTTCACTTTTTGTAAACCACTTACAATTTTATTTTTTTAATTACTAACTTTATGTATATGAAATTTTCTTTATTTTTTCTATTAATTTCATAAATTTTCTTGTTATTTTACACCACTTTTACACGTTTTTATTGCCGCTTGTGCTGAAAAAAATTGATTTAACAAAGAACTGACAGTGTTGTACGTATACGTACTAACACGATAGAGTGAGGTTAGATGAATGGTTGTAGCAAATGGGCACAAACCATTTACAGTGGGTAAAAGATAATATTTTTTATTATAGATAAAGAGAAATAATGTTCAAAAATTTTCTCGAAACTTATGATGATATGAGAATAAATTTTTCATGTTTACTAAAACTTGCTTTTAAACACAAATATACATTGTTTTTATTTAACCCTTAAATTGTTGACGAAAATCAATCCACCTATGTATGTGCTGCCTGTATGATAAAGCTATATTAAAAGACTCGTATGCAGTTTTAATAAAAAAATCTGAGTTTTTATATATTTGCATACATTTCTTATGCCCGAAAAATCTAATCAACTATCTTTAGAGGCCCCACAAACGTATGTACATATATTTTTGAGTACTTTTCCAGTAAAATTTAGTAACTAAGAAATTTAAAGAAATTACTGACTATGAAAACATTTTTATGGGAAAGAGAGCGAACGAAAAATATTAAACCAGTGAATTATAGTTCTGGTTACAAGTAATTAATTTCAAAATCATGTATTTCTTACTTGTGTTTAGTGGTATAGCAAAACAAAAAAAAAAAGCTTTCTGTTTTCATGATATATTTCTGATTTCCTTTTACCCTCATTTCTAATTTCACTATGTATTATATTTTATTTGTAGGTATTCATCTGTTGAGGTGAACACACCGATGCGAGAGAGATGTATGTAAACTGTTTTATGCGACAATGAAGAAAGACATCTTAAAATATCACCGTGAAAGTGTAACATGATTTTGATAGCAATTTTAACAGGAAGAGAGAAGTTAAACAATTTTGGCAAAATCTGCTTTTAGTGCTACAAAATTTGCAAATCGAGTGATAATACATTTTATAACATTATTGTTCTCAATCGATTTTGGGAAAGCGCTCTCGATAAATCGGGAGCGTATTTATAAGATTGTGACATTGGTGTCTCATACTTTTTCATCTACTGCTAAATCAATTCAGGATAATCTGTAATAATTGATACCTTTTCTGTATTTCCTTTTTTTGCTGTCGTACTATTTTGGTTGTCGAAAAGAGCTGATCAGTTTTTCATTTAAAAACATATGGTCTTGATTTTCTACTGGTTTCTTCTTGGCAAACATTGTTCCAGTAAGAATTTACAGCACTCAATCGAAAAAAAACTGTCACTTTGCTCTCTCACTTTTCGTTCTTGTTCAATCCAATCCAAATAAAAATTCAATTAAAACCACTAAACTCTTCTACGTTGCTGAGCACATCAAATTTTTGTTCTTTGCGATAAGTTGGCCCTTATACCTACATATGTATGTATACCTATAAAAATAAATTAAAAAAAAAAACTTTATTTGGCTTTGTTTATAACAAATAAAAAACAATATATTTATTTATTTTCATATATACTATATTTTAACTTTAAGTATAAGATTATTAAATATTATAACAATTTGAGTTTAATTGTATAAAATTCCAATTTACTTGAGTTACAATTATGCTTAAAAAAATATTGTAAATATTACTTTACAGACAACTGCAGTCTTTAAAGCTTTACTTGTAATCTTCTTCCCTCATTGTTGTATTTGTTAATATTGTTTAGGTATTTTTTCTTCAAATTTAATTTTAGTTAGCAATTTATTTTTAAAATAAAAAAAAAAAAAATAAAAATCTTGAGACTGTGTCATAAACAAATTTTTTATATTAATCCACAGATTATTATTTTTAAGAATGTTGTTTTGTATAATATAATTATATCACGCATGCAAAAAAAAATTATATAGTTTCAATTTAAATATACCGAATAAAAACAAAATTAGCTACATTGAAGACTTAAATTGTGTAATCTTAGCTTGACACATGTACAACTTAAATTTAATATTGTTGCAGGAAAAATGTATCTTTTAGGGTTTTGTCTCAAAAAGCATTTTGCTTAATTATTAGATTGTATGCATAGTATTGAATACATTGTATGCATGTATATTTTACAATTATATATTTTTTTATTTATTTATAAATCTTGTTTATTATAGGGTAGTCAGTTTTTATATAAATCCTGAAATTATTAAGTGAACTTGAGGTTGTGTTTTTTTTTTCTTTTGTATAAAAAACTAATTTACTGCCAGGCCCAAGATATCCCTAGACGTTGTTCGCTCGCTCAAACTCGTGCAAAACAATAACAAAATTCGAAACTTTGTTGTTGTTTTCGGTTTTTTTTTATGCAAGCAATCGGTGTCGAGTGACTCGCGGGCCTCGAACTTAATTTTTTTTTATTCGATACTTCATTTTCCTGAAAACTTCTCAAGGAAAACGAAATATCAACTAAAATGATAAATGGTTTTACAAAGAAAAAAGGTTAATTATTACTTTTTTTTGTCGAAAAAGAATACAAGGACCTCAAGCTCAATTAAAAGTTATAGAAAAAAGGTCAAAGGAAAGAAAGGATCAATCTAATTGGTTTTTATATAATATTTTTTACAAATTCACAGTTTATATCATAAAAATATCTTAAACTTAGTCTTAAGAGAATTTTAATATTTCGACAATTTGAGCAATTGGCGCCGACATTGCCACAACCATTAACTGCCATCGCTTGGTTGGAATTTCTGACAGCAGAAACAATTAAAGTTTTGGGTGTATAGTAATAAGGGGAACTTGTTGTTGTTTCGACGTTAGTAGTTGTGACCACATTATCGATAGCAATTGTTCCACTATTTAGCTTGCTATGGCAGCAATTACTTTTATCATCATTATTTGTATTTTGAACTCTTGGAATTCTTTGTGGTTTAAATTTATGACAATTATAATTTAGCTCTTGTCGATTAAATTGCAATTGCTGTTCTGGTTCGGGCTGTTGTTGGTTTTGTTGCATATTACTTTCATGGAATATTTTTGTTTCCTTGGCTCTTTTTGTGTTTTTATGATAAATTTTTGAGTGAGCTTCATTCATCGACATTTCCGTTTCTATTGTGGTTGTTGACATTAATGGTCGTTTCGCTGCTGCTGCCGCTGACATGGCCATGGCGGATGACAAATGTTTATTGATCAATGCACAATATTGAACACATATTGCACATTGCTAGTGACAATGTTCGGTGACATCAACAATCACCGATTTCTTCCAACAGAATAAGAAATAACCAACACCGGCACCCAAAACAACCGCCATACAAAGCCAAACGTTGTAGGTCATGAAAATCAACATCAACAGGAATGATACGGTGACCTGCACTATGTGTAAAAACGTTTGGAAGAAATGATTGAAGGAAAACATGGTGGGACTGAAAATTGAAACGATGGGAAAAGAAGATTTATTAATTTAGGGAATACATTTTGTGCATTCATAAGGCACAAAAGAAGGACGAAAACAAATTTATAATTCATCAAAAAATTAAAAGTAATTTAATATAAATGTATACAAATATTTACATATACCATAGAGTAAATATGTAATAAAAATAACTTAAGCGCATATGTATGTACATATCATGATGCAACTAATTAGTTGTATCATGGTACATACGTTCATTGAATACAAACATTTTCTTAGCTGGGGGTCTCCACGCCAAATAAACTTGGCAATAATTATGTTCACAGCTGTCAAACTATATTGCCTACACCTTATGTTCACGTGTGGTCCACAAAAACATTTATTTGCGAAAAAGCTGTTCATAATTTCGGGAAATTATGTTGAACACTAACTTTAAATTTAAATTTTTAATTTAAATTTAATTTAAATTTTGTTGGTAATTTGTGTGAGAATTAACACTATTTTGTGACAGAAAAAATTTAAATAAATGTTGTAATTAAATAAACTAAAGTGTTTTTTAGTTCAAATAAATTTCTAAAGAAAATAAAAATTGGTGAAAAAAAAATAAATAAAATCCTAGAAGAACATAGAATTATATTTTTTATTTATGTCCAATACAGGATACGTGTTCTACCCTCTAAACAAATAAATTTGAACATGAACATATTTTTATTTTTATTCTGACCATGAAACAACTATAAGGTAACCTCCTCCCTACAATTTGTCATTCAGGAAAAAAAGCATGCAACTTGTTTTTGTACAAATTCTGAAAACTGTCAAAGAGACACTACTGCTACAAACTTTACAGAAGAGAGATGCACACAGTTTTCATTGGTTTGCTATCTCGTCTTGACTGCCTTTCATCTCTATATTCCCTTGACAGTTTTAAGTAGTCCGATGATTAACGGTTCAGCTGATGAGGCTTTTTTTTGAAAATAGAAGTAAAACGTTTTCAGCTTTTTGCCATAGATGTGTGGAATTCATCAAGAGGAAAGAAAATTATATTGATATTCGGCTCAATCCTAAATATTCTCATAGAATTTCATTTACAAGGAACATATTTTTTTTTCTCGCATAAAAAGATCAAGACGAATTTCCTGGAAACAAGAACGTCATCGCGTTTTGAAACGCAACCATTTTGCTTGCTGCCAATCAATTGTTTGTTTACCTTTTGGTAGATATTTTTTAATTTTTATTTTTCCAACTCTAGTTTCCTTGTTTTTTGTGTTGCTTTTGCAGTGACCAGGCAAATACAGATCCTATTAAAATTTCAGCACTCTAACGTTTACCATTCCGGGGAATGGCTGTAGTGACGGACGAACAGGCGGACACCGATGCAATACTGTTCCATTTGCACCCTATGAGTATAAGTATGAAACCCTAAACTTTCGTCTTGTTATCAATCAGGTTATATTAATTACATATAACATATAGCACATGATTCTTTTAAACTCCTGGGTATTTGCTTACAAATATCTCTACACAGAAACTCTAATATGAATTCAAATTGCTATGGTAATACCACAATTAATGTTCAGAGAATCGATTTCTTCCTACACAAAACGATCTAAAAAAAAAGGAAACACATTCACTAAATTACAATCACACAGTCACATAGCAGAGCATACTTTAAGTTGCAAAGAATTCCAATAAAGTTCATGCATATTTATAGGGGTGTGAATGTTGTGACGTTATAAAGAATTAGAGATAATAAACACACTAGTATACATATATTTAACTAAAACACTTGTTGCTGGCATTACAAAAAGGAAATAAAGAAAAAGAGGAATTATCACTGCTGTGGCAAATCTAATATACATACATACATACATACATATGTATGTACATGCAAACAAGTGCTGTTAAAAAAAAAAACTTTAACCAGTAACGTATGGAATCGTTGGTGGTTGGGAGATAACATTTTTGATAATAAACTAACCAATTCTTTTAATACATACAAAGATAATTTATTCTCGTTTTTATGTAACGCTTGGTACGGCAATTAGTTTTAACCTTAAAACTAAATTTGTTGTTCTTTCGCATGGAGCATCTTGATTTAATTTAGAAATTAAATTCGCTGGTTAGAAATTTATGCCAGACATAAATAAAATTGAAGAGGTATATAGCCAAGACATAACAATTGTTGGATAAGGGAATAATCAGGTAAGTACTAAAAATCATTTCACTTGAAATCATGTGATTTCCAAAAAAAAAAAAAAAAAAAAACCAAGAGCTGCTTTTTTGTGATTTTCCCCAGTTTGAGATGTTTAAAATCTTATTTAAGACTTCATTGATGGTATAGAATTTTGTTTAGCATCCCAGTAATGCTTATTTTAATTACATAAATCATGCGATATGAAATCACATGATTTTCAAAAACAAATTGTCTCGAAAAGCTGACATTTATGCGGCTCTTTTGTGATTTTCCCAAGGTTGAGATGTTTAAAATTTTATTTAAAAATTTACTGATAGTATAGAACTTTACTGATAGTACAGAAACCACACGATTTAAAACCACATGATTTCCAGAATGTTAATTTAAGGCTACTTTGTTGTTACGTCAGTTGGAAAAGGCGATGGACAACATTAATGACAACAAAATGATGTCATGCTATGCATAACCTGCGAAACGCTGACTCTATCACAAAGTATGCAGAGATGAAAGGCGGTCCGAAACGAGATAACAAATTAGTATGAACTCTGCGAATTTAGCTTCTGAAAATTCGCTAAAACTCATAGCAACAAACAGAGATTTTTAAAGAGTACACAACAATAACAGATGTTCTATCAGCTGATTTGGGCGATTCACTTTTTTCACCTCTGTGTACTGCGTGACTCTATTGAGAACTCTTTGTGGTGTGAACAGCTAATTTTGCATTTTGGAACTGTTAATTATCCTTCTAGAAGAATAATTTTATCTTTTGCATAAAATTTCTACAGCATAACTTTATTCTACAGTATAATATTTATGCAATTAATTTTTTTTACATATTTCCAGCCGTCTTTATTTTCTATTTTAAACCAATAAAAAATCTAAATGGCTCAATCGCAAGCGATATACATATGTACATAAATCGAAGAAATTCACCAGCGACCAAAACCAACAGATATTGTAAACACATATACAAATGTACCGGCATATTTTGACAAATAAACAAGTATTTCTACAGTCCAACCTAAATTAGCGCGTCAAGCGTATTATTGCCGTCTAAGCATACAAAATGGGTGGTTTACACCACAAAAATATGCTTGACGCGCTAATTTAGGTTGGCCTGTAAATATAAACACACTGCACAAAAAGCTTTTGGTTAATGGCGCGATTCACAAGTTTTTCTCATAGTCATAATGTAGGTACCACTAAGACCCACTTTAACACCCTAATTTAGGGTTGTCTATCCGTAGGATCTTATTTTTGCTAATAAAGTCTTCTGACCATACAACACATGCCGTGAATATCGGTGACATAAACCAAATAAAATACAAAATAAAATAATAGGTTTGCCATAACTCTTTTTACATAATTTTAAACATAAATTTCAATAATTAACCAAACAACATTATCTATATATACATATGTAACATACATAGACATTTTAGAGGGCACTTTACATTGTCAGATATTAGAGAAAATATATGTATGTACATGTTTGACAGCGACGAAGCTTGATGGCAACTTCAGCAATTATGATTTTTTTTTTTTGACGCTTTATAGCCAACACTCGTGCACGAGCATTTTTACAATGTAAAGCGCCCTTTTTGGATGTTATTTAAAAATATATTTTATGTTTATTAAAAGCACATTACATTGTCAAAATTGCACATCAACCATTGGGAGGCTTGATGGAAAATCAAATATTTATAATTTGTTGGGGCTTGACATCCAGCTGACACACAACAACAGCCTGCTATCAATTCTTTTTTTATATATAGTTAAATGAATTTGTAATAACAAAAGTCATATTTTCTTTTTATTAAATAATTTTCTGTATTTTGCTGATGTAGTGTTTTTTTTTTATCAAATTTGCCAAATACCAAGAAGTTAATAAACATAAAATATATTTTTATAAACAAGCTACTTTATGCTCTAAACTAATAATAAAAAAAATATTCAAAAATGAACTTAATTACATATGTATGTATTTACTTTAAGAATCAATTGAAATGTATTATTTTAGGTTCTATTTTTGGACCTCATTAATGTTTTCTATCTACATATATGTATGTCGCCGACATTTCGTTGATGCTACCTACTCAACTCATCAGCAGACTCGAAAAATCATAAAAGAATGTTTGAATCTCTACTACTTATTCCATAATTCCCATGAACAAACTGAGAATCAGAAATGTTCAAACAAACCTTTAATACAGAAAACATATTTTCATCTTGCAACAATTTAACTTTCTTTTTAACCCGGTGTATGGAAGTGTTAAGAAAAGTAAAAGTGTATGTTGGGTTTTAAACATTCTTTAAAGAAATTTTCCAGTCTACTGATGAGTTGATGAAATGTCAGCGGAAAGACAGAAAATATTAATAAGGTCTCTTTGTAGGCCTAAAATAATACAAATAAAAAATAATAATACAGGGTGTCCGGCGAAAAGGTATACTATTTTGGTTTGCCGCCATTTTGGTAGAGATTAGTCTTGACAGTTCATATTTGGCAGTCGTGAAGTGGAGACGTGGCAAATTTATTATGCAAAAATATTCGGTGAACCAAGGTGCTTTAATCGTTAAAACATTTTATCAAAATCAATCATCGATTACTG
The DNA here is from genome assembly GCA_963662145.1 of Sturmia bella. Taxonomy (NCBI): domain Eukaryota; kingdom Metazoa; phylum Arthropoda; class Insecta; order Diptera; family Tachinidae; genus Sturmia; species Sturmia bella. The sequence goes on along the minus strand of OY759170.1, from coordinate 9,283,402 downwards.
GGACAATGACAAGGTTACGTGAAATTTTTGGCAGAAACAAAGTGCCAACAAGACGCAATATTTATCATGCAGTAAATGATTTCGAAGAAAGAGTGCCTCATAACATACTATAAGGTCGGCTGAAAACTTTATTGATGCTCAAGAAAGTGTTTAAAACAAACCATCAAGCTCAATTCGATGCCGTGCTCAGTGGCTTGGTCTTCAAAGAACAACAATTTTGCCACAATTTTGCACATTTCGGCTCCCAGAATCGAATTTATTTTATTCCCCCAGAGAATCGTCATATAATTTTGCACAAAGATTTGCATGTGTATCCATTTAAGGTTCAGTTGACACAAGAGCTTTCACGCCGCCAATAGCATGCTACAGTTCGCCCCCTGACAACCCCGAATTTCATAAACAAATCATAATGGGTGGCGAGGCACATTTTCATTTGAATGGATGCGTGAATAAACAGAATAGTCGGTTCTGGGCAATAGAAAACCCTCAAATTATCCATCAGTCCTCTAGGCATCTATTGAGTGACAGTCTGCAGTGCAATTTAGTCAGGAGGCGTCATTGGACTTCTTTGAAACTGAAAACGGCACAACGGTAACTCTCAGTGGGGTGGAGCGATATCGTGATATGATGGAAAACCTTTTAACGCCACAACTGCACGGTTTGGGCTTGATTAACATGTCGCTGCCACATCGCATACAGAGGGGATTACAATGGAATTACTGTGAGACCTCCTTCAACCAGGTAATAAAAAAATGTGCTCAAAAGGGCTCGCATTTGTGAGGCGGACAATTATCTGATATTCTATTCCATACACATAATTGCCGACGTTAAATAAAACATTTATCCATACAAGATCCATTCTCTTTCATTTAATCAACAATTATAAGCAAACAAAGTAGTATACCTTCCCGACGGGCACCCTGTACTAAAAGCTTTTAATAAAATGTACGGCATCAAACACAGTTTTTCAGCAGAACTAATGTTTTAAATTGCATAAATTTCTAAAAAAAAATGAATTCAAGCCGCCATTTTTCTTTAGCAATAACTTCATAAAATGTATTTACAGTGTAGAGCGCATGTGGTACTACTTACGGTTGCTTATGCATGACTTCTCCAACATATCTAAAGTTGTAATAATTACAGATGAGACACAAATTTTACGATGTATGATGAAATAATAAGCGATGGTGGGGACAAATTCAACAGAAAAAAAATGTTTGTTAAAAGAGAGAGAGAGAGAGAGAGAAAAAACACAAAAACACATACAAAATTAACATTAAAATTGTAAATAGTTTTAACAAAACTCTTGTAAAAAGAAAGCTTTTGATTAAAACCAAACTTACTGAACGGGAGTAGCAGTGGGTTGTGCTTGAGGGAGTTGGCCAGCTTCGGGATTGGGTTGGGGACCAGTGACGGGACGATATTCTAACAAATTGTAGGTTTTCCAAAACAAAAACTCCCGATAATATTTGAGACCTTCATACAACAGAGCCATTATAAAAATCGCCAACATGGAACCCAATAAGCCACCAATACCGTCAATTTTCCACCAGTCGAACAAAATGGTTTCAGTGTAACCAAAATGGAACTACAAAAAAAAATTAAATAGAACATTTTTCTAATTTGCAAAAAAAAAAAAAAAAAAAAAAAACTAACGAACACTTACAGACATGGACATGGCATGATGCAGCATGCTCTCGCCGTGACTGGCGGCTGCGGCATGCTGGTGATACCCGCTGCTTGTGTCATGGTGTATGTGTACATCGGCGGGCATTTCTGTTGTCGTTGTTGTGGCTGACATTATTGCTGAGTGATCCATAGTGGCATGATCAAGATCATGCATTGCATGTTGATGTACTGAATGATCGGCTACAATAATTTGCAAGTTTTTTAAACAAATAAAAATTATTAAAACAAAAACATAAAACCTATAACAAGTCTGCAATGGAATGAGAGAATTTTATTTTTTCATAAAATATGACATTTTTATTGAATATGAAATAGTTTTGTTTAATGTAAAATTTTAAGGACGAGAAAAAAATAAACAGAATAAATTCATTTTTGAATCAAATTGTTATTTGCTATAAGCGTCAATTGAAATGTATTATTATTCTAGATCTAAATAGACCTTGCCAAGTTTTTTTTGTCTTTTTAAGCCGTCTCTATGCCACCGACATTTCATCGATTCTTCTCCACTCGTCTGTATAACAGGTGGGCCAAAAGAAGTCATCTGAATATGGGTTGTGGCTCGCACAGTGTGTGCCGTCGCTCCGTTTTGTTGGAACCACATGTCCTCCGGACCTAATTCGTTCAATTGCGGCAGAAAAAAACTCGTTAAAAAAATGGTCCGACGACTCTTCTAGCGTGACCAGTGCTAGAAGACAAGCAGTCACTTTGAGCGAGTGTAATGGCTCCTCGCGCATCACTCGTGGATTGTCTCGCGGTGCTCCAAAAGCGATAGTTTTGCTTGTTCATGTACCCGCTGAGGTGAAAATGAGCCTCATTATGATTTTTGTCGAAAAATCGTCCACTTTATCATTGCCACGATTGATTATACCGCGTTCTTGGGTAGTGTATCGCTCCATGGCCTGTTCACTTGTATTCTACAGCTGTCTAGTTCACAAATGTAAAAACAAATTGGACATTGGCCGCCCAATTTGCCCAGTAGGGTGATTTCTTTTGGCACACCTGTTAGATCTGATAGAATTGTGTCCTGTTTCAAAAAGTCGCATCCAAATGGCCACACTATTATACTTTTGTAAGCAACTTCGAATGGAAAAAAATAGCTTTTGGAAAATTTTCAAAAGATTAGCAAATCGGACAATTTTTGAGCACACCGGTCGTTTTTGGCAGATCATACGATTGAGTAGGATCGAGTATAACGGCCTTTGGGGGCCGTATAATACAAAAAAAAAATTTAATTTGTATACTTGGAAAATGATTTTTGTTGATATGCAGTGGTGGAGCTTTCTGTTTCCTCAAGCGAAAACCTATTGATGTCACAATATCGTTTGATAAATTGATCCACCCTAACATCCATAAATAAACTTATATGTTCGCAAACATATACATACATATTATTACAAATTTTAGTTAGTGGTGTGTTAAGGGTTAATCCAAGACAAGTCATTGATTAGTACAGCTATAAGCGACATCTGTGTTAAACGAAGGAAAAAACAGCGCACTAATATATCGCATGTAATTTAAATAACGGCCATCGATCGATTGGTCTCAAAGGATCTCGAAAATGCTGTCACATTTTAAGTTTTAGCACAAACGGTCTGGTCTTAGAACTTGCGAGATTAATTTGTCTATTGAGTCAAGAACAATAGTTATGCGGACTAAAAAATAATCTCGTGTATATTGGCTCATTGATAGCAGTCAATAATCATGGCGTACAAGTCATTAGTACGGGCATTAGGCATTGAAGACGGTTCTCGACTTGGAAATTTCTGGAAGTTAAGTTGGAATATAAATAGTGGCACGCATTTGCGTTTGAGAGGAGTCTCGCTTTAACTGTGTTGCCATCAACAATAAGCAGTGAGTCTGACTTTTACAGCAGTGGTGGAACAATGTGAAAAGTATCTTAATAAAGTTTGAACTGAACTGAAAGTGCTGTAAATGAAATAGCTGAGTGCGTTTTATTTTCATATGCCATTAAAAAAGCCCGCAAATGCGCATCCTAGCAATATGTAGTTGAAAGCATATCTTTGTTGTTCTTTTAACGACTCACCATGATTCTCCAATGTATGTTGTGAATGATCCATAATTAAAGGAACTCGTTTTTATTGTGTATTTCAATTGCAGTTTTATTTGATTTCCTGGAAATAAAAATTAAGAAAAACAAACAGAACATATTAATTATTTGTTTTTTTTTTATTACACTTGATTGATTTTCATCATAATTTGCATAAAAATGTATGCGACATTAAAAATACTTGACTATAAAAAAATATTATACCAGAGTTATTAAAGCGTAATGTAATTTTTAATTTATATCTTTTGGTCTAAAACGAAAAACCCCCATTAATGAAAAAAACTAAAGTGATTTTTTTTTCCATTTTAGTTTCAATAATTCGCTGCTGCTACTAATTAAACATACACTTTAAGAGTCATCCCTTCTGTAAATAGTTCTTAATGAAGTGAAGCGGTAATTAAAATTAAGAATATTTGCTTTTAAATGTTGTTCAAAACAATACAAATCCTGTAAAAAGGCGTTTAAATTACTTGGTGATCTGTAGAGAAAGACAGTTTTCATTACACAAGAAGCAAATATTAAATTAATTTTTGTACAAAAAATTCACTTGTTTTTGTTTATTAATTCAGGTCCAAAAATGAACCTTTTCAAAAAATATTTGCTGTATTCTTCAGCTGTCTATATGCCGACGACATTTCGTTGGTGCAAATCAACTCATCAGCAGACTTGAAAAATTCTTAAAAGTTTGTTTGAAACTTAACTACTTATTCCATAATTCCCATGAACAAAATGAGAATCAGAAATAGACAGCTGAAGAATACAGCAAATATTTTTTGAAAAGGTTCATTTTTGGACCTGAATTAATACATTTCAATTGGCTCTTAAAGCAAATAAATAATTAAGTTCATATTTGTTGTTTTATTTGTTTATATTATTTGTTGCGAAACGATAAAATTGTTTTCTGTATTAAAGTTTGGTTTGAACATTTTTTATTATCATTATTACTAGTTAGAATTAATGGGGGACATTTTTATAACAAATTTTTCGAAGGAGGAGAGAAAAAAAAAATAATTAAAAAAATTTTCAAAGCGGCAACACTTTTGCACTCTATAACACAATAAATAAACATGTTAGAAAAATATGTTTTTGGCATAAACATTTGTGTTTACTAGAAATAAAGTTTTACAAAATATCAAGTTATACCGACAAAAAAATCTACGATGGTCCGCTTCACAAATAATACCCCAGTACCGGGTAGAGCGAGCGAACGTTTTCACTATCATTTTCTTACGTCTACATGACACTACAAGTTTTTTGAGAGCAGTGAAACTATAATGTATGTAGCAGGAAAATACACAATGTGAAAAGAGTTCAATTATACCAATGTACATAAATACCAAGAGTGTTGCTAAGTTAGCGGTTTTCGAACCAGTTCAGGGACTTAAGCCAAAATTCTTTTTTTTTTGCTCCTTTGATCTTTCCAAACTTCAGAATTTCAAGAGTGTACCAGATCATCTGACTGATCGTTTGTATTCGATTTTCAGAACCTTTTAGAATTTTTGGGCTGCTTGGCCCTTTGGCCCGCAGATACAGAATTAAAGATGTTGTTCGTTTTTATAGCTTTTTGCGCCTTAAAGGTTTAAAAGGTAAAAAAATTGCGTAATTCATTCGAAATTTTTTTCTTAGGAATATAATACTTTATTTTTTTAATGATTTATTATATTCTAATGCATATTTTTTTTTTTTTACTACTACCACCCGTCTCTGCAATTCAAAAAAGAGGGCAAACTTTAGTATAAGGAGTCAGGCTTTGAAAGAAATGAGTTTCATAGGTTTGTAGAGGGGGTTGTAGACCTCTCAAAACTGAAGTCAAAGTGTGCCGGAGGCTTCTAGTTTGTTAATAATTCGATGTTAAAGTTGCGGAATTTACTAAGGGAAATATGAAAATATTGGTAAAACAGAGTTGCCAGAGGTGAGTTTTTGCAAATTTTTATTTTTTTTTTTTTTAATTCAGTTCATAAGTTTTTTGCTAAGTATGTAAAACTTGTTCTTGACAACCGGCCGTCCCTGCCGACCCTGAGGAATTTTCTCCTACAAGGTACAACCAACACCGGCTTCGCGTACATCTGTCAGCACACTGTTTCATTTTACGGGAATTGCCACCATTATACTAACACCGACACAAAAAGAAATCTTTTAGGGTTGTCCACTTCACAAATAATATCGCATATAGAGTGCACTAGTGTGAGAAAAATTTACTTGTATTTGGAACACCTTAAAAATCTGCATGTGTACAAATATTATATACACTGCATCAAAATATGTACATGCGATGTATAATTAAGCTAAGAAAAAAAAAATAATAATAATTTCAATCGATGCCATTATAATTACTTTCAACAAAAAAAAAAAAAGTCGCGCAATTCCCAGAATTCATTTCATTAAAAACAAGAGAAATTATCAAATTCACAAAAAATTTGACCAGCATAAAATTATAAATACATATGTATATAAAATGAAATAACATTTTGCAGTATTGATTAATTACTGGTAAAATATTGCAAAAACAAAAAATCACAATGCGACATCATTTCAATCATGTGTTAACAATTTTAACAAAACAACAACAAATTTTTTGGGAAGAAAATCATAAATAAAAAAAAATTTTATGTTTGCAAATAAAGCGAATATTAAATTCATTTTCGTTAGAACACTTTTTTGAATTCTCATTATTTTCAGCAAAATAATGGAATAAGAAGTAAAGAGACAAATTCATGATAAATGAACAAAAGGTTGGCGGCAAATAGACAGACGTGTTTAGATTTGCGTCGGCACAATCAGCCATGTGCAAATCGCCAAAATGTTGCGTTTACGACTTGAAGGCACAAAATTGGGGTGCTGGAGAACTTGGAATCACAAAAAAAAAAACTCGTCCGCTTTGTCATAGACACGACTATTCCCGAGTTCTTGGGAAGTGTATCGCTCCATGGCTTGTTCACTTGCATTCTCCAATAGGGTGATTTTTTTTTTTTTTTGGCCCACCGTGTATATATGTATGTGAAGAAGCAATGCGTCCTGAAAAAGGCTTTGCATGATGTGGATTACGATCCGGTGGCCTCAATGGAATATACTTTTTCAAAGATGAAAGGGAGGAAGAAACGTTATCTAGCGCGAATTACAAATCTTTTTTCCCCCCCAAACTGGCAGGGTTGGACTTGGCTGACATTTGGTTTCAATAAGACAGTGCTGCAAATCACATCGCGTGTCACACAGGGGCCCAATTGTGAGGCGAGTTTGATAAATAGTTTTATTTCAGGTTTGAGACCGGTCATTGGGCTGCCTAAATCGTGCAATTTAACGCAGAAACCTGATTTCAACAGCCCACAGATAGACATGGCTTAATCGACTTATCTAGTGATACTGAGCCATACTATATACATACATACATATATACTTCATAGAGTTGGAAAAAAAACGAGAATCTTATATGCTATACCCTTAACACTTGTTGTGAATTGTATAATAAAAAAATGGTCTAACAACTTTTTGATCTGAAAGAGAGAAAAACCACTGTTACAGTTTCAAGTGAAAGAAATTTTTCATAATTAAAGAAAATGCTCAAAAAAAAAAAATGATAACCAAACTCCATTGCAAGGATTTATCTCGTTTTTGATTTTAACCATTTAAGCAATTAACTTGGGCAATAAAAAAAAAAAAAATTAACGTCAACGTTTAGGGCTCAAAATACAGTCTGTTAAATCTTCAGTCTAAACATGTTCAATTTGTGACACCATATGCAATTAAACGTTATCAAATGTTTTAATTATACCACATCTCATTTGCATCCCTCTCTCTCTATCTCTCTCTCTTTTTTTTTTTTGTAATTCCAACATCCTTCAGAGCATTGCCATACAATGCCTTGAAAGTCAAGTTCAATGAAGTTACATGGTCGGTCTCTTGATGTGAATGTTGGCAAGTAAAAATTGTGGTTTTGAGACCCTGTGTACACCCTCAATGCAAAGATAAAACAAGAGAAAAATGTGTACAATAACAGGTAAGCAATTTCACAGTTTGTAGGCAACAAACAAATAAACACACAAACATACAAATATCCCGGTAGCAGGCAATCTAAAAGTTTAGTTTTTTTCCACCTCCAAATGTGTGCGAATTTGGCGACATTGGCACTATCACCCTTAAATGAGAGGGTGAGCTTTAGAGAGACTATTTAGCATAAGAAATTTTAGTAAATGGAAAATCAATGGAAATATATTTATTCCACGGCGTTTAATTCGTTCAGGACAATGATATTGAAGTTTCTAGCAGGCAAATTGCCAGCACAGATACGGAAAAGCAAAATGTTAAATTTGTTATAGGTTTAATTAAATCAGTAAAGGGCACACGCGAAGAAAAAATATGGTAGACGTAACAATATTCGAAGAGAAACATATTATTGTTGAAATATATGGTTACAGGCTAATCAAAAATGAACTTGCTTTAGGAGCCAATTGAAATGTGTTAGTTCAGTTCCAATAATAGACCTTATAATAATAGCAATATTTGGTTACCCTCTGATAGATCCAAAGTACTATGTTTGTCACAAGTTTTTTCAAATGTACATATATAACCATATTTCAATTTTCATGGATGGTGAGAACAAAATGATCAACATGTAACAAAAACTGTAGTTACGGTGACCAAAAATTGTTTACGGCATTTTGAATAAAAAATATCTCGTTTGTCACAACCTTTCGAATCGTTATAGACAACATAATATTGTTGTCGCAACCATATTGCAAAATGTTTGCGGTGAAAGAAAAATATTTTTTTATTTGTTATGAAACATTCTTCATTAATAATTCCCATATTTCTATTTTCAACTGATATCAACAAAATTCTGTTTGTCAGAAAACAGAACTGGGCCATAACTATAGACAGTAAACTTTTTGTCTACTATAGACAAGAAAAAGCCGAGTTTACCCGCAGTTAATGTACAAATTTCGCCATTCGTTATATCGGATATTCGTCAAACTGAGCATTCGCTATACCGGACTTTGACTGTACAGTCAAAGCCCGGTTTAACGAATGATATAATGTTCAGACCTTTCGTTATTCCGAGATATTCGTTATATCGAACAGTAATTTTTTATCTTAAAATTTTATAAAAGACGGTGGTCCGCAGTTTTAAAAACATCAAAATTTAATTGTAATGACAACTCAGTGTAGAAATAAAACTTTAATTGATATTTTAACGTTCATTTAAGAATTGTTTTTATTTCTAATATGTAAATTCATTAAAAATCATAAATGTACATAGAGGCATGTACATATTTAGCTATGTTTGGATGCTATTAACATGTGTAGGTTTATCATTACATTTCATTCATATTATTCATTTCTTAAGAAATCGACATCTCGTTTTCACAATGAACCAAATAAAACTACTAAAATTTTAACGAAAAAAGCAACGCATCACACGTGTTCTTTCAATCCAAAGAAAGAAGCCAAAAACACACACAATCCAACGGTATTTGCATATATGGTTTCGAATATTTGTCAAATTACAACTTATACGGGAAAGTGCCGGCAAATCTGCAAATGCAGGTCGTTTTGTGGTCTTCTTCTCTAAATATTTCCGTTTTCAAATTTTGTGAGGAAGAAGTATTTTAGAAAATACAGTAGAAACAAGTTGTGCCTCCGTGGGGAGGGGTTTTCTATACAGTTTTTTGGTTTTGAATATTTGTCAAATTACAACTTATACGGGAAAGTGTCGGCAAATCTGCAAATGCAGATTTGTAACGATTTTTTAACTGTATTTTGCTTTGCCGTTCGTTAAATCGAGATTTATTTTTTTTTTGTCATTCGCTACATAAGACAGTTAATGTAAAAATTTCGCCATTCGTTATATCCGATATTCGTTAAACTGAGTATTCGCTATACCGGGCTTTGACTGTATTTGTATGGGTGTTTACATTTATACATAATTTTTGAGAGTCATCTTATTAGAGATGGGATTTTACTTAAATTTGTAAATGGTTGTATGATAAATATTTTGGCATTTTCGATAAATGGTCCAACTTAAAGCCAACTTTATTTTTGACTATAGTTAACAAAAGTTAGCAACACTTTTTGAAATTTAAGTTGCTTCTCAAAAGAATAGACTTTAGTGTTTGACTATACGAGTAGTTAATACGAGTAGCCCTATGAATTTAAGCAAATTTACTTCCTAACCCCAAGCTGGCCCAGCCATTAGAAATTCTGATATCAGATCTTAAGCCTGTTAGTATTTCAAATTAAACGCTTAGCACCAGGGGGTTAAAAAAAATCTTTCTTCTGTGTAGAAAGATGTGTATAACAATTTTGAATGTAGCAATTATCTATGTATTTGGAAAATTGAGCAGCAACTGCGAAGCGTGATTTTTCACTAACACACAAAATATCGTTCTGTAGTTTAAACTACAGCTGCAACATTTTCCTAAGTATGGACTAAATGTAGTCTAATTAGCCACTTATCATTTGAGCTGTTAAATATTTGTAGATGAAATTCTCTCCCTCTCTCTCTCTCTAAAACTCTACATTAAATGATTTTTATTTATTTACTGCTTTCATATCCGAACACGTCCTTGATTTCACAAGTATTAATTAGACATATTAAAATGAATTTATTAGCAAACAAGCCGACAAATCGTTGTCTATGGATACCAATATTAAATACCTTAATTTTGTTAAGTCAATTATGCGTGCAAGATTGTTAAATTTACATAACATCGAGAAGAGTGAAACATATACATATGTACATACATATATAAACATGTTTATACAGGTATGTATGTGTGTAAATAAATAGATATGAGTGTACTCTGTATGTGTGTAGATTTGCATGCTCTACAAAACGTGCTCAAGCATGAATCCTTTTTTCATTTGCGTCACATTTAATCTGCAAAAACGAATTAGGGCCAACCTGACAGCAGAGAAGGAAGGTGCATTTGTGATGGCGGCTTAGACTTAGACCGCTAATCGTTTCACGATGCCACTCGACATCGCTGGCTTGCACAAAAAACACAGAAAATAATAAAAACAACATTTTAACCCCCTAATTCATAAAAATTATTACAGGCTTATAAGACTGTTATTTGACATATTTGTATGGGAAATCTGTCAAATAAGAGCTTTATAAACCTGTTATAATTTTTATGAATTAGACGGTAAATATGTATGTTATTGTTTTACATGTGTCTAAGCGAGTGACAGCTGTGGCAAGAAATTGGCTTTTTGCCTAACCGAACCTGACGGTGGTTCAAACCACTAGTGAAGAATGTGACTCTACACCAAAGCCCCTGCATGTCTGCTAAAGCATACCAGCATACTATTTTATAACGATTTTAAAAGTGTTTAACTTGTCGCCAAGTATTGCGTTTTGCACTAACGTTTATATGATTCATTAACTACCTTTTAACACCCATGGGTGCATGTCAAAATAATTTTAAAATACGTGGCAGCTTCGTCGAAAAAGAATACAAAAAATAAACAAAACAAAAATTGTCTAATCATTCCATTATGCGCCAAATAAGAAAACTGAAGCAATATTTATTAATTTTTGGACGTGTATATTTAATAAAGAAAGTTGAAATTCTAATCTTCGGATAAATCGTTAAGCCAAATATTCAAAATTCATTTCAATAAAAATTTTAAGATTAAAATAAACACCAAAAAATTAAATTGGCTTTAAACTAACACCAATCAGCCGGCTGATTTTAAACGCCTGCGAATGTTTTTATATAGTGTTGCTGACTACCAAAAGCGCTAATTTATATGTTAAGTTATTTAAACGATTTTATTAGCGTTAAAATTTTTGCCTCAAATGCTTCAAAAATCAGTGTAGATTTACATTCAAGTTTTTACATTTGTAAGCTAGACAGCTGTAGAATACAAGTGAACAAGCCATGAAGCGATAAACTCCCCAACAACGCGGAGTAATCAATCGTGGCCATGATGAAGTGGGCAAAATCATAATGAGCGATTTTGCTTTGACGTTGCAAGCACTTTGCGAATCTATTGTGCAACATATTATTGCACGCAATTATATAAATACCTTTAAGTATCAAATAATATCATAAATCTTAGCAAAAAGAAAAAATTTGTATGAACGATGGAATAAGGAAAAGAAATATTTTTATACAAAAAGAAAATAATTTTTGTAATTTTAACACGTTTTAAAGCTCTATTTATAGAATAAAAGAGCAATTAAAAGAATAGAAATAAGAATATGCTCACAGACTGAATACAAAATATGTTGGTTGCATGTGGGCACCAGAGCACTGCAACGACAATTAAAATTATAAACTAAAATTATTTTATTTTTTCGAGGTTTAGGTCTACTTTATTTATTAGTTTAGATGCCCATATTTCGCTCTCCTGCGTAGAGCTTCTTGAGGGCAATAATGTAATATTTCAAAAAAAAAATTTAGTTTTGTTTTTTTAACAACAAAAATAGCAAACAATTAATTGGATATTGGCGAGGGATGCAATTAGTCATGGCCTGAGTTCGAAACAAATTTGGATGCTGAAAACAACCTGGTAGTTGTGCAACAGCCATGGCATGCTCCCCTCAGCCAGCAAGTCTTCAACTTTACTTTCATTTCTTCTTTAGAAATGTTGATTACTCCAGTTTTATCACAAAAATCGAACTCAAGTCCGATAAAATTATTAACAATTGTTTTTCAAAAATTTCATACAAAAAATTAAATTTTTTTCTGCGGTTTTTTGTCTATAGCTCAGTTATTTACGAACTGATTTTACTGAATTGCAATAGCAAGTACTTGACACGATGTACAAATAGTTTTAGCATCAACAATTTTCAGAGTAGTTTTCTCAGAAACTTGATTTCAACAGCCTGCAGACGGACGGCCATCACTTAATAGACTTTTCTATCGAGAATATATGTATGTACTTAACGGGGTTGTAAAATTGAGGAAATCACAAATGGAACGACAAACTTATATTTGAATATAAAACAATATTTTTTTCGAACACATCGTACCATGGAGCTCCTCTAAATTAAGAAATAAAAAAATCGAAATTCTGACACGTCGAACATGATTTTTTTTTTTAAATGTTGTGGTGGAAACTTTTTTTCCTCAAGCCAAAAACTATCGATAATTTAATGGTACAATATTGACAAATTTTTGTAAAATCGTAAATGCTTGCGCTGTACTAGTGCAATTCTCTGGTACATACTTCATATATTGTTTAAATAAAATTCGCAACTACACTTTTTCCTTGCTGTAAACTAATTCAAATTTCCATCTTTTATGTAATTTGTTGGAAACACATGCATGCATGTGTCTCCTTTAAATCTTCTGACAAGTAGCTTTTGTAAAATATTGTAAAAATTTGTTATTAAATAAGAAACTCTAAAAGAAAATTAGAGATTATTTTCAATAGAATCGTGTTTAAGATTAAATCAACTTTATTCTTTGTAAATTGTTCATTTCATAACAAACTTTTATTTAAGGATGTATGTACGTATGTATGCATGTGTAACTTTCCTTTTATAACATTGTAGTGTGTCAATGTGTGTGTGTGTGTGTGTGCGTGTGTGTGTTTGTGTCAAACGTGAGTAAAATTTAATAAGTTGATGAAAATAAAAATATAATTAACACAAACATGAAATTGATAAATTCTAAAGGAATAAATAAGAAAATAAAAGATGTTGTAGCACAATTCCATTCACCTTTATATAATTAAAACAAGGACTGTAGCTAAAATTTTCCAAGTCAAGTCGTTTTCTCAGAAACTTAACTTCAACAGCCTGCAGACGGACGGACAGACCGACTTTGCTAAACTGATACTGATCCAAAATATATGTATGCACTTCATGGGATCGAAAATTAAAATTGAGGAATTTACAAATGGAACGACAAACCTTAACACTTGTTGTCAAGGGTACACAAGAGAATTTACTTGAAAGTTCGAAAAATTCGAAAGCTCTCTTTCTCTATTAAAATTAAGAAAAAATATGTATGTATGCCTGTAAAAATAATGTATACGAGTTAACTTAAAACACTTAAAACCGCTTTTGTTTAAGACATTTCACTTTCTATTTCCCATTAAAGTTTTAAAAACCTTTAACCCCAAACCAGGTCAAAGTGAACATTGAAAAGTATGCACGTGTGTTAAACAAAGCCAAGGAAACAATGCGAATTTATGGTTATTAATAATGTTGGCCACGGCTCACTAATAGAAAAAATGGAAGCCAACAGTTTTGCATTCAAAACCCAACAACATAAATATTCAAATAAATTGTAGTGAAAGGAATATTTATAACAAATCATTTAGATTGGTGCGTAGCCTATTCCTAATAGACTACGCACCAATCTGATTATTTTTTTATTTTCTAGGTAACATTTATTTTCTGGGTATTCATCAACTGATACCCAACTCTACGATACGATTTCACTAATTCCACCAGTACTCGTTGATCGGGGCGAATTCATTACCAATGATGATTATTTTTATGCTTTTTGGATTTTAGCATTTATTTCTCCCGCCATTTTACTCTAAATTAATTGTATAATAATTATTTTAGCTCCGAAAAAATACTTTATTAATATTTTCTGTCTTTTTAAGCCGTCTGCCTATATGCCGCCAACATGTTTCAACATTTCCGATTCTCATTTTGTTCATGGGAATTTTGGAATAAGCAGTTGAGTTTCAAACATTTTTTTAAGAATTTTTCGAGACTACTGATCAGTTGAGCAGCATCAACGAAATGTCGACGGCATATGGACGGCTGAAAAAGACAATAAACATTAATAAGGTCTAAAATAATACATTTCAATTGGCTCTAAAGCAAATAAATAATTAAGTTTATTCAGATATAAACCTAATTATATATTTTTTGCTTTAACAACCAATTGAAATGTATTAATTTAGATCCAAACATTTTTAAAAAGGTTCATTTTTGGACTTAAATTAATTAAATTTATTTCTAAATATTTTTTTTTTTTTTGGAAAATGTTAGACTGCGAAAATGATTTTAAATTAATTATTTGTATTTGAAGTGGTTTTTATAATTACTTTTCATAACATATTTTAATAAAAATAATTTTATTGAAATAAAATTTTCCCATGGCGAATTCATTAGCAAACTGCATGTGCCCAGACGAATTCATAACAGGAGCGTGAGCTAGAATTCACTGCAAACTTACAAATTAATACAAGCATGTTGTTAGTGTGAATAGTTCTTCGCCAGGCGAATCAACTACAGGTGGTCTCCATTAAATTCGCTTAAACATTTTCTCTAGAGTTGCCATACGTTCGTTTCCAATCGTGGAAAAATGTTGAAGCGAATTGGGATGCGGGCACCTGTAATGGATTCGCCTTGCGTTTTACAAGCCAAAAATTAAAAAAAAAAATAATAATCACCTGTGCTGTTAAGTTCATCTTGCAATGAATTCGCCTTGGGCATGTGCTAATTTATATGACACGGCGAATTGCTTTCACCTAGTGTGAAGTCGCATCTGCATGCAGGTGCCTGCTCATAATAACACCAACAAATAAGATTTCATTTCGCAAAAACTACTTAAGACCAGTTGAAAAAAGGATTTAGGATGATTTCAACAAAATTTATTTTTATAATAACTCAATGATTTGTATAAATTTTCTTTCAAACATATCAAAAGAATACTTTTTATATTTTATTTAATTTTGGCTTACTTTATGCAGAAAAAGGATACTTGTATACGAAAAATGTTTGTTTTGTTTTCATTGCTTAAAAATTAAAGAAGAAAAAATAAATAAATAATTTTATTTGAGTTCTCTTCAAATAAATTTGCATAAGTTTTAGCAAGAAAAAAAGTTTTATTATATTTTGCTGACAGTAAAAAAAATAAAAAGAGGAACTTTTTGTGGATGGCGTTGGAATGTAAGAAGGATAAGACTTGAAAATTTTCTCACGTCATGCTAAAGCTGAAAAGTAACTGACAAAACAATATTATTTCCAGCTAAAACCATAACAAAAGTTGCTTGTTGATACTTTTTCAAGAACAACCTAATGCATACATATGTATGTATATGTATGTATGTAATGGGTGATTTTTCAAGAACTTTGAAAAACAAATTACATCATTGTGTTTTTCTGTTGATTGATTGTTGATTTCATATTCTCTCGCCAACATTCTATTGATTTCCAATTGATTTTTGTATTTGTTGCTATTGTATCAGTGATGACAATGCTAGAGTTAAATTAATGCTTAAAAATCTCTAAGCACAGCGGTAGCTTTTGTATCAGTGATGACAACGTGCCTAGCAACTTTTAAGCATTAATTTAACTTTGTAGTGGCTGGGCACGCTGCAAAGGCTGCTGAAGTCCGACCGTATTGTAAACCTCATCAGAAAAGATATTGGACTATTTTGCACGTCCAATGAGGGGGGTCACTGTAAGCGAAATTAACATTTCGAAAAACTGAAATTGTTGAATACTGTTTCCTGCAGATTATGTAGTGAGGAGAAGGAAACGACGAAACACATTCTTTCCAAATGTCCCACTGTGTATAGACGCAGAAATACATATGTAACTGCGTGTGGAATTGTTGGACCCCAGGGATCTTGGTGAAATCAAACCTACGGCCGTAACTAGATTTGCTAATAGGTATCGGTTTATAGGGAACAAGGGCTAAATAAAAAAACTTTTTTTTTTTTATTCAGTTGCACAATTGGCCCCAAATGATAATAATAATAAAGAAAACGTATAACAAACAACTCGCAGCAAAAATATTGAAGAGATTTGGCACCCGGCCTTAGCAATAACATGTTACACGAAAACAGCTGATGTGCCAAAAACAGTGTTGCCATAAAGAAAATTGTTATAACAAAAAAAAAGAAATGCGGTCGGGGGACCCCCGTTAGGAACGAAGTTCATTACGTTTTTTCTTCATCTTCGAATGCAATACAAGGTGAAATCTGTATGTTTTATTTTGTGTTGTTTTTGAAATTTTTAAATTTTATATGCTTCTTAAAAGTTTTGGAACGTTTTATTTTTTTACTTTTGACACATGCAGTATTTTTTTTGTCAATCTGCTACAAAACGAAGAAAATTTTTCAATATTGCTGTTTTTTGTTGTGACATACTTTACTTTAGCGACATCTATCAACTGATAGTGTCCGTTTTCACAACTAATTAAAATTTATTGGTACACAATTGTTTGTCGACAGATACACCAATACATATAAACAGCTCACACGCTTTCGTGACGATTTCCACTAATTTGCACTACCAGCAAGCCGCGTTCGTTCCAAAAATCAACCGTTATAGCTATAGAGTTGGGGGTCCAAATAATAAAAGTAGTGAGACGTAATATCTTTAGGTGTTGCTGTCCCAATAGTTTACATATGTATTTGAAACATTTTAGTCACTGTATTACCATTACCAACACATAATTTTCTTTTTATTTTCAACCAGAAAGTTCCATTAAAAACAAAAATTTTTTTTTTTTAATTTCGAAATAAACAAATTTAATTAAACAGTTTCTTTTGTTATGCTGATTAAAGAGATAAGGTTATTGTTTAATTTTTTGTACTTAATAGATTTTTTGCTAAAACCACAACTGTTGGCTCCTTCTAATGCAACCTTGAACTTTTCCTTTATTTGCTAATTATTTAAAGTATTCAAACTGGTTAATTTTTTCCTCCCCAAGTCAAGCTAAAAATTACGAATAAATTAATTTACTTAAAATATATATCTATGTATGTATGTATATGTATGAAATATTATCTAAGCCACAAACTTAATGCAATACAAATTTGATAAAGTAGAAAAATGCAGATAAGCAGACATTCATGTTTACTTTTCTTTTCTTCAAGAAAAAAAAAAAATCAATTATTGTTTGTGGCAAATAGTTTGAGGAGGGAACAATTTGAACCGCAATTATTTATTAAACAGCCGAACTTATAGCTACATATGTATGTATATATGTACATGAATATGTGAAACATTTTAATTTATTAAACAGCAAGATATGTAACAATATGTCACCACAATGAACAAAAAAAGCCATGCATTTATTATAACAACTGGAATTGAATACAATGACAGACGACTTGCTTGTTCAAGATAATTATCTACTTATTGTGTTGTATGTGCTAAAGTTGTGCTGCATTAAGCATTAAGATTGTTGTCTCAAATATGAATGAACATTAAAAACCGCATCAAGCCAGGAAACAAAGATAACTGACAAAATATTGTACACGTTGTTGGCCTTCATATTACATCGTCTGTACAGACAGACACCTGTACAAACATGCATAAATATTTCAAACTATTGTTGAAGTAA
Source organism: Sturmia bella (assembly GCA_963662145.1). Taxonomy (NCBI): domain Eukaryota; kingdom Metazoa; phylum Arthropoda; class Insecta; order Diptera; family Tachinidae; genus Sturmia; species Sturmia bella. The sequence goes on along the minus strand of OY759170.1, from coordinate 9,265,375 downwards.
AATTTCAAAAATGCTCAACTGAATATTTAGGAATATTTAAGAAACAATTTTTAGGTGCTGATGAGCGTTGTGGTGGCATGTTCCCCCCCCCCCCACAAGTCTTCATCTTAACTTTTCTTGTCTTCACAAGAAAAAAAATCTTTCTCAATTCTGGGAGAAATAAAAATCGAACGAACGAAAGTATCTAGTATTGTTTTTTTAAATAAATGTTTACTTGCGAGTACCACACTTGTCAAAGTTTGTTTACATTTCCAGAGCGTCATTTGTTATTTATATATTTACTATCTGTATCTTGCCTCTCAGGAATGATTAATTTAGCACTCTAAAAAAAACATTTACCATTACCATGATTTTCGTAATATTAACGATACAAGAAAATGTAGGGAAACATGCTCTAAAAATGGTTCATTCCATTAATGTAACATTCGTCGCTATAATGAATTTCTTCATTGCTTTAATGAAATATTTCATTGCATTAATGAAGCATAACCTACGTGATGGTTTCGTTTCTGCTACCAAGCGTTTTTCTTTCAGTGCAGTAACAGTGACTTGTATCTACAAATCTAGTCTGTTTTTAGCCGCACAAAAGTACCCACAAATGCCATTATTGTAGAATTACACAGGTCTGTACAACCTGCCACTGGATTTGCTAGCATTCATTTTATGCACTTTTTAATCTTTTCTAAGCTTAAACAATTTTTGCTCTTATGCATGAAATATGTAGATTGTTAAGAATGGATTACACTGCTTAATTAAAATAAATTAGCACCATTAAAAAAAAAATAAAAAGAAAACAAAAATTTGCAGGATTAAGTGTGAATGTGAAAAAAGAGATGTGATGTGACAAATATTAAAAAAAAGTCACAATTCAACTGGAAGCAAACGAAACTAAAAATCTATTGAAAACCACTCACTCACTGCAAAGCAAAATTACTATTATAATGATAATGTTGTTGTTAAGAGTTTTAATTAAATTCTATATGAAATGTGTCGCTAAGTTACCGTTTTTGGAACTTTTAGTTGAGATTTTTTTTTCGTTTACTCGTTTTCAGGTTTGATTTTGTAGAGTGTAGGAGCGAAATACACACATAAGCAATTATGCGTGTATTATACACACACACACACATTTGTGTAATTCAACTAAATTAATAATGAATGAATCAATCAATTGCCATGTGATAAATTTAAGAATAATTTTTGAGCGGCTAAAATTGTGGCAAAAACAAATTGACTGCCTTTAGCAAATTATTCAATATTTAAATTAAATTTTTTAAAATAATTTCGTAATATTTTCTGCGATAATCAGTCATACAATTGCTTTGTTAAACACTGAATAATTATAATTTGTGTTTTTACAAATGCTAAATACATATTAAGGTGGGATCATACGATTGCCGCAATGCACCAATTTTTGCTACATTTTGTATGCCAATCGTGTGATAGAACAATTTATTGGCTCATGCGGCAACCAAAACGAATGTTTTTCCTATTTGTCCCAATCAAATACAACCCTGATGCGACAACCGTGTGAACACTTGACATACAACTAATCACCAATAAAAATTCTAAAAATGCATACATACATATGTATACATTTATTTAGTTTCAAACTTATTTAAACGCGTCTTCCAAACATGATTTCTGCTTTTCAATCAGTAAAATTCAATTGTTGTTACTATTAATTTTTTGCTTTTTCAGCCCGCACAACATTATAATAATAGCCGAAGCAATTTTCTCTCTTTTTAATGAACAAACCATATTTTTAACATTTAATTCATTTTTTTTTTTTTTTTTGGAAAACAAAGTTTGTCATCAGCTACAACAGCTGTTTCTCAGAGTTGCCGTATAATATAACAATCGTGTGACTATAATGCGGCAATTATTGGTACTAAATTGTTTTGCGGCAATTTGCGACAATAAAATTTCAGTAAAATGTTACAATCATGTGATTGCAGAGAATTTGATTGGGACAAATTTTTTATTATGCTCCAATTCAGCCCAATAAAAATTGTGTAAAATTGGTGCATTGCGGCAATCGTGTGATCCCACCTTTAGAAAATCACTTGAGACCCACGAATGACTGAAAATCGTTTCAACACTTTCTTTCTACTGGCGATAAAATAACAACAACAACACACACACATGTGCCCGTAGAGTAGTCAACTGTAGGACTAACCCTTCATAATTCTTTTTTCTCCCCACTATTTTTGGCCAGCACACCGACCCTGTACCACCCACGCCTGCTTAGAAGGGTCCCCATAAAAACATTAAAATCAGACGCCTCAAAAATTATTAGCTTTTTTGATACAATGTGGCATTGGAACTCTTTTTCTTCATGCCAAAAGCTACCGGAAAATCGATGCCTTAAAATGGTAATCACACACCAGTGATGCCAATTGGAGGGATTTTTCCCTTTTTGTAGGGATTTTTCTCAAAAATTTCACACGTAGGGAAAAAGGGAAAGATTTCTTACTTTTGTTGAATTGTAGGGATTTTTTTAAATTGCAGATTTTCTCTTTTTTTTAACTACCATCCATTTAGGCTAGAGCCAGAATCAACAAAAAAATTTTTCAAACTTGGTCAAAATTTTATAAAAAAAAAAATGCCTGAAGATTGATTGTGCCATAAGGTCACCTCATATTTCATTGCCATTAGATGACGTTTATGCAGGTAGTGAATGTGAAGAATAGTTGAAATCGTTTCCAAAAAGCAGTTCTAATCAGGTAAAATCTGATTGTCTAAAATTTTACATAACTGCACTCGAGGAAACGCAAAGAAGACTTCTACTAAATGATAAGTCGATTTTCAAAGAAATGGAATTTTTAAATCCTGAAGTGACCATTGGAAATAATAACAAAAGTGTCTATCAATGTAAATTCTTATGCGATAAGTATAAAGTTGACATAAACTTACTGACACAAGAATGGTTAACTTTGGAATATAATTTTTCCGAATACGAAAAGCAATTATTATCTAAATTAGATGTTGAAGTATTTTGGTCCAAAATCTGCAAATCAAAAAATTGTAATGACAATTTAATTCTTGCAAATTTTGGAAAAATAATAAAAATTTTACTAAGTCTGCCACATGCTAATGCTGATGCTGACGCCGAACGGATTTTTTCTATTGTTAACGACGTACGTACGAAAAAAAGAAACAAATTAAGCCATGAAATATTAAATTCTATATGCATTATTACATCTCATTTACAAGCAAACGCAATTAATTGTGTAAATATTAAATGCACATCTAGCCATTGAAAAAACACGAATTATACAGAATTGTATAAATACATTTTTCCATATATTTGTATATGTATGTTTTAGTTTTTATGTTATTTTTACGTTATTCTCATGTCGCTTTTTGTTATTTTATTCGTTTTTATGTTATTTTTGTATTATTTTTAAATGAACCTGAATTTATGTACCTGAATTGAAAATATACAATCAAAAAATTAATTTTTGAGAAATTGCAAAAAAAAATTGTGTAGGGAAAAATGGGGATTTTTTTCCATAAGCGGAGGGATTTATGCAAAAATCTCCTGGCATCACTGTCACGCACGAAAACTTAATTTTAAATCACGCTCACACACTCACGAGTGATCGTGATTAAAGTTTAGAAAAAATCACGCATGAATACGTGAGCGTGATTCACAATTAAATTTTTTGAGCGTGATTACAATTTTAGGGCAGTTAAATCAACTTTCACAAAAGAACTTTCACACATTTTTCTTTGAATTACACGACATTTTCACGACAACCGCACCACTCTATTGGAAACTCTCAAAAAATCTTAAATATTATTTCAATTATGTTTAAAAATAGTTATCGCCATGATACAACTAACAAGGTAGCCTTTTCGCTACAATAAGAACAACTTCAATAAAAATAACATGCATTTTGTTTTTGTACAACTTATGCAAACTGTCAAAACGACGCCACTTCTACATTTGCGTAAGAGAGATGCACTGAGCTTACGCGGATTTGCTACCTCGTTTTGGCTGCCTTTCCTCTCTGCAATCTCTTGACAACCTAAAGTAGTCAGTTGATTAACGGTTTAGCTGACGAGGCTACCTTGTTAATTGTATCATGGTTATCGCCACTGTAGAAGAAGTACACGAATTAAATTCATACGTTGTCAGCCCTGCTTGTCAGAAAAATAAATTATTATTTTTTTGTCAATACGTTTTGTTTACATTTCAACAATACCATAGTATTAACAATCTAACACCTGTATGAACAAATATAAAGTTTTTTTTTAGATATTTTCTGATGAACAAAATACTATACGAAGGGCAACAAACCTGAAAACATGTATGTATGTACGTAAGTACTACGTCTGTATTTAATAAAAATATATACATACATATTTACAGAAGAATTAAAACAACCGGATTTTAGAAAAAAAAAATATTTACCTTCTATTTGAAATTGGAAACTAACTGTGCACACGAATAGCGATAACGTTTGTTTATTTTTTGTATTTATACGTACTCGTATTAAATGAGTAGCCGACTGAACGGGGAAAGAACTGGTATCAGTTTAACAATAATGTGGTTATTCACTTTAATTAGTCAAATACAAAAGCATATTATCGTAGAGTGCGATTCGCGATAAACCATTAACAACATTGTAGTGTCAGCATAATTATATATCAAATCAAGTTTGAGAAGGGTTCTCACTAATTGAAGCCGGGGGAATTTTCAATGCCCAAAATAGGAATTCAGTACATAAAAATGTATATGACAGCTTTCAGTAATTATATATCGTTAAGTAATTGAATTTGTTTTAGGTTCTATAAAAATTATGTAGTACAAGTTGGGCCAAAAGAAATCACCCTATTGCAAACTCACAAATGGCGGGTACATGAACTAGCAAAACTATTGCTTTTGGGGCACCGAAAATCCATGATTGATGCACGAGAAGCCATTACACCCCGCTCAAAGTGACTGCTTGGTGCGATGAGCACGTTGGAGGAGTCATTGGACCATTTTTTTCGAGGAGGGCACTGATCCAACGACAACGCGCTACAGGGCCATGTTATCCGAGATTTTCTGCCGCAATTGAACGAACGAATTAAGTCTGAAGGACATGTGGTTCCAATCGATATTCTGAAAGCCAAACAACATCAGACGACTCCTTTTGGGCCACCTGTTACCTTTGTAAGTCTGTAAGAGTTTGTAAAATTTAACTTTTAACATCAGTCCAAGCATGAGTAGCCTTAAGGAATTTTTTTTTTTTTTCAAATTATTTGGACCAGTACTCAGGAGACGACCCCTACTTCTGGTACATATGCAGTACCAGAACTAGGAAAATAAGTTTGGGGGAGGAGGAAAGAGGGAGGGAGTGTTTGTGTACATTCGATTTGAATCTTCCTACATTGTAACTGGAAAGAAAGACGTTTGCAGGCAATTTGTTGCAGAAAAAAAAAAATAAGTGCTGCCAAGTTCATCTGGGAATTAATACATCTTGTATGAAGTCGCCATGTTTGATTGTTTATTCTAGTGCTTTTTTTGTTTTTTTGATGGGCTTTCAATTCTTAATTAGTATTAATTATACATCTATGATTGATTTATAAATCAAGGATTCATAAGAACATTGGAGAATCGTATAGCAGATAGTTCCCCTGTGAATCGGAAAAGCCTTTGGCTAAATTACGGTATCCATGATCGGTGGTGCCAGGTGGCGAATTGTGGCATTCGCGAGCGATTGAACTCCGTCACGTATAATGTGTGTTTGTTCTTTATGTTATTTTTATTTTGCTTCAGTTTCCTGGTTTTAATTTCGTTGCCACTTCCCAAAATAATATTTCTTTCAAGGGCAACCCTTTAAATACGTCACATCTTTCACATGTGTTCTTTAATCTTTTATTAATTCAATAACGACAAAACCGCAGACAAAACAATAAATTTTGATAAAAAAACAAAAAGTTTTAAACAAACAAAAAGAACTACCTAAGCATAAATAAATGTGTACTATATATGTATATTTAATTAAATTACTAACATATGAAGTTAAATAGTGGCATTTACTTTCTACTGAAAACAACGGTGTGGTTTTCTTTTTGAATACTTCCACTTTAATTTTCTTTTTCTTAAATTCGTCCTTTTCGTACAATCATTATTATTATTATTATCATTTGGGGCCAATTTTACACCTCGACCAAAAATAAAAAAAAAACGATTTTTTTGTGCAGCCCTTGTTCCCTATGGACCGAGACCTAGACTCTTAGCAAATCTCATTACGGCCGCAGGTTGGATTTTGCCAAGATCGCTGGGGTCCAACAATACCCACACCCAGGTACTTATGTGTTTCTGGGTCTATACACAGCGGGACACTGGCATTACAGAATCCTCATTACAGAATCTGCAGGAAACCCTGCTCAACAATTTCAGTTTTTCGAGATGGTAATTTAGCTTATAGTGCCCCCCCCCCCTCTTTAGCCGTGCAAAACAGTCCAATATCTACGGTCAGACTTCACTCTGCCGGGATTCAGCAGCCTTCTTGCCTACCGCCTGCCCTTTAGGACTCTTCAGTAGCCAGCAGGGCTGACTCCTCCTCCCACTGCCGTATAATGGTGACCTTAAAACTGCTATTAACCCCGCAGAACGGTTCAGGATCCTCTAAAAGATCTTACTGCGCCTCTTTTGGCTAAGCTCTTCGCTCTTTTGTTGCCCTGGTATCCATATGAGAATTAATCTGTTCCTCAATGATAGGGCCTGAAGGAGTTTGTCACATTCCCAGGCTAGCCTTGACTATTAGAACGGACGCATATGTCGGCTCCAAATATACTCCTATGTAAGCATTCCCGCGCCCAACACTCTATGGCGCGGATGTCCGTCTGAAAAACTGTATCCATATACCCCATCGCAATCGCTTTCTGCAAGTTAGGTCTATTCCAGCGTCTGCGCCACCATCCTCCAACGCAGTTTTACAACCACGTTTCCATTTCTCCCGGATGAGCGGTCACTAACGAACACTTTGAAATTATGCATTCTCTCGGAGGCAGCAAGACGATTTAATTCCATTTTTAGACTACTGCCCCCATATGTAACCAATGGGACCATGATGGTCCTGTATTATATGTCAAACTTCAAACTATTGCCAGCAAACGTTAAATTAGTGTCTGATTTACTGCCACAACAGTGATTCAGAATGTATTGGTGAAAAAGGTTTTATGTATTAGTTACTGTCCAGAGACACGGACAGCTCGTGAAATGTAGTTACTGTCTTAACAGCCTTAACAGCACTGTCTAATGTAAACGCTTGCTAAGAATATTTATATTTTTAAAACATTAATTTTTGCCTTCCTCCAAAAATTCATCTTATTTTGCGTTTTATTCTTATTAGAGTTTCAAATACTATTTCTGCCAAAGCAGTTGGTAAACAACAATTTTAAATCGGACATTTTAAATAAAACAAAACTAATTAAAAGCATTTCAAATTGTGGTCGGTCGTTCATTCAAACTTTCAAAACAAAACTACATAAGTTGGCTTTAAATGGAATAAATGCGGAAAAAAAACGTCACAAATTAAAAACATTTCAAATTAAGTTGAGGAGAGTCAAAGATTTTTTTAGTGTATAGTCATGGAGTAAAAGCACATAAATCTTTAACCTCCATAAATTTTTGTGTGTAAAAGTAATAAACCAAGCAGCATTCAAGTCTTTTTGAAAATATAAAAATTCATTAAAAGTTAAACAATTATAAGTTAAGCCTGAACATGTACATACATACATATGTATATGGTAGAAAGAGGAAAGGAAAACAACATTGCTGTTGCCCCAAAATATATGGATAATCGAAACCCAAAGAAAAATGTAACCAAATGAGAAGGGGAGGGAAACTAACCAATATTTTTTGATTTTAGATTTTTAGATGTGTACTTTAATACAAATTATAAAATAAAAAAAAAGAGCAAGCGGCTTAAATTCCTAAACTGGTTTTGAAAAATAAATGTGGAATAGTCGAACACCCTACACTGAAAAAACTATTGGCTGAAATTTAACAAATTATTTAATTAATTTTCAGCCAACATCCGGGTTCATTATTTCCCTGAATTATTTCATTGCATCAATCACATGTTTCATTATATCTATGAATTGTTCATTACCAGGATCACAGAGTATACAAAGGTGAAAAAAGTCGAATCAGCTGTCTGTCCAAAGCAGCTGATACGACGATTTCTCAAGAAGTTGGGCCTCAACGCAAACTGAAAAACAGCTTTTGACTCTACAAAGTTAATGTTGCAACAAAATAAGCTGAAGTAAGCAAAAAGAAAAAACTTGAAACTTTGGACATCGGTCCACATACATATAGCCGAGATATAGCGAAAAGCGGTTTCTCAAGAAGATGAGCCTGCCTGTACGCAAGCTGAAACACTTTTTCGAGTCAGCACTCTTTCATGCCGTTTTTTTTTCGTACGTTAGATGACTCAATATCGTACGCAGTAATTAGATCCCAGTTCTGTTTGCAACACATTTCATTACATGAAATTAAGCAACACGTGTAAATTGAGAAGCTTGATAGAAGAAATCAAACACAAAAAAAAACTTTTAACAAATGAGTTTAAGGTTAAACAAGTGGCAACATGAAGACACAATAAATAATAAACAAATCAATAGTCAAAAGCAAATGAAATGAAGTCATGAAGCGTAAAAAAACCTCAATTTAATTACAAAAATTGATTCATCAGAGAACGAAGAACTTACAAAAACACTCATAACATACGGTGATACATATACATACATACATATGTATATGCGAATTACTAAAACAAATACTGCTTATAAATAAACATTATAGGAAACTTAAACAAAAATTTAAAATAGAAATAATTAAGTGAATCTGTGGAGTTGCAAATTTATTAATTGATCTGTTTGACCTGATTGCAAATTTATTAGAATTAACTAACCTTAGTTTTTCTTCTTCTTCTTCTTCTTTTTTTAGGGGGCTGATTTCTTTTACCGTTAAACCGCTACACACAACGACGCGAGAGTCTGTCTGCCAAATAACTTAAAGATGTGAATTTAAATCAATGTATGAATACAAAGTCTACACAAAAACAAACGAACAACCTGTAGATGATATTAAAGCAAATGTTGGAAAAAAATCTTACATCAACGAGCAGCTAAAAACCCCAATAAAAAAGCACATTTATTAGCTAAGGGAACAAGCTATTTCGCATGCGCAAAGTTTTCCCAAGAATGCAGAACTTAAGGTCGATTCTATGTGAATACGCCATACGTTGTTCGCCGCCTTTTTTTCAATTCAGAGAATGTTAAATAAATTCGGGAAAGAACGCGAATGACTCGTACCGCAAGGTTCCCTTCCAAACTACCGTACAAGTGGCTTAACTAATTTCACTTAGCAGACGCAGGGTGCGTGCCCCTTAAATGGGAGCAACCTTTAATTGAATTTTTTAGTGAAAGTTACCGCTCAATTTTAAACTACAGGATAACCCTTTGCATTCTTGTGTTAAATTTTTGGTTTTTGTTATTGCAGAGATTAGACAGCTAGATGTATTGAGCAAAATTTAAATTTCTATCTCTTATGGTTTTAATAGTTACAGCTAATATTTAGTTTCGTGTATAAGAGCACCCTTTAGTTTTTAATGTTTTGTTGTTTTTGGTAGCCCAAGTTGTAGAGCCCATGCAAGTACATGTCCTGTGCAAATTGCATGTCTCTATCTCTTATGGTTCAAAAGTTACTGCTAATTTGCCAACTAAAGGGCGTCCTCATGTGTTGGGCATCATTTAAATTTTAGATTTTTGTTACTTGTTGCTGTAGAACCCTTGTAATTATAGCATGCCTCATCTCTTATGGCTCAAAACTTACAGCTAATTTTCACAGTCTCTTGTATGGGAGCAGCCTTTCGTTGTAAATTTTTTTATTTATTTTTAGCATTTTTTCTTTTAGCAGCAGGATAACTACATATCCTATGAATACTTCAGCTCTCTAACTTCTACTGTTGCACAGAATAGGCGCTGTGACGAATAACGGAACGGACGGACAGTGCGAAGTCTCAGTAATAGGGTTCCCTTTTCGCTCTAAGAGTACGGAACTCTAAAAAAAACTTAAGAAATTTTTTTTTTTTTTTTTGGTTTCTAAGTGACTTGGTTTTTGATGTTAAACAATTTTTTAACATTAAGGCAGAGTTTTTGAGAACTCAATTAAACTAGGTTTAGTTAAACTGTAAATAAATATGTACTGCCGTTGCAACGAAATTATATTATTTTTTATTATATAATTTAAAAAGAACATTTTAGGAAAAACCAAGATGTTTCTTCAAAAAAATTTTTCATAAAATTGGTAATAGCGGCATATATTTTTTTCCAGCTTAACTAAACATAGTTTAACTGAGATCTCAAAAACGCTGCTTTAGAAAGAGAAAAAAACGGGTTTCAATTAGTTCAAGAATTATAAATTTTCAGAAAATCCCGGTTTCGGATTTAAAACTCCGTAAAAGAAAAACGATTGACCGAAACCAGCCCTGAACATACTTAAATTGATTATAAATTTAACTTTAAGACTACTATTCAAGTTTAAACTTACCAATTGTGCCTGATTGCAGCCAGTATTGAAGTTAAGACGAGTTTTGACGGAAGAGCTAAAAAAAAAACAAAATATAGAATTTCATATTAATAAAAAGTTTTTTTTTTCTAATTTATAGTCGCACTATATGATTTACAATTGTTAATAATTTTATAGGGCTTGAGCTCGAATTTTACTTCCTCAAAGTTGAGCAAATTCTTTTGTGATAAGATTGAAGTGATCAACATTTTCAGAGAAGACAAGAAAAGTAAAGCTGAAGCCCTAAGGGCTGGAGGGAACATATCATGGCTGTTTCACGTCCACCACGACGCTCATCAGCACCCAAGCGGCTTCGAACCCAGGCCATGACCAATTGTATACTGCAGCTCACAGCCATCCTGCCACCAGAGCTCTTCATTACTGACTGTCTACATTTAATCTTGTTATTCAACTTTCCATTTCGTCACTGACGTTTTCTGTTGATTTGACTATATTTCTATTAGATAGTTTCGGCTCTGGGTAAAAGCCCGATAATCCTCACTATGTATATTGGCAATAGAAATAAATTCTTTTTTATTTCAGTAAATGATTTTCATTCAAAAATTACCACTCACGTCTCGTGGTAATGACAGTGGCTTCTATTTTACATCTGGCGACGTTTTCCCCTACCCAATAAATTTGAAAGCTTCACTTTTGATTGCAAATTTGTAAAGCTTTTGAAAGGTTCAATTTTTATTATTTAAAAAACGTTACCAAAAGCTTAAACCTGAAAAAGTTTTTTTTTAGGTTTTTTTGTTGTTCAAATAATCAAACACGATTTATTGAACAACAAAAATCTAGAAAATGGATACGCTGTGCAGGTTTATGTTTATGTGTGTGTGTGTGTATGAAGTTATTGCAAAACCATTAGATAATTAACATTTTGGAAATAGTTGCCGTCGTTAATAATAATGTTGTTGGTTGCCATTACTGCTTTAGCAACCCAGCAAACAAACAGTAGACTGATTAGTTTGTAGCAAGGCGAATCCAATACAGGTGCCCGCATCCCAATTCGCTTCAGCATTTTTCCACGATTTTTAGCTTCTGAGTTGTCAAAGCTGAGAGTAAACGACAACAAAACGTATGACAACTCGAGAGAAAATGTTGAAGCGTATTGAATAGCGACCAAGGCGAATCAAGTATAGGTCGTCGCAGTTCAATTCGCTTCAACATTTTCTCTCGAGACGTCACAAGTTTTGTTGTCGTTTTCTATCGGCTTTGACAACTCAAAAGATAAAATCGTGGAAAAATGTTGAAGCGAATTGGTATGCGGGCACCTGTAATAGATTCGCCTTGATAGCGATCACCTGTAGTTGATCCGCCTTGGATTATAGAAACTGTTTTGAGCAGCAGCAAAGAACCAAGGCGACTTCATTACCAGGTGATTATCTTTGGCTTCTTGGTTTTTAACACCGATCATTGTCAAATGTTGCGCTCTCTTTCTTTGCAAAAATTCAACCACCATTTTAGAGTTGTTTCTCTTGAGCAACTGAAACCAGTTCAAGGGTAGCTGAGCACAGCTCTTGAGCAACGACTTCAGACTATTATACAGTGTTTAATACCTCTCAAAAATTCAGGTAATACGATCATGTGCGATACTCTGCAAGAAATAAGTTTGTTTCACGGGCTGCCAGTCATGTGACCGGCCCACTTGGGTTCTAGAAGGTCTCGTTGTGCTAAAAATTTGGATATTAGTACTCGTAAATGTATTTCGATTATATAAAAATTATATAAAAAAACGTGACCACTACTTTCTTGTTAGCCTATATATTTGGGCAAATACTTACATATAAATAGCTGAAAATGCATTTACATTTACATGGTTATAGCAACAAACAAAAAACGAAAAGAACAAACATGGAAAAAATGTAAAAACATTACATTTTACAAGAACATATTCCAAGATTATGCTTGATCAACAAGCAAATACAAATTTTACAGCGAACAAATATTTGATGTTATAAAAATTTAGAAGAAGCACATACAAATTTGTGCTAAAGTTGAATTTGCTCATCGAGCAAACTTAACCTCAAAATATGTTGTAATATGAAATATGCTCAGGCAGCTCTTCCCTTTTTTCTTTTCGTTAGTGTTTGTGACAATATGTATTTGTATTTTAAGTTGTTTATATGCATGCATTTACCTATAAAAAGTCAATAAAAAATTAGTGGTCACGTTTTTTTAATATTAAAACACATGCGACCGCATCTGAGTACAAAATATGTGAACAGTTATTTGATTTGACAAAAAACTTTGCAAGAGTAAACACAAATATGTTCCAAATTTGGTATTTGCTCGTTGAGCAAGCATAACCTTAAAATGTGCTATTGGGAAATTTTACGTTTTTGTGATTCTTTACTGTTTTTTTTCTTTCTTTTTTTGTTGTTATTTGTTTTTGTATCCATGTGTATGTATATGAATTTTTTGTTGTTTATTTGCCTGTATTTGGCCAAAATAAAGGTATACGTGAAAGTAGTGGTCACGTTTTTTTTAGACAAAAATAAGTAATTATTTGCTCATATGTAGCCGTACCTTAACGCATACTCATAAAATTGAGCCAACTGTTTGTGATGTGTGGCTAAACCGTTTTACATTGCGGAAATACTGTCACAAATATATAAATAAAATATGGTAAATGAGACAAAACACCTGTGTACATGTAAATGAAACAATGTGTATTTCCAATTAAAATTTCAGTTGTAATATATCAGTTAAAGATTATAAGATAAACACTTTTTTATAAAATTTTGGAAATACACAAGAGCAATTGCATGCATTAAAAGCTTTTGTATGACGTCTTCTTCTAGCGAAGTGCTAGAATGGAATTTTTGCTTGAGTTAATTGTAAATCGTTTTGCCAATTATACTATAAATGATGCATATGAAATAACAACAACAAAGAAAGAACTCTTTTTAATAAAATTTCATTGTTTCTTCTCTTAAAAATGGGGCCACTGGGCCAATAACTTTTAGGTGGACAAAAATTCAAAAGTAACGGCTATTATATATTTAGCACATGAAATTCACACGTACGCATTTAATTTATCACATTTTCCATTAAATGCAATGCAACTTTAATCATTCAAATTCTCCAATTCCATTCAGTTTCATATTTAAGTAGTTTATTTTGTAGTATTAATGAACATAAATAAGTTGAATTAAGTATTAATATTATGCAAATGATTGAATTTCAATTCAGATCACATAATGCAAAAAAAAAAAAAAAAATGAGAGATGACAATATAAAAATAACAGCAGAGTCACATAGAGTATAGCGGGGCAGAGTTTTAAAAGCTCAAATAGATTAACAGATAACTGTTTAGCGATTATGAATTGTTCTAACCTCAAAAAATTTATTCCCGCATTAATGCGACATTTATAAATTTTGGTTTATGTTTTGAAAACGTATTCACTCTTTGTTTTTGGGCATTCTTAAATTATCTTTGCAAATAAAAAAAATACGACAATAAATAAAACATTTCTTAAAATACATGTTTGAACAGATGTGCATACAAAAACAAAAAAAAAAAAAAAATTCTGACGATTGTGTTCCATAGCGATCAGCCAATTTTTGCAACAAATAATTTTTTATTTTTATTCCATTTTTAATTCGGCATTTAGCGGTGAAATTTTCGATATAGCAGTTATCATTTACATTAATATTGCTGTACGGTGGTGTCTTCTACGTGCTCGTATTGGAGTGCCTCGTAAGCGAAATTTCGCTCTATCCCACTCACTAACTTGCCCCAGGGTCTCCCTAGAAGAGTCAAATGTATGACTAACCCCCAATAATTTTTTCTCTCCCAATATTTTCATGACAACACCGACGCCACACTGTAGTGCCATCCCTGGTATCCATTCACTATTCTCTCTTACCATGTTAACCATTATATTTATTATTGTAACTTACTTATTGATTTGAATTAATAAAACGGACAAACAGTCTGAAGGTTGAACTCAAAGCGAATGGTCATTTTCTACTTAAACATGGATTTAGGAACTACAACACCACTTCTCCTGAGGGAGGCACCGATACAAAAATACAAAAAAAAAAAAAAAAAAAAAAATGAGCAGCGGATGCCTCACCCACTTTATTAACTTATAGTTAGAATATTTTTTATATTTTTTTTTTTCGAATATTTTTGTTGATAATTCGCCCAGCCTCTAGTTAGAATATTATTTATACTTTTTTCGAATATTTTTGTCGCTATTTTGCTCTCCTCAGCTTTTTCAGAACGATAATACTGAACTCTTTTTTTTCAATATTATTATCCTGAAGAAACTATCCAAAGGAAAGTGAAATATCGACAAAACTATTCAAAAAAATTTAAAAAAAATATACATACATATATAATAAAAAGAACTTTGACTCAAGAAAATACATATTAGTGTTTTTAAAACAATATCGAATGAACGAACTGTCGAGTGTAAAACAAAAGCAATATAAACAACGAACACACAGCATAAACGAAGGAATTCGATGGTTCACGTAGGCGACTATTTGGGCCCTGGTCTCATGCAAAAAGGCTCTAAATTGCATTTTATCCAATTTCGGTTTTTTACATATTTTGATTGATTGGGTTAAAAAAATTGCAATTTGCGGTCTGTCTACACGATAAGCAGAAATTCGCCAAATAAACATAGCTATAAAATATACATATGTATATGCCTTCTTAGTAAGTTACATATTAAGTTTGATCCCGTACTTTTTCGCAAAGTTCGGTAAAATAAGAGTAATCAAGAATTTCTCTCAATAATAGACCAAAAACCAAAAAATAGCATCTGTATTTTGATGCTGTAATGAAAATTGAAAGGTATATTTTGGGAAAATTATATCTTTTTCTGCACGCATTTAGATTTTATAGTGCTTTGCAGGTAGTACTTTTAAACGAAATATAATTGCAAATATAAAAATTATCGTTATTTTGGTTGATTCGGATGAACTTTTCCGTTTATTAGTGCTTACTTTTTCCAACAGCTGACTGTTTAACTACTTATTATATATAAGAATATTTCTCTCTCACAAGCTCTCTCACCTGCACGAACTTTGAGTACAGGAACAGTTTTTGATCAAATTTGGGTACGGGATCACAGCTATTCTATTTTAGCATAGATCTTTAGCATTACTTTTAAGCTTTTTAATTATTTTTTTATTTTAAAAATTTTTTTTTTTTTTTTAGTTTAGCTGCAAATATTTCCATGATCTGGTCACACTGCTAGTGATATTTTTATTAATGGGAGGTTCAGCCATTCAACTGATACAAGCAGATCAAAACGGACAGAAAAGAAGAGAAATTATTTTGATGAGGACAAATGGAAACAACAACAATCTGTGGCAAACAAATACAAATAAGCATTGATAATAACAAAGTGTCTACATTGTATCTACAAATGTGTAGATGTGCCGCCAAATACTGATGGAGAAAAAATTAAACTAAAAATTAAGATTGAAGACTTTGTACTGTCAACAAAAAAATGTAAACATTTTATTTGAATAAGTATCTATATCATAAAATTGCTACTGATTTGTAATGCATATAAATATTTAAGTGCTCATTTACGTATAGATATCGTAACTATGCTGTAATTTTACAAATTACTAGACAGTGATTTACTTACAACAATTTTGTCAAGATTTACATGCCCAAGTAAATAGTATTTATATACCTGCACACCATATACATACCTATGTACGTATGTGTTTATACCTATTGAATGTTGAGTATATTTGTGATTTAGCCAATTTAGCCAATGTACATATAGTTACATCATACACAATTTTCTATGTTTGCATTTATTTTCATATTAGGTACAAATTAATGCATTTTGCGGTAAAAAAAAAACAAAACAAGTAAAAAGAAGCAAAACAAACGAATGTGGTTGAAAAATTATTGTTCTTTGGTAAGCCTTGATAAGACTTGAAAACAGAACAACAATCAATTAAACAAAGCAACTAATAAACTTAAGGAAAAATATGCGATAAGAATAAAAAACTTAATTTTTTTTAACCCGTTGATACCTATTTATTTTTATGTATAAAATATGTATGAAAAAAGAAAATTAGCCATCATACGAACACTTACTCTATACAGGCTGGAATAGGTGACCTATTAGAAATGTATGTCAATTTGTTGCAGTGATATGTAAATAAATAGGTTTTTGGATAAATTGTGCAGTTGAATTTATACACTTCAAAATTTCACTAAACTTTTTTACAATTGTACACAATTTTCCAACTTCTTGAGACCCATCATCACTTTGCTCGTCCACAATTTGTTTGAGTTTGCAATAATCTAATAATGCATAGAAGTCATTTCTTTCAGTTCACACAAAAACATTTCAATTTTTATCTTGTTTTTTTTTTAAATATATGCACATAAATGTTTTATCATATTTCTTTTATTATGTTACAACCGACCAAGTTTTTCCGCGAACACAACTTCATACAGGCATATTTTATTTTAAAATGACATATGTTGAATATGACAATCATATGTTGACTATCATGAATGGAAGAAAGGGTTTCAACTATTCACAATAGAGCAGGCTCAAGTGTTGCAAGCAGAAGTATTGGACAAATATTCTCATAACGGAAATTCTCCTACGGTTAAAAAAAAAACAACAACAAAAGGAGTCGCACGCATTTGTACATAAAAAACAAGAACAAATTTACAGTTTGTACATTTAGAAAAAAAGCAGCAAAATAGTCGTATGCCCTTTTGTTTTCTAGAATAAGTGCAATATTTTCAATATTGTTTTGCACGATAAATGTAAATGAGCATGGATTTTACTAACTCTTTTAACTTATTTACAGATTTAACGATCTTTTCTTTTCATTTTAAGCTGACTAAACTATTAAAACTAGCATTTACGAAAAAGGTGCAAACAAAACACTTTTTTTTTTGTAAACAAATCGGCACTAGTCCACAAGCTTAAAAGTATTATTCGATAATTCCCAGTTTTAGCTGTCAAACCATTTTTCCGGATATATGTATATCAAATATATGTATGCGGAAAAATTTTGCAGACGTGACAAAACAAAAACTATACAACTCTTATTTCATTCACATGTTACAGCCTTGGGCAAAAAATGTATGTAAAAAAGCAACTGATACTTTGCACGGTTGTACACTAAAGTACTATTGACGAACTCACTTCGGCTGGTTGGCTGTCAAAACAGAATTTTGTAAATAAAAGCAACGTAGAAGAAATTTATCTTATAAAAATACATTGCAATTTAAAATTTTACTAAATCTGTATTTTATTTATGTAAATACTTTAACAGATTTACAATACAATAAGTAAAGCATCAATTGGCTTTTGAAAAACCCCTGTACTTAGAAATTTATAACCCAGCAAATCAAAAACACGTGTTGTTGCCAGGAGCAAATCAAAAAAAAAAAAAAAACAGCTTCAATATGGGTATGGTACAAAAACGTAAAAAGATGCACTCCGGTGATACCCATCTGCAGCGACGTTGGCGAGTGCGTAACCGCACACGTGATCTTGACTTGATCGATGAAGATCTGCGCACACAATCGGCCCAATTGATTAATCAAGCAGTTGATTTGGAGAAACCGGGCTTTGCACAATTTTATTGTGTCCATTGTGCAAAATATTTCATAGATGACACCGCCATGCAAGCTCATTTTCGCACCAAGGTACACAAACGCCGTTTGAAAGCACTAGAAACTGAACCCTACACTATTGAAGAGTCGGAACGTGCCGCTGGCCGTGGCAGCTACCAGAAACCAAAGAAACGTACAATGGAAACACAACCCTCTAAGCAGGAGGTTAAAGCTGGAAAACGTATAAAAGTAGAGGTGGTTGATGAAAAAGCGCCGACAACTTCAACAAAGGTGAAGAAAATGGAAACATAGGTCAAACTGGTCAAGGAATTACGCTTAGATTATATATTATTTTCGTGATTAAATATGAAATTGAAAATATATGTACGTATAAAAAGTATTGCTTAAAGAAAACTTGATTATTTTATACGTCGTAGAGTTCTAAAAATGCTGCAATTGAGATACAATATACTCTCTATGTAACATATTTAGAAAAAATACATGATTATCAGCAAAGCATAAAAGTAACAATTTTTCCGAAAAGAAGACGCCCTTATGAATACAAATGAAAACGTTATGTGCGCCTAGAAGTATGTTAATCCGATCTACGCTCGAAAACGAAACCAACCAACACACAAGCTATCTTCCAACATTGATAATACAATATTCGTTTCTTTTATGTAAAACTACATGGTTTTATTTTTTTTTAAATATATGTATATTATAATTTGCATATAAGCAGGTTTGTATACATATGTAAAGTATCTAAAATATATATACAAAAAAATTTGCTTTAACATATTTAACAAGAGATACATTTTGTTTTCAACATACAAAATAATTTAAATCTATTTTTATTACTATCAAAAAGGAAAATGTGTTTACGTTCTTTTAAGGATTTATGTATAGTATAAAAGGAAAAAAATAAATAAATACACGCACGCACGATTTAAAATTAAAAAACTAATAACAGCTCGTAGGAAAGCATCCAACATAAATTAACTTTGGCTTTAGCAAAAGAACGAGAGAAACAAGAAAAAGATATAAACTGATGGAATTTTAAATAAAATCTCTCTGCCAAAATAAGTCAATTTGGAAGTTTCTTTAGCGAATCGCCTGCAGCTTCTAAACTACTAATTGCAGGACTATTGAGAGGCAAAGCTGAGGCTTGGCTTACAGCTAGACTGGTCACAGGGTTTGGAGGTGATTTTGAGGTAGTTATCTTATCATTATTATTATCAGGGCAACCCAAAAAGAAAGGATGCCTTAAAGCTTCATCGGCCGTGATGCGTTTGTGAGGATTTGTTTCCAACAAGCGGTAGAGCAAGTCGTAGGCACTGGGGGGAAACGCATCATCCTCATCCAGGGATTCCGTTACAAAAGCCGACTCCAGACACAAACAATTGAAGAAAAATTGATCACAATTCTTACAAACTTCGCAGGTACCATCCGGCCGCTGGTGTTTCTTCAACAGCTCGGGAGAACTGAATTTAGCGCGATTACGAAAACGTACACACAGCTTACGCAAGTCCAAGGGTTTGGTTTTCTGCGATAAAGTCACCAAGCGGTCCAATATGTAGGCGGTTTTGCGTATGGTTTTATCACCGAATATGGTTATCATTTCCGCCAAGGCCACATAATCATTGGGCGCCTTGAAAAAAGGATAAACCGAGGACAAGAGAGATAGAAATATTACCCCGGCCGCCCAAATGTCAACGGCTGTTGTTTGATCGGGATATTTCAGCAATACCTCGGGCGGCCTGTAGCCAGGGGTGCCGGCACGCGAGGCATGTATCTCTTTCTTCACCAGGCAAATATTACAAACATTCGGATTGCCGTAACAATAACACTTGGGACTACTTGTGGTTGATGTATTGCGATTTGTATTGTATTTGGCATCTGTGCTGCTGTTATTGGTGGCATTAGCGGCGGCTGCTGCTTGAATGTTGGGCGGCGTATTTTTGGCGATACCTGCCGGCGAAGTACGTGTGCTGTTCTGTTGGTTGCCTTCAGCACCGCCTTGAGCACGCAGTTTCTGTGGCAAGCGACTGTTCATGGTGTAGGTGTGGTGGGTTCCGCCCACTGATTTACGTTCACTGGCATTGGCATTGCTGCTGTCACTGGTGGTAGCAGCTACTCCTCCTTTGGCAACCACGGCAACACTGTTTTCAATCTCATTGATTTGTTTTAAAGGCATTTTGAAAGGCGTTTGGCTTAAGTTACCCGTACCCGTATTCGCGGCATGTGCCGCCCGGGTTGTAGGACCTGTGGCCGCATTGGTTGGTGGTGCAGGCGCAGGTGCTGGTGGTGGTTGTGTTTCTTGTTCAGGTGCTACACAACGCAGACGTTTCGCCGTACCTGTTACAACTTCACCAGCATCAGTGACTGCTGCCGTACCCTCCAAAGACTTCTTGACGTTCGCATCATCTTGTTCGCGAGATCTTTTACCTTCACCACCACTATTAGAAACTTTCTTAGGTGTGACGGAAAGTGCCAGGTTGTTATTGTTTGCCACACCACTCGCTGTAGTCGCAGTCACCTGTTGGGCCAATCCAAAATCCACCAATAAGAACTGCCTTTTTCGGAGGTTGCATAGAAAATTACTGGGTTTCACATCACGATGTATAACATTGAAGCGGTGCACATGGCGCAAAGCAATTAAAAGGTTTTTCATGTAAATCTGCACCTCTGCCACTGCCATTTTATTGTAAAAATCATTAAAACGATCATGTGCCAAATATGGCATAATAAAAGCCACAGATTCATTGCATCGTATGCAGCAATTTATGCCCACAACATTATCGGTGCCGCTAAAATGAGACAAAAATTATATACATATGTGGTTAAAATAAAATTCTTCTTTTCGAGAAAATGTATTTGCATACTCTCCTCCTTCACCTTAAAGCAAAAGCGATTAATTTGGCAGGGCGCAAGCTTGAGCTAATGATTTAAACTACATATTTACGCAGGTATTTAATTTTGCCAATTTATCGTTTGAGGGTTTGAATTTCAAATTAAAAAAATGAAGTATGTATCTTTCTAAAGAAGTCACTTTTCTGAAAACATTTACACATCTGGACATTTGATTAAATAAAAAATAAAAAATAAAAAAGTGAACACAACAAAATAAATATTTTCCACTAAACAAGCACGTCATTCAGGCACAGTCACTCAAGGTTGTGCATTTTCAATGAATTACAAATATTAAACATGAAACTTTCACTCACTTCATTCAGCGCTTTAATAACAAGTACAAATAATGTAAAAAAGAAAATAGAAAACATTTTGCAAAAATCTTAAAAAAAAGATTGAAACTAGTTTGCACACATCATAAACGCAATAAATTGTTATAATTCTATAGAATATTTTTGTAATAATTTTTTGAAAGAAAATATTTTTTATTCGATAAATTTACTATAAAAAATGTTTGTCATGGAAAAGTTTTCTAGATAATTTTTTTTTTTTTTTTGTTACCAATAAATTTTCTACAAACATTATTTTTATTTGATGCATGTATCATACATACACACATACATTATATGCAAATGTTTATAAAATAAATTAAATTCAATAAATTGATTCTTTTTATGGTGTCCAACCAAAATTAAATTAAATTCAATTTTAAATAAATTAAAATAAATTTTCTATGGAAAATTTTGCAATCGATAAATTGTTCAAAGACAATTTTTTTAGACCATAAATTATCCATTTTTAGATATTATTTGCAATATATAAAAATTTTTCTATAAAAAATTTTTTAATCGATAAATTTTCTATGAAAAATATTGTTATAGAAAATTTTTGTTTGTAGAAAATTTTTGCAATCGATTAATTACCCGTAAAACATATTTACAATCGATAAATAATCTATAAAAAATTTTGTAATCGATAATTTTTTAAATAAAACTTTTGTAATCAATATATTTTCCATGGAAAATTTTATGAAATCCATAAGGTCTCACAGGAAATTTTTTTAATCAATAAATGTTCTACAAAAACATTTTTTAATAGATAATTTTTCTATGGAAAACTTTTGTAATCGAAGCATTTTCTATAAAAAATTTTTGTATTTGTTAAATTTAGTCCAGAAGCATTTTATAATCAATATATTTTTTATAAAAACTTTTTTTAATCGATAAATGTTCTACAGAAAATTTTTGTTAACGATAAATATTTTATAGAAAACTTTTGTAATTGAAAAATAGTAAATAGAGAATTGTTTGTAAGCGATAATTTTTTTTGTAGAAAATTTTTGCAATCGATAAATATTTTGTAAAAGATTTTGCCACCGCTACATTTCTACAATCATTTTTTGTAAGCGATAAATTTCTGATAGAAAATTTTTGTAGTCTAATAAATTATCTATAGAGCATATTTAAAATACATACATTTTCTACATACAATAAAATTTTTGTAATTGATAAATTTTTTTATAAAAAATTTTTTAATCAATAAATTTTCTATAAAAATTTGTTGTAATCGACAATTTTCAAAAAAGAAAAAAAAGTATGTAATAAAAAAAATTAAAATTTAAAAAAAAATTAAAATTATTAAATCGATTATAAACATTTTCTGTAAATATTATGAAAACCAAACATCGATTTAAAAAATTTTCTATAAGAAATTTGTCGCTTATAAAATATTTTTATAAAAAATTATCGATTATAAAAATTTTCGATAAATTTTTTATAAACATTTTTTGTAATTAATAATATAAAAAATAAAAATTTATTTTGTAACTTTTATCGCTTTTAAAAGTTTCTATAAAAAATTACCGATTATAGAAATTTTCTATAAATATTCTGAAAGCCAAACACCATCGGATGACTTCTTTTGGCCCACTGTTATGACAAATATGTTCTATTGGTAATTCATCGATTTAAAAATTTTTTTATAAGAAATTTATCGCTTATAAAATATTTTTATAAAAAATTATTTTATAAAAATTTTCGGTAATTTTTTTTTTAATTTTTGTGCGCTTATCGAGCGGAAGACAGCGTTTCGTGAGATGTATCGTAACGAAATCGCTGAGTTATTTCGTTTTAGTTTTGCTCTACAAAAACATGTCATGCATCGTTTCGCTTACGTACCGCACTATCGTTGCGTTTGCGTACGCAACTGTCGTTAAAAAGTCTGTCAACTCTTTCATATATGTAAAATACATTATGATTTCGATAGCGAAACTAAACGATTTTTGTGGCAATGGATTCTTGGCGAAATTGCCACATTTGGTTTGGTGGCCGCAACTTATATTTTTTTATTTTCTCAGAGCAAGAAACAAAGATTGATTTTTACAATTCTGAGCGCAGCAGCATGAGTACATTGACGTAAATTCGAAATAAAAAAAAAAAATAAAAATAAAAAACTTTCGATTTTTTTTTGTCTGCCTCATTCACAATGAAAACAAAAGTAGGTGTAGTGCACTTTGGGGTTGCTAAAATAATTTTTTTTTTTTATTGTCGACAAGTGCTCAAAAACATGTAAGCACATGAAAATGTTTGCTCATACTTGTACTCGTTGTACATTTGCATGTATGACGAAAGCCCGGTAAACTGCTGTGTACACATTTATTTATCAGGACAAATACATGGGCCACAAGTTTGTATGTGTATGTAGTAAGTAAATACATATACATATATATATACATACACATAGACCGGCAAATAAACATTAAACACAAATTGGGTGGTTACATATTTTAATTCCCGTATTGTGTTTATGTACTTACATACATACATGTATGTATGTAATTGTTTAGGCATGTTGCGATGTTGTACAAAACGTAAACCTTAACCTTGATTTTCAAGGTTAAATGATGAATTTATTGGCTTGAAAAATTGTATATGAATGTACGTAGACAGTCAAACGTGGTCAGAGCATTTGTCTGAGATGGTTGAATACAATAGTACAGAGATAGATGAGTATTGAATTTGGAAAATGGAGTGATTAACTCGTTGAGCAAACATAACCTTAAAATATGCTCTTGTGAAATTTCATGTTTTACGTTTTAATGCATTTTGCTATTGTTTGTAGCTGCATTCAGGTGAATGCACATAAATACATTCATTGTTTGTACGTATGTATTTGCCCTTTATTGTGGGTCAACAAGAAAGTTGGTAATATTTTGTTCATATGTAACGCTATAACAGACAGATGTGGAATGATTTACGTCGATGCAATGCTGTCGTAACACTACCGCCCACGACTAGCCGGTCTTACTGCTCAGTTGGCAATTTATTTGCTCGAGCCATCTAATCTCTAATGCAGTGCAGTTCCCTGGACGGCCTTTGGGAATCACGGCTACGGCTGATAGCCCGAAATTCTTAGGAACATCAGGCCTTCAACCAGGCGTGATGATACCACAAGTCCAGTTCCTTACAAGGCGGCGTCTTTTGCATGGCAACAGCAACACGGTTCCATTCGGACCTCCGAACATATGTTCGAAGGCTATATGATCAGTCCAGTAGCAACCACAGCCAGTACGTTTCAGCCGAGGAAGGCTCCTCTAACTATGATCGGTCAGGATGACCCGGTACCGATCCCGTACTGCTGAATTGCCCATCGTGGCGGTGGAGGGTGGATTTCAGCAAGTCCTTCAGAACCTGCCTAAGATTGATTTTTAATCACCAAAGCATCCTGCACCCCTTCCACCCCGGTAAGCACAGTATGTATGTACATATGTATTTACTTCAAGCCCAGGTCAAATGGATTTCTATATTTGGACAACAATGCTTGTACCCAGATACTTTATTTATAATAACCCACGACTTGAGATGTAAATAGCACATCCTAAAATGAAGCATATAAACATGTATACATACATATATACGCCCATGCATTGTACACACATACATACATGTTTGTATGTATTAGCATTTGTATATACATACGTAGACAAACGCGTGGGCTTTTACTGCAACAAATAAAAATGTTTATTTTTGGTTGGTTGTTCTCTTGACCGTTTTTTTAAGCAAAAAAAAAAAAAGAAAAAAAAAAACAAATACACAAATAAAAGATATATTGAGTGTTGAACTTAAAACAAATACCAACGTAAATTTGCACACAGGAATAGATGATATTGTACTTCAAGTCGAATGAAATATAAACAACGTCATATTTTATTAATTTTTCATTTTTTTTTTTCAGCTTTTGCGTCATGCGGCAAAAACAACTTTTATAAAAGAAAGAAAAAGAAAGCGAAGCACATGAGTTCGTTAATTCGTTCACCTGACTCTTTTGCTTCAATCTGCTTTTGATGATTTTCATAAAATTATTGAATTGTATGATGCAAGGAAATGATTTGAAGATCAGCAATGTACTGGCTTCAGTGAATTACGATGTTAAGTTTTATTAAAAATAATAATATATAAATCATGATATCAATGAACATAAACAATAACCTCATGACAAGTCAAAAGTAAAAGTATGAAATAATTATTGAAAGGAAATGTAAAAAATAAGTATTAAATAAGATTTTGCATGGCATTACAGACTTATCAGAATTTTCAGTGAGTTATAATAGCAAATTAGTTATTGCTTATTAGTAACTAGGTAATATTTTTAGAAAATTTTTGTATACCATATATTTTTTTTTATAATCAAATTTTTCAACAAATGTTTTATAATAGAAAAGTTTTCCTACTTTAGGTCTAAAAAAAATAGACCTTAATGCTTTCTGTCTCTTTCAGCCGTCTATATGCCGCCGACATTTCGTTGCTGCTAAACAACTCATGAGTAGACTTGAAAAAGCAAAAAAGAATGTTTGAAGCCCAACTACTTATTCCAAAATCAAACATTCTTTTTTGCTTTTTCAAGTCTACTCATGAGTTGTTTAGCAGCAACGAAATGTCGGCGGCATATAGACGGCTGAAAGAGACAGAAAGCATTAAGGTCTATTTTTTTTAACACCTAAAGTAATAAATTTCAATTGGCGAATAAATAATTAAGTTCATTGTTGAAAAGTTTTCTGTAAAAAAATTTTTTTAATTGTGCAATTTTCACTTAGTTTATTTATTTTTTATTGCATTATAAATAATGTTTGGAACAGATAAATTTTTTGTAGAAAAATGTTCTAACCTAAAAATTTTCTAGCCTATAAATTTTCTGTAAGAAAATTTTAAATCAAAATAATAAAAAAAATAGATCAAGAGCGTTCGCACAATTACATTGAAAGCAAAAACAAAATATTGAATATTGTTTTTGCTTTCAATGTAATAAATAAAAAATAAAGTCAGGGGCCGCCAAATCGTCGCATTCGTGATCGCACAAATACCGTCGCTCAGGCAGAGTGTTTGTTTTGTTTTTGTTTTACATTATTTGTACTCGATACGTTCATTCGATTTGCCCCAGGTTTTTTTATATATATAATTCGTTTTTCGAAATCACGTGATATCAAGTAGTGCTTTTTAGGAGAGACTCATAATATAAGAATAAATTTTATTTATTCATGACCCATTTTTATAAAAACTACAAACATCATATCTTATACTTGATTTTATACCAAGAATAACAAAGAAATTTTTATAGTTTTTTTTTTTTTTTTTTGTTTTGAATACAAACTCAAAAATCAAACTTTTCATAAAAGAGGCAGCTGATCATTTCCATATAGTATGAATTTAGTTTATTTGATAAATAAATAATATGCTGGCAATTCTAAGACACAGTAGCTAATGCAATAAACAGTTAATATTGAATAAACAACAAGTCAGTGCAAAGTTTTTGCATTTCATAAATGCAAATCATTGGAATTATTTCGCTCAAGATGTTTGCAGGTTTGTGCGTATGTGGGCATGTATCTCTTTCTTTCATGTTTTGAATTTATAATAGAACATTTTAAATTCCACCGGCTCCCGCGTCAAATGCCAATAAATTTGTGTAAAAAATAGAAACACAAGTGCGTCACAGCTTTAATAGCTTGCGATAATTTTTTTTTCAACATTTATATTCGTTTATCTTGAATAAATTGAAAAAAAAGCACAGCAAACGTATAAACGTAAACGTTTAAATTTTTATTTCATTTAATAAATAAATGAAATCGCGTAAAGTTGACTTCTATATTTAAACTAAACAGGTCTTTATGTATGTTTTTGCATTTACATAATTAGAGAAAACTTACCCAATTTTTGCCATACATTGCAATTCTTTCATTATTCTGTCCGGATGACTGGTGGGTATGTGATGTTTAATGGCATATTTACGCTGAAGATGCTCTGGTACATCACGTTGTTTTTTTAAAGTTCCCAAAAGTACTGTGCTAAAAGTACCATTACCAATTTTGCTGTGAATATCGAAAATATTTTCGATTTCAGGAATGCGCGTTTTCAAATCATTGATAGCCTCTGCAATAGTTGAGAAAAGAAAAAAAAAAACAAAGAAAAATTAATAAAGTACAAAATATTTATGAAATTCCAAAATCCCTTGATTTTATTACTATATTTATTTAATTTACAAGAACAGCGATTACGTGTATAAGATTAAATGATTAAGAGAATGAGCCCTAGCAACGCTGGCCATCAGTTCTATTTAACAAATAACAGATTTGCATACATTTTATTTTCTAAAATGAACTTAATTATTTATTTGCTTTAAGAGCCAATTGAAATGCATTATTTTAGTTCTAAAAGTGGATCTTATTAATGTTTTCTGTCTTTTTCAGTCATCTATATGCCGCCAACATTTCATTGATGCCGATCAACTTATCAGTAGACTCGAAAAATCTTAAGAGTCAAGAATTAAAAAGATCAACTAAAAATTATATATTTAAATATCCCTTTTTCATTTGTTTTTTCACGTTTTATTTATTTTTTCTTTGTTTTTATATATATTTCTGATTAGTTTTTTTATTTATTTTTTATTTTTTATATTTTTTATAATTTTTATTTTTTCTCATTTGGCTTTTTATTTAATTTTTATTATTTTTTATTTATTTTTTTTTTTATTTATTTTTTTTTTTTTGGCTTTTTATTTATATTTTATTATTTTTTTATTCGTTTTTTTATTTTTATTTATTTACATATTTTGTTTATTTTATTTACTTTTTTATTTATTGGTTTATTTTTTATTTATTAATTTTTTTATTTATTAGATTTTTTATTTACATATTTATTTTTTAACTCTTTTGTTATTTTTTATTTATTTTTTATTTGGTTTTTTATTTATTTTTTATTTGGTTTTTTATTTTTTTATTTGGGTTTTTGTTTATTTTTTTATTTGGTTTTTTATTTTTTTTATTTGGTTCTTTATTTATTTTTTCTTTGGTTTTTTATTTATTTTTTTATTTGGTTTTTTCTTTATTTTTTATTTGGTTTTATTTATTTATTTTTTTTGGTTTTTCATTTATGTTTTTGTTTATTTTTTTGATTTAGCTTTTTATTATTTTTTTATTTGTATTTTTATTTCTTATTTATTTACTTATTTTGTATATTTTATTTACTTTATTTCATTTTTTTTATTTATTGTTTTATTTTTTATTTTTTAATTTTTTAATTCTTTTTTTATTTATTATAATTTAGGTCCAAAAATGAACCTTTTTAAAAAAGGACCTAAATTAATACATTTCAATTGGCTCTTAAAGCAAATAACTAATTAAGTTCATATTTTTATTTATTTTTTGTTTTTTATTTATTTATTTAATTTTTTATTTATATTTTGTTTTTCATTTAAAAATACCTGCAAGGCACTTTGAAATCTAAATGCAGAAAAACATCTCATCTTCCCAACATGTACGCTTCAATTTTAATTTCAGCATCAAAATAACTATATCGAATGTTATTTTTTGGGATAAACATTTCTTTTTTAATTAAATTTAAGAATCAAGCCTACAAGGCCAAATATGATTTTTTCTTTTCTATTATTGAGAGAAAAATTCATAATTGTTCTCACTTTCAACAAATTTTGCCCAAAAAGTTTGCGAACAAACTTAATGTTCCCGTACTTTTGTGCTTATTTGTCTAGTATTCATCACGATTGTTCTCATTTTAGCAGATATTGGACCAAAAAAAGAAAACACGGGATCAAACTTAATATATAGAGCTCCACGTCAAAAACGTCAGAAGCATGATTTCTGGCCACAAAAAAATATATTAAAAAATTCCGACACCCAACCAATTTTAAGAAGGTATTTAAAAATAAAACAGCAAAATGAGTCACTGTATCAGTATATGTGTGTACGTATGTATCCTCAATGATCTGAACAGGCATTACTATTTTTATACTGTCAAATATTTAACTATTTATGCGGCAATTTCGCATACAACAATATAAAAATCAAATTAGAATCAATAAATAAAATGTCGACTAAAGCACAAAATTTGTATTGAAACGAATGCACCTGCTGCATTAATTAAGAATATCAATGCTATAAAAAGGCCAACATTATGATGTGCCAGTTAGTCTGACTAACCAATAAACTTGGGTACTGGCATGAGTAAGACGTGTTTGCTTCTTACCATCGTTCTTATTGCGACTTGAAGTGGCTTTTGCATGCACCGCTGCCAGCTGTTCCGTAGGTGAAGCAATACATGCAGCTGCCTTTGAACTCATTACTGCTTGATTGTTGTTATTATGACTTTTATGTGGTGTCGCTTGCCGTTGTGTTGTTGCTGCTGCTGCTGCAGCCGCTTCGGTTTCTGCTTCTGCATTTGTATTGAGTTTTGTTTTCTGCTGTAAAATTGCATTGTTAGTGCGTTGCCTTGTATTGCGGGAATGAGCGAGTGCTTTATTGTATTGAGGCAATTGGTATTGAATCACATATGATGAGTTTTGCGCTTCGGTTGCTTTTGTGACCGATGTGCTGGTGTTAATTAAATTACATTCCTTGTTTGTAGATTTTTTCGATTTTCTTTCCATAATATAAGCCGCAGAAAACAATAAGTTTCTTGTAGGTACCCCTTGTTATAGTTTCACGAAAAAAAAAACCCAAATCCACGTTTTTACACAAATGTTTCTGGAATAAGTTTTGTTTGCCAAACTTCCTTTTGGCAATAGAAGAATACCTATTTCAACTTAAATACAAGCAATTTCATCCGAACTCTTCCTTCAAATTTGGGAAACTTATAGAGAATGTATCTCTACCGGAATAATTTTTAAAACACTGGTGGTGTTAAATTTTTTTTTTATTCACTTTTTAATTTATCTTAATTTGTTGACAAGCGGCTTGTCCTAATTTTTTACCTATAAATTTATTAATTTTGTTACAAATACATATCTTATAAACGCTTTTACAGTTATATTTTTTAAGTGGAATTATTTTACCGAAAAAAAAAAATTAATAAAATTTAAGCAATAACTTCTCTCGAACCGACTTTTACAAACGAATAAAAAGCAATGAAAAATTTAGCGAAACGCCACAAAAATAGAAAAAAAAATGTTGAGTGTTGCCAACCTCAAGTTTATTGTGAAAATGTTGTTTAGGTGGAAAACGCGACTAATAGCATGCCCAGCAAACACATCAGTCCAAACATCAGTATACATTTTTAATTGTTTCTATATAATTTAACATTTGGCTTTCCTCGACCCCTTTTTCATATAATTATTTTTTGAGCTAAAGGTCTTTTTTATTTTATTGTATATATTTTTTTATCGAATAAATATAAAATATATATGCAATTGTAATAAAAATACCTTTATTATCGAATAAATAAAAATATACTTATAATTAAAAATACCTTCAGCTCAAGAATATATTTAATATAATATTGACCTTAACAATATATCGAATTAAAAAACCAACAATGAACTTAGTTATTTAACTGATTGATATAAAAGCGAATTGAAATGTATTATTTTGGGTCTAAAAATATATCTTATTAATGTTTTCTACTCAACTCGTCAGTAGACTTGAAAAATCTTAAAAGAATGTTGGAAAAATGCAAAAAAGACAGAAAACATTAATAAGGTCTATTTTTAGACCTAAAATAGTACCTTCATGAAAAAGCACTAGCGAGCTTAAGCTCGTTATACCAGAGCCGTATGAAACCTAATAAATTTAATTGTTGCAAATTTCTTTTTCAGCATTCGCATCATGCATTCCCTTGGCTAAATGTCCACTTTTCCGCCAGTTGACGATGTCACTCACCATTGGTTGCTTGTACAAAAACACTGAAAACAAAATGGTTAATGTTAATAATTTTATAGGGCTTCGTACGATTTTTACTTCCTCAACATTGAGAAAGATTTCTTGTGATAAAATTAGAGTGATCTTTAAAAATATTGATCACTCAATGTTGAAGAAGTAAAAATCGAACTCAAGCCCAACAAAATTATTAACAATTGTGAATCATATAGTTCGACAATAAAGTCAAAATTGTTATTGGTTTACATGTCTAAGCGAGCGAGCAATGTCGTGTAACATCGTAAAAATTCTTATTTTTATTAAAATAAAAACGGTGTAATTTTTTGATTAAAAAAAAAATAACGAAAAAATAAATTTTTTCCTTTTCTATTTATTTATTTTTTTAAATATTTTAAATGAACGATGTTTTATTTCAAGTGTTCTCGACATGATTTTGTTCTCGTTTATATTGGCATGCTAAAGCCAAGTCGAAAAATTTACGCAAGCATCTTAATAAGCCTCTTAAGTCTTGAGAACTACGCAAGAACTCTTTAATATGAGAAAAATTATCATGTTGTGGATAAATTTCCATTAAATCAAACACTTGAGATGTCTCAATGTATGTAACGTAACATGTATCGCGATAGCAAAGCTGGAAAGAGATATGAAAAAAAATTGTTATGTAAGAATTAATTGTAAAATTATTTTTTTTTGTAAAAAAATATTTTGTGATTGTTATTTGACAAATTTCTATAAAATTTTGTTAAATTGGCGTTTAAGAAACAAAAAATATTTTTTAATAAGTCAGTTAAAAAAAATTATAATTTATAAAATAAATAGAGGGACACAGTTCAAAAAAAAAAATAATAATTTAATACTTAAAACTATTAATTAATTTAATTTAATAATTAATTATAATTTATTTTATAATTAACTATTTATGTAGTTTGAGTTGCGAATATATTTATATTTACATACTGTTATTTGGATTCCATTGTTTTCCAAAAGTTTAAATTTGGAAATTTGGTAGCCCAAAAGCAAACAAATGCTTTGTAAATGGTCGTTATTTTCATATACAAATGATTTTTTTGCTTCTTCTAATTTTCTTTGTCGTTTATATTCCTCCTGTCTTGCCTTTTCAATTTCCTCTTGCAAAGATTTTATAGACTCCATTAACGCTTCTCGTTCACTGCAGCCCTCTGATCGTTTAGTGATCAAAGCTTCAAGTTCTCCTTTAACAGTTTCACATTTCACCTGCAGTTGTTTTAATTTGCTCAAATCTTTCATTTGCTGTAATTGCTTCTCTTGCGTGCTTGTAAATTCCATTGGCTTGTTCTTAATTTGCATATTTTTCTCTTGTACACAGAGTCTAAGGGTGGTTTTTTTTTATCTATGAGTGCTTAACAAGATTATTAACGACGCATGATAAACAAATTTTTATAAGCTTAAAATAAAAGAAAGAAGCAATTCAATTCAAAATTTTTTATGCGTAAGACGTTCAAGATATCGTAAGACTTTAGTACTCGAATCTTTTTCAGTCTACTGCAACCTCTCGATTAAGTAAGCACGAGTGATATGAAATTTATATATCTGTCAATGTATGTTTATTTATTAAAATGTATTAATTTAGGTCCAAAAATGAACCTTTTTAAAAAATATTTGCTGTCTTTATATAGACAGCTGAAAATTAATACATTTCAATTGGCTCTTAAATCAAATAAATAATTAAGTTCATATTTGTTTATTTATTAAAGTAATAAAAAACTGCCTGTTATTTAAATCAAAAAATAGCCGATAAGGAGCAATTTCATAATATAGCTTTCATGGAAAATGTTATAAAATTTTCATTAACTGAAATAAATAAATAAATAAAAATCCAAATAGGAGAATATGTAAATGGAACGAAATAAATTATTGATTCTTGGCTTTACTTTTTACTACCCACTGTAGATTCTATGCTAGACAGTAGTTATTACAATCACAGGGCAAGGGATCTTAATAATAGGGCACGTTAATATATCAGCGTCCGCACAGGGTTAAGAGTATTCATATTCAACTGCATGCATATGTATTAATTAGCATATATACTGTAATTTATATAGTTATTTAATTATATTCTGGCTAAAAACGGATTTGCATTACTTTAATAGATACCCATATTTAAGAAATATTTTTTGCTTGCGAAGTATAAAGTTATTTTTGTTTGTATGTTTTGCTTGACAATCCAAAACTATGTAAACAAGGCCCATGTACACGCTTAAAAGTTAAAGCAATTTTCTATTACACAGCTCTCACAACAATACGTTTTAAAACTCCGCATTTATTTTTTAACAAGTAAATAAAAAAAAAAAAACAATAAGCACATACCTTTTATAAACAAAATATCGAGAAAGAAAAGTAAAAATTTCTTATTATTAACTTTTTGCCGCCCTTTTAAATTTTGTGTACATATTCGATCAGTGTTGTCAAACATGAAAATCAAAGCGATTGCAGTTTTCCGTTCAGTTCATTTTACAACATTGTTTTAAAATCAGTTAGCGGTCTTATACTACTCATATATTTAATTAATAATTATTATTAAATAATTTAATTGAAAATAAGTTTTCTACATTTTTTTTTAGTTATTTCGGTAGAAAAACAATACAAATGAAAAATTTCACCAGTGGCGTTTTAGGAAGTGTTTGGTGGTTTTTATTTTAATACAGCTGTTTCATTAAAACAGACATGGCTTTCTCTATTGTGACTGAGAGTTGGCAGAAAACAAAAACAATTTCTCTTATTTGACAAAAATTAATAAACAGTTATATTTAGCAATAGAATCAAGTTAAAGCAATGTTTAAAGAATTTTAAAGTTTCCTTTTGTTTCCATGTACCAAGTAGTTGATTAAATAAAGCCGGAATAATGTTGCAAAATATGCGTAGAGCGCAGCCAGATTGCTTGCGTTACTTTCTAGAAATTCTTTGCAGTCCCAATAGTAGACATGAGGAAACCAACACTAGTGGAAGAGAAGAATCGTGTACAGTTGATAGTCTGGTAGATGTTTTAATAAAAGCAGAAAATTTTTCGATAGGTAAGAAAATTTAAACAATTTTTTTCTTGCACATTTTACTGAATTGAAAAAAAAAACATTTTTAGCTGCCGCCAAGGAGACTGTGGTAAACGCTTTGCGCGATGGCATTTTAATGCCAGTATCAGTGGCAGCGTCTACGCCTCGTTCGCCCAGATCGTTTGTGCCCGAACTTAAACGTTTGCGTTTACCAACACTGCAGGAGATCAAAGAATCCACTCATGACTTTTATTGCTACGAATGCCACTTGCCGGGTGTTTTGGAGAAATGCCGCCAGTGTTGGCGTTCGTTTCATCGTTTGTGCTATCGCAAGAATCCTGAACGTCCCAACTATGTTGTACCTTCATCAAAAATACAAAAAAATAGATTGCCAGCATTCAGCTCGGATACAGATTCGGAAGTGGACGATGTAACCTTGCATTGTTCCACAACACTGGGTTACGAAAGTGATAACAGAACTAATTCATCGCTGTTGGTACAAGATCAAAATTCCACAAACAGCTGTAACACGCAACGCCAAACTACTGCCACAGCCAATTTGGGACCGTCTTCGCAAGCCGAGGGGAAGCCTGTTATAGACGATCTTGAAACTAAGACAAAGATGGAGGTTGTCTGTATGGGAGAAATACGACCACCTACACGAAAACGACGAAATACCACCACAGCCTCAAATATATCGTATAAAAATGAAGTACCACCCAACGATGAGGATGAACAGGACTTGGAATTATGCACAAGTTGTCGCCTACTTAAGCGTGCCGATTTGCGCAATCCCGCTAATTTAGCACCTGACGAATTATGCCATTTGGTGAATTTTACATTTAGCTATAATCGGGAATGGCTAACACACGATGTTCGCACATATTTGGAAAGCAAACGTGCCAACGACACTGAAATCAATATTGTCTCACGTTTGATGTTGTATTCAAACTTAAAGAGTTTAAACGATGTTGCTGCGAAGCTGGCAAACAAAGAGTATACATTCCTAATGGAATTTTTGGTCGATTTGTTGGATATACAACACTGTATGGGAGTATTTTTTGGATGTAAGTTTGACGTTTTTCTTTTTTTGGAATAGGGCCAAAAATTAAAATTAATTCACTGATTCAATTAATTTATACAACTTCAGATTGTTTTTGGTGACAAGAAATTTTGGCCGAAATAACAAAAATAACGATTTGATAATTTTTTATAAAAAAAAAACTGTCTCAATGATATTCAAGATTAAATAAAATATTTAATCAATAATAATCATATACTGCTTTAGGGCTTTTTTTATTAAATTTAATAAATGAAATGAAAAGTTATTTTATAATATTTTCTATTTTCAGCCGCCGATATTGCGTTGATGCTAATCAACTCATCAGTAGACTCGAAAAATCTTGAAAGAATATGTTTGAAACCCAACATAACTTTTTAATAAAACGGCTCAAAAAAAGCAAAAGTGTTGCAAGACGAAAAGATGTTTTCTGTATTAAAAGTTTGTTTGAACAATTCTGATTCTCATTTTGTTCATGGGAATTATGGAATAGTTAAAAGAGATTGAAACATTCTTTTTTTTAATTTTCT
The DNA here is from genome assembly GCA_963662145.1 of Sturmia bella. NCBI lineage: Eukaryota > Metazoa > Arthropoda > Insecta > Diptera > Tachinidae > Sturmia > Sturmia bella. The sequence goes on along the minus strand of OY759170.1, from coordinate 9,229,550 downwards.
ACTACAGTCTACTGATGAGTTGATAAGCATCAACGAAATGTTGGCGACATATAGACGGCTGAAAAAGTCCGAAAACTTTTATAAGGTCTATTTTTAAACCTAAAATAATACATTTCAATTGTCTCTTAAAGCAAATAAATAATTAGGTTCATTGTTGAAATGAAAAATTGCATTAAATTAATTCATAATTATTAGCGGATTATAATTCGATAAAATACTACACTGATTGAGAGAGAGAGAGAAAAAAACTAATAATCTTTTTTTTATTTCAGCCTACAGCATGGAAACGGAGTCCACCAAATGGCTTCTACGGGATATAACACATGATTTATCCGAAATCCGAAGGTGTCCTGACTGTTTTCGCTACTCCCATGAAAAGCAATCACCCATTTGGTTTGCCAAACCCTGTGTTCAACGTCATGAACTGGTTTATGCCAAACACAGTGGTTTCCCCTATTGGCCGGCCAAAGTTATACGAGTCCTGCCCAGCAATAAGTTTGATGTGCGTTTTTTCGGTGGCAATCATTCACGCGCTCTAATCGATGTGCGTTTCATCAAGCCCATCGATGCCGACACGAAATCTCTGAAGCTGGGAAATACTCCGGCCATCAAGAAAGCCATGGAAGAATTGCGTCACCATCAAATGTTATCTAGCTATCCACCAAGTGTCTTCAGTTTTCATGCAGATCCCAAGCAAACGGAAGAAATTTTAAACAAAGTCCTGGCTACTTCCATCAACAGCGTTGCGGCTAAAGAGAAGTTTAGCAAACGCAAGCGGAAAACATCCACAATAAATGTGTCATCTGAAAATCTTAATAATTCTATGCAAACGAACCTGAATATTTCCCAAAGCGATAATAGCGACAACAGCAAATTGACGAGCAATCAAACAAGATTATGTACCGACGTTACTGTGTCCATAAAACGTCTAAAGTCTGACAATATACGCCAGCTGGCAGTTGAAGAGAATAATAATATCAATAGCCTTGGGAAAAAAGTAACACGTAAAGCAAACAACAAGTTTTCCGAAGGCGATGATTGTGCAAAAATGGTAACAAAATTGAAAAATATGTTTTGTAATAAGATTTTTAAAATTGGTTTTTCAAATTTTAGTTAAATGAACTGGAGAATGCTCATAAACTTATAAATGAGTTGAAACAAAAAAATGAAAAACTTGAAGCGCAAAAAAGTAAACTTAGGGAAAAATTAAAAAAACAAGAACTGGAAATCAAAATATTAAAGCGTAAACAATGGGTAAGTAGAAAAGTGCTTTCGACTTTCAAATTCAAAGTATCTTTTCTTTTATATACATTTTCCAATTACAGTGCTATTGGTGCCTTGAGGAAGCCATATATTTATGTTGTTTTCGTGCTGCCTATTGTTCAGAGATCTGCCAAGCACGCCACTGGAAAGATGGGCACAGTGAAGTTTGCAAAAATCAATCGGAAAGTGGAAAAACATAATCCTGAATTGCCTTAAACATTTATCTATTTTTTTTTTCTTCAAAAGCTTCAAACACATGTTCATAAAAGAAGAATTCTTAAGGTACGCTGACATATGAACAAATATTTACCCATGTTTTGCTTAAAAAAAACGTTAAAACTACTTGTTGACTTTTATTTTGATGATATAAATGCATATATATGTATCTCTAAACATGAATGATTATGATAACAAACAACAATGTAAAAGAAAAACAGGTAAACACCTTGAATTTCACAAGAAAATAATTAGAGGTTATGTTTGCTCAACGAGCAAATACAAAAATTTACAGCAAATTTGTATTTGTTCTTAGAAAAGTTTTGTGTTTTTGCTCTACTTTGAATTTGCTCGTTAAGCCAGCATAACCTTAAAATATGCTCCTGTAAAATTTAAGCATTTTTATTTTGGGGTTAAAATGCATATACATCTCTAAAAAGGAATATACTACATTCACATGGTTATGATAACAAACAACAATGTAAAGGAAAAACAGGTAAACACTTTGAATTTCACAAGAATATAATTTGGGGTTATGTTTGCTCAACGGGCAAATAATTTGTTCTTAGAAAAGTTTTGTGTTTTCGCTCTAAAATTTATAATTTACTCGCTGAGCCAGCATAACCTTAAAATATGCTCTTGTGAAATTTAGGCTCTAGTTTTATAATTCATACTGTAACGCCAGAATTTATATGATAATCGATAATAAATTAGATTTTTTTTTTAATAATTGCAATTTCTACAGAAATTTTCAACGCCACAAAAGCTGCATTCATATGTATGGAGCTTGCAAAATATTTTAAAATTTATTATTGTTTTTCAAATAAATTCTGGCGCTGCGTTGTGAATTGTAAAATCAGGGACTTAATGTTTCGTTGTGGTTGTTGTTGTTGTACGTTTTAGTTTCTTACATGCAAGTATTTTCCCAACATCGCGGTCAACAAGAAAGTAGAGGTCACGCTTTTCGGACGAATATTTGTTCATGTGTGACCATAGCTCTAGTTAATCAAGCAAAAGAATTGTTGTCGAAAATATTTTGATATTTTAAACTAAAAATATTTTTTCCCTTTTACTTCCGCGTTTAAGGTTCGTTTAAATGCCGCAGTTGTGCGACATTTTAAAGCGGTTATATGTATAAAGTTAATGTTGTGTAGACTATAAAATATCGTATTATGTACTTTCAATTTATTAATCATCACGTTTTGTTATTTTCAGTTCACATCCATTAATGCCTTTAATAGTAATTTTAAATATTTTTTTTTTTCGAAACCAATACACACGGAGCTTTTATTTTTAACAGAATATTACTGTTCCCAAGTAATTCATATGAAGTTTCAGATATATGTAGTCTTTTTTTTTATTATTAGTCCCTTTAATAAAAATTAAATCTGAATATTAATCTCTTCAACTGGTCTTTAAATGAAGTATTATTGCACGGGCCAAGGTTTTGTTCCTTTTTTTTGATTTTTTGTCAATATTTCATGCTTTTTCGTACAGCTTTTTTTTATATTAAATTTTGATTTTTGAATCAAAATTTAATATAAACGAAGAGAACGAAATATTGGCAGTTATATAAAAAGAAAGAATAAAAACGAGAAAAAATTAGTTCAATAAAAGTATTGAAGTATTGGCCTTGTAGGCTTGATTCTTAATTTGAATTAATAAAAAAATAATAAACAAAAAAATCCATAAATAAAAAATCGCCAAAAATTTAAAACAAAAATTCGCCAAACATCAGAAAATTTGCCAGAAGTTTTAACACTCCAAAAATCACTAAAACTCTGAAAATTGAAGAAATCATCAGAAATCGCACACAAAATTTTGCAAAAATTGAAAATGGCAAAAATTAAAACCCCAGCAAAAAATCTTGAAAAAATATTACATAACGAAACGACGCTAAAAACTAACCCCCTTATTCATAAAAATTATTTCAGGCTTAATAAGGCTCTTATTTGACATATTTCTATGAAAATTTGGCATATAAGAGTTTAATAAACCTAAAATATTTATTATGAATAAGACCCTAAGAGTTTGTTTCACAAATATTTTCAATTCTCAGAATGTAAAAAATTGCAAAAAAGTTAAAGAATTCCAATAATCGCTTGAACTTTGAATATTTTAAAAATCACCGAAAGCTTAAGAACTCCAAAGATTTAAAACGTGAAGAAATCGTCAAAATCTTAAACATTTCAAAAATTAAAAAAAAAATTTGAAAATTAAAAATCGCCAAATATTTGAAGAATTAAAAATCGCTATAATTTTGAAAATCTCAAAAATTGCAAAGAAAAAATCAAGAATTCCTATAATCGCCAAAATTAAAAAAATATCAAATTCGAAAAATTTTAAAAATCACCAAAATTTTAAAACGTGAAAAAATCGTCAAAGTTTTGAACATTCCGAAAATTGCTTATCATCAAAAATCTAAGCATATAAAAAATTGCTAAGATTTTGAAAATTCGAAAATCACCAAAAATTTTAAAAATATCTCAAATTGCAAAAAAAAAAAAAAATTACGAATTCCAATAACAAAAATTCTAAAAATTGAAAAAGTTGGCCAAAATTTTGAAAATTGAATAATAAACCAATCAAAAATGGAAAAATCTGGAAGAAAATTTTCCAATCTTAAAAATTCAAAAAATCGCCGAAAGCTTAAAATCATCAAAAAATCACAATGCAAAAAAATCGTCAAAATTTTGAACATTCCTAACATCGCTAAGATAGTAAAAATTGAAAAAGTCACCCAAAATTTCAAAATTAAAAATCCGACAAAAATATTAACCTTTCAAAACTGGCACAAATTCTGAAAATTTAAAAAATCGCCTACATTTTGAAAATTCCAAAGTATTTAGGAATCTGAAATTTTCAAAATTTTAAACTAAGAAACTATCTAAATTTTGGAAAATTAACAAATATTTTATTAGAAATCGTCAAATGCCTAAACATTCAAAAAATTCAAATACGTCATAAATTTGAAAAACTTCTAAAATTTAATAAAAATTAGAAAATCTTCCGAAAATTTTATAGTCTAAAAAACTGCCACAAATTTGAATATTCCGAAAATCGGCAAGGGTTTAAAAATGGCGTTAGTTTGATAATTCCAATATTCGCTACAAGTTTAGAAATTTACCAAAACTGCAAAATTCAAACAATCGCTAAATATCATAAGGGAACCAAGCTAAAACTTTTGAAAATTTCAAAATTTTAGAAATTGACAAAATTTCAATAAAAACTCGAAAAGTATTTATAATTACAAAAATTGGTAAAATGTATTTAAATAAAAAAATAAATAAAATAAAAAATATATAATTAAAATAAAATTTCGAAAATCTCAAAAAATCGCCAAAATTTTTATATTAAGAAGTGGCTAAAATTTAAAAAGTCGTCGGATATTAGAAAAATATAACATCTGATAAAATTTCGAAAACTGAAAATATCGCCAAAAATTAGATAATTTTATAAAAACGACAAAAAATTTAAAATTTTTAAAAATTGAAATTCGCGCAAAACATGAGAATTTGAGAAAAATAACACCATAAATTTAATTTGAACATTCCACAAATCGCTAAAGTGCTGAATATTTAGAGCCAGCCCAAATTTGTGAAAACTGAAAAATCGCCGAAAATTAGATAATTTTATACAAACGCCGAAAATGTTAAAATTCGCTCAAAATATGAGAATCTGATAAAAGCCACCACAAATTTAATTTAATCCTTCCACAAATCGCTAAAATGTTCAATACTTAAGAAGCCCAAAAATTTGGAAACTGAAAATCGCCAAAGTCTTAAACAGTTTAAAAATCGTTAAAAAATTTTTAAATCCAATGATCTCTTATATTCGAATGTAATTCCAAAAAGCACCAAAAATATGTATTAAAAAATTCAAATTTTTTTTAAATGAAACTTTTTTTCTGATATGAAAAATTGGAATTATAATATATGTAGTTCAAATATAGTTTAAAATACTATAACAAAATCAAAAAGATTCTCAAAATCAACAAATTTTTTGTGACTGTGTTGTTTGGCTATTAAAAGTTCTTTATTTTAATTAAGGACATTGTTTGCAAATAAATACACTTAAATACACTTCGAAAGACTCATTATGCATAATTACCGAAAGTTCATAATTTTAAAGCAATGAGACTTTTCAAGTTGTTTTGTAAATGAAAAGCGCCAGCCGACAATTTGAATAGCAGCAGTTGAAACATGCAATTGAAATGCGTTGAACCCGATACCAATTCGGCTTTTTATTACCAATGGAGAGTGTGGCATTGGATGGGAATAATAAAGGCCCCCGAGAACTGTAATGCTAAAATCTATCGACTCTATTCGTTGGCAATAAATTTTCTGGTAACATTTCTGTTTCCTTTGACCTTAATTGTGAATGTGTTTTTTGCCAAAAACACTCAACAGTTGTGTGAAAATTTAACCATTACTATAACGGATGTTGTGGCCAATTTTAAATTCGTAAACGTGTATCTGGTACGTGAGGAATTGGAAAAAATAAGCACTATATTGCCACAACTTGACAAGAGAGCTCAACGAGCTGAAGAGAGGAGAGTGCTAAAGGACGCCATTAACTTGTCACAAACCGCCTTCTTAATATTTGTTCGCCTTTATATGATGGGCACATGTTTTAGTATCTTTAAAATTCTGTTTGCCAGTCAGCGAATTCTATTGTATCCCGCCTGGTTTGGCGTCGATTGGTTGAATAATACTGTTTGGTATTCAATTTTAATGGCCTATCAACTGTTTGGCTTGATTGTACAGGCTCTACAGAATTGTGCTAACGATTCTTATCCACCGGCATATCTGATTATTTTGACAGCTCAAATGAAGGCTTTGGAAATACGAGTCAGAGCTGTGGGCCGCCGCACTCTGAGTGGAGGTGAAGGAATGTGTTTGACCGAAGAAGAACAACTTGAACATTTAAAAGAATTTAATGAGTGCATAAAGGATTATAAAACTATTTTGAGGTAAAAGTTTTTCTTTTAGTAAGACTGCTGCTAAAATAGAAGTAAGTTATACGGTAAAAACTAACCGTTTTGAAAAACGATAGATTTTAAAAATGTTTTTTTTATTTGTTTATAAAATGGATAAAATACATATGTACATCATTTTCCCTTTCCCAACAAATCGTTTTCAAATCTTAAAATGTTATAAAAGCAATTGCTTAAAGGTGCGGTCACATTGGCCACAAACAAAGTGACCACTACTCTCTTGTAGAACTTTGTTTTTGCCAAGTAAATGAGTACAAACTGCTAAAACTGTAAACAAATAAAAAATAAATGGCAGGGGGAAAAAACGTGAAAATATGAAATTTCACATGGGCAATTTTTACGGTTATGCTTGGGAAAAAAACGCAAAAAATCAAATTTTTAAGGTTATGCTTGCTCAACGAGCAAATACAGACTTTACAGCAAACATCTATTTGTTTTTAAAAAAAAACTTTACTAGAGCAAATATAAATTTACTTTAGAGCTGATATTTGCTCGTTGAGCAAACATAACCTCAAAATATGATTTAGTGAAATTTAATGATTTAATGATGTGTATATATTTTTAATTGTTGATGCGCATTTATTTGCCTAAAATACAGGTCAACGAGAAAGTAGTGGTCACGTTTTTGGGCACAACTTGTTCATGTAGCTGTGCTTTAAGAATCAACAACTTTTACATTACTCTTGACTAAAAGAAGCCACTAAGATCTATGAACTCGTTCTATGAAGATCTATGAACGGCACCACTTTGTTTTTTACATCTATAAAATTTACTTTAAATTTTACACGAATTTCATATCTGCTTGTAATAAAAAAGTATGTGTTTCAGATTATTTACCCTGATTGAAAATATTATCTCGAAAACTTGTCTATCTCAATTTGTGTGTTCGGCCTTGGTGCAATGTACGGTTGGTCTTCATTTTCTTTATGTAGTGGATGCTGCCGATTATGGAGCTCAAATTCTGTCGATCATATTTTTTGTTGCGGTCACTTTAGAAGTATTTATAATCTGTTATTTTGGACACTGCATGAGCACACAGAGTTGGAATTTAACATATGCCTTCTATTCTTGCGGCTGGCTGAGGCAGAATCAGTGTTTTAAAAAGAATTTAATAATAACAATGATGCGTACGCACCGGCATTCTATAATTTATGCAGGCTCTTATATACCAGTCGATTTGCCCACATTTGTGCAGGTTGGTTAAATTTTAAGGACTTTGAGTTTTTCTATATCATGTTTTTTTTTTCTTTTTTTTAATTCCAGTTGATGAAATACGCCTATTCAACATTTACACTTTTAATACGTTTCAAATAGAGTGTCACTCATTTTGGAGAATGAATTGAAAGAGGGTTTGTAAGTTTTTTTCTTTTTAAAAATATGTTTATAAAATCACTGTTTATTAAATAAAATTAGATTTTTTTTTTTGAAAATCTTGCAACACAATGCTCTTAATTCTTAACTTGCATTTGAAGTATCAGTTTGCTCTTCCCCGCTATTTGTTCTGGAGGCAGCTGCTTGTGGCGAGTTGCTGTGTTCTGTAGTTTCAAAAGTTGCATCACTTACAGTTTCTTTTGATGCCTCCTCGTAACCCGGTTTTGAGTTTTCACTACTCATTTCCCTGGCAGTAACTTGACTTTCTGTTGCCTCTCCAGTGGTTTCTTTTAGTTTCTTCCACATTTTAGCGGCTGCCAAGAGTTTCAGATTAGGTCTAGCCATTTCATCCTCAGGAAAGATATAATCGAAAACTTCTTCCCAACCCTCTTCCACACCAGTTTCCGAAATAATTTTCTGCCTCTTTTTGACACGTCTGGGCATTTTTTCCATAACCTTTTCATGCGCACTGAGATCGCCAGATTCTTTTTCAAAATCACGCCACGCTTCCAGCAGCAACACTCTAGATTCCTTATCGCCCAGTTGGCGTAAAGTGTCATTGGCTCTCTCGTAAACTCTGCGGGCTAAACGTACATTCATTTCCTTATCTTCTTCGCTCAGTTGTGAAGTTAGCTCAAACTTGGCATATGACATCCATACTTTGACATGTTGTGTTCTCTCCAACAGCCTTTCATACAGTTGGCGGGCCAGTTCCGATTCCCCTTGCGCCACTTCAAAGTCTATGTAGGCCTTCCAAAGTAACTCGGGCATATCCAGACGTGGCTGCTGCACTGCCAGTTCGAAAATAGCTCTGGCGCGTTCCGTATCACCCAATAGATTCTCCAATTCTGCAAATTTCATCCAGGTTACGCAATTTTCAGGACCGAATTCCAAAAACTTTTCGTAAAGTAAGCGGCAACGATCAAATTCTCGCAGCTGAATTTCCAATTCAATGTAACCTCTGAATAGCTTATCTCTGGGACACATGCCAATAGCCATGCCTAAAGTTTTGCGTGCCTTCTGCAAGTCTTTGCATCTGATTTCGAACTGGGCATACATTAGCCATATTTTGCTAAACGTGAACTTTTTGTGTGGTATGAGCTCTAGACAAGTTTTGTATATTTGGCGTGTGCGTTCTACATCTTCGGTTTCAAGTTCCTCATACAAAGCATAGTTAATCCAGAGATACATATAGCGACGCCAGTAATTTTTCTCATTAGCGGGTGGCACATTGGATATGGCACGTTCATAGGTTTCTCTAATGAGATCGACGTCACCTTCCCCTGTTAAAAAACAAAAAGAAAGCTCAATAAATAAGTCACAAAATAGCGTAAGAGCACTCACCCTCTATCAAACGCAAATAGTCAAACCAAGCATCATAGTTTTGCGGATTGCTGGCCACTTCCTGTTCATATTGAAATTTTCTTTTCGATACTATCACATCCTCAATGCCAGCACGATCTCCGTATTTCTTTTCATGTATGGTATAGGCTTTGTATAGTTCTTGTGTGCGATCCTTGGGCAAATGGTCCAAGGCATATTTGTATATAACTCGGGCACGATCATGTTCTTTTTGGCCTTCTTCGAAACGGGCAAAGGCTATGAATAGGCGTTCGTCTATGTAGTCGTCGCCAAAAAATTCAACTGCCCGTTCAAACACTCGACGGGCGCCATGTATGAAGCCATGACTCTCTTCAAAACGGGAAAATTTTATCCAATTTTTGACATCTGGATGTACATAAACGAAACGTTCGTATATAGCTCTGGCCCGGTCAATCTCTTTGTAGCGCAACTCGAAGTTTACATATGTTTGCCAGGCCTGCTCTTCCGGCTGCCATTCCATCCATCTTTCGAAAACCTGTCTCGCCCCTGCCACGTTTTCTAACATTTCCTCCATATAGGTATACTTATACCAGAACTGATTAACGCGTGGCATGATTGTGACAGCCCTGTCCCAGAGATTACGTGCATGATTAACTTGCTTATTTTTCATTTCCATTTCGGCATATTTCAGCCAAATCGTTACATTACGATGATCATTATCCAAAGCTCGCTCCCATATAGAACGGGCGCGCTGAATTTCCTTTTGTGATTCTTCCCATTGGGCATACTTGATCCAATGACTTACTACCATGCGATTTTTGCGCAAATTGTCTTCAAAAACTTTGCGTTTTCGTTGCTGGTAGTCGGCCAATTCGGCTGGATCGGAAATTTTTTGTTTGGGTGGTGGTGGTAAAATTTCCAAGTCACGTTCTTTAGCTTCACGCAAAAGCTGTTCTGCCGTGATTTGTACCTCCGCAGGGGCTTTATTTTTTACCTAATCAATAGCCATAATATCAGAAACGTATATGAACATTATATATAAATAAACTTACCTTGGCCACTTTGGGCATTTTTTGTGGTCGCTCCATGTTTTTGTTTTTTTTTAATAACAAATTTAAACTATAAAATTATATATTTTTTGGAAAATTTACACAAAACGTTGTAAATTGCTTGGCTGAAAAACAAAACAAGACAATGACGTTTCTAAACAAAATAAACACACACTTGCAACATTTCGTACTTCTCCTTGGCTATAATATTTTTGAGTCATCCTGTTTAATTATGCAAAGAAATTTAATCATTTCTTGCCATAAGTATTCTCAAGTAAATAAAAGTAAAATTATCTTAAATTAAAATAATTTTATAGCAATTTTATGTATTTTGATGTAAGCAAAACTAGTTTTTCTTACAACTACATCGCTATCACAAAACTTTTGCAAAGTTATAGGTGCCAACTTTGCCATCTCTGTACGTTTGCGTTTGCAAAATTTTCAGCTGGGCACTAGAAGTTCCTCAGCAGCGGCGATTAGGAAAAAAAACATAAATAAATCAGAACAGTATTTTAAAAATCAGCCAAATTATGCTTTTCCAAATTCTACAACGTTCTTCGGCGCGTGGTGTTCAACAATTGAACAAAACACGTTGGTTTAACACGTCAGCTATGGTAAGTGAATTGCTTGGAGTACCTATTTCTTTTTGGCAGAAGGATTATGTAATTGGCAGACTTTTCTTGCCAAAAAAAAAAAACGTAAGGTACTAATTAGGAGTTATAAAAAATAATGTAATTGTAGCAGAAAAATAATGTAATAAAACAAATATTTGTGTTAATTTTCATATTTACTAGTGTTTTTCCATCAGCAAGTGTAAAAAAAGATTGGTTATGTTGAAAAAAAAAATTGTCTGCAAAAACGTAAACATTTGCATAAATACATATGTATGTGCATATGTTTGTATGTACGTACATATGTTGATTAGGAGAACACTGGTTTCATTTCGAATGTATGTATGTATAAACAAATGCAAGTTGTTGAGTATCTCTGGTATATAACCGGCTTTTCAGGCTGGGGATAAATCTGTATGTATATATGTACATACATTCATATGTATGTATGCACTTGTTTATACATTCAAGAACACATTCACGCGTGTTAAGAATCTTATCATAATGGATAAAATATTGGAGGTACACACCTACATATAAACTTTCTCTGTTGGGTTATTTATAAAATTTTTTACAGATACATATCGCCACCTCAAATGTAAACCGAGGTATCTGCACAAAAAAAAAGTTAATTATGGTTGTACATACCTATTTATTGGCACATATCTTCAGACCTCTACGATCTAGAGTAGGTACCCACCCTATTATTGATTTTTCTGTGTTAAAAATTACCGAAGTTTTGAGTAGAAATTGAATACGCAGGTACCCACAATTTAAGAAATCTATCCACGAAAAGTGATTTATAAAAACGAACTTAAAAGCCTGTAAAAAAGTTTAGAAATACCTATAGTCATCTATTTTATTCATCGTTTTGTAAAATAGAGTTTACAAAATTTAGAGAATACTAAAAATCATATTAATATGAAAATGGTTCGTTTAAAAAGAAGCTTTCTTTTACCCGTATCAAATTAATCTCGTGTAAAAAGAGAGTTAGGTGTAAGATGGTATCTCTAGTACAATGATGGTATCTCTAGAGCAGGCCAAAGCGCCGCGAGTTATTAAAGAAGGGTAAAAAAAAGAAACAAGAGGAGAAACTTTAGAATAGGGAGCCAGACTTTGAAGGTAATAATTTTTATAGGATAGCAGAGGGCGGTTATAGGCTTACCAAGACGAAAGTCAGTCTGCCGGAGGCTTATAGTTTGTTAATAATTCGATGTTAACTTTGCGGAATTTGCCTATTAAGAAAAATATGAAAATATTGGTTAAAGAGTGGGTACTGCCAGAGAAAAGTTTTTACACAGAATAAACATTCAAAATCTTAATTTTTCAACTTCAGAATTTTCTTTCATGTGTAGGCAAAACACATGTCTTCGACCGGTTTTCAGGGGTTTCTTCTCTGTGGCTTAGCGTACAAAATCTGTACACAATTTTTTTTTTCACTTTAAGGCAATTGATACAATTATACTAAAGCCGAACAAATTAAGAACCCATACCCAAGTATAATTTAATTTTTGGTACCAAAAAAAATTTAAAGTTTGAGATTAACTAACACAACTTGTTAACATGGTATTACTTAAGGGGTAAAGTCACATTGGTGATTATTAGCCCTTACACAACGTGACCGCTACTCTTTTACTGAGCTTTATTTTCATCAATTACATGGAGATATACATATGTACATGCACATGACCACTTCAAAATACATCAGTGCAAAAAAAAACAGTAAAAAAAAGTAAAAATATAAAATTTTAAAGGAGTATATTTTAAGGTTATATTTGCACAACAGTGAAAATACAAAGTTTACAGCTTTCAATTATTCCATCTTACAAAAATTTTGCCAGAACAAATAAATATTGACCCTAAATTTTGTATTTGCTCATTGGGCAAACATAACCTCAAAATATGTTTTTTTGAAATTCAATGTTTTGCGTGTAGGTTTCCTCCATTCGTTGTTGTTTCCATGTTAATGTACATGCATTTTTATTACTTTATATGCAGCTACATACATATGTATATAAACTAAAAAAAGGTCAATAAGAGACAGGTTTTTCTTTTTTTTTTTGGTAAAACTGATACTATGACCGCAAATTATAAATAAATTTACGGGCACAATCAAATAAACAATTTTCTATACAGGTGTTATTTAAAGTGGTTATTTGAAAATTTATTTAATTGCTTAACAATTTTAACGGTTGGATGCCTTGCAAAAGTTTTAGAATAAGGTATTCTTCACGTTAGTAGTTAATTTTAGTTCACACTATTAGCATATGACGAAAATAACTGATCAATTATAAGTTATTAAACAAAATTTATCACTTTAAAAGTGAACATGAAATAGCCTAATTTTTTAATAAAACATATGCATGTACATACATACATATGTATCCACCATGCTCATACATACTTAAATACATACATATGTATGTATGCATGCATATACATATGTATGTATGTTTACTATTTGTTTCTATGCACATATGTTTTTAATTTATTAAAAAGCCATACTTTGTTAGTAAATTGTGTGCATATATGTACGTATGTATGTCTGTATGCACTAACAAATTTCACATGATAATCCTCCAAATACATTTAACACTTAAACAACTACACATACAAATTAAAAATAAATAAAATAAACTGTATGGACAACAACCACTAACGAGGTTTTTTTATCTCTTGAGTTTAAAATTGTGTTGGCTCATTTTCGCTTGTTTAGTTTTATAAATACAAAAGCTTGATTAGTTTTGTAAAAACAACCTTAAGAAATGGTGTGTGTGTGTAACAAGAATGATTTATTAAACTTATTCGAGCAGTGATTTTTTATATAACAACATCTATAAATTTGTATTTATTTATTTATTTTTTGGTTTATTTGAAGGCTTGTGCTGAATATCGTATTGAAACCGACACTTTTGGTGAATTAAAAGTGCCAGCCGATAAGTACTATGGCGCCCAAACGATGCGTTCTCAAATAAATTTCCCCATTGGCGGCCCCACCGAACGCATGCCAAAGCCTGTGGTACAGGCTATGGGAATTTTAAAGAAGGCTGCAGCTGAGGTGAACAAAGAGTTCGGTTTGGATCCGAAAGTAAGTGAAGCCATATCAAAGGCTGCTGATGATGTCATCTCAGGAAAGCTTTATGATGATCACTTTCCCTTGGTTATTTGGCAAACTGGTTCTGGCACACAAAGTAACATGAATGTGAATGAGGTGAGTGAAGGGGACATTTTTTTTTATCAACACAACAAATAATAAAAACAAAAACAGAAAGAAATAAATGTATGACCAGAATAGCTAGTGTTGAAAAGTGTAGCGGATTCGAAATAGCTAATCATAATAAAAACAAAATAATGCCCGTGTGAAGTGGGTGCTAAAAAATCTACTTTTAACCGGCACCTCAAGTAGAAAAGGCAGCAGGAAATGTAGTAAAATTAAATATCCCAAGAATATATTTTAAGGTTATGTTTGCTCAAGGCGGAAAATTTACAACTAACACGCATTTAATCTTACAAAAACTTTGCAGCGGCCAAAAAACAAATTTACTATAAATTTTGTATTTTCTGATTGAGCAAACATAACCTTAAAAATATGCTCCTGTGAAATTTTTTTGTTTCATAATTTTTCTTTTCGTTGCTGTATGCAAGGGAATTATATACATTTTCAGTTGGTTGTATTTAATTATTTACTAAAAAAAAACATCAATCAGAAAGTAGTGGTCACGTTTTTTGGTCAAAAAATGGGCAATTATCTGTTCATACATACATATATGACCGTAACTTATGACAAAGTGAAATAAGAAATTACTTGAGTTTTGCGATTCAGAAAATTATAAATTTAATTATTTCCAACTTTTCATTGAGTATTTCATTTCTCAAAATTTTAAGATGGATCGAAATGTTTTAGCATACTTATAAATACAAACAAAAATCATCGCAAAAAACAATTTTGCTGACACTTTTATTTAAATTTATATTAAAAACCACAATAAAAGCATGAAATTTTTTTTAACCAATATAAAACCAAACAAAAAAAATTTTTGTATTTACGTTCTTTTTTTTTTTAATTTAATTTTGTTATCTTCTTTTGGTTTTAAAAACAAAAACAGGCTTTCAAGGTCCTTTATTCATTTTTATCTTTCGTTATTAAAATACCAATTAACTGCCAGCCTTTATTACATAAAAAAAAAAAACAATTTTTAACATTTTGTTGCTGCATTCAGCGTTTTTGTTTAAGCGAACGATATCGAGTGACATCGTGGGCCAGGCACTACATTTCGTTTTATTTTAAATTGTTCCCATTAATTTTAACTTTATAGTCAAACTATTTGATATACTATTGTTAATAACTTTATCGGGCGTGAGTTCGATATTTTAGTTCCTCAAAATTAAGAAAAACATTTTTTCCTGATAAGTTTGGAGTCATCCATGTTTTTAAAGAATATTTATTTAAAGTTGAAGACTTATTGGCTGGGGGAACATGCCGTGGCTGTCGTGTAGTTTTTCTTGTCTCCTTTAAAAATATTGACCTCTCCAAGTTTTTTCACAAAAAAAAAACTCTTTCTCAATTTTGAGGAATTTAAAATCTAAATCAAGCCCCATAAAATTATTAACAGTTAAATTATGCCCGATATTGTGTTAGAATTCTTTAGAATTAGTTTTTTTTCTTTCATTTAATAAAATTTTCTTCCGAACAAACAATTTCATTTTCAATATCTTTTTCAAAGGTAATCAGCAATCGTGCTATTGAATTACTGGGCGGCAAGTTGGGCTCAAAAGATCCGGTGCATCCCAACGATCACGTCAACAAATCGCAGAGTTCCAATGACACTTTCCCCACTGCCATACACATTTCCGTAGCCTTAGAATTAAATAATAATCTCAAGCCTGCTATTAAGATTTTACATGATGCCCTGAAGGCGAAGTCGGAGGAGTTTAAGAGCATTATTAAGATTGGTCGCACCCACACCATGGATGCGGTGCCCTTAACTTTGGGCCAGGAATTCAGTGGTTATACCCAGCAAATGGCTTATGCTTTGGATCGTATTGATGCCTGCTTGCCACGTGTTTATGAGTTGGCTTTGGGTGGCACAGCGGTGGGCACCGGCCTCAATACACGTATTGGTTTTGCTGAAAAATGTGCTGCTAAAATCGCTCAACTCACTGGTTTGCCATTTGTGACGGCGCCCAATAAATTTGAAGCTTTGGCTGGCCGTGATGCCATGGTGGAGGTGCATGGTGTTTTAAATACAATTGCAGTTAGTTTGATGAAGATCGCCAATGATATACGTTTCTTGGGTTCGGGACCACGTTGTGGTTTGGGTGAACTTATGTTGCCTGAGAATGAGCCCGGCAGCTCCATAATGCCTGGCAAAGTTAATCCCACACAGTGTGAATCCATGACAATGGTGGCTGCTCAAGTTATGGGCAATCAAGTGGCTGTTACAGTTGGCGGTGCGAATGGTCACTTCGAATTGAATGTTTTCAAGCCTTTGGTTGTCTCGAATGTATTACGTTCCATACGTTTATTATGTAAGTGGTTTTTCTTGTGTGTTTTTTTTTTTTTTATTATTACTTAAATGAAATTCGTTTTCTTTCTCTTTACTTTTTCAAGCCGATGGCAGCCGCACATTTACAGCCAATTGCGTACAAGGCATTCAGGCCAATACCGAACGCATAAACAAAATTATGAATGAATCGCTTATGTTGGTAACTGCCTTAAATCCTCACATTGGCTACGACAAAGCCGCTAAAATCGCCAAGACTGCTCACAAAAATGGCACCACCCTGAAAGAAGAGGCCATTAAATTGGGTTTCCTGACTGAGGAGCAATTCAGCCAGTGGGTTAGACCACAAGACATGTTGGGACCCAAGTAAATTTAGTTCTCCAGAAAAAAAGTCTTGTAAATTTTATTTATTTCCAAATGAGTGAATGTTTTTGTTTTTTTTTTTCAAAATAAATTTGTAACTTCAAGTGTTTTGCTAATTTGAATTTTTCAACAAAACGAAACTCTGGTGGTTTGAAGAGAAGTTTTCGTAACAAACGATTAAATGCCGTCTTTTTTTCTCAAACGTTCACAAATTCAGGGGCCAAATCGTCGCATTCGATATCGAATGAACTATCGGACAAAATTAATGTAAAACAAAATAAAAAACAAATTGTTTATTTTGTTTTACCTTCTTTATGCCTTGATCGGTTTACTCCTATTCCAAATATTTTAACTTTATTAATTTTAAGTTAAATGTGGTGTAATAGTGCAAATCAACACACACACACACTTGGTGTTAACAAAGAGAATAAAATCAAGCAGTTACAAAAAAATTGATTTAAATACCATCACGAAAACTTTTAGAATCGATTATAAATTGAAATGATTTTCGATCGATATTAATTTCACATGATTTGCAGAACAGGCGCGTTTTTTTTTTTTTTGTATATAAATTCGAGCAAGTCAATCAGGGTTCAAATCGTGGCCCTTTTGTATACCTCGCTCATTTATAAAACGATTTTCAAAATTTCTTTGGCTTTTTGAAAGTATTTGTAAACAAAATGAGTATATAAATTTAATTAAAATTTTCATTTTGCCCTTTAGAGAATGATAGAAACCCTGATGTATGAACCCATCAGCAATGTCGGTCATAAGATGCATCACAAATATGGACTTAATAATTGAAAAATACTCACTCTTAAAACATTGGCTCAAACAAAAATAATCATCCAGTTTTTACTCTTTTTTTAATTAAATTTTTCGTATATTTGTTTAATTACACACTAAATTTTAAGAAAATATTAAATAGGTGGTTAGAGAGAGATAGGACAAAAAAAGAAAAACAAGCCAAAATTAGCCAAGCGCTTGTTCAAACACAAGAGTGTTTTAAATAAAAAAAAAAACCAAAAAAAAAAAAAACTCGAAGCATAAGATAATTTTAACTTGTTTTTATTTTTCCGTGTTGGAAAATTAAGACAAACAATACAAATTTTAAAAGAGCTTTTTTTCACCACCTGCATCTGCATAATAATAGAAACAAGTTTTCTGCTCTGAAAACTCATTTTCATAAATGAAAATGGTGAACTTTAATAAAGATTTTTTCAAAGTTAATTTTCACTCCTTGAAAATTTAACACAGCTTCGTTATAAGAAAAATATTGTAAAAAAAACATTCCGCACAAATAAACTTCACTTACAATTTTTTCTTTCATTTTTATTTGGTGGTTTTTTTTTAAGAGTGAAAACTAGATCTAAAACCCATAAATTACACTTAAAAAAAAGAGGAGTAGTACACAATACATATTTCAAAAATAGCAAAAAAAAACTATTAGTATATTTGTTATTTAAATTATTTAAACTTTAGAATTTGCATTTTATAAATAGTTACTTTTTGTTCAGTTTACAAATAAATTGTTGTTTAGAAAGATGTTGTTTGTTTAGGCAAAGAAACATCGTTCATCACTACCATCAAAAAATTTAGGACTTTTAAAAAATGTTTTACTTTGTTCTGGTTTTTTAGATCTTTGTATATGCATTTATAATTTTACAAATCTAGAACTTGGTGGCAGCAAAGTGCTGCCTTAAAAACATTTGCAGTTTTTTTTTTGGGTTTCAAGTTTTGCAAAATTTATAATAATAAAATCACCATTTATAACTAATTGTTTGGTTAAGACTCATTAATACATTAAAGTTCTTTCATTTCTTCACTTTACTTTAATAAATAGACAGAGACACATTAATCGATATCATTATTTTAGGCTTAAGCTGTTTAAAATCTTAAATAGAAAATATTTTATCTTTGTATTTCAATATCAATTAAGAAAAAAATTTTAGTGGGGTGGTTGATTATGTATTGTTTTATTTCTTCATTATTATTATTTGATACTGAAGCTCTCTGTACTTTTTAAAAATTACTTCTTTCAAAGCTTTTCTGTTTATTATCTGTTTACTATTAGATAGATCATTTAAACAGTTTTGGTTTTAGACTGATTTGTTTTAACTTCTTTTTTTTCATCCTTTTTGGCTGTATTATTTGTTTGTTTGTCTTTTTCATCCTGTAAAGTTTTATTTAAAAGAAAAATAAAAATAATAATTAACCTCTTGTTCAATGTGAAAGAACTACAAAATAAGAAAAATAAAAAAAAAGTTTTACAATTCACTTGGAAACAAAAGTGGAAGCTGTCGGGCAGGCAGGCAAACAGATTCTCATTACTTTTGCAATAAATAAATAGAAATAAATTGTTTAAAAGTAATAATTTTTTTTTTCAAAAATTTTCAAGTCTTCAGGCGAGTTGGATGGCACCAACGAAATAAATAAAAACGGATTTTGTAATAATAAATTGTCTTTAATCTGAGATAATAAAATGTTTTCTTCTAGAGAAAATGTTGGTTGTTAAGGCAGAGTTGCATATGAACACAATATTTTTACATTTTCATTAAAAAAAAAAAAAATAATAATAATAATAATAACGCGACCACTACTTTCTTGTTGACTTTTAGATTGGGCATATACCCGCATACTAATAATAAAAAATGGAGAAGCTTGAGTTTTAAATATTTGCTTCTGTTCTTATTGCCCTAACAACAGGGATCTATGTTATGTTTCAGGGGCTGCTAGTCGTGAGAACGACCCACTTGGGTCCTAATCTGTAATGCATATGTACATTTTTCCAGGCTAGGGAGGCATCAGCGAATGAACTTGCTTTATAGTTCTGCCTATAATTTTACAGACTCGCATAAAAATATATTTATCTAATTTTAGTATATTTGATCTCATTATATTATTATTGTTATCAGGAGAAAAACATAAAAATATTGAATTTTGCAATAGCATATTGTGAGGTTATGTTTGTTCAACGAGCAAATACAAAGTTTACAGCAAATTTCTATTTGCTTTTATTCTTGAACAGTTTTTTTTTTTAATATCAACTAATTGTGCGCTGTTTTATTTTTCAAATTTAATTTTAATTTTTTCTCCAATTTATTTTAAAAATTTCTTGTTCGTAACTATTGTATACTTTACGTTATTTCAGTAGAATATGAATTATATTTGGCCTTGTAAGTTTGAAGCTTAATTTGAATTAATAAAAAAGAAAACAAAAATTGCAAATATTTGTTGAGCAAACATAACCTAAAACACGCCTCTGCAAAATTTACGGCCAGTTTATCGAAATCGAACCTCCTGGAGCATAAATACATTTGAAATTAAAGGAAAATTTCAAAATATTTGTCATGTTTTACAAGAGCATGTTTTAAGGTTATGTTTGCTGTAGAAAAAAAAAAACTTAAGGCGAAAAATTTAATTCTTTTTCGTTTTCACTTTTTTTTTGTTGCTACTAAACAGTTCCAGTCTGCCTGTAGAGGAGTCAAATGTAGTTATAACTAACCTCCAATAATTTTTTTCTCCCCAACGACCCCACAATACGCCTCCTAAGGCCATGACTCTCTTTCGTACACAGTCGTAAAAAACATTCACTGTCACATCCAAACGTCCACACTATTATACTTTTGTAAACACCTTCGAAAGGACAGCTTTGAGCTTCTCGAGAAATGTAGTTTTTAAAAATGTCCATAAGATTAGCAAATTGGATAGACCAAATGTCAACAAGAGAGTAGCGGTTATGTTATTGTTGCGGCTTAATATTTGCCAATACAGTCAAACCTTTAAACAAACTTTTTATTATATTTTTTAGAAAGTCCTTAATCACAAGGTACTGCGTGTCTTAAACCAAATTATAATATTTGTATGATAAAACTCTGAAAATTTGAGAGCATAGCAGGGAGCTCAAAGTGGAAAGTTATCACCGAAAAGTATCAGTATAACTACTTGTAAAAAAAAACTCCTTACATAATTTATTTCACAGTTCATTTTCAAAATTACGTTAAGCTTTATTCAAAAAGCTGGTTCTTTAAGACTTTTTAAAAAATGTTCCTCGTGCTCATTTTTGGATGTCTTAAATCGTATCCAGTGCATAATGGCATTTTCGAACGGCCCTAGCAATTTTGTTTTTTTATTTTTCTTTTTAAAAACTTTGGTAGTACAATAAAAAAATAAATAAATAAATAACAAAGTATAAAACGTAAACTTTATTAGAACATAAACAAAATATTAAGATTGTATCAAGTTACCTTTGCCTTCACAGCAGCAGCCTCTTTCTTTAAATGCTCCTCACGAGCAGCCTCATACATGGACACAAATTTATCCCGTTGAACCTTAAATTGAGCAAACAGCTCGTCGTCCTTATTGCCTTTAAGACGATTTTCGATATCGACTTTTTTCTCGTGCTCGGCACGTATTTCTTGATTTACCCAGGGCTTATCTAATGGATACTGATTTATGAGGTTCTTTAAAGTCTTAATCGTACTTTTGCCCTTTGTGACCTTTTTATTTACTTTGCCCTTTTTATTAATTTTACCAGCACCAGCGATGGGACCATTAAAAGGTACTGGTGGCATGCCACGATCCATGCGAGGCGGCATCATCATGGGCGGAATAAGCGGTGGCATGGGGGGGCCGTTGTCTCGACGCATATAAGGTAGGGGCGCTCGAACACCCATGGGTGGCAGCGGCGGTCCACCACGACCCATTGGTGGCATCGGTGGTATCATGGGTGGCTGGAAACGCATTTGGGGTATTTGGGGGCCCATCATACCCATTCCTCGAGGCGCCCCCATAGGGCCTCCCATTAACCGATTGCTTCTACGATTACCCATAGCTTGAAAATTGCGACCACCATTGTTTACACCAACAATACCACCACCGCCGCCACCACCACCACCGAAACGTTGATTCATTTGACCACCACCACCATTACCTTGGTGGTTTTTATTTTTCCAATTGCCACCTCCTACTCCGCCATTATGTTGGTTTTGTGGTTGCAGTTTATTCCTTTGTTTGTTTTTGTTATTTTTCTTTTTGCCCTGCGCGGCGGCTGCTGGACCTGTACTGCCGTCGTTGGCATTCTTATTGTTATTTGCCGGGCCATTGCCTGACGCATTGTTATTTGTCGGTGGTGTGGGTAAATTGAAATCTAAATAGCCAGGATTATCAGGTATTTGGCTAACATTGAACATGGGATTATTGAAATTTTGCATCATCGCTGGCTTAAAGGCTGGTTTCTTATATGGCATTTGTCTTTGTTGCTGGTTAATCCTGCCGTTCTGTTGGAAATTTTTCTTTGATACCATTGCAAGAAATTGCCTTTTCTCGCCTTTGAATTGTACTTGCACAAACAACCAACAATATGTATTTCTGTAACTTCGCACAAAGAACGTAAGGACTTGTTTTTAACACTAGTAAATAGGTGGTTTTTTATTAATTGATAAAATGTTCACTATCTTTAGTAAAACTTTTAGATATCTATGCAAAAAAATAATTTTTTAAAATACAATATAATAATTTTTCCTCTTTACACATTTACGAATAATCAAAATGTCTGCTTGATGAAAAAAGACGCAGTTTGATAATTTTGCTGAATTCTGTGATGCAAAAATTAGTAGTAGAAAAAATGGGCAAACAGGGTGACACAAGATGTATTTAATTAACATTTAATAATTGACCGCCAAAACTGTTGCATTCAAATAAATAATAGGTTTGTTTCTTTACTTGTTGGGTGAAATTCGCGCAAACGTGAAGACTTTACTTAATTGATATTGATAAAAAAAAGTGACCAACCCAGGGTAGAACTTGAGTGTATTAAAAAGTAATTTAATGTAAGGCCAAAAAATTTACGAAAAATGTGAGATTTCTATATTCTCGAAATGTCGAGCTAAAAAATAATATATATGTAAACTTTGATGCTGTCATAAAAAATGCAACATAAATTTTTTCGGAGAATCTTCGACACTGGCTGATTTTATTTAAACGAACTGGACATACACATTTACATTTCATTAGAGAGATCAACAAATAAATCGACATCACTGTAATTAATTTTATTTAATTCCTCTAAAACATCTTTATCAATTGCCGGATTTTGATTCAATCTTGCATACTTCCAGCATTCTAAGGCATTATAATTATTGCCTTTTTTCAGATTAATTAAAGCCAAAAATGCCCAAACATTTTCCATATATATTTCATGCTCAGTACTTAAAGCAAAATATTTCTCAGCTTCATCCAATTGAGCCAACTAAGAAATACAAAGAAATCCCATACACCTGGTATTTTCCTATGCAAACTACTTACGTAATAGCACGCTGTTCCCCTTCCAATTTCAGCCACTATATCAGTGATTTGGTCCCCACAAAGATTTAGAAAAACCTGGCTTGCTTCTTCATAGTCTTGCTCCCGCATTTTTTTATAAGCATATCGAAGTAGAGCTAATTGATACTGGCTCTGGGTCTCTTGCTCGCCCAACTCAACTATATCTTTATAATACCTCATATATTCGGCACTTTTTGACACACGAAAATATTCTAAATTACCATTCACCAGGGAGTGAGTAGCATGCTTAAAAAGAAACTTGGCGGGTTGAAAATTTAAATTAAATTATTATTTTATAATTATGAATTACCCATTGCAGGGGGTTTTCTAGTTTATCAAGTGAAAAAGTTTTGATTTGCACGTTTTCCGTTGGCCTATTGTCCAAAATTGTAAAAGTACTTGCAAAAAAGTATCTTTCCATTTCCAAGCATTCGTCTGCCGTTTCGTCGAAAACCCACTGCGCAAAAGTATACAAGCCCAGGCGCAACAAATTGTAGCACACTTTAGTAAAATTTTGCCCTTTAAGCGACTTTGGGTTGATTTTATGTGGCATATAGATGTCCCAACGACTCTTTGGTATGAACTCCAGCCTAATAAATG
The DNA here is from genome assembly GCA_963662145.1 of Sturmia bella. Classification (NCBI taxonomy): domain Eukaryota; kingdom Metazoa; phylum Arthropoda; class Insecta; order Diptera; family Tachinidae; genus Sturmia; species Sturmia bella. The sequence goes on along the minus strand of OY759170.1, from coordinate 9,205,930 downwards.
CACTGTCAAACAGATTTTCATAACGCCAACGACAATACGCCATGCCAGACTGATAACTATGCCTCTTATACACACAGTAGAGTAAAACAAAACCAGTTAAGGGTGTGGCATTCTGGCTCTCGCTATAAACACTTAAGGCTTTTATCAGCTCTTCCTCAGCGGTTTCCCGGCACTCGGCATCTTGTAACTGCAGTTTATAGTCTACATAAAGTTGTATAAGGCCACTTCAAAAATTAAAATTTTTTTCTTTCAATAAAAATATTCAAATTACGGCAAGAAAATTACTGCTTACGCAAATAGTTCTCCCTCGGTGTCCTTGTCATGCAAAGGAGATTGCAAATACTCTTGAACTTGATCGAACTGGTGCCTTTCAATGTCATAGAGACAAATGTAAAACTTTAGCATGGTATTGTCACAATACTCAGTACGCAATAGTCCCATAAAAACATTGGCCATTTTCACATTCCCAACTTCATACAAATATTTGGCTAAACTCATATTTTTTACAATAAAATTTTGCGTCTTTGTGTCAGTGAAAACACAATTCTTCAAACTTTTAACACTGCATTTATTTACGATGCCATAAATTCGCTCCATTAGATCGCGATAAACGGTGGTCATAAGATTCTAACAATTGTGGTAAAATATGAAAAATTATTCACTCAAATTTAATTATTTAAGCAATCAATCATAAGTTGTGATCGCGCGTACTCAACGTTGGGAGCCCGCGAGATCCGGCAACACTGTTTCCAATTGTTTTATGACTGAATCTTAAATGCTATGATGAAAAAAAAACAGCTAGAGCTAAAACTCTAGTTTAACAAAACTTTCCCGCCATCTAATTGCAGTTTAAACTTGGCTGCAGTAAATCAGTGAATCATTTATTATCCCGGCAGAAATTATTAGAGTACATGGTCCATTTTAAGTAAAAAGGAGTAGTTATAACACATGATTACCAATGTGGTAGTCTATGGAGTAGTGACATGAAGAAATTTCTAGAGTAACCCTGTGTTAATAATGGACTAGTTTTGGGATTAATGTGAGGTAATATTTTTTTTTTTTTTTTTTTTTTGATTACATGGTCCTCTTCTGGGACATTACTTTTCGATTAGTACTGGTTCCTTGTGAAGTACCCTTTACACGCATGTAAGGAGTAGTCGCAATTTCTGCAGGGTATTGATTATTTTATTTGATTATTTTTGATTATTTTTTTCGGAAATAGAAGTTTGGCAACGTCGCAAAAAAACGCCCCACAGCGAAGGTTTTGTGTTTAAACGCTAAATTTTCTTCGTACAAATGTGGTTTGAACTGAATTAAAGATATACCCCATAATTCATAAAAATTATTACAGGCTTCAAAGACTGCTACTTGACATATTTGTATGGAAAATCTGTCAAATAAGAGCTTTATAAACCTGTTATAATTTTTATGAATTAGACGGTTAATAGCTTAGACGTAAGCTAAACCGAGTGCGAAGATGAACCTTTCACTGATTTTTTGCTCAAAAGTCTTATGTTGGTGCTTTTGTATCCATTATTTTACTTAAAAAAAAAAAAAAAAAAAAAAAACCGATTTATCGCTGTTTTTGCACTGTGAAAAATGTTTGGCATATTTTGGCTCTTTCGTGCCAGTTTCAAAAGTTATTTTCCTATCTGCAAGTGTTTGTATTTGAAAATAGAAAAAAAAAAACAATTACCGTAAATTCAATATTTGTTTTTGTGGGCGTTTTGACATTGAAATCGCAGGCCAATAATTTTAATATTTTCTTATTCATATTGCTGAGTTGATTGCCGAAAAATTCCTTATCATCGTCCATGGTTTGTATATTATTATTTACTATATAATCCAATATTTCCAGTATCAAATCATCAAAAGCTTTATAGTGATAATCGCAATTGGAACGCAAACTGAATTGTATGGTTTTCGGAAGTATTATTGGATACTGACAAAACTTGTTGTTTTTGGGTCTCTGCGGCGTAACAGCATTTATCTCTTGGCAGGGATCTGTGAGCGCTGAATGTAGACATATTTGCACAATGGCAAATGGGATTTCATATTTTGGAATTTCTTGCTGTGTTGAAATTTTACTTTTTCTTTTAGGTTTTCCATTTCTTAAAGTGGATTTTCGAATGCTTTGTTTTTTCAACTCATAATAATCTGGTGGTTGAAGCTCAACAGCAAAAGAACAATTATTAACTTAAATGAATAAATAATCAATAATTAAATTTGCCATCCATGAATAAGAAATATCCACATCTGTTCTGTAAACCGAACGTTTTTCAAAAACGAGAAAATAGATCGTGTCATGATCGTTTTCTACAAATTAAAGTATCAAATTTTAAATGGCAATTATTATTTGATGCTTCTGTAGTGATTTATTGAATGTTGCTCAGTTTGTTTGATTTATGCGAACTCATTTTACGGGAAACCAGAAATAAATATTCGTCCTGAAAACAGTCAGCTGTTGCAAAAGAGCAAGCAATAGTAAACAAAACAGTTCAATTGGATAAACCATTATACAATAGTTTTGATATTTTTCAATTAGTATTTCATATAAAAGTATCGGCAAAGCACTTTGAAATCTATATGTGTCTAGAAAACCATTTCATTTTCCCAAAATGTATGATTCGATTTTCATTACAGCATCTAAATATACCAGATGTTATTTTTTGGGGATGAAATGTGGTTTTTGGTATTCCCGTACTCTTGTGCTTATTTGTGTATTATTGAGAGAAATTAATGATTGCTCTCACTTTAGCGAACTTTTCCCAAAAAGTACGGGAACAAACTTAATATAACATCCATTCTCTTTCATTGCATGACAAATTAGAAACAAACGAAGAAATATACCTTCCCGGCGGACACTCTGTACAATATAGTCTTGTTGAAGCTATTTTATATTTGATTTCTGAAATTGCGTGATTTGAAAACATGTGATTTGAAAACGCATGATTTGAAAGAACGTGATTTGAAAAGACCTGATTGTGTCGGCACCATCAAATGACATGATTTTAAAAAATATGATTTAAAAACACATGTTTTGAAAGCACGTGATTTGAAAACACATGATTTGAAAACAGGTAATTATGGCGGCACCATCAAATCGCGTGATTTGAAAGAACGTGATTTGAAAACACGTGACTGTGGCGACACCATCAAATGGTGTGATTTGAAAGCACGTGAATTGAAAACGTATGATTTGAGAACACACGATTTGAAAGCACATGATTTGAAAACACATGATTTGAAAACAGGTAATTATGGCGACACCATAAAATCGCGTGATTTGAAAACACATGATTTGAAAGAACGTGATTTGAAAACACGTGATTTTAAAGCATGTGATTTGAAAACACATAATTGTGGCGGCACCATCAAATGACGTGACTTAAAAGCACATGATTTACAGCGAATTCGGTTCACAGAATGGACATAGTAATTATTACAATTCACATCATACCTTTCGGATACATGAATACAGACAAATCCACATAGCCCTGCAACAAAACTTTGCTTTCATCTTCTTGCTTATAGATTTCTATCAGTATTTGATAAAGATTTTTCGATAAAATGTTTTCCAATATTTTTTGCATACCATCCGTTAACACATAACGATGCATTGAGTTGCAAATCAAAGCGGTATCCTGGTTTTTGTTTATGCCGCTAAAATTGAATTTGACATTTTCCGTACTCAAGAGGTTCGAAAATAATTGATTCACAATGATCTTGCATTCCGATGCTATACCCATGCAATTAAAATTTTGCAGCTGATTGCTTTTTAAGGTCTCCCATGTTTTAGTCAAACTTTGTTCGGCAATAATGCTTTTAGAAAATGTTTTAAAATTGCAAATGAAAATTCTGTGATAGGAATTTTGTTCGTCGGGAATTTTCGAGATAAATGAGAGATTCGCCAGCAAATTTTGACAGTCATCCAGTTGGGAATGCTCGATATTATACAATGAGTCAAAAGTTAAAAATAAATAATTGGAAAATTTTAAATTTTTGAGCAAAGGATGCAAGGAGTATATTTCCCATTCAGTTTTGCATGTCAGATGTTGACGCGGGCTTCTTAGAGGATACAAAAATATAGTGTCAGTGCCATTTGAGCGTTTTTTAGTAAAATATTCTATGACATCGATGTGACCCTGGGCAACGGGAGTACGAATAATTTCCTCAGAGACTGGTTCGTCTGGGCCAGCCACTTTTGGGCTGCCTGTGGTGAACACATATAATGTAAGCACGATAGGATAATCGGCCAGCCTAGTTATGTCCTCCAAACTATCCTGCTCAATAGTGACGCTGAATGTCGGCTTGCAAACATCAAATTTATCCAGTTTTATGATATTACTGCTCACATATTGCTCACTTAAAGTTGTTATTGTATTGAATTGATGGTTCAGTTCAATTTCCGGTCTCAAGGCAAACACATCGTCTGCAGGATAAGTAATGGACTTTGGTTGTAAATATAAAAAGACACGTTGTGGTAGAACCGTATTCTGCTGCTGTTCCGAAACTGTACTCTGTTGATAAGTGTATGAGTATGAGCCATGAATAAAGACAATAAGTGAAAATTTGTGCTCAAAAGTTTTCATATTTTTCGGCTCTATTAAATTAAGTTTTAAGCAAATATGAATACTTTTGTTTTAGGCACTAAATTTTCTTTAGCTTTTAACGTACCCCAGCTCTGGATTTGCGAGCTTTTTTCAAGATCTTACTGTTTCCTTTTGTTTTATTAATTTTATTCATCGAAGTTATTTGATTAGGCAAGTTTTTTTTAATGCTTCAACTTCTTTTTATTTTTGAAAATAAATTTATGACAAATTTATACACTACACAAAAAAACAAAAAAAAGCCACCAAAGTAAAAATTAAGCAAGACCATTATTTTTTGTACTAAATTTATCTCAAGGGCTCAAGTTCATTCCATATTATTTTTGTGACTGATATTAATTAAATAAGACAAAGAAAGCCGCAAAGACATTTAGCGGAGTGGACAACTAGCTGTTTCGAAGCCGCCACACTACTCATCAGCACCTTTCTTTAAACTGGAAGGCTCGTGTTTCTGCAGCAACACTCATGCCACTTCGCCATCCAAGTGGTTGCTTATTTTCTGTCTACATTTTAATTTTATCAAACACAAGGCAATCATTGTTTTTGTTGTACAGCGGGTTCGAAACAGCGATCTGTCCCCCAGCTATAAAAAGGCATTTGTTCAGTTTAATGAATATAAATACGGTCGATAGACGTATTATAGAAAAATATTGAAAAAATAAAAAGGTCGAATAATAGAAATTGATAAACTATAATAAAAATTGATTATAAAAAAATATATAGATGAAAAGTTGGAATAATAGATTTTGATCAAGTAAAAAAAGTTTGTGAACTTTTGATCAGAGCGGAGGTGTTAATTTGTGATGTAAACGCGTAATTGTTTGTTTTTTATTGGTTCATTTAGAAAAATAAGCCATGTTTATTAAAAGTTTGTTCGGCAAATTATGTATAGATATTTCTTTCTGATTTTCCTAGTTCCAGTACAATGCATATATAAGAGTCATCCCCTGAGTACTGCACCCAGTGTAAAAAGAAAAAAAATTGCATTTTTATTTTTAAAATGTAGAATTTTTAGCAAACAATTTTGTTAAAAACTGTTGGCTTTTGAGTTGAAAATCAAATCATATAAACTTGAAAGTGTTTAAAAGCAAATATCAAAAATTTGCAGTTTTAAATTTGTTATTTTAATTCTTTTAAAGAAGCAAATTTCGATAAAAAAAAAAATTCTTAAAAGCCAATGGAGGTTCTTAAATGCTTCAGACACAAATATGTAATTCTTAAATTGAGGTATATTCAAAATAAATCGCGATAATAAGTTTATTTCCGTACTCAATACTGGGAGCCCGTGGGATCCCAACTCGTACAAAAACTGTTCCCGTACTCAAAGTTCGGGCAAGTGAGAGAGTTTTTGAGAGAGAAATATTCTTGTTCTTCTTACACGAAACGGCCCACAGTTTTTCTTCGGGCTATTGTGGGCAAGTAGTTAATCAAGCAGCTGTTGCAAAAATTAAGCAATAAAAAGCAATAATGTGGTATTTTTCATGAGAGCTAAATTGTCAAACAAACAGTGACATTTCATGCCTAACTCGGCGTCTTCACCAGTTACCAACTTGAGCATGACATGAACATGACGCCAGCAGAGCAACGGTATTAATTCGCTGGTGTGTCTAAAGTATTCATAATTTTTGATTTGTCCAAGTGTTTACTTCGTTCATATTTTTGATTTATTTCAATATTTTATGTACATATGTATATATCCACTCAATTATTGTATAGTTAAATCTGTAAAATAATAATTCTTTTTTATTTTTCAACCATTTTTATCCCTTTTCTGTGGTATTTTTCATGAGAGCTAAGCTGTTAAACAGAAAATGACATTTCATGCTTAACTTCATCGGCCGAGCAAGGCCGCAACATGAACATTAGCTATGAGCGCTGTTCGAAATCATGTTCATACCAAGTTCATGGCTAATGGTGACACCCACCTAGTTAGTGCCGAAGCGGTGAAATGTGCTGTTAAATATATCGGTCTGGCAGCCTTACGTTCAAGTTGTAAGCACAGTCTAGTACCTCAAAATGCAACGCTGCTAATTCAGCACCAACCCGCTTCAAAAAATTTTTAAACTGTAATCAAAACTGTAATTAAAATTATTCAACTAACGCCAACAAACAAAAATTTGGATAAATTCGTGTAGATAAAAACACAACGTTAACAAAAAAATCCACTTAAATACAAAATAATTAAAAAATATACAATCCAGTGATAAGAAAACAAAAACGATAAACAGAATATATAAAAAATTAACAAAATGTCGGATTTCAGCAATGAAAAGAAGGCCATGCAATTGCTAACTGAGAAATATGTGGATAAATTAACCGGAATTTGGGAAAAAATATTTCATCCAGATAATTGCAGAGAGAATTTACGCAAATTAGCTGATCATGCCACCTTCTTCTACGAAGAATTAGTGGTCGAATCGTTGTCTCGTCAATCGTTTATCGAAAATGAAATAAACGATTTGAAAAAGGAGGCAGAAGACTTGAAGCGTTTGTTGAAGACGGACATTCAATTGCCCAGTTATACAAGCGATGATGTGCCTTTGCTGATCGTGCAATCGGAGCTGGACAAAAGCTTGGAAAATTTGAGAGAACAGTTGAGGCTGCGTAAAGAGCAAATATGTGAGTTGTTATTGGAACAGGAGGCCTTGTGTGAGGAATTGAGCGAGCCGCCACGTGCTTTATTAGCAGATCCTTTGCCGACGGCCGAGGAAATTGATAATTTTCGTAAACATCTCGAATCGTTGAAGGATGAAAAGGTGGAACGCATGAACAAAGTTTCGTCTTTGAGAAGAGAAATAAAAAATTTCTTACAAATACTTGAGCTGAATGTAAGTACACAACATGAGGACCGCTTGCTAAACCACCGTCAAATCAAAATGAACAAAGAGACTTTTGATGATCTGAAGCGCATGTATGATTTATATGGCACACAAGTGAAGGAGCTGCAGGAATCCTTGCAAGCCATGCGAAACAAGTTGGTAACCTTATGGGACCGCTTGAAGACTTCGCCCAACACTCGCAATAAATTTAATCGCTATAATGATTACAATCAACACACCTATAATGTTTTCTACAGCGAACTACAGAGGTGTGAGAACTTGAAGAGGCAAAATGTTAAACTGTATGTGCAGCAAATAAGAGACGAGATAGCAAAATTGTGGGAAAAGACTTTGAAATCAGAAACCCAAAAAAGTCGTTTTTCAAATTATAATTCTACCTGCTACTCGGACGATTTGCTGGTACTGCATGAAATGGAGTTGGAGGATTTAAAGTCCTTCTATGAGGCAAACAAGCATATATTTGAGTTGTATGCCGATCGCAACATTTTGTGGGAACGCATGAATGCTTTAGAAGCTAAAGCCTCCGAACCGGGCAGATACAACAATCGTGGCGGCCAACTGCTGAAGGAGGAGAAAGAAAGAAAAACCATAGCAACAAAATTGCCCAAGATTGAACAGCAAATCAGTGAGCTGGTTAAGCAATATGAGGAAAAAGAACATTTACCTTTTTTGGTTTATGGTGAAAACATAATAGATGTTATGGCCTCCCAATGGGAACAGAAACGCCGGGAAAAGGAAATGTTGCAAACGGCTAGAAAAAATGCAGGCAAGCAGACTCCAAACCCTAAAATTAACTCCACAATACGAAAACCTTTGTCGGCAAGAAACATTAGCTCTGTAAGTTCTTTACGCAAAACTCCTTCAACAGCCTCTTTAGCTTCAGCTGGCACCTCCACACAAAAGCGTAAACTTAATCCCACCGAGAAATATACCCCGGTGGCCAAGCGATCACTTATGCCAGCCTTGAGCAGCCCCAGCATATTTTTTAAACCATCCGCTGGAAAAGTCGAGAAAAATCTCAACAAGTCTGGCTCGAAATCATCTTTTAAGAAAACCAAACTAATAGCCACAACCATAAGAAGACGCAGTGGTCGCTACAGTGGCAGCTCAAAAAAGCGCCGCTCTGCTGGCAAGACTTCCAACAAAGCGGTGCCCAAAATTGTTGTCGAAAACTGTCCCTCAGACGGCTACAGCAGCGATTATAATGGTGACGATACGTACGATTCTTTTCAGAAATGCATAGAGCCCGCATCACGTTCCTCGGTTATACAAAACACCACCGCAAGCACTAACGCTTCACGCTCGAAACGCATGCAAAAGATTATAGATGAGGAAAACATTAAATTGGCCAAACTACCCAGACCCAGGCCTGCAAATCGTACGCCATCCAAAACCTATACCAGTTTTTCAAATCGCACACGCACACCTACACACAATTCACCAGCCACCTCGACAGCAACTGGACGAAAATTGACCACAAAAAACTTACCAATTATTATATAAAAATCTCTTATTTTATTTATATGATTTATGTCTAATATAATTTAAGATGTGTTCTTTTTTTTTTTGTTCTTTATTTACTGGTTTGAGGCTAAATCTTAACTTTTTTTATTATTAATTTTAACTTTTAATCTTGATTTGCACATATTCTCGATTAAAACAGAAAGCAGCTAAAACTCGTTTCAAAAAGTATTAATTATATCGTATTCTTAAAGGAGCTGATATTTTATGATTTTCTAAGATGTGTTTAACGTAATCTTGAAGCTGGCTTTTAATTTTATAATTTATAACTGACTGGCCTTGAAGGCTTCCTTTGTGTGGATGTTTGTTTGTGGTAATTTCTTGTTTCGAAAAGGGGGGGTTTTTCGACCCCCTTCGAAAAATCGCAATAAATCAAGCAAAACTTTATAAAACATTTAATTATAACAGCTCCAGATCGAAAAAATATTAGATAATGTTCGAAAGGTTTTAGATTTTCTTTTCAATATTTCGCCAACAAGAAAGTTCAAATAAAATATTCACATAATTTATAAAAAAACTAGAAGAGACTCGAAGGTATATTTTTAGAACCAAGAACTTTAAAGATTTTATAAATAAATAAATAAAAAACTAAAGAATTAAGAATTTGTTTCTTTTTTAAATCGCTGCCACCAAACACTCACTCAGTTATTGCGTTTGGTGTGGATTAAAAACGACCGTTTTCGCTTTTGCTGGCAATTTTAAAATCGCTCTGTTTTTGCACTTTCAACATTCAAATACGCCAACGATGATTGAAATGTGATGGCATTCTTGTAAAAAATTTTGTAGTTTTTGCAAATCACTGGAAAATTTTTCGAAAAACGCCAACCACAATAACTGTAACTATTTTTCTTTAATGTTAATTTTTTTATATATAGTACTTTTAATCCCAAAGTGAAGGCAGACTTTCCCAACCACCACAAGTTAAAAAATTCATTAGTTTTTTTTACCTTTCAATTTGAATTGACATCAAATTGAAACACTTCACCAATAGTGATTTACCTACTTACAAAATAGCGTGAAGGGCCTGATTCTCAGTCACGATGACAGCTAAAACTCTCAATATCATTTGGAATTTTCAAAAGCAAATTCTCAATTTTATTTGAAATTTACTTCAATTCAAAAGATTGTAAACAAATAATTAACTTGTTTTTCAATAATAAATATAACAAAAGCATGTTTTTTTTTTTTTTTTTTTGTAAGGATATATATGTATCTAATATGGCTTTGTAGGGTGGTAATAAGTTTATATGAACCAACCGTTACAGCAAGAAATTTTTTCTTAAAATGGTTTCGAAATAACGGATTATGAATGGGGAAAAACAAAATAGAACACACACGAGCTGATAACCTCCTCTTTCTTCTAAAAAAAAGAACAAAATGGCATCACTGATGCCAAAGAATGCAACCCTTAAATGGAAAATTTTCCATTTGCGGCCCTTTATTCTTACATTTTTCACCGCAATTCAGTGCAAAGAAAAAAAATTCCATATTGCTTTAAACAACTTGTCCACACAATTATACATACATAAAAAAGAAGTCTCGGTTTATTGCAAATTACACTGAGAAACAACACTTTTCTTAGGGTAAGTATTTGTATGCAGCATTAATAACCCAGAAATACTACATTAACAATATGCACACCTTTTTTTGTCTGTCATAGTCTCTTTATGTTTAAAGCGACAAAATCGCAACCGAAACGTACATATGTAGATAAATCTAAAAATGGATATTGAACTGAAACAATTGGATATAAAAGAGGAATACGAAACAGGAGTTGATTCCCCTGAACTGATGTTTGGAACCATGAATGCTGCTCCCAGTAAATCCAATCATACCAAAAGTATTGCTATATGGTCAAATGGTCAAGATGTCTGGTAACACTATGTTGTGGTAGACGCGCTTAAAAAAATCTCCTGATTGAAAATTACAATAGTCGTTCTGTTTCTTAGCAAAAAATGAAATTTTGATCAAACCTAGTGAAACTAAAAACATTATTCAGTTTTTTCTCTGGAAACATCAAATACTAAATAAAATATTGGTCTTCTACAATAATAATAAACTGATACATATATACATTGCACACGTAGCTACAAACCAACTGCGCACAAAAGTACATACATACATACAGTGTTCTAACGGTTCCTATGTACTTGGGACTTTTCACTCGTAATTCTTGCACAATCCCGCAAATAAAGTATATACATACATAAACGTACATTAAACGCTATGGAGTACCCATGTGGTGTCTGTGCTAAAGAAACGTCCGGTACAAGATGCCTGTCGTGCAAAGACTGTGGTGTGTGGTATCACGCCAAGTGTGAAAATGTTGCTGCTGCAACTTTCACCCTACTCGACAAGAACCCAAATCTATTCTACACATGCAAAAGCTGTGTTGATAAACCACCCGACAATTCAGACGCAGCTTTCAAAACGGAGGTCCGCAGAGGCTTGTCAGCACTTCATAGTTCCATCAAAGAAGTCAAAACGGAGCAAGCGCAAATGTTAATAAAAATTGATACCGCTTTAGACGATTTCCGGACAGAGTTATCAAAAAACTTTTCCAACACCAAAAAGAGGTTTGATCACCTAGAGATGCAGATAAATTCTAACGATATATCATATAAGGCAAAATTTAATGATTTAGAGCTAAGCAATCATAAGCTACAACATCGACTGAACAGAAACGATGTCATATTGACAGGCTTGCCAAAGAAGCTACATAATTTGGATGAAGTTGCAAATAAATTGTGCGCCTATTATGATATTGAAGTGGCTCCCTGCGACATCGCAAATATTTTTTATATGAGGAATGGTAATGCGCTGCTAATAAGGTTTAACCGAGTTGAGACCAGGGACGCTCTGATGTCGAAATATTTTAAAACGAGAAACATCAAGGTTTCGGATTTGGTATGCGGCAACGACACCAATCGAATTTTCTTAACCGATAATTATAGCTCTATGGGAAATAGGATGGCAAAAATTTGTTGGAAACTAAAAAATGAAAAGAAAATCAATAATTTCAGTATAATTAATCGTGAAATAATTAAATGCAAAATTTTCATGTTAGACAAAACCGTCAAGCTCCTAAACATTGTAGAACTAGAAGAGTTTGAAAAATTAATAATTTAACGCAGCAACTTTTATATGTTAAATTAACTAAATTTGTGACTGCATTCCTACAAACCAAAATACCTAGCTTCTGTCAAAAGTAAATTATATACATGCAGCATTATTCCGCATAGCTGTTCATATTTTGCAGAATTGTTAGTTATTATATCTTTTCTCTTTTTTTTTTCTTTCTTTTTTCTTGAGTTTGCCAAGTACAAAAAATAATATACAAAAACATATAACAATCTTAACTATTTCCTGTTTTAACTGTTTTTTCAACTTTTTTCTTTTCCATTTAGACAGAGTTTGTATCTTTGGAATGCAGTATATTTTCTTTTTTTTTTTTGCTTCTGAATTGTAATATTTCTTTCAGGACGATTTTTGTAAAACTTCTATTGTAACTTTACTATATGATAATGGATATTATAAGATACACTTGTTATACACACTATTATAAAACTTATCATCGACTCCCCCTGAAATACGAACGTTGCGTGGAATCCAGTGTTAGATAACAACAACCTCGGTCCTATAGCCAGCAATGTATCTAAGTTGAATGTTTCTCTATCGAACTTACCTAATAATCTGAACATTGGCCATATCAATGCCCAGAGCTTATGCCCTTCTTCTTGCAACACAAAGTTGGAAGAATTTAAAAATGTATTTTCCAAATCTGTTCTGGACATAATTGGTATTTCGGAAACTTGGTTCAAACAAACTATCTCTTCACGATCAGTCATGCTACCTGGATACAACCTTGTTAGAAACGACCGCCAAAACATTCTTTTATCCGATGCCCCTAAGCGTGCTGGTGGTGTATGCCTATATATTTCAAAAAAACTGCGTTACAAAATTATTTTCAGAAGTGAGGCATTCGGCGTTTGCGAATCGTTATTTGTGGAAGTCTCCGGCAAGAATAACTCTATGCTCATTGGTGTAGTATATTTGCCTAAGGGTGACATCGATAAGTTCGAAGCCCTCCATGGGGATTTATTTGATCGGTTCAAGAATATATGCATTATGGGCGACTTTAACTGCAATCTATTCGATACCAGCAAGGCTATTAAATTTAGATCACTTGTCTCTAGATGTGCATTAAGCTATATTCATAATTGCCTCCCAACTCATTTTCATATATCCAGTAATACAACATCTCTAATTGATTACTACCTATTGAGTCAGCCATCACTTGTGACGCGAAATGGTCAATTACAATTCCCCTTCTTTTCCTCGCATCATAGCCTAATATATATTTCCTTGGAATTTACACATCGTTCACAGAGCGAGTGGTTCGAATTCAAGGATTATAACAGGATATCTCATGATGATTTAGTCCAACATATCAACAACAATAATTTTCAAAATATTTTCTCTACCAGTGATGTAGACATTCAATTATCACAATTGAATGAACTAATTTCTGGTTTACATGATCTTGTGCCTATTTCTAGAAAAAGACGTTCAGCAGAAGACTGTGAATGGATTAATGATCGACAAATTGAAATTGCGAGACTCGCGAGAGACAAAGCTTATTCTACATATCTTAGAAATCGCACAGATGAAAACTGGAAAGCTTACTGTAAACGCAGAAACAAAGCCAAATCCACCATTAGGAAAAAGCGTCATGAGTATGGAAAGCGATTATTTTCCGGATCTAATAGCTCCCGCATATGGGATTCTATACGCAAAATCGGCTGTCTTGAAAGCGATGTACAGGAAATAAATGAATCTGAGGTAGAACGTATATCATCAGCGTTTTTATCTAATATGAATCCAAATCATATTGAAAACTTTAGTTTGGACAATTTCGTAGAGAACTCTAGATCTTTCAATTTCTCATGTGTGACAAACAACGATATCATGCTTTCACTGTACTCTATAAAAAGTAACGCTAAGGGACATGACAACATACCGATAAAGTTCTTAAAGATTATTTATCCTCTAATTTCTTCAGCTATTCTCCACTTAGTGAATACCATTTTTACCACTTCGAAATTTCCCAATGGTTGGAAGCTCAGTCGGGTGATTCCTTTAATGAAAAATAAACAGACTAGCGATGTAAGCAATTTAAGGCCAATTAGTATCTTACCTGCTATGTCCAAAATAGTTGAAAATATTATGAAAACGCAAATAATTTCCCACACTGAACGGTTTTCCCTTTTTCATCCAAATCAATTCGCTTTTCGCCGCAACCATAGTACAACATCGTTGTTACTATCGCTAACTGACTCAATTCGCGAAAAACTCAATAAGCGTATAGGTTGTATGTTGGTATCTCTAGACCTTACCAAAGCTTTTGATCGTATCAACTATAATGTTCTTCTGAACAAACTTAAAAACGATTTTAATTTTTCCTTAACAGCCTGCAAGCTCATTCAATCGTATTTGAGAGAAAGATCCCAATACGTGTCAGTAAATGGCATAAACTCTAGCATAGGCATGATTACATCTGGTGTGCCTCAGGGCTCAGTCTTAGGACCTATCTTTTTTCTATGCTCTTTGAATGAATGTATTTTTTCTATGTGCAACAGTTTTTGTCAGCCATTTGTATATGCCGACGACATAGTTCTATTATATACTATAAATTCTAGACAAAACTCACTGTCAGAAACATTAGTAAACCATCACCTTGATATGCTAGCCAACTGGATGATGAGAAATGGATTAGAAATTAATCCGAATAAAACTAAAGCCATGCTTTTTCACCAGCGAGTTTCAGCTACATATCCTAATATTTTCATCAACGACCAACGTATTGACTTTGTGAAATCGTTAAAATGCCTGGGGGTGATCATGGATGAACGCTTAACATTTGACGATCATATAAATAATCTCACCCATAGAGCATGCCTCACACTCAGAAGATTATATTCGCTTAAAGCATACACGCCAATGCACATAAGAAGGCTTCTAGCAAATTCACTTGTAATGTCCCATGTAAATTACTGCATCGAGGTTGTATCTGGTACTTTTTCGTACAACTTGAACAGACTTGAGAAGATAGTTAAGAAAATTGTGCGGTATATCTATGACGTAAGAATCTCCGAACATGATTATGTCACAGAACTAGTTCCACATTTTTTAGGGTGTAATTTTGGTGTATTTCTGAAACTCCGGGTTGTGCTTCAATTTTATAAAATTATGAAACTGGGACAACCCATTAGTCTCGTGAAAAAATTCACCTTCATAAATTCATCGCGCAATGTTCAAATAGAGATTCCTCGTGGCAACCTATCTATTTTTGATCGTTCGTTTACAGTTCGGGTCTACCGGGTTTGGAATAATCTACCAAGAGATCTAAAATTATTCTCATCCTCGCACCTTACATTTAAAAAACACCTCCTGAACTATTTAAACAACCACTGAGATGATTACATTACTCTGGGATATGCTGGCTATAGGATTTTAACTTACTCAATTAATTCTTGCAACGTTTTAGTGTGGCTGGGGAGCCGATGATGAGTTTTTCTTTGAATAGCTTTATATATATTTATGGTGTAGGCATACATATATTTCTTCTTTTTACCTAATATACATACATAGTCATTTTCAACTTACAATACATATGTATTAATTGGCCATGGAGGCTTAAATTGTATTGTATTGATATTAAATAAATGAGGAGACAAAAAAACTGATAGAGTTGTATAAAAAATTCATGACCGACATTGGTCCGTACAATAGATTTAGACGTAAAAAAGATATGTGGATTGAAATATCTACACAAATACCAAACATGAGTCCTAAGCAGTGTGAGGAGCGTTTGAAGACCATATTGAGAAGAAAGAGAAAGGGAATTATCGAAAAAGTCTATTTGACGGCAGGACAAAAGAAATTATTGGATTTATATGATGAAGAAGATGAATTGCATAACATAGGAAAGAAAGGCAAATTCAGTACGGAGGAGGAAGAGAGCATGACATCCAGCAAGGATATTCAGGGTAAGGATAGCGTTACCGCAATAAAATCTAAAACACCCAATTGACCCAAAGTTTTTAATCGGTTTTTATAAAATTCAAATTTTTGTAAGAGAGAAAAAAACGATATTAATGACTAGACTTGTGCGCAGAGTGTTTTTTGGCTCACGACACGCACGCTTACGAGCAATATTTTTTTCAAGTACGCATTTCCACGCACGAGCCTCTTGATGCCGCAATTACGCACGAAAAACGAAAAAAAAAAGATCTCACTATCAATTCTTTGAAGAAATGAAAATGGGCAATTTAGAAGAGTTTTTTGAAAAATTTAAGATCATTTAAGATTTAATAAAAACATGTCTTTTGGGACATTTTGAACTGCCTTAAAACTGTACTAAAAACTAACCTAAAACTTTTTTTATTTAAAATTTTTAGATCTATTTCAATAGCTTTTGCATAAGTAACGCCAAAAAAATATATAATTATTAAACGTTTTATTACAAATTCGGTAATTTCTAATATTCCTTATTACAACCAAAAAATTCTTCAACCTAACCTAAAAACTATTTGCTCAAAAGAATTATTTTTTAGGCATATTTAAATAGTTTTTGTATCTGTAACATAAAAATCTATATATTTACAAAAACATTTTTATTAGAAACGGTATTGTAACAAAATTTTTTCAACATAACCTCAAAAACTTTTTCTTAAATCTTATTCATTTGGCAAAAATTTGCATAATTGTGCTATAAGATTTATGGAAAACCATAGTTTCGAGCAAAATCCTTTAAAAAATTCATGAAATACCCTAAAGTTGGAATAATTTTTTAAAGCTTAACAGAAAACATAAATTTTAACTTGTACTACTTTTCTTGTCTTCTTTAAATCAGTAATGAAGAGCCCAGGTGGTAACATGGCTATGCGTTGCTGTTTCAAAACAATATACAATTAGTCATGGCCTGGGTTTGAAGCCAATTTGGCTGCTGACGAGAACGTCGAGATGGACGTGAAACAGCCATGGCATGCTCCCCCCAGTCAGTAAGTCCTCAACTTTCCAAGTTTTGAGGAAGTAAAAAAAATCGAACTCAAGCCATATTAAATTATTATGTTTTGCGGGCTGCCGATCATGGCACCGGCCCACTTGGGTCCTAGAAAGGCCCCATTGTGCAACAAAATCAATTAAATTATTAACAATTGTAAAAAAATCTCTCAGTTCAGAAGAAGTAAAATCAATCTAAATTGTAATTTATATAGTTGGACTATAAATCTTTTAAAAATTGTTTTGCAAAAAAAGGTATGTAACTATTAACCCGAAATCAATTACCAAATGGTCGGCTGATCTAAATCGGTATAAATATTTAATTTTATAATCTTAAAGATGTTTTTTTTTTGTCAAACTCATTTAAGCAACTTTTAATATTGTAGAAACTAAAACGATCAATTTCCAATACAAATCTATTCATTTGGAAATTTGTTTTCTACTATTTAATTGCAGTCTGGTCGGCTAGTGAAACAAAACTTTTAGTAGGACTTTATAAAACTTTCATAACTGAAGTTGGTCCACAAAAGAAGTTTACGCACAAGAATGATATGTGGGCTCAAATTGCAGTAAATCTTGAAAACAAAGACTCCCGACAGTGCGAACAGCGTTTCAATACACTATTTAAAAGGAAGAAGAAATGTTCAACAAAATCCTATGCAAGCAAAGCGAGAAGAAAAACGAACGATCTTAGATCAAGACATGCAATGGAAACAAGTCCATTGAAAAACAATGACAACGATGAAGTGGTAGTAGACGAAGTGGTTATGGATGAGGATGTGCTGAAACCGCAAGCCACCGAAGAAAGTATACAACAGGTGGAAGCCACTCCAGATAATGCAGATAAAAGCGAAAGATTCTCAATAAGTCAGACCTTAAGGGAAATAGCAGCTAAAAAGGAGGAAGGCAAAGAGCGGCGTCATTTAGAACGTATGGAGGCTATGACAAATTTTCAAAATCTTTTATTACAAATGTTGAGTGCAAGAAAACAATAGTACAATCAACATGTGGGGAACTTTTCGCTTGGCAGAGTATTGAACGTTTTTCATATACAAACATCGTGTTTGATTATTTGGTTTAGTATTCATCAGAATTGAGTTTTTATTTAAAACCATTTTAAATTATAGAACACAAATTTAATAAGAAAATGATTAATTTTTTTTTGTTCTCAATAAAATTTGTGCTAAACTACAAGTTGTCATGGAACTTGACAAAAAAAAAATATTATTTTTTAAATATTTCTTTTTTATTTCTGCATTCTAAACAAAATTTGTGTTAGTTCACTTCTTTTCATTAAACCCAAATCCTTAAGAAAATCCTCAGTCTGGTCAGATAAAGTGGTACTATCAAACTGCCCAAACGATGCATCTGTATTATCAGCTGCATCATAAAAATCATTTCTATCAATACACATATTATGAAGTACACAGCAGGCCATTATGAATTTGGATAAAGTTTCAGTGTCATTAAAATCTAAATATTGTAGCTGGCGAAAACGTTTCACCAAATTACCAAATGCTTCTTTAATTCGAACATGTGTTCGAGAAAGTTTAGTGTTGAAAAATATTTCAGATTTAC
Source organism: Sturmia bella (assembly GCA_963662145.1). NCBI lineage: Eukaryota > Metazoa > Arthropoda > Insecta > Diptera > Tachinidae > Sturmia > Sturmia bella. Next base: position 9,187,317 of record OY759170.1, on the reverse strand, counting down.
TTAAATTTTCACTGTTTTCGTATGGTATAACAAGATGATCTCTTATTAGACATGTGGCATCACCGAGCAAATGATATTTTGGAAAACACAATTTTGGCAGACCTTTTTCTAAAAACATATCAATTTTAGATTCTTTTGAAAAGGTAATTTTTATGCTAGAAAATTTTTGATTTGCATCACATATGCCACGCAGATATAATTGAGGGCCACCACATCTTTGCTGCAGTTCTGCTGTTTTTAGAGGAAGACAATTTACCGCTAAGCAGCCCAGCACATTGGGAAAACCATCTATCTGTGGAAGCGAAAACATTTTGTAATGAAGCGTTTATATAAAAAAATAATATTGTTTTACCTTTTCGAAATCTTTTGCAATAGCCTCTTTTTCAATGTAAGAAGTGGGTAGTTTTATTAATTCAGAAACTAATTCTTTTTCAAAAAAATCCAAAATAATAATTAAAGACTCTTTACAGTCCTCTGGTGATTTCTTAAACATTTGGGTAACGCTTTCAAGACTTACGGGGTTGGCAGAAAACCTAATTATTAGATTAAAAAATAAAAGTTATATCTTGATTCTGTGTTCTTTGGCCTTTTTTTATATACATATAAATCTTGAAAACAGTAAAATTTCCGAATTTTATAAGCTATTAACAAAAACGTTGCTGAAGAAGTTGTAAGACAGAATCTTTAATCATATATGGACCTATGGGTTCGATTAAAACAATGCAATAAAGAAAGGAAGAAGTTTTCCTTAGGAATTTGAACATATGAAAATTAAATATTATTTATAAAATTATGTGTAGAACATGTAGATATATACATACATATTAAAATTTTGTTAAGATATGGACCCATAAGCTCGTTTAATTAATGAAAATAAAAAGAGAAAATCTCGAATGCCGTAATTCGGTCCCTGTTCGAGCGTTGCCATAAATACAAAAAATTAATTTTTTTTGAGAACACAAAAATTTTTAATTTGGATTTTAAAAGTTTTCTCTTTTCCAGCAAGCGAAAAAACTGAAATAAATACCCAAGATACAGTTATGCCAGGTAGCTTTACAAGACCAGCTGATTATTGAAGAACTGTGAAAATACACAAAATTTGAATTTAAACTTTTTCCACCAACAAAATACATGAAGTGGCTGATGATTTTGTGTTTGTTGTAGTTATAGGGCCACCTGACATTAAGATACTTTGTGAATACTGCTTTCAAGATTTACAAAATAAAGAAAGAAAAAAATTCTATATATTATATTACATATATAGAAATATTATAGCTACCATAAGAAAGTAAGTAGAGCTGTTTTCAAATTTGGTTTCACAACGATCTGTACATTTTGAGAAACTTTGCAGTGCCACAAGGAAAACCGCTCCATTAAGTAACTCAAACTTTCCCGCTCGATATGAAAATATTGTTTGAACTAAAAAACACATACATACATACATGCATAAAACAAAATATATTTTTAAATTTATGCCCGCACCTCGTTTTCTGAAAGTGAATCAATAGCTCCTTCGTCTAATGGCATTTGCAGCTTGCAGGCAGGCAATATTGGATCGTTTTCCTTATTTGTTAACTTAAAAATATAAACAAATATGTCTTGTTTAACTAAATAGAAGAATTAATACTTATTTGGTAACGTACACTGTTTTCCTTGCCTTCATCAATTGGAATTTCCGTTTCTTTTAATAAGACATTATCCTGAGGATTTGTTTGACACACACACAATAATAGTAAAAGTTATTGATTGCATTCGTATACATACCTCCTGTTTTGCGGCCAATAAGCGGGGAAAGCTATTTTCAAAATTAATTTCTTTTGATCTATACGTACTTTCCTTCAATACTGTACTGTTTATATTATTCCTGATCATGTGATTTTCCTATAGAATTTTTTAAAACATACATAAGCAACAGTTGTAAATGACCACATTTTTATGTAGCACAAGCCGACTTACACCATTTCGCAGATGGGAGTTAATAACTTTAGGATTGTTTCGGTTTTTATTACTTTTTGTTAGCACAGTGTCATTGTCTTTGCTTTTCCCTCTCTCCAGCAAATGTCCATAGGCTAAAATTGTAAGTAATTCATCATCTTCCTCCGAAGAAGATGACGACGAAGTGTCCATTAAATTTTGAGCACATAAAAATGTTAAAACATCCATCTTTTGCTTTGTGTCCTCGTCTTCATCAGATGATGAAGCAGTGCCCATCAAATCTTCCATTAATTCCTGGGCACATAAAAGTGTTAGCTTGTCCATGTTATGATTGTAGTTATATTTCCAGCCCACCAAGAATTGTTATTTCGTATTTTATTTATAGAAGGACTGGAAATTTTTTTTGTTGCTCGCACAACAACTTGTTTTTGAGACCGCTCTTAATTTCAATATAAGCGATGCTTATAAATTTGTTGTAACAATTTTCTGCTTTAATTTAATTATTATTTTTTTGTTTGCAATTAATATTTTTTTTTTATAATAAAAACATAAAAGTACGTTTTCTATTCACCGAAATCGCAGACAATTTATTTACAAGTAAACACAGGGATGGAAAAAGAAGCTTAGGAAAAAGTGGTTTTAAAAATCATATGTGCTGCCATATGTTACATTTCAGTGCTATCATTATCAGCGCTGCCGCTCTGGCTACTTTTTTTCTTAATATATTGTTGCGTTCTTACCCTTTAATAAAAACGGTTTTTGCAGATTCTTTGATTGCAAACGAAATAAAACACACTCAGCCATGATACAATTAACAAGGTAGCCTCGTCAGCTAAACCGTTAATCAACTGACTACTTTAGGTTGTCAAGAGATTGCAGAGATGAAAGGCAGCCAAAACGAGATAGCTAATCCGCGTAAGCTCAGTGCATCTCTCTTCTGCAAATGTAGAAGTGGCGTCTTTTTGACAGTTTGCATAAGTTGTACAAAAACAAAATGCATGTTATTTTTATTGAAGTTGTTCTTATTGTAGCGAAAAGGCTACCTTGTTAGTTGTATCATGCACTCAGCTACTTTATATAGAGTACTTTCAATTCAGTTCACCTTTTATTCATTTTTCAAAGGCTGTTGTCTTAGAAATTTCTCGATAGGTGCTGCCACATCTTAAGCTTTAGCGCAAAGGTTGTTGTCTTAGAACTTTCGAGATCAATTTGTCCGCTAGTGGCGCTCAAGTCATTAGTATAAACATGGTAGATGGTTCTTGAATTCGGCAACTGCATATAAATAGTGGCACAATGTGTACGTTGGGTCGGTCTGGTTTTAATTGTGCTGCCATCAACATTAAGCAGTGAAAATTTCTGCAGTAGTATAATATTGTAAAAGTGTTTTAGCAGAGTGCTTTACTATTGCTGAATAATTCATAACGATTGAACGGAAGTGAGAGTGCGGTAAATAAAGCAGCTGAGTGTGTTTTATTTCGTTTGCAAAAACTGTTTTTATTAAAAGGTAAAAGCGTAATAAAATGTTTTAAACACATATATTACAATTTTACCACAATTATTACAAGTATTTATAACACGATTTTTTCTCTTTTGTGCTCAGCAAAATATTTTGTTTGTTTGTAAATATACAATAGTAAATATTGTTTGTAAATATATAATAGGGCGTGAGTGTTTTTTTTTTGGCTCACGTCACTCACGCTCACGATCAGAATATTCTTCCTTACGCAATTTCATGCGCGACAAATTTTTTTTTGAACCTCACGTCGTGCACGCTCATGAGAAACATTGTTTTAATCACTAAATTTCATACACTTAAAACGAAAACAAAATTCGCACGATCAATCACGTTTGCATTGAGACAAGGACCTTTCTGGCGCTTATTGCAAATTGTATAGGATTTTTATTAGGGACTATTCCAATCCTGTCTTCGTTAGGGACAAGGAGATTTCACATAAATATGAACTTCTGTTAGTTAAACATTGTAAATTGAAATTTGTAAATTTATTTGTAAATTGTAATCTGTACTAGTGAATTAAGCAAATATGCACACATAAAGTGAAAAATATTATAAAAGGATTAGATATTGTAGCATATAAAAGCTTGACTTAATTCGATTTATGGTGTTATCGCTTGCGACGACAGGCATATCGTTCAGTTACTCAAGCAACAGACAATTGCTTCCAATGATATTTTTATAATAGCGGCACTCAGTGTTTGGTGCGTTTTTGGTTGCGAGTATTTGCATTTGTGATTATATTGCAACTGATATTGAGCACCCTTTTTAACAACTTTGCAAATTTTATTGCACTCCAAATAACAGCTGATAAATTAATACACAATTTTTAAAAGAAATTAAGCTTTGAAAGCTTTAACAAAAAAAAAAAAAACTATTTCTACAATTTTTTGTTTGCTTTGTTTTAAAATGTCAGCTGTTCGAGCGTCATTGTTGCAAACGCAATACTCATGCGAAAAAAGCAACACGTAATTAGCGGTGCGTAAATGCAAAAATATTACGAGTGCAAATTTGTATATTTTGTTGTTGGGTTGCAAAGAAAAAGCAACGATTTCTTGCATTCGCACTTACGCAAGACATTTGCACCAAATAATGAACTGCGCCAATGTTTTTTCTTCCATACAAATCGATCCAAGGATGTGTAGTAGAAATTTAACTAAAATAAACTGCACTGAAAAATAATTACAGGAAAAAAGTGTGAGTTTTTTAGTAAGCCAACAAATAGTTAGTGTCTTAAGTTTTTCGTGAACCGCCTTAAATTTATATTCACGTACGAAATTTTAAATCACGCTCACGCACTCAAGCGTGATTTTTTTTTTTTTAATTTAATCACAATCACGCGTCACACATCTCTAAATCATATTATTAAAATTTAATTTTTTTATGGACTAGTGATTTCAGCCATTGTTTTTATTGTCAAATTGGTGATGAATGAAATACAAAAGTTTTGCTGTGTAATATAAATTTATTGGCCCGAAGAGGCTTCTATTACTATTATATATTTATAGTCTGGAACAAATAAATTAAATACATCTACTTACATATAAATAAAATGAAATGCAAAGTGAAATTTAATCCAAGTTTATCCAAGAATGAATAATTTTTTAATAAGTATGAGAAAATTTGTGTTTGTGAATATTGTAAAGTCTAATTATAGTACACACTGATCTTTAATCGATTTCATTGACATAAAGTCGGAAGCAAAAATATACGAAAATATTATTCTAGGTCTAAAACTAGACCTTATTAATTGTTTGTCTTTTTCAACCATCTACAGGCCGTCGAAACTTCATTGATGCTACTCAACTTGTTAACTGACTCTAAAAAACTCTGGTTTTAAACCCAAAGTAATACATTTCAATTGGTTCTTATAGAAAATAAATAACCTGGACCTTATTAATATTTTCTGTCTCTTTCAGCCGTCTATATGCTGCCGACATTTCCTTGATGCCATGCCAATCAACTCAGCATTAGACTCGAAAAATTCTTAAAAGAAGTTTTGAAACTCAACTACTTCTTCTAAAATTTCCATGAACAAAATGAGAATAAGAAATGTTCAAACAAACTTTTAATACAGAAAACATTTTTTCGTCTCATTTTGTTCATGGAAATTTTGGAATCAGTAGTTGAGTTGCAAGCATTCTTTTGAAAATGAAAATAAACAATTAATTTAATTTTGTATCAAAAAAAAAAAAAAAAAAAAAAAATAAAAAAATAAACTACCAAATTAGCTTCATTAGGCAGGCATAGAGAAAAATCGTCTTCAAAACTTCAACTACAAAACAAGGGTATGAGATGTATTCTACGATGTCATAGATTAACGCACATTACTGATAAGGTAAACAAGTTGCAGTGGATGACGGTCAACCAAAGACTCATAATGAATGTTTTATTATTTGTTTATAAAATAAAAACTGGAAAGATGCCGAAATATATGCAAACACAGCTAGTTTACGTTGCTGATGTTCAACCCTGCAATTTGCGAGACTTGCTGGAGACTTCAGAATAAATTTTAGAAGAACAAATTTCAGCCAAAATTCATTATTACACACGGGTCTTAAGCTTTTCAATGAAATTCCATTAGAATTAAAAAATTAAACCAATTTTTATATTTTCAAAAGAAATTTAATACAGTCTATAAAATGTGCATTTTAATGTAGAAAATCCTTTTAACCAAATATAATAATTAATGTATAATTTTAATAGCCGCCGTGCTAAATATACAGAATAAAAAAAGATAGAGAGAAAGATTAAGTTCAGAAACTATCAGCCCAATCATGAATGATAATTCCGTGAGAGTTTTTTCTCTTTTCCCATTCCTCTTATTATGTTGATAAATTCCTTAGGAAATTATTTTAACCTTCTCTGTTTTAGCCACATCGAAGAAAAAAATAGGTCTTTTAAAAACATGTTTTTTGTTTTTTCCTATAAAAAATTTCGATATTACAAACTTTTATTTTTTTGTTTCTCAGGTAATTTATGATTGGAGGAATTTTTTCTCGAGAAACGTATTTTCATTAGGAATAAAAATCCTTGAGAATATTCATGATTGGGCTGTATAATATTTGATTTGGGTTTGAACATTTTCTGTAAATATTTCCCTACACTTCAAAAGCGAACTAAGAAAATAACAGGGTGTCACATAAAATAATTAAAAAATGGCGCCATAGTCAACAAATTGAAATCGACGAGTGTTGTTTGTATATTCATATCATATGATAGATTTTCTATGTTTACACAATTCGAAAGAGAAAAAACAAAGTGAAGCGTACGCATAAAAATCCATCCCTGATCTAATGGTGTGTCGAAACATTTTCAACAAAAAAAAAAAAAACATACGTATTTTCTCTCTATTTCGTTGGATTTCATTACATACTGATTTCGGCTCAGCGAAGAGTGGATGGAGAGCCTTGTACTACAGAGAATAAATATGTAAGTATAACACAAGGCGAATCCATTACAGGTGCCCGCATACCAATTCGCTTTAGCATTTTTCCACGATTTTATCTCCTGAGTTGTCAAAGCCGATAGAAAACGACAACAAAACTTGTGACGTCTCGAGAGAAAATGTTGAAGCGAATTGAATTGCGACCACCTATAATTGATTCGCCTTGGTAACACTCCAACTTTATGGAAATCTAGTCAACTACGGTGACAAATTTGATGTTTTCCATCTTTGATTGTTTTATTTAGGGCTGCCATTGTCATTATTTACACCAGAAGCAAAACAAAAAATAAAGAGATTCCAACGAATTTTCTCTCAATTTCGTTCGGTTTTATTGCATACTGGTTTCGGACCAGGGAGGAGTGCATAAAATATAAATAAGTATAACAACAACCTTGTAAAACTCTTGCTTTGCCGAAATCGAGTCAACTATGATGTTTTCCATCTTTTATTGTTTTATTTAGGGCTGCCGTTGTCATTATTTACACTAGAAACAGGGAATACCATATGCAGCAGTAAATGAGGGAAATTACTCTGACACAAATATGTATCTGTGGTATACAGCACATTTACTAACATGTTACATAGTATATTCTAAAGCAAAAATTTTTATTTTTCTATTGTGTTTGCTTGGTAACTGTTTTCATTTATTATACGATGGGAAATAAAGGTACAAGTGCGTGGCATGTTTTTTGGGGATTTAACAAAAACGTTTTAGTAGAATAGTGTTTGTCTTCGCAGCAGCTCTGCCTGTGAAATAAACATGAAGAGAATAAGAAAATAACCGAAAAACTTCGTAACCTGAGGGGAGAACCAGAGCCCGATAATGGTTTAGATGATGCCATCTATGCTCTTCTGCACAAAAACAAAGAAAAAAATTGAGGATATCGCGCATAAAATCTTTCCATCTAAACCCCACTCATGATGGGGTACAGAAATGTTTAAAAAAAAAAAAAAATTCCACCATCACGCCAACTATTTCCGCACGCCTCTGAAAAAGCGACATGTTTGATCCCGGCTTTATTAAATTTTTCTCCTTCAAAAATATTTATCATACATTATTCCTCCACGAGCCACCTGGTGCCAGGGTGGTCGACCGTAGAGAAGTGAAATAAACTTCTGCAACCTATAAATAAATATATACAGCAGGTAAAACGAATGGTTGGCTGCTGATGAGAAGCATGTCAGCCTTGAAACAGCTAGTTGTACCCCAGCGCAAGTAATAATTTCGCTTTATAGAAATCAAAGCGTAAGAAGAATAAATATGGGCAAAGTCGAAAAGTTTAGAGCTGTTTTCAGTATGTCGCCAATATTTCATTGGTCATCATCGGTAGACACTCTGATCCCTCTTCTATTTCTTTGTAAACGGTTGATGAGAGTTTCAACGAAATATCGGCGACATATACTACATACATATGTAGACATGCTGGCAACTTACTTTTTGGTTTTTGAAAATTTACTATTATTATAAGAATAAATTTGAATAATACCGTAACTAATGCTCTTTGAGTTTATGTCAAAGTAAATTGATTTGGGACTAGTGTGCCAAGGTATGTAATTCCTATTTACTCAAGTGTATGTGTGTGTGTGTGTGTGGGTGGGTGTTTTGTATTTAAAATTTTTTGTGCAAACTGTTTTGGTTGTGCCTCTGCAATTGTCGATGGGTGGCGAATTTCTTGGCGCAAATGCTGCAACCAAACTGCTTTTCCGAATGCACATCACGTAAATGTTTTTGCAGATTATCTTTGCGTTTGAACGACTTCAAACAAATGTGACATGAAAAAGGTCTGTCGTCCGTGTGGGTCAACATGTGGCGAACTAAATTGCGTTGCAATTTGAATTCCAACAGACATTCAACGCAATTGTACATATTTGTTTGAGGATTGCGTTGATATTGTGTGCCGGACGTTCTTTCACCTCTGTCCGGTTTAGTAACTTTTACGGGTTGCAAGAAGTATTGGCGATCATAATTACTTTTTGCTGCAGTGTAATCAAATTCCTCCTCATCATCGTCCATAACATCGTCGTCATCATCCCCTTCCTCATCTTCTTCTCCCACCTGCTGGGTATACATTTTGTCCGGTTTTGTTTTAGCTTCATGCACATCAATATCATCATAACTATAGGCGTCAATTATATCATCTGGTTCCTCTGCGAAGAAACAGGAAATAAAATCATACTCAAAAGTTTGGCATTTTTTTTTTCAATGGATTTACAAGTTACTTATGTATATGAATGGTTTGTTTTTTTTTTTTTCTCAATGTCTAGGCTCAACTATAAAGACACAAATTGAATTCACACAACACAGTTGCTTGGTTTACACACAATTTGTAACTGCTAAACATTCAAATTTACTGTGACGGCTACATCGAGCGATAGCGTTCGCCAGTATTTTCGAATGCCGTAAGTCGGATGCAGAGAATTTTTTGAAAATTAATTTTCTTAAAAACTTAAAACGGTACCAAAAATTCAGCGGGCACCTGTAATGGATTCGCCTTGGATGTAGTGCTAACATTAGCATTGGGCAAGATGTTTCATTTGAGTGAATCGTTCGTTCTCTTTCAGAAAGCTTATGCGAAGTAATTCTTTCTTTTCATCTTTCTGAATGTTACACAAATTCAGAATGAAGGAAAGTGAAAAGGTTTGCCTCTCAGCAAACACCTACAAGTGTTGTATTATAATCAAAATAGGCACTTATAAAATCTAGTTATTTTCTTTTTTTAATTAATAAGATTAAGTAATTTTTGTTTTTGAGAAACAGGCTCCAGGTGGACTTTTATGCAATCACAGGCATTAATTATTTGTATAAATAGCCCAACGTCAAAGCTTAAAACATTAAAAATGATATGAATATTTTTAAAATTGAGACAAATTCATTTTTATTAAACAAAATTTAGTAAAAATGAAAACCTCAAATGAAATCAAAAGTTTTGCTGCACGATGCAAGCAAGGCGAATCAAGTGCAGGTGGTCGCAATTCAATTCGCTTCAACATTTTCTCTCGAAACGTCATACATTTTGCTGTCGTTTGCTGTCAGTTTTGACAACTCAGAAGAAAAAATCGTGGAAAAAAGTTGAAGCGAATTGGTATGCAGCAAGGCGAATCCATTACAGGTGCCCGCTGAATTTTTGTCTTCTGAGTTGTCAAAGCCGATAGAAAACGACAACAAAACTTGTGACGTCTCGAGAGAAAATGTTGAAGCGAATTGAATTGCGACCACCTATACTTGGTTCGCCTTGGGCAAGGCAACTCAGAAGATAAAATCGTGGAAAAATGTTGAAGCGAATTGGTATGCGGGCACCTGTAATGGATTCGCCTTGCGACCACCTATACTTAATTCGCCTTGGTATGCAGGCACCTGTAATGGATTCGCCTTGGATGCAAGCAAAAAGAAAGTAAACAGAAATGTGAAAGGTATAGAAAACAAATACAGAAATAATTCATTCATTCAGTTGAATTAATTCATTCATGAACGACACAATCCTGGCTAACATAAATTTTTGCACAATACACAATAAAATATGTATGTATGTATGTAGTATGTTGTAATTGAATACGAGGAAATACTGTATGTATGTACATATGTACATACAAAATACTTCCCGAGTGTCTGGCCAAAACTAATGGCTTACGAGCAAGGACCATGCAAATATTCATTTATTGGTATAGTTAATTGATTACTGTACGTTTGTTTTTCGTTTGCCAATGTTGTCAATGCTTTTTTCTGTGATCCCAAAGTCTTCGTTTATTTGCGAATTTCCTGCCGCATACAGTGCAGACAAATTTTTTTGGTGTATGCACTAATCGTACATGCTGTTGTACACCATCTTTAGTTTTAAATGCTTTCAAACATGAGTCACATGTAAATGGTCTATCGTCTGAATGGGTTGCCATGTGTCGTATTAAATGCGGTCGTGTTGTCAGCTCCATTAGGCATACAACACATTTGTACAGATTTCCCTTATGACGTGGATTACGGTTTTCGAAGTTAATATTAAAAACATCTGGTGCTAAGAAATATTGATCATCGGTATCACTTTTAGTTTGTTCTTCGTTAATATAATGCACTTCCTCCTCATCAATTGGTTCATCTGCGATAAAGAAATATGAAATAAAATCATACCTAGAGGAATGAAAATACATATGTCAACATGTTGTGTATATTTCTAGTCTATGAGATCATCAAGTGTGTTAGTAGTAATTTAATTAGACTCAAGCTAGAGCATTAAGAAAGGATTTACATAAATGCTATATATTTTTCTTTTTTCTACGATAAGTGCAACATTTTCAATATTGTTTTGCGCAACAAATGTATAGTTTTCACAAACTATAATATAATTATAGTTTTCACAATCTTTTCTTTTGGTCTTAAGCACGCTGAACTCTTAAAACTAGAATGTTATGAAAAAACGTGCACAGCTTTTTTCCAGAAAAGGAAATCGGTATTATTATTGCAATAGCAGAATTAAGTAAAGCGCATAAAATGTTTTCTCTTCGGTATAGAAAAAGTGTCATGCTGCTTGTTTACTGACACATTTCCATTAGAAAAACAAAAAATAGTGAGTTTTTATAGAATTTTATTATAAACATTTACCGTCATCGATGTGTTCGAAAATTTTACATTTTTATAAACTAGTTTAAATCTATTGTTGCCTTTTGCCAATTTTTGGCGTTTTTTCCAGTTGGCGAATTTTACAAATTTTCTTAAACTATTTAAAAGCGATTTTTGGAATTTGCGAATTTTTCGCGTTTCATTCGTAATTTTTTTTTTTTTGCAACTTTTACAATTTTTTAATACTTTTTAAAAACGATTTTTAAATTTTGTGAATTTTTCGCGAGTTTTCGTTGGTCATTGCCATCATGTTTTTGTAACTCTAACGTTTTCTTAAGCTATTTTCGAATTTTTCGCGTTCCATTCATCATGTTTTTTTTTGCAACTTTTACGTTATTTTTATGCTATTTAAAAGCGATTTTTGGATTTCAAGATTTTTTATTTTGCGAGTTTATTGCGAGTTCTCGCGTTTCATTCCAGTCAAATTTTTTACAATTCTTCTACGTTTTTTAAACTATTTAAAAGCGATTTTTGAATTTTGCGAATTTTTCGCGCTTTTTTCTAGTTGGTGTTTTTGCACTTTTGTTTCTTTTTTTATATTTTTATAAATCGATTTTTATAGTTGGCAAATTCTTCGCGAGTTTTTGCAACTCTTTTACATTTTCTTAAACTATTTAAAACCGATTTTGCGAATTTTTCGCGTTTCATTCCAGCCACGTTTTTTGCAATTCTTCTACGTTTTTTAAACCATTTAGAAGCAATTTTTGAGTTTTGAGAATTTTTCGCGCTTTTTTCCAGTGGAGTTTTTGCACTTTTGTTTCTTTTTTATATTTTTCCAAAGCGATCTTTGTAGTTGGAAAATTTTTTGAGAGTTTTTGCAACTGTTACGATTCCTTAAACTATTTAAAAGCGATTTTTGGATTTAGCGAGTTTTTCGCGGGTCATTCTAGTCATATTTTTTTCGCAACTTTTTTACTATTTTTTTAAAACTATTTAAAAGCGATTCATGTTTTTTCAACTCTTTTCTTTTACGTTTTTAACAGTTATTTTAAATAGATACTTGCAGTATGGGAATTTTTCGCGAGTTATCGTGGTTTTCGAAACTTTTACATTTTGAACTGGTTTAAATATATTTTTGAATTTTGCTTATTTTTCACGTTTTTTTTCCCAAATGTGGTTTTTGCAACTCTTTTTCATAAATTAATTTAAATTTAATTTTGCGAATTTTTCGCGAGTTTTCTCCCGTTTTGTTTTTGAGTAGTTTTACATTTTTATAAACTCTTTTTTGCAGTATAATTTAGTGTTTATCGTGCGTTTTTATAAACTATATGATGTGGTATTTTGAGTTTTGAAATTTTATCGCAAGTTTTCGCGTTTTTACAACTTTTTTTTTACTTTTTCGCACACTATTTGAAATCAATGTAAATATTTTGAGATTTTTTGCGTTTTCTTCAGCTTGTGCATCTATTTTGGATTTTTATCGGGTTTTGCAACTTGCGAATTTTTCGCACATTTTCGCGTTTTTTTCTACACATGATTTTCTTACTCTTTTGCATTTTCATGAACTCTTTTAAATAGATTTTTGCCTTTTTGCCAATTTTTCGCGAGATTTCGCAGCTTTCTGCACCTTTGTTTTGAATTTTTTTTGTTTTTGCAACTATTTGTTTGTTTTTATAAACTCCTGGAAATCTATTTTCGCTTTCTGCGATTTTTTTACTTTTCCACAAACTATTTGAAATCAATTTTCGTAATCTGCGAATTTTCCACATTTTTTGTAACTCTTATGTTTTTATACACAAATTTCAAATAAAAACTTTTATATTTTGCGAGCTTTTGCCGGTTGTGTTTTTTTGCAACACTTTTAAGTGTTGCAAAAACACACTCTTTTACAGTCTGGTTGTGGCAGTTGTATTCTTTGAAACTGTCTTCACAGATTATTTCACACCAGACTGCTACCAGTCAATGGCAAACAGCAGTGAGCAGGATGAAACACCACGAGATGCAAGTCAATGATGGCGATGATCACATGGGTGATAAAATATCTTTCAAAGTGTTGAGATATTTCAAAGACATTTGTTTAGCCTCTATGACAATGAAATTAGAAGAAAAACACGTTGGAATATTACACAGTGTTTGCAACTAATAATGTTTTATTGAGTACTGTTTTTTCGTTAAAATATAAAATTATGTATATTTTTTAATCGCAAGGATTTCTTAACAGTTAGCCGAAGAGTGGTTTGTTTAAACATTCAGTTATTGTGGTGCTGCTCAAGGGGGGATGTGGGTGCGATGGGATGAGCAGCAGCAGCTACATGTGGTACAGCATTTATGAAATGTTGAGCCAAATACAAAGGTGCAGGTGTGGTCACATGAGTGTCTAAAGGAGGCGAAGAAGGCAGAGAGGCGAGGCAGGGTTCTTGAGCGGTAACAGCTAGAGGCAGGGGCAGTGGCTGTTGTGCTTCCACTGGCAGTTGTTGCTGATCAAGCTGCTGTTCAGCCCCCTCCGTGGATTGATCAGTTTTCCGCAGACGTCCGGTAAATGAAGTAACTATTATACCATGCACCGTCCTCAGGTGAGCGTTCAGGCCGTAGCGTTGCAAAAATGCCGCACTACAGATGTCACAACGGAAACGCTCGCCCGTGTGACGTCTTATGTGAGCTTTCAAATCATTGCTTTGGGCAAAGGCCTGTGGACACTGATTGCATTTGTACGGTTTCTCACCGGTGTGAGTGCGCATGTGTATGGTTAGATTGTAGGGACGGTGAAAGCCTTTGCCACACAAGTTGCATAGATTTGGCTTGTGTCCCATATGATATCTAAGTAAAAAATCATAATGAGTTTTAGTTGCAAGCAATTTAATGAAGGGCTCACCTTTCGTGCATTTTCAAGTCGGTACTACGCGGAAAACCTTTCTCACAAAAACGACATTTGTAGGGCTTTTCTCCGGTATGCCGACGCATATGAATTTTGAGATATTCATTGCGCTGAAATGAGTCGCCGCAAATGTTGCACAGGAAATTGCGTGGCTGTGTGTGTATTTTCTTTTGGTGTTCCTTCATTAGTTCTTTTTCCTGGAACGTTTCCGGACAATGCTTGCACGCATACAGGCGATCGGTGTGCAGCAGCTTGTGTTTCACCAAATAGGCTTTGGTGGTGAACTTTTTCTCACACATATCACAATCGAATAGTGTCCTCTGCACGTTGGGATCTTTGTTATGCCGCGTTTCCATATGCCTTTGCAAATGATCTTTGCGGCCGTAAGCACTCGAGCATTGATCACATTTATAGTTCTTTTCACAGTGTATACTTTGTATGTGTTTTTGCAAATGATCTGAACGGGAAAATCCTTTGCTGCAAAAGCTGCACACATGCGGTTTCTCATCGCTGTGCGTCAGCATGTGACGCAAGAGATGATTGTAGCGGGTGAAAGTGCGATCGCATTCTTTACAGCGATTTTCTTCATTTTTCGCAGAGCCATAGTGGCGTCTGGGCGTTTTTGCCAGTGGATTCTTATTTTTGTCACTGGAACTTGTAGTACTTTGCGATTGTTCCTCAGTTTGTTCCTCTTTAATCGACTTTGTTTTATTAGCGGATTTAGATCTCTTCGCTGGCTCGTAATTGACCTCCTTGTGATCATCCTCCTCAATGTATGGTTCATAGTCTTCGTCAGTATTGTCCTCACTGGAATTGTAATTGCTATGATGCTCCTCAAACGAACTAACTAAATTATTGCTTTCAAAATCTTCTCTATTATTGTCAGATATATTTAAAGTTTCCACAGAGTTTTCTGGTTTAAGTGCTTGTGGTGTTATGTCACCAAGCGTTTTGTTTGTAATTTTACTGAGTTTGTCATTTTTATTATCATTTAATATGTTGTAGGAGAAGTCATGGTTTTCAACTGTAAGCAATAAATTTTTTAGAAAATAATGCACTTTAATTCGGATTTATTCAACAAGATTTATACGAACCAATAAATTTTTTTCTTCATTTTCTATCTTTTGCTATTTTTTGCATTTTTTTTTTTTTATTAAATTTTTAGAAAAGTTGCACTGATTTGAAAAAAACAATTAATGTTATTTATTGTTGAGAAATCAAAAGTTACGCAAGCTGAGCGATCCAGCCTTAACATAATTATTACCATTCAAAATTAAATTTAAGGGTTTTTTGTTTGTTTTTAGATAAAAGCAAGTCTGACTGACCTTTAATGGAAATTTCTGGTTGGGCTATGGTTTCCACAAACTGTTTAACGTCTTCATCTTCCATATCGTAGTCGTGATGATCCAAGTCTTCGTCTTCACTAGAGAAGGGATTTGTGGCGTTAATTGTTTGATTTTTTTGGTGATCAATGGTGATTGGCTCATTGCCATCATCCTGGTAGTCGAGCCAGTGACTACTGTAGTTATTTAAGCTAGGGGACAATACTGGAGGATTTTCGATTTCGGGCTCATCCAGAGTTACTTTTGTGCTAAAAGTTAATTTGGATTATTTATAAAAAAAAAAAATCTTGAAGTATAAAATAGAACTTGCTCCTCTACTTACATATTTATCTGCGCATCATTCATTTTGTGCACCCGCAATAAATGTCTTTTTAAATGATCCTTACGGGTAAATTCTCTGGCGCAAATATTACAGCGAAAATCACAACGTATGCCTTCATTGGGATGTTCGGTGGACAAGTGTATCTTCAATTGGCCCAAATGAATAAAGGATTCGCCGCAAACGCGACACTTTTTGCCATCATTAACATGGCTGGTGGCTCGATGGTGTCTTATTTCACTTTCCACAAAAAACTTTTGCGGGCAAATCTCACACTGAAATACACTGGTTTTTTCTGTTTGTGTATACCTGTTTATGGTGAGGGCTCTCACCCTCATATCACTACCACTACCCCGCCGCTCTTGCTTCGGGACCCAATTTGTATCATACAACGCCTTTAACTGGCAATATGCTCTTTCGGTTTTCATTTTGAATCGATGGGCGTTTTTAGCCATTTCCACACATTCATGGCAAACTTGAGCTGGTAGCTGATCATTTTGTGTAACTGGATATTTAGTGCACTCGGTAATTATTTCTGCTATAGTGAGACTTTTGTTGTCGAGGGATACTTCACGATAGATATGAAAGGAATTTTTAGCATTCTGCATGCAGATGCGACAAATTGCACTTTTATTATATTTTGCAAAGCTTTCAGTGTTTTCCATTTTTTTTTTAAATTAGTTAGAACATTTATTTTTAAATCATTAAAACATCTTTCTTTGTTTTTGCAAACATTGAAAATTATTGATTTTGTTTACTATGGCTTTGTAAAATAGCTACCTTTTTCTTAAAAGGTGAAAAACACTCACTACGAAACGATACCACAATCACATACATATATGTAAGTGAATTAAACACTGCTTGTCGTTGTGTGCTAGACTTGCCACAGTGTGTTCGTCTTCGCTTGACTAACAGATATGCTTAATACCTTGTTCATACATGTATTTCTAATTGAGATAATATTCAGTTTATTGACATAATATTTTTTGCGTTCATACATACAAATATTGAGCTAACTCAATTAGTATCTGACAGCTGAAAAAAAGTTGTTGTTTTTATTTTGGTAGTGAGAAAAAAAAGTGAAAAATATTTTCCAATAAGAAAAATGGAAGAAAAACTGCCCTTTATTAAAAAGATTTTAGTGTTGTACAATAAAAATATGGAACTTGTACAAGTAGTGCATTCATGTTATGACTCCAAAGCGGCAATAATAAAAAGAAAGAGAAATAAAAATTTGGAAATGCTGCAATGTTTTTATTTTTATTGTATTTATTTTTAATTTTTATTATTTTGCTTTGTTTGCTTTTGTTTACATTTATCACGTCATTCATTTCGCATTGTATACGTTTGCTTATTAAACACATCTTTTACAGTGTTGTGTTCCATCTTTTTCTCAATATTCAAAGCAATATAGAGTTTATTGAGCAATAACTTTATTGACTTTTTGTATGGAATATTGAGCTCAATAATGGACTTTATTGCAATTACCTCAATAAAGGCGCATGTATGAACATGGTATAATTCAGGCAAAGAATCGACACAATATGTACTTTACCCGGCATTTAGACGGGAAAGTAAGTGCCTGAAAGTTGCAATACACTCACACTTTTTTACCAACACACTCACAATTTTCCAACTTTCAACTCAGCTTTCAGCGAAATTTTCCTGAAAGTAGTTTTTTGACATTAACTGAAAGTAAAGTGACAAGGTTGTAAACACGGTTGCCTACTCCCAAGGCGAATCTATTACGGGTGGCCGCATACCAATTCGCTTCAACATTTTTCCACGATTTTATCTTCTGAGTTGTCAAAGCTGATAGCAAACGACAACCAAATGTATGACGTCTCGTGAGAAAATGTTGAAGCGAATCGAATTGCGACCACCTGTACTTGATTCGCCTTGCCTACTCCACGGCACATACAAATTTTCAGAATTGCAGTAGAATAAAAATTGTGAATTTTAAATTATTTTGTACAGTAGAAAATATTTAAAACATTTTTATAGCAAATATGAATAAAGAACACAAATGAAGTATATTTATAGTGATATTTATTAAAAGTTTAGCAATAAAAATTATTTTCGAATGTTGCCCTATAAATTTATGTTTATAGTAGTCTTGGCAACTCTATTTCAGGAATAAACAAAACTTTAATACTTGCAACTCTTCGTTTTGACGTCATTTTTAAAATTGAAATTGGGCAAGAGATTTTCATGAAAGTCACAAATTTCATTGAACTTTTTTTCCATAATACGTATACAAAATTTTAGTGAAAGCACTTTCCCGTCTAAAGGCCGAGTTAGCTAAAATTTTGAAAGTTCGAAAAGCAAATTCCTTTTATTAGACTGGATTGCGAAAAAAATACAGCACAAACAAGCTATGCATTTCTAGGAGTTTTTCTATGAAATTCTACGCTGTGCTGGATAATATCCCCTTTTCAATGAAAATTTTGACAAAACGACAAATGCAGATCGTTTTGCTCTAAGTGTCTCTAAATATTTTCGTTTTAAAATTTTATGCTTACGAAATATTGTAGAAAATGCAGTAGAAAAAGTTGTGCATTTCGAGCGGTTTTTCTATGCAGTACTACGCTGTGCTGGCTATTTTATATTTATAAATTCTTTATTTTGTGAAATATTAGTATGTTGCAAGAGAAGGTTGTATTTATTGTACACAAAGATGAAGGCTTTGATTAAAAGTAATTTTGCAAATTTTCATGACTTTTTCCTTGTGTGAAGGGGTTTTAATTGCTTGCAGTAAAAAAAAAAACTCACCACATATAGAAAATGTGTATATGTATCGAAAACAGCTGTTACGGTATGACATTTTAGCAGTGTTTTGTTCACTTGCGTGGTTATTTAATTAGAAGAAAAGTAATTTCTTTTACATAAAAAATATCCTTACAAAATGTCTTTTATATTAAAAAATTGTAAAACCAACACAGTTGGCCAAGTGGTTAACGCCGTTGCCCTTAACCAAACACAACACCTATTTCACACTTCAGCAGTTTGCAGCGAAATACGTAAGCTGGCCCGATTGCGTGTTGTGGACAACAGCGATTTGGGCAAGAGAGCTATGGCCGAAGGACGACCGCCGCGCTGCATACATGTGTATAATAAACGAGGCGTTGGATATATAGGTGACAAAGTGCTGGTCGCAATAAAAGGTCAAATGAAAAAGGGAATTTTGGTAGGCCTAAAACAAAATCAAAAGCCCAAAATCCCCAAGTTTGATAGTAATAATTTGGTGTTAATAGACGACAACGGCACTCCACTGGGAACGAGGATACATGTGCCTATACCCACAATATTGCGCACAGTTCTAAAGGAAAAAACCTATGCCAAGGGAGCAGATTACACTAAGGTTTTGGCAATATCAAGTAGATTTATTTGAATATTGGTGATTTTTATCTTTGTTAATATAAAAATATATTTAATAAATTAAAACGATTTACTAAAGTGTCTGGCGTTTGCCTTCTTGGTCGGGTGAGCTGTCATTTGCATCACTAAGACGTTCCCGTTTACGTTTTTTGGTGTGCTCTTGAACCATATCTGACACAGCTATATTATTGGCCTCCATTCTCAGCCAATTGGAGAACTGTCAACCAATTTGAGAAAAAGTAAAAATAATATGTTTAGATATTCATTCCATTCAGCTAATTACCATAATATTTGTTTTAACGCCTGCACAGTACAATTTATTTTCAATGTTGTCTAAACGATGTTCTGGTTTTCCACTTTCGGCAGTGTTCTTGGAAATGTCCAGCAAATGTCTAACGCGTTGTCGCATTGTTTCAAACACAATTTTACCAACTACATGATTACGGTCATAGGGAGTCAAGTAGCGACCATACTCGTAAAAGAACGGGTGCAGCCTGCCGAGTTCTATGTGCGTAGTTTCGGCTTCGCACACCGCCTTGTGAACATGTTGATAAATATCGGGCACGCAAACAGTGAAATAGGGGTTATTGATCTTTAATTCTTTTATATACCACAGAGGCAAATGGATATTTCGACCCGGGTTGAGATCCTCACTTTCGCCCCCCGAATCTAAAAAACCTGTTCCCAACGTTTTTGAAATTGGTTTTGTTAGACAACGTCCGATGTTTTCTTACCCATTTTCAAGAGTTTTGTATTGACTTTGCACTCAACTTTTTCTTGTGTAACAAACAAATCTTCCACCGCATAATAGTTGGGAAAATAGCTTTGGGCGTTCATATTTTTAATTAAATTTATTTATTTATTCTTGTTATATTTTACAAAATAAATTTGTAAAATATACTTTTTTTTTTAATTAAATTCTTTACTAAAATGTATTTGCGCCAAACCAATAAGAACAGCTGAGTTCTCGGTTTGTTTTTGCTGCTGGTTGTCAATGCGCACCAACGAAGCCGGTATGCAGCGTTGCCATTGACGATTTTCTAAAATCACTAAAAGAGGAACAAAACAAATCCACAAAATAACCAAATTTGAGAACAAGAGAAATAAAAAGAATATCATATTTATAAATAGTGTTTAACGAAACTCTTAAAATGTAATTTAGTTGTTATTCTTTGTAGTTAGAAGAAAAAAATTTTGGCTTTCGCTCTCTTCAGTGGCAACAAAAGCGATTTTTATTCAGTTTTCATGTAAGTATATTATTATAATTCTCCAAACAAAATTTAACACCTATCTACTACTCCTTGCAGTCAAAAAAAAGCTTTACAATTATAGCGAAAACGGGTATTTAATTAAAAATATTATCCTGAAGATGCTAACAAACTGTTGGCGAAATATCGAGTAATATTGTTAATAAATTTTATAAAAAAACGATTTGAAGCTACAAAAACTAGTTTTCTCAAAAATTACCGTTCTGAAAGAGAACGAACTATTCACTCACATAAAGCATCTTGACTAACCCGGCCAGAAAGTTGCAATACACTCACACCAACACACTCACAGTTTTGTAACTTTCAACTCAACTTTCAGCAATATTTTCCTGAAAGTAATTTTTTTGACATTTACTGAAAGTAAAGCGACAAGGTGGTAAACACGGTTGCCTACTCCACGGCACATACACAAGTTTTCAGGATTGCAGTAGAGTGATATTTTAATGAATTAATTAATAATGAATAATGAGTGATATTTTAGTGAATTTTAAATTATTTTGTATATTAGAAAATGTTTAAAACATTTCTACAGCAAAAATGAATAAAGAACACAAATGAAGTATATTTATGGTGATAATTATTAAATTAATTAATAAAAGTTTAGCAATAAAAATTATTTGCGAATGTTTTCCTCTAAATTTATGTTTGTAGTAGCCTTGGTAATTCTATTTCAGTAAAAAGCAAACTATAATAATTGCAACTCTTCGCTTCGACGACATTTTTGAAATGAATTTTCACGTTCCTTTTAGATTGAGCAAGAAATTTTCCTGAAAATCTGTGACTTTCATTGAAATTTTTATTCCTAATACGTATATAAAAATTTAATGAAGGTACTTGCCCGTCTAAATGCCGGGTAATGCTACATGCCAGCTTTGACGTTGTGAATTATAAAACTTAGGGGTTGTTTTGGTGACAAAAGATGTTTGTCACTAAAACGGTAACACTGCCGTTAAGTGATTTTGCTGATGAAATATTTCATAGCAATTAGCTTTTGTGTAGATATCGAAACAGAGTATTACTTTTTATCCCCTAAAGTAGGCACTACATTAAAATCATTGTTTTTACATAAACCCATATAACCCATTAAGTTGAAAAAGTTTCCTAATTCTTTGATGAAATTAGTTTTTGAGTTCCCAAACTAAAAATTAACGAATATTTATAGCAGGCACTTGATTATTGCTTGCCGCCAAATTTTGGTTACCGCGTTACCAAAAACCATGTGGTCACACGTATAAAAACATACATTAATAAACCAAGTATGTATGATGTTTTATTAGTAAACATGATGATGGCGCTGAGTGGTGGTGGTGGTTTTGATGTTGCCTAACAAGAAAACCGTTGTATTTTCATAAAATCATTTAGCTGTTCTCAATCAATTCTAAAACTACTAAAATTTTAACAATTTTCAAAGGCTTCCTCGCTGCCTGCTTCCCATATTAAAACAAACAAAACAACCCTCTCCGTGTTTAGGCTTTCCTGCTAAGGGTTGTTTTGAGGGTGTGTGGGTGTTTAAGAACGTTATGTATGTATATAAAAGCTGTGCATGGACATAACAGTTGCTATGTTAATGAAGAACAATGGAAGAAACAGCAAAACAAAAACAAAAATTAGGTAATCGCCTGGCATAAACAAAAAACACATGTTTTCGAAAATCTGTCTATTTCCGATAAAGCTTAAACCTTTTTTCTTGCCACTGACAACTGACACTGCAGGAAAAAGCTCTATTAGAGCTACAAAAACAACAATATGTACAGATGTCCTGTATAACAAAACAGGCCTAAGACAAATGAAATCAGTACGGTTTAAGCGAAGCTACCAGCTGGTCGGAAATTTCTATCAAAAATAAATTTTATATACTTGTAAAAAAAAAAAAAAAAGATAGTGGAAAAATATATACCAACCCATTAAACAATCTGAAAGTGAGACACAAAATTAAATTATTTGTTTAAACTTAGTTAAGAGAACATCGAGTAGCCAAACTTTATGTTTAAAATAATTGCAAGCATTTCAATTGGCTTCTTACTAACACAGTGAAGGAAACGGAAAATGAAATTTTCTTCTTGGAAAATCAATAAATTTTAAGAAAACTTAAACTTGATTGAACTTTAAAATAAGAATTTGCTAAAATTAAATTCTCTAGAGTTTTGAATTTTTTTTTGTTTCGCAAATATCTTTAAAAAAAAAAAAAACAGCAACTGGAAATTGCAAATTAAAATTTATGTATCAAAAAGTACATGCATATGTATATCTAGATGAGAGAGAGAAAAAAAATCTGTATCCTTTATGGCCGTTTTGACTAGTAGCTGTAATATCCTGGTGTCAATGCGCTGTATGTTTTCTAATACTTATTACAAACACACACACATACACACGCACATACTTACAAAACATGAATAAAAATAAATATATGAAGGCACACACACACACACACACACACACACTTCTAACCATACATTTGAAATTTTCGCACAGTGGTGAAATGTTTTATATGGTTTGTTTTTTCATCGTAGATATCACCAAATAATTTGGTTGTGATTTTTATGAATTATTTATTTTTTATAATTATTTCTGTATTAAGTTTCATCAGGCTCAAGTTCTTTCTACACTATGCTTGTGATTGATATTAATTAAATTAGACAAAGAAGACATCAAAGACATTTAGCAGGATGGACAACTATAGTTGTTTCGAAGCCGCCACACATTCTCGTCAGCACCCGTCTTTGAACTCAGGGGCTCATGTCCCTAAAGCGACAACCATGCCACTCAGCCACCCAAGTTGTTGTATATTTTCTGTCTAAATTTTAATTTTATCAACTTCGGTGGCTGAGTGGCAATCACAAGGATAATATATAGAAAGTCTTTGAGCCTGATAAACTTAATACAGAAATAATTATATAAGAAAAAGTTCGAATAATAGAAATTAATTAAATTTATTTATTTTTTGTTTATTTCTTGATTCGTGGCTAGTAAAGAAGTATTTGCGCACAGAAAATCATTATCGCGTAGAACTCAAAATTGAATTAACAATATTTCCATTTTAAACTTCATATTCAAGATTTAATTTTTTAATCGAGAAAACTGCAAATAAAATTGAGAACTTTTATATTAGATGACTTGTAACTGGCTCAAGTTCAACCCTTGATTGGCCACATTTTTTTTTATCAATATCAGTTAAGTAAAGAAAAGTAAAATTTTATAGCTATTTCTGGGTAGCGAACACCCTTCATCAGCACAATTTTAACACTGCCGCTGAAACCACTCGGCAACCAAAGCTCACACTATTTTACTTTCTACTTTTATTAACTAACATTAAACAAATATTAACAAAAAAAAAACGTTTACTTTTTGTTACTTTCCAGAATACAAGTTGTGGTAACCAATGGTCACCCGTTGTAAGGAAGTGCTAAAAAAAGTAAAGGTGTTGCAAGACGCAAAATGTTTTCTGTATAAAAAGTTTGTTTGAACATTTCTGATTCTCATTTTATTCATGGGAATTTTGGAATAAATAGTTGAGTTTCAAATATTCTGTTTAGATTTTTCGAGTCTACTGATGTGTTGATTAGCATCAACGAAATGTCGCCGGCATATAGACGGCTGAAAAAGACAGAAAATATTAAAATTTCATTAAAGCAAATAAGTAAATAAGTTAATTTTTTAATTAAGCAAAGCAGTGATTTTTTGCAGTCTATTCAATGCATGATTTTTTGTCGTCACAGAAAACTGCTATCGTTGCTCTTTTTTTGAGAATTTTTTTTTTACATGTTCTGGTTTGCATCCTTGAGATCTAGAGGCCCATTTTATTGATACAACTTAAACATCTACGCCATGGCATGCGGCATTTGTTAACATCCTACTGAAATTTTAATTTCATTGAACTATGGTGTTGTCATATATTTATATTAAAAGGCTTTCGTTTCAATATCAGTGAAGTAACACTGCAGTTACACGATCCAGTTTTGCTATCAAGTTTTTTTTTCACATACTGCTTGTAAAAATTCAATAAAATTGATAGCTGTGACGTAGGCTGCATGCAATTTCATAACAATTCTTTTTCAAAGATGCCGTCAAGAAGAATATTAAAAAAATCAGAAATAAAAAGAATAAAAGAAGAAAAAAAAAGAGGGCAGAAAGGAGTCGATATGACGCCACATTCATATTCCACAGAACTTCGTGGCTTCTGTGTAGCTCTATAAATCGCAGCACATCATTATATTTGTTGGTTTTGTACGTAAACATTTTTATTTCTATTTTTAAGCTTGAATCTGTTTAATTTTTATCACTTTTAATTGCAACTTTCAAGCAAAACAAAAAAAATATTTGCAGACAGAACGAAAAAAAATTGTTGTCAGCTGTTTTCTTGATTGTGACTTGATGCTCTCTATGGAAAGCAAAAATTGTCATCAAGTTTGCATCAATTTTCAAAATTGTGAGTGTATTAGTAAAAAAGTGTGAATGTATTAAAACTTGAAAGGCAAAACTTGATCGTGTAACCTCCAAGTAAAGTAAACTTTTAATTTTAAGCTGAGGAAATTCGAAACGCTGTTTGTAGTAAATATTTTGAAGGGGTTGCTTAGAAATTTTCAATTTCGTTTGGAGTTGTTAATAATGTTATTGTACTTGAGTTCGATTCGATCCTCAAAATGAAGGAAGTTTTGTTTTTTTTTTGTAATAAAACTGGAGTGATCAACATTTTTAAAGACAACAAAAAAAAAGTAAAGTAAATGCAAAACCAAAACAAAAAAAACTCATATACTAATAATTAAAAAACTTTTCAATAAATATGTTGAACATTAAACATATTTAACTATAGATAAATATAAATTACATTAGCTCAGCATTTCGGTGCATCCCTTTTATAAATGTTCACAAAAGTATGTTGTTGCTGTTAAGTCTTTCTGTTGCAGCTGCTGCAACTGTCTTTGTTTTTCCAATAAAATCTGAACTATTTGTTGTTCTTGTTTGGGATTTTGTTATTCTTTGACTTTCCATCGTTGTCCTGTATGCAAACAATTGTGTATAAATGCCTCTACAAGTATTAATATGTAGGCATGACTGCACTGGCTGTAACCAGAGATTTGCAGCGACTTGAATTGTTAAAAATTTTACACCCAGTAGACTTTAAAACTTTTGCAATATATTAAAATATGTTACCATATATACAAATTTCTTTACAAATCAAACGAGAAATGAAACCTCAATGAACGAATACATTGAGTTAATGAAATTGTTCATTGATTTGATGACAGTTTTTCATAAATCCCATGATATTTTTTAACGCAATTATGAATAGTTTTTAATGAAATTCATTTTTTTTTTTTAACAAACACAAAACTACGAAACTTTTGTCTTGTCGGCAGAAACACCCAAAGCCTTCGGCAGGAATCGAACCTGCGACCTCGGGGACTCTTAATAGACACTCTACCAATTCATCCATCGTTCATTAGATCTATGAAAATTCATTGCCGTAATGATTATTTAAATTGGACTAATGAAACAATATTAATGAAATAAATTCATTAGAACTATGAACGAAAATTTTTCCAGTGTACGAAAAAGACGCTTCATTCCTGGGGGATAATATAATTATGACGTTTACTGTAACATTTATTGCCCATCTAGACAGGGGCTTAGCCGGCTAAAATTGCCTGGTGCAGATCTCCGGCACAATTTTATGCTCATACACACGCTCACACACACACACACCAAAGTCATATACCGTTAGATTTTCCTAACAATTTTATTTTAATTTTTTTTTTTTTAATTTTGAGTACATCATTCATATTATAATGTATGTAATAAGTCGTTGTCGTAATTATGTTTAGCAAACAAACTACAGAGCATGCAATAGATGTGTGTGTGTGTGTGTGTGTGGGTGTGTGTACAAATGTATGTGCATGCATGCATACATATGTATGTGTATATGTATGTGTGTATATGTGTACTTACATATTCACAAACAAATACTGATTTTGTTGTTGTTATTTTTAGGTCAGCATTGCACAAATAGTATATAAAAGGAAAATTTAAAAAGAAAATATACATATATGTACATACACATATACGAGTACAAGCGTAGCAGAAGAAAAAAACATTATAGACAAAATAGAAAAGAAAAGAACAAGAGCATAAGGGAAAATCAATTTTTCTTTGTAATCGTTCAAAATCAACCAAGTGTTTATTTATTTATTTTTTTGCTTGAGCAGACATGTATACGTATGTATGTGTGTAAATGCATGATTGTTTAACTGTCAGCATAACGGTAAAAATAAACAAGCAGAACAAGAAAAAAAAAAACAAAAGGACAACAACAACACCAACACCAATACCAAAACACCCATAATTGTTTTAAGTGTACAAAGAAAAACAATGCCTGAAAATTAAACGAAGCGGCGAAGAAATATGTAAATGAATGTGGAGACACACTTATGTACACTGTATGTGTGTGTGTGCGTGTATGCCTGCGAATTTCTATTATTAATCCTTAAAAACTGCTTAAATCAAATACATAAAAACAAAGTCAAACCACAATGGCCACGTCATCCTCTTCAACAACATCTTCATCAAGTCGTTTGGGTAGCGCCTCTCCTTCAACTTCGGTCATATGCCAAGAAGTATTTGATGACTCTTGTCAGCCATCGGAAGAAGGTAAGTGAACTGCATAAGTGTTTACTATTTTATTATATATGACATACTAAATTTGATGCCGTACTTTTCGGGGCAAAGTTTGGTAAAATGAGAGCAATCATGAATTTCTCTCAACAATAGACAAAAAAAAAGCACAAAAATACGGGAACACTAAAAACCCTGACATTTCTATAAAACAAAAAATGATGCTGTAATGAGTATTGAAAAATATATTTTTGGAAACTGAAATGTTTTTCTGTGCGCCTGGCATGCCACGGGATCCCAATAAAGAGTACGGAATCCGAACTACTGTTGTCGTCAAACGAGTGTAGCTGGTGGGCCAAAAGTAGTCATCCGATAATGTTTGGCTTTCCAAATATCGGTAGTGTGTGCCATTGCTCTGTCCTGTTGGCACCACATGTCCTCCAGACCTCAATCTTTCAATTGTGGTAGAAAAAACTCGGTTAACGTGGCCCTAAAACTCGTTGTCGTTTGACTAGCGATGTGCTGGAAAAAAAAAATTGCCCGATGACTCCTCCAGCATGAACAGCGCACACCATCCAGTCACCATGAGCGGGTGCATCACTCGTGGATTTACGGCGATAGTTTTTCTCGCCGCTGAGATGGAAATGAGCCTCAACGCTCATTATGATTTTGGTCGAAAAATTGTCCGCTTTATAATAGACACGATTACTCCGCGTTCTTGGGTAATTTATCGCTCCATGTCTGGTTCGCTTGTATTCTACAGCTGTCTAGTTCACAAATGGAAAAACAGATTTAACATTGGCAGCCATTTGCAAAAACAAGAGCACAGCTATAAAGTGAAAAATAGACCAATAAGATTAAATATAGAAAGTGAGGAACGAAGAGCTGAGATGGTAGGATGGCTGAAGCGCAAAATTGCCAAAGCGTGGTGGTCGTGCAACAGCCCTGACATGTGCTCTAACCAGTGACTAATAAATTGTAGTCTAAAAATATGCAATCACTTTATTGGTTTATCTTTATATTATTTGATCTTTATATTGTTATATTAATTATTCAAGCTATTGATCTTTGGTTTTTTATAAGAAATAATATTAAACAATTATTTCTTTATTTTCAATATTTCGCCAACAATTTGTTGGCATCTTCAGGAAAATAATTATAAAATTTTATAATTATTTTCCTGAAGATGGCGAAATATTGAAAATAAATAAATAATTGTTTAATATTATTTTTTATAGAAAACCAAAGATCAATAGCTTGAATAATTAATATAAAAATATGCAATCAAATAACACTTAATGCAGCTACTTTTAGCACCAATATACTCAGAAGTAGTTACTTGCTGCAGTTCTCTGTTATACACAAAATGTAGAAATACTTAAGATAAAACTTGAGGAAATATGTTTTACCTCTATTAATTAATCTCTCTCTCTCTCTCTTGTTATTACTAACATCTTCGTAACCTTTTGACCCTTGCCAAGCGTTTAAATTATATTTGTGTGAAAAGCCACCACAACGTTGTGCAAAAGATATTAATTTACTCAGCAAAATACCGCTATTAAGGTTTTCCAAAGTCATTATCATCTAAATTGTGGTGTTATTTTCAATTGTATGTTGTTTTATTTGCAACAATTAAATTACTTGCAAACATGCGATTTGGTTGCAAAAAAAGAAAAGAAAAATCCTCAAACTGTTGAAGAATTAAATCATAATCCTATTATAAACATTTGCCGAAAAGGAGAAGCAACAAAAAGGAAAATTTGCTAGGAAGTTTTTAAATATCATAATAATGGGTGTGTTCCTGTACAAACCTGCAGAGATGTATACATACAAATACAGCCATATAATTGCGTTTCTAGTTTTCAAGAACGTTTTACAGATGATTTTGATACAAGTAAAATATTATTTAATATTAAGTTATTTTGACCCCTTTTTTCTTATATTTTATATATTTATTTGAGCTTAAGGTCTTTTAGAATTGGAGTAATTATTTTTGTCAATATTTCGCTTTCCTTCGGATAGCTTCTTCAGGACAATAATAATGAAAAATATTTTTTTTTTATTTTTTTTTTTTTTTTTGAAAAAAACATTTTTCATTATTAACTATTGTCCTGAAGAAGCTATCCGAAGGAGAGCGAAATATTGACAAAAATAATTACTCAAATTCTAAAAGACCTTAAGCTTTATTAAATAATTATTTTATCAAATTTATTTTTTCGCTTTTGCTTATTGCATCACGTTTAATATAGAGAGAAAGGAATGAAACAAAGTGGTACGGAGACATATTTATACCGAATTTTCTTGTTTCCATAAAGTATAAATTCAAGTCAAACTTATTGTACAAGACTTCTTCGATTTCGTGTTTGAAGTCCTTGTTTATTATTTTTATTTTCCGTTGGAAAACGAAATACCAAAAATAAAAATAATACACAAGAACCTCCATCTTGAGATCGAAGGAATCTTATAATTAAAAAGCAAAAGGGACGAAGCAAATAGAATAAAACAAAAAATAAACTTATCACATAAATATTTTCACCTGAATGAATGTGCGGAAAAAATCGTTATCTTAAGAAATTCGCCACTGCAACGGTCTTATAATAATAAACAAGGACCGCAAGCTCGAAATCGAAAAAAATCTTATAATTAAAAAGGACGAAGCAAATAGGGTAAAGAAATAAATTTATCGTATGAATATATTCACCCGTAATAACAACAACAACAACAACATTTATTGTAAAAACAAAATCATTATGATGAATTTTATTCCCATGAAAATACTCGAATGTTCGTAATTCGCTAGTTAATCGGTTTTAGTCAGTTCAGTTTTAAATCGATAAGCTGTGAAAAAAGTTGTGCAAAGGTACAATTATATATGAATTAGATATTAGGCCTTATAAGCTAAACCAGAAATTGGAACAAAACACGTGAAAATCTTCCAATTTTTGCCAAAAACGAAAAAAACGTGACCACTACTTTTTGTACTTCAGAAACCTTGAATTTCACAAAAGCAAATTTATAGGTTATGTTTGCTCAACGAGCAAATACAATATTTAAATTAGCTTTGCATATGCTTCTGCCAAGTTTTTATAAGTTCCAATAATTGTTTGCTGTAAATTTTGTATTTGCTCCTTGAGCCAACATGCATAACCTTAAAATAGGCTCTTGTGAAATTGACTGGTTTTATGTTTTTTATGGCTTTTATATTTTCCGTTGTGGTGTGCATAAATACAAACATTTTTTAATTGTTTGTATTTCTGTATTGACCCCCAAATAAAAGTACACAATAAAGTAGTGGTCACGTTTGTTAAGCGAATCATTAACCCGTCCAGCCCCTCCGACATACGCAAATTATAAGTGGTGAGTTTCTTTTGGCACCACGTAGTGCCACATTATAGCGAAGTCGTTCTCAATAAGTTGTAGAATATCGTGTAATCGTTACTGCTACAAAAAGTTAACAATTTACTAAATTTTAATTATTGTCAAAAGTTACAGAGACCCACTACAGGAACGGGAAAGTTCTTGCATAGTTTTTGAACTTTTTATAGAATGTTAAATTAACTTCAAATTATTTATTAAAAAGAAGTAAAACAAACTTTTCTTCGTGCTACTTGAATTGATGTTCCAAATTACAGAGTTGCATACAGTTGCATGTATGTATGTGTATGTGTACATATTGTAATTATGAAAAATTCATCTGACACTCTAATAAATACCCAGAGTCAATAACAATAAATTTTGTAATACTGTATGTTCTATAATTCTCTACTTATGTATGTAGTTGCACACATGCGTGCATATTGTACTGTAATCATAAGAAATTTGAACTCGTTTCATGTCCATAGTTCGAAACGACAGACTAACAGACAATTTGGTATGAACGCATACATATACATAAATGAGAATATGGCTCCGCAAGTATGTGTAAATATTTTCTTGTTTATCTATTATTTCCCAAACTGCCAATGCGTGTTTTTTTCTTCAACACCAGCAATTATGTATATATGTATGTGCGAATCTTTGTTCATGTCCGCCTCAATGATGAAATAATACATTCGTATGTTTATTTGCTTTTTGCTTCATTTTCCTCATTTTTAATTATTTGCTATAAAACTCTTAAGAATTTGAGATGATAATATTAAATTTTACCACAAGCATGAATTAATATTGCTTGACAACTAAAAATTATAACTAATTTTTCACATACAACTGTATGTATGTGTGCATACATACATACAACTGTATGTATGCACATTCACACAAACAATATACACACACATTTACATATGTGTACATAATATTTGTTATGGGAGATGGAGGTCACCGACAGGAATAAAAAAAAACTTACATTAGTTTGTGGTAATTAATTAAATGTATGAACAGCATACATATACTCGCATACATATATGTATATAAATATGCTACTATGTATGTGCAAGCTCATTTGAGCATAAATGCGTAAGTAAAAGCGTAGTTTTGCAATTCACACTGTGTGTGATATTTCAAAAGAGAACTCATTTCCCCATTCATGGTTATTGTTATGTACCATAACCACTTGGGATTATGATTATAATCAAGGACAGTAAAGATACTAACAGGTGTGAATTAGACTTTTCGTACATAAAATCGCAGAGAAAGTATATTATCAAACTCCATCCGTATTTGAAAACATGGGAGTAAAAAAGAAATGCGGTCGGGGGACCCCCGTTAGGAACGAAGTACCTTACGTTTTTTTTTCATCTTTGAATGTAATACAAGGTGAAATCTATATGTTTTATTTTGTGTTGTTTTTGAAATTTTATGATTTTTTTAAATTTTTGGAACGTTTTATTTTTTACTTTTGACACATGCAGTATTTTTTTGTCAACCTGCTACAAAACGAAGAAAAGCAACTGTTAGAAAATTTTTCAATATTGCTGTTTTTTGTTGTGGCATACTTTACTTTACTTAGCCACATCTAGCAGCTGATAGTGTTCGTTTTCACAACTAATTAATATTCATTGGTAGGTGTCCCCGCTGCTGTCAGCGGAGACACCGCCCATCATACACAATTGTTTGTCGACAAATAAACCAACGAATCCATATAAACAGCTCACACGCTTTCGTGACGATTTCTACTAATTTCCACTACCAGCAAGCCGCGTTAAGGAACTTCGTTCCAAAAATATTTTACATCTTTACTTTTTTTTTGAGCATTCAGGACTCGTAAAAAAAGTAAAAAGAATACATAAAAATGTATGCCTGATCTAATAGCCTGTGATGATTTTTTGTAAATTAAAAAAAAAAAAAATCAAAGAGAGCCATCAGTATTTTGCCAAATTTCCATCAGTATTTTTTCTCAATTTCTCTACGTTTCACTACATACTGAGCTTAGACGATGCTCTCCGTTCTCTTGTAAAGAAAGAAACTTGCATTAGAGAGAGAGAGAGGGAGTGGGAGAGGGAGAAACTGGCTGGTTACATCTAATCTTTAGTTTTCAACTTGTTATTTTTCACTAATTGTGATTGTGGTGGCCGGCTATAAAATATCCTGTGAAAAGTTCCAGCTCGAAAGTTGCATCTAATTTTCACAGTTTCTTGTAAAGGGACAAGCTTTAGTTTAAAAATTGTTTCTTTTTTGTTTTCAGTATTTGCGAATATAGCGGCCAGAAAAAAATGTAGTTCGGTTTGTTTCCGCCCAAGAGAATTGAACATTCTTTCCTTTTCAAAACAGTTTACGCTATTCAACTAAATTTGATTAAGTTACACATACATTTTATGAAATAACTTGATGTGCGGCCATGATGTTTGACCTGCGCTAGATTTTAGCTCACGCGTAAAGATCAACAACTTTCAGTAATAGTACCGAAATATTTCTTGAAGAAAGGCGACGCTGTAATATATTTTTGCTGAAGCATTCTACCACACTACAAATCATTAGTAAGCTGTTGGCCAGTAATCGTTTGATTTTAGGGTTGAAGGGGTTTTTATAGGTATTCCAATCGCAGCTTCAAAAATTACATCTACAACTCGCTATATGTATAAGGACAAAAGAAAACATATCTACGTATACGTATTATGGATCCATGCCATAATTATAGATATCAACCATACGACCCTCTAACCCAGCGCAGATGTTTTAATTGTCGGCAGTGCTGTAAGATCAGGAGATTTAGCGGCAAATTGGTGATATATTTTTCGAAATTCGAAAATTTCGAAAAATTTGCTTTGGAAGAATGTATTAAAATGTGTTCAGATAGACCCCATTATTGCAAATTTCGCAACTAATGCCATTATTGAGTCAGTAAATTATTGCTTAATTAGTAGAAAATTGTTTCAACTATTGAAATTAAAATGCAACACTGTAAAAAGTGAGCTTTTAGATGCTTTCGGCAGCGAAAATTTACTGCAAGGGCAACTGAAGTTCGGATAATTCCCAAGTTTTTTTTATTTTCTTTTTTTTTTTTATTAATAGAGACTCTTTGAAATTTTGCCAACTGAAGTGTAGGCATATTTTTTTCCCAACTGTGTCAATTTATTCTATTGTGATTGGAATAAATTGACATGAATGACTGAAGTGAATTGAATTTGGATTCTTTCCAATGCAGCCTCTTTTGGGGATAAGAAACTTCAACTTGGGCAAGCGTCTAGGAAATAATCTGAGAACCCTCGAGAAAAAGTATTCTTTTCCGCAGAAAATTGTCTTAGGACAATGGTAACATTATTCGAAAGAAATAGAAAAACTTGCTAATACGAAATTTTCGGAACTCCCTTAACGGTGGGGTCTGCTTCGTTATTGCCTGTAAATAATTTATGAATATGTATATGCATGAACAGGAGCCCGTTTCTTAAAACCTACAGTTGCTGTATTGCAAGTATAAATACGAGTACGCATTTACAAAAATGCATAAGTTTTTTTTTTTGATAAGAAAAATAAATGGCACTACACGTTATACACGTTTGTAAGTTTTAAGAAACAGGGTCCAGGTTATGAATATTTATAATAACAATTTAACGTAGACGAATAGAGGACTAAAAAAGTTTCAGAAATTAATCAAAATGAGTAATCAAAATTTGTAAATTTTTTTTACGATTTTTACGATAGCCAATTGAAATGTATTAATGCAGGTCCAAAAATAGACCTTTTCAAATATTTTCTGTCTTTTCAGCTGTCTATATGCCGTCGACATTAAAGGTTTGTTTGAACATTTCTGATTCTCATTTTGTTCTTGGGAATTATGGCATAAGTAGTTAAGTTTCAAACATTCTTTTAGGAATTTTTCAAGTCTACTGCTGAGTTGATTAGCACCAACGAAAGAAATGTCGGCGGCATATAGACAGCTGAAAAGACACAAAAATCATTGGAAAAAGGTCTATTTTTGGACCTGCATTAATATAAGAACCTTAGTTTTAATTGTAGGAGTACACAATTTTACGGGAACATGTTGTTTGAGACAGTGCTTTACAATGATTCAAAATATCGATTAATATACCTATAAACTTGAGAGAGAAAAAAAACACGCTTTGTTGTCTTCATACAAATTGTAAGACAACAACTACCTCAATAGTGATTTGAAAAATTACATACACACGTATGTATGTATGTATGTGCACACACACATTAACAAGCAGCAACAATGCAGGTACATTTTCAATTTATTATTTGCTTTCACAAGAAAATAAATAACAATACTTTGCAGCACTTACATATTTGTTGAGAACACCCACACGAACGAACACTTAAAAGAATAAATAGAAGAGAGAGAGAGAGAGAGAGGGAGTGGGAGTGGGAGAGAGAGATTTTATAATGGTACTTACACGCCTCTTTCTTTTGTACAAGTGTGCGAGTACTTTACCATGGACTTTTTTATGCACATTTTATAAATAACGGTTATCAGACACTGCTAAAAAAGATAAATATGTATGTATGTATGTATATGCATGTGGCTGCATAATAAATTTTGTACTGCAATAAATAAAATAATCCATTATAACAGAAAGAGATATGAAGTATGCAAATTAAAAATGAAGAAAAAACTATAGATGGGAATGTCCATACATACATATGTATGTATATACATATGTATGCATGCATATACATACATTCAAATAAAACTATGAGACAATTCCGCATCTACATATGTATGTACTCATATTCAACATGTGTTTTTCTCAACAAATGCTGTACAGATAATTGAAAATAAATTATAGTGGTCAGTAAAATAATAAATTTTAATATAAAAACGTACGTTTGCATGCGTGTGCGTAGGTAGTGGTGTATAGTTAAATATTTTTCGCCATGAACGGTCAGCGAGGCTTATAAATGAATTTAGTTTGTTATTTGGGCATATTTCTATTTCAGGACTCACAGCACAGAACAGCGAAATCGTAACTCTGCTACCGAGACTTTGCTGTCCGTCTGTCATAGCACCCATTCTACACAGCGGCAAGAGCCAAAGAGCTGAAATTTTCAACGTACATGTGATTGATTACCTGGCCGCTACAACAACAAATACCAAAACCAATAAAAAGTTGAAAATTAAATGGTGGTCCCATACAAGAGACTGTGAAAATCAGCTGCGGCTTTCGAACTAACAGAGATAGAGGCCTGAAATTTGCTCAGAATGTATATTATACATGAGCTATGCAACATGAGATACAAGAAATAGCAAACGCTTAAAAAGTAAAGGGTGCCCCTATACAAGAAACTAAAATTTAGCTGCAACTTTTGAGCCTTAAGAAATAGAAACTTGAAATATGCACAGGATATGTAGTTACCTCGACAGCAACAAATACCGAAAATAACAAAAATCTAAAATTTAAGTGCTGTGCAATATACATATGTATGGGGGCACATCGAAGACCTACATCAAGATATATGTATGTAAATGTCAAAACAATAAAAGAAGTCATCAGCGCTAACAGCCTCAAACATACAACTCGCTTAACACAACTTTCCAACGCGAAACTTAGACAGATGCTGGCAAAAGAAACCCTGGCACTCAGAAGATTCAAGCGATATGCCTTTTACCTTTTCCTGATGATACTTAAAAATAAGTTTTATTTATGTATATACATATATACATATTATTTTTCATTTGACACAAGTTATCTGATTTATTGATTTAAGATAATTAGCGCCCAACTATGTAAATTAAATTACTTATTGTCACATTGTGACAGGTGTAATAAAAATGGGATTTTATAAAAAACAAACGTTATACTCTTTTCGAAAATATGTTTTTAGCAATGGAGTTCTTAAATTTGTTGATGTATATATAGTAAAATTTATCGTTACGCATGCGCTACAAAATCTAAACTTTTCCATGGATTCCGTGGCTGACACCCTGCTGTAATTTTTTTTTTTAAGTTTCTTTCGCATACGATTATAGCTGACGCTAAGTATTGTACTAACTATCTTGTTATTATATTTCTAGACATTTCAACCTTAAAGCTAATGCGAATAATAGCAAACTAAGTACGCAAATGTTTGTTATAATTACTGTTCTTTGTTTCATGTACACAATTTTCTTTTGTTCACAACTGTTTTGACAAACCTTTTTAATATCAACAAAAAAAAAAGTCCATTTTATGAAACCCAACCCTCATTGTGTTTTTGAATAAATGTTGTGTTTCGAAATAATTGTTATGACAACTAAAACAATACAAACATATTAACGTGTTAAATGAATGGTGTGAACTATGAGTCAGTCACAGGATCTCAGTAAAATGTTGTAAAACTTCCAAGCACTAGGTACTAAGCAAATTAATATTTGAAGGAATTTTCTTTAATAAGAAGAACAGGATTTTCAGTTCATTTCAGCCAGCAAAGAAAGTATAAAAATGCTTGAGGGAAATTTTATTAAAAGTGTTGTTTGTTAGTTACCTATCGTGTAACTAACAACAAAATAAAGTTTAAATTTAAAGAAGCATACAAATATGTATTTATGTACTGCATAAATTAAGGCAAAAGAATGATGAAAATGGTGGAGATTGTTTTAATTTAGTAAACAAAAATTATTTAAAAACATGATATATAAGGGTGGGCACATTCAGCAATCGATATTGCGCCATTGATTTCACAATAGCATTTGGCATGAGAAGGAACAAGTTCTACCACAACATACCACAAAACGAAATCGTTTTCGAAGTCCCCGAATTAAAAACTTTTTTTTTCTGCATTTTTCTGGTATGGCAGACCCCCTGAGAGGAGGTGTGTTATGAGCTCAGTGTAATCGAAAAAAAAATATTGGAGAGAAAAAATTAGTGGGGGTTGGCTATACATTTGACTCCTCTGTGGGCACCCTGGAGCAAGTTAAAGAAAATACGCGAAAATTCGCAAAAAACAGTTTTAACATATTTTTAAAAATTTTGAAAATATCATTTCAATATCATATATATTTCATAAAATATATTTTCAAAGAGAAATAGCAAACTAGAATCTTAGTAGTTTTCAGCAGGGAAGAACAGTTGCCGAAACGCAACAGTGGGCGCAAATACGAAGATCAACAAAAACTTTGCAATGTATGAATAAACTTTGATTAAAACAAAGGGTAAATTCTTACATCAAAAAGCAACGTTTAGTAGTAATTTAATTTTTCTATATCTTGGTAATTTTAGGCCTAGAATTTGCCCATTTTCAATACCGTCCAAGAAAAGATAGTTAGAAACCGAATAATTTAAAATTAAGGCCAATAAATTATCTAATGACTTCAAAAACGGTGGTTAGAAAAGATATGGCTTGCGAAACAAACATTTTTAGTAGAGATTATAAAAACGAAATAGGAGCGTAATCAAATAAAATAAGACAATAAATTAATACATATTTTTCGCGATTTGGCCATTTCGCAGCAGTAATGAAAAATTTTCAAAACCTGAATGAAAAACAGTAAATGGCCCAAAAACAATGGA
This sequence comes from Sturmia bella, assembly GCA_963662145.1. Taxonomy (NCBI): domain Eukaryota; kingdom Metazoa; phylum Arthropoda; class Insecta; order Diptera; family Tachinidae; genus Sturmia; species Sturmia bella. Next base: position 9,149,194 of record OY759170.1, on the reverse strand, counting down.
CAAAATCGTTGTACTTAATGTAAAACATTCTTATATTGACAAAGAGTTTTTTTTTCAGTGTAGTTTAATAATATTTCTAAATTTGTTTATTTTCTCCTGAGCAAACGAAATATAAAAATAAAACATTAACACTGGTATTCATAAAAGATAAAACATTGTTGAAATACATTTTAGAACAAATTTTTCATATCAAATTTGTTCTAAAAAGTATTTGAGCAACGTTTTATTTTTTATGAATACCGGTGTAAGACCTCACACAAAAAAAATTGTTTATAAATCCCATGAATTAATGAGACATTAATGTAATGAAAAAATTCTTTATTTTTGAATTAACGTTGGAGTTCATTGAATCAATGAATTTTGATTCATTAAATTTAGATTAATGGTCGCTTTATTAAATATATACATTTTAGTCCTTAAGCTAATGAAGTATTTTATTGGTTTAATGACAAAAAATCATCAATTAAATGAAATGATTCTTTCCCCCTAATTCATAAAAAATATTATAGGATCTTAAGACTGTTATTTGACATATTTGTATGGAAAATCTGTCAAATAAGAGCTTTATAAACCTGTTATAATTTGTATGAATTAGACGGTTTAAGTATAGGAATTCGTTCATTGATCTAATCGAAACAGAACATAATTTTTATGATGTATGTATATTATTAATCTTATGAAAAAAATCCTAATGAAAAAATATAAATGAAATAAAGTCATTAGAACTATGAACGAAAATTCTTTCAGTGCAAGCTAAACAAAACTGTTTGAAAACCGTTTTCAAATTTGTTTTTATTTGTTTGCTGGTTAACAAAGTACAACCGGATTAGGCGTGATTTGTGGGCTTTTATCAACTTTTAAGATCTGGCAACTCAAATCAAATTATGTCATCATTTCACAGACATTTTAACGTTATTTTTGTATTTGTATAAAACTGGTGGCCATCATCATTTTAGGAATTTATTTAAAAAAAAAACTTACCGGTACTCACTGCAAATAAAAAAGAAAAAATTAAATTAAAAAAATTTATTTAAGTTTATGACTACATATTACATATACACAAGATATAAGCTATACATACATATATGTATATTTTTGTATTATAAAATAGAATCCAGTATAAAGGACTAAAATCTAGGTTACTTGGGATAATTAAAATTGACACATGCACACGTATATACATGTGTTGCGTGTCTATTGTAAATACTCATTTGTATGTATGAATGTATGCTTTCAAAATCTAACAAGTGACAAATTTGCTGGAAAAAAAAAGAAAACGGAAACTCGGTCAACTCTTTTTAATTCATTATTATTTTTTGATGAAGTTGATATGCAAACAAACAAGCAAAAAATGTGAATATTTACACTACTTTTCAAAACAGTAGCGTTTTTACTTTCTCCCAGTCTTGTAATAAAGCAAAGTGTTTGCAAGACTTGTTGAAAAGAAAATTATCTGTCTACATGCATATGTATGTATTTCTCTAAATTTGGGTTAGATAAATTCATTATAAAAGCAGACAGTGTATTGTCCAAAAAGAAATCCTTTTATGAAATTGATGTCAAACAAGCTTTTTGCATATTTTCTTCAATTTTATATAGAGAATTAATTGTATTCAGCTGAAAAATATTAATGATGAAAGCAATACACATAAAAATTGTGACTAAACTGTGTATTAAAATAATGGAAAAACAAGTAGAACTTATTTAATGAAAAATAAGTATATGAAATAAGTATATGAGCTACTGATGAGAGGTGTGGTGGTTTCGAAACAGCTACTTGTACCCCAGCCCAAGTCATAATTTAGCTTTATTAACACTAGCCAATAACCAAAACAGCCACGGGCAGCCACCATATTTTCTTTTTAATGCGTTTGGGGATCAAAACGCATCAAAAACAAAAAAGCACACAAAAAGTATCAATGTTTTTTGGAGGTTTAAATCGAATATGGGACTTTTGAAAAGGCTGCTACTAACATGTTTATTTTTTTAAGACTGGCACCAGTACTCAGAGAATGACCCATCTCTATATACGCATTGCATTATACTGGAACTAGGAAAATAAGAAAGAGGGATTGGTGGGTGACAAAACGCAAATGGGGAGTGTTTGTGGAAGTTGGATTGAGCAAAAAAATTATAACATAAAAATAAAACATTTATTTTTGCAAAGCTCAGTAAGTCAGTATTAACTGTTGATTATTTGTCATTTAACGCAACCTTTTCAGTATCGCAAAACGTTGACTATACAGAGTAAAAAGGCGACACAATAACCACGATAAGACCTATTGCGAATTTATACTTTGAAGCACTTATTTTTAAAAATATATCATGTTTATAGAGATCTCATCTGGCATATAACTATACATAATAAACATAGAATATTTTTTAACCCTACAAAAAAAAGCACACTTTCACCTATTACGACTACACATCACAAGAAAAATGTTCAAAAGATTTGTTGAGCATTAATTATATAGTTCTATAGTCGAACTATATGCTTTGCAATTGTTAATAATTTTATCAGGTTCGAGTTCGCAAATTTTTAAAAGGTGTCCTTTTTTTTTTTGCAAGTATGGTAATTTTTAACAGGCTGCTACTAACTGACTGCTTATTATAACTTCGAACTGAAGTATTCAATTTTATTGCACAACACGACCAAGAGTATTAAATAATATGCGCTTTAAGCTCAATGCAATTTTTTAGCATTTATTTTATTTTATAGTCCGACATTTAGTTCAATTATTTTCTTTTATAATTTAATATTAAATAATTCAAATAATTTTTTTTTGACTTGAAGAAACAAATTTCATTGCTATAAATTCCATTTTGAATTACAACTTACTTTGAACTGATTGAAGTTTTTTATATATAATTTTTTATACAAATATACCCATTACTATGATGAAATAGAAATCATCTGAGTTTTCCTGGTTCTTCAAATAAAATTATAAGCCTGAAGAACAAAAAGGTAGGGTGGGTTTTGAGGCTACGGGGAGTATTTCCATCAACTTCCCCTGATCTTTTATTCTCCCTGGAAGATAAACATGGATGGAATAACACCATTATAGGACATTAGTTGTTTAGGCAACATTATAATTCACCACCGTCGCCCTGCACATTAAAAATTTTCGACCTACGAAAAAAAATTTTTTAAAATGGCCATTTAGAAAATGTTGTTCTTGTTATGTTGTTGCTGAACATTTTTTCTCATTTTCGAAACGGAAAGTCGATGCCACAATATTGATTGGTAAATGGACTTACCCTATTTGATTGTGTGCTTTTCTGCACTTAACCAAAATATAGAGGAAGAAGCGAGTAGTGGGGTCACGTTACCTTTGGAGTCTGACAAAAATAGTCCCTTAAAAGCACAATACAAAATCTTGCTTTTGGCATTTGTTTTATTTAATGCAAATTTTTTAAAGCAATAGAAATTACGCCTTACAACTTTTCAACATTTTAAATGATTTTTCTTTCGTTATGCTTCTCTTCTTCTTTGGAAGCCCTTGAAGTTGAATTATAAATTAATAAGCAAAAAAAAAAAAAAAAAAAAATTGTTGCAGGTAACTGTGTATAATAACAAGTCAAAAGAATTTAATATTTATTAAATTTGCAGTGGATTTGAGTTGCTTTTGCATATCACTCGGCGATGACCTTTAGCCTCAAGAGAAGATAAAAAATTATATTTTTTTCCCATAATCATAATGGAAATAGAAAACTTAATGACTTTTATTTATCTATACAAAGATAAACAATCTTTTAATATATATTTTATAATAAATTTGATTTTTCTATTCTCTTCTCTCTCTCTCTCTCTCTCTCACTCTCTCTACGTGCATAGAAATTAACGATTATGCTGTGCTGCTTGGCATTGATCCAGTTAAAGAACCACATTTACTGTATTTGGCCAAAGAAGGTTTGATGCAGGCTTTGCCTGACGATTGGAAAATATGGTAAGTTTTTATTTTGGTTTTTCCGCAAGGTTAACACAACAAAAATAAGCTCTTTGTATTATATTTGTCTCTGTTGTTTTTGTTATTGTTTTATTGTTGCTATTTTTAGTTATTCGGAGGAAAAATGTGGTCATTATTATTACAATCTTAAAACAAAAACCTCACAATGGGAACATCCACTCGATGATGTTTATCGGAATTTAGTCGAACAAGCAAGACAAAAGCATTACCCTGCTACAAACACCACCCCACAACAAATCGTTACAAATGTCATCAACAATGGCCACCATACAGCCTTAGCAGCAAACACCGCTACAACAGCAACAACAACATCAATAGAGCCGCATACAAAGACAATAACTACACTGGGGGTGGATAATTCAGATGATGCCTCCCAATTAGATTCCGGCATACGCAGCTTACAGGGTACTGATGAGTGTGACAATACCACAAATACCAATACCCTGGAAATGTCTTCACCCAGTACCACACAGCTGACACAGGGGGCCATACCCAAGCAAACCAGCTCGCTGGTGTCAGCCAGTTTGAACAACACAAATAATTCCTCTTCTAGCTCTACCACACCCAGTGGTTTTAGTGGTGGTGTCAGCCGCTTCCTGGAATCGAGAACAAAGAACTTTGGCTCTTCTTTTATGCCGGTCAAGAATACCCGCTTCGAGGTGGCCAAAACTAATCCACAATTAGGTTTCAATATGCGCTTGGCAAACGATAATCTTATGCAAAAGTTTCCTTTAGTTAATAAACAGCAGCCAGAGTTTGAGGGCCCGAGCACCGGCTTTAGCGAAAAGAAAGGTTTCACTCTTTCGGGTACGGGTGCTATGTTCTTGAAATCGCGCCGCACACTTGAGCAGGGCTTAAGTCAGGCCTCTAACATCATGATCAATCCCCATAATATTGTGAATAATTCTGCCAATGTCATAGTAGAAGGCATGGCTGGTACTCCTCCCGGAGTCAAAGGTATTTTGCGTGACTCCAGCTTGACAGATATGCGTAGACGTATGGACAAAGATCAGGACTCTATTGAGGCGGCCGATGATAAGAAGCGGGTGCACTTCAATCTAGATGAATGTGCGAAAATGCGTAATTCTCCTGAGGAAGATCCTAGCAGCTCACGAAAATTGACTCAAAGTCCGGAAATATCCGCCATTTCAGATGACGAGGCGGAAGATGATGACCCCTGGGATGATGACGACGACGACGAAGAGGATGGTGAAGAGTTGAATGATTGTGCGGGCATAGGCAGTCTTCCCCTGGATGGCCTCAGCTATCAGCGTAGTCTTAATCCTTTTCTCATCAATGACGAAAAGCACCTAAAAGAGGTTAAGGTTATACCCGTCTCCAAAACACAAACCATACAAATGCTAAAAGCCCAGAGTTTTTCTATGGATTTGCCGGAGAGAGAGAAATCCAAAGTGGCTGATTTGGCCAGAAGCCAAAGTGTCGAGCATGCTCAGACCTACAATAGCTCCGCTGTTCAGTACCTGGATAAACTTAAGGACTCGGCAGCCATAAAACCCCTCTACGAAGACACTGATTCCGATTCTAAGGGCAGCTCAGTTAGAAGTTTCATTATCAACAAATCTGAGCAAGACTCTGTGCCTTCAGCAGGACCTTCGAATAATCCTTTTGACTTAGAGGAACTCGGCCGCAAACACAGCCGTGAAGTGGAGCAACTAGAAATGAAACTACAAGCGGTAAACACTGAAAAACCCAGTGTCAGATCCTTAAAAGTGGCCTCCAAATTGGTGAGTTTCCTGAAAAAAGATACCGATAAGGCAGGCGAAATAAACACAAATCAAACCAGGGAAAAAGACTCCGATCATCTGCAAGAAAAAATGGAAAAAGAAAAACAGCTTTGGCTTAAAGAGGAAAGGGATCACTTAGAGCAGCAGCTACAACATGAAATTGATGCACTCAAAAAGGAGCATGAGCAGAAACTGAAAAATATTAGACATGAATACGACTTGCGTTTAACTTCGCATCGCCATCAAATGGAAGAAGCCATTGAACTGCAGCTCGACGAAATACGACGGCAGCTGGAAGAAGAACTGGATGTCAAACGTAAATCTGTGGTGGACGAGCACAAAAGCCAAATGTGTACTTTACAAAAGAATCATGCCGAAATCTTGGCAGACTTAGAGAGAGATCTAAAGAGCGAAGAGGAAATATTGAAAAAGGAACATGCCTTAAAGCTCACAGAAATGAAAGATAAACTCAACCACGAACTGGAAATGGAACGACAGCGTATGCGTGATACAGGAGAGGATAGACTGTACGAAAAAGTACGCTGTGAAAAGCGTCTGCTAGAAGACAAATATCGTTGCCTAAAAGAGAAATATATAAGACTAAAGACCGATGTTAAAATGTCTCTGGAGCGACGTAATCGTCGCCGTGAAGCCCAGGCTTTGCAGCAGCAAAGTCTGCATACTTGTACCACAGGCTCAGAGACAGAACGATCCATATCAAATAAGCCCTCTATAGGTAATAGTGACAATCGTTCGTTGTCGTATTCCACCTCCTGTCAAAACAGTATGGGTGTGTCCACCAATAATACAGGGAAAGCTGGCAAACCTCCTTTGCCGCCCAAAACTCATTTGCATGCTCCCAACAACAAAGAGCCTCCACAGCATCAGCAGCAGCAGCAGCAGCAGCAGCCGCCACAACATCATTTGGAACGTAGTAGCGAAAAAGCATCAGCTATGGCCCCGCGCAAACCGGGTATTGCCTCAAAATATATTAAGCACTTACAGGCTCAAGACGATACTACTTCCATGTCACAATCGGACACTACTATTTCCAATAACTATTCCAAAGGCCGTTATTTGCCCGCTCCTCAGCAGCCCATACTCAGCGACAATGGCAATTCCGATTCCGAAGCATTGCAAAGTAACCAAGAAAATAATAACAATTCTCGCGGCGGCGGTGGTGTACAACGTAAGAAGCAATTCTCACGTTTGAAATCAGCTTCTACTTCCCGTTTAAATAATTCAGAGAACTTCAAATCGGATCGTCCCTGCACTCCTGTGGAAAATTTACGTCATCAACTGCAAAAACTAGAAGACCTAGAAGACCAGTTTCCCGAAAATACCCTTGATGCTACCTATCACTTACGTTATCCCTTCTCGGACATATCGAATGCTGACTATGCCGCTGCTGGGGCTGCCAGCTCGGAGTTGGAATTTTTCAAACATCGCATTCATCTGGAAAGGGATTCGGTTAGACGTGCCAAAGAATCCTTACGCACACAACGCACCAATTTCCGTGCTAGACAACGTGAGATCAAGCAGAGACACAAAGCCATGGTAAGTCGTCACAGCCTGGACCAGTTGATACAGGAGGAAAAAGAGCTGACCGAAATGGAGGTGAATTTGCATCGTACCCGCGCCTTGCTGGGCGAAAAAGTCATACGCTTAAGACACTTGGAGCAAAGCCTATTGCGTATTTATGAGAAAGAGAAACCTTCAATGGATCTTTTGGGTGTTGAGCAAAAAGAAGATGCTACACTAAGCGACTTGTCTTCACACTCTAGCTCAGGTTTCAGCAGCACAGATTTTGCCAGTGGTGACACGCAGAACTTGAACAAACGTAAAGATGGTTATCAATTGGAGTCGAATGACTGCATCAAAAATTTGGACATTTTGAATGCCGAGATAAGAGAGATATTGGATTTGTTGGGTAAAACTGGACAACATGGAGGTAAGAGGAAATAGAAAAAGAAAGAAAAACTGCAAAGAAAGTGGAAATAAAGGTTGTTTTGCTAGAGAAGAATATTTTTTTTAGAAGAACTGCCCTGGAAAGTTCTATAAAGTATAAAGATGTTAGAGATGGTGACAGTTGCTTCTGTGAGTCCAGAGCAAGATATTTTTTTTTCGTATGTGGATGATTTCATGCAAAGTTTTCTGTAAGGAAACCGGAATTCGGGAGTCTCGATGCAAACAGCAGAAAAAAAGAAAGGTTTTTAACGTCTAATTCATAAAAATTATAACAGGTTTACAAAGCTGCTATTTGACAGATTTTCCATACAAATATTATAATTATAAGCCTGTAATAATTTTTATGAATTAGGGTTGCAAGAGTGCAAAAGGCATCAAGTCTCGACTAGACAGCGGACAAGGTTGAAGAATTTGAATGAAAGTGCGGATGGAATAACCATTTACTAGGGTGACATGTTGTGTTGTCGCAAGATGATCTTAAGCAGCATATTTTATGTAACTCAACCTTCAATTTCCATCTTCTGGCAGAATATGTATTTAAAATTTTAAAAAACATGTAATATCTTTACTTCTACAAAGCTTTAACCGCTCCCATGATATCCCCATCCGAGTTGAATTGGTCGCACATGTTAAGCTCAGGAACGGTCGCCGCCAATAATCCTTCAGCAGGTAACATCAATTTAATTCTACAACAACAACTTAATGCCGTTATCAATGTACCTTCTACACTACATACAGCTCATTCTATTCCAACTTTAGCAGATCGCTTGGAAACCTATCGACAACTGGCTACAGGACGCATGCAAAACTCGCTTATAGCGGCCAACACTATAGTCTCTCAAAATCCCAGAGCAGTTAGTTACACCACTAGTTTGGTTGAGCGTACTAGAGACTTGCGCAATTGGCTGAGACAGGCCAAAAACGAACACGAGCTACTAAGCAGCATGACACTGGGCCTTAGCGGCGTACATGCCGGCAACCCATTGACAGCCAGCTCGGCCTTGGGTGCCAGTGGCAGCGGTGCCGGTGGTGGTGGAGGAACACAAACGAATCTATAATTAGAAGATCATACGGCTGCTCGAATGCCCAGTACAGTATTTTGTTGTTGGCGTAAGCAGGCTACTCAAGCCTAAAATTATGCAATATCTAATGTCAGTTTTCCAAAAGAAAAAGCGTTTTATGGTTGTTTACTCGAATATTTTATAGCATAAAAGAGAGAAGTATATGAATGTATGTGTTAACAGTGCCAAAGCTTAAAGAGAGCCTAAGAGTTGTTGCTAAAGTTCTTTTTTTTAATGAGAATGTTTTTAATTAAATTTATACAGAAAAGAAAATATGAAAAACACTAAGTCAAATAAATGTTAAACTAAAAAAATATCAACTAAAGCAAAATAAACAAAGAAAATATACAAATAGACTTGTTATAGAAAATTATTACTATTAAAGTAAAAATATCACTTTATATGTAAAATGCATACATAAATGCTTTCTTTTAATTTCCTTTTTTTTTTTTTTTTTGTTAATACATTTACTGCTCTCTTCAAACTGATTTTGAGTTTGAATTTTATCCAAGAAACGTAAACTGCTGAAGCTATCTGCAAAAGACTTTGAAGTCTTTACTCTTATGAAGAAAAAAACTATTGACTTCATGTTTTATGGAACTAATTGGGCACAGCTCAAGAGATTAAAGCCTAAAAAGTTATGTATTTTCGTGATGGATTAACCCCCAATTTTTGACTTGAATTTTATATGCCATTTCAATTTCAATTTGATTTAAATACAAAATTGAGTCAAACAGTTGATATTTAAATCAAACTTAAACGGCCTGCCGTGCCCATTTAAAATCGATTAAAGTTTTTCGTACTGCCATATGATTTTGACAGTTTGGTTTTGTTCCGCAAAGTAAGAAAATTGCACATGTTTTTTTTGTTTGTTTCATAATTTGATTTTTTATTATTTCCAGAAGGTAATCAACTTCTGTGGCAGTGAAATTGGGAGTCCTTTTATCACTTTTGCTACTCATTTTTTAATAATTTTTACAAAACAATTTATTATTTTCTAAACTTTTCACAATTTCACTGGCTTCCAAATTTGTTTAAACAGCTGTTTTTTATTGAGTTATCGATAATTTGTTGACACTTACATCGTGCTGCCGTACTTTCATTACAATTAATTACCAAAAATAATTTTAGACTGTAAAACAGAAAACTATTTTAAATCCAACTTAAATTTTAAGGAAAATTTACTAATTTTGTATATAAATCCCAAGTCAAAAATCGGGGGTAAGTTTGCGATATTGAAAACTTTTAAACATTTTTATTATAGACAAACTCATAAGTTTGCTAAAACTATATTTATTTTGAAGTGTTATATTCATATTTTCATAAAGAGAAAGTAAAAAAAAAAATTTCAAAGTTACTATTTTTCGAAAATCACTATATACTCTCATTTAACTTTGCTAGAATCCTGGCTTACAAACATGAAGTATAAAGGCTTCTCAATTTAGTATTTAAAAAATCATTTGAAAGCATATTTCTTTTTTAGGTTTTTAGGAAAACTAAAAAAATTCCTTAAGAAGTATCTCTATAACAGGCACTAAAATTTACAAACATTTACAGAGCATATTTTGTCTTGCCGCTGTCCTATACCTAATAAATTTATATCATGATAAATACTAAAAAGTCTATATGAAATAATAAAAAAAGAAGAAAACAAAAATTATTTCACATAGAATTTAATACCATCACGGCATAAATTCTTCAGGTATAGACTCCTTTGCTAAGAAGCTGATTTGTTACACCAGGAGGAATATTATTAATATTGCAATATCTTTTATTGGCCTTAAGCTTTTCTTATAACTTGAAAGCACTATACTTAATATATTTTTAATAAAAATTTACTGCTAATTTTTTTAGTTTACCAACAAAAAATTTGTTAGTATGTATTTTAATTTGTTTATTAATGTTTAAAAAATACTTTACTTAAGAAACCACTGAGAAAATGAGAATAATATAGCCTGTATTTAGGAGCTTAAAGATTCAAACGAAAGCAGGCATACTTTTAGGCCTACATAAATAAATTGTTTATTGTTTAAATATTATTTATGTTTACAACAAGTTAAGTTGTTTATAATGTGATAGACTAATTTTAAATAAATTATTCTAGTTAAATATTATTGTATATGTATGTATGTAAAATTGTTAACAACTAATTTCTTACTTTAAAGAATTTAACCGTCCTCGCTGGTTTTAATTCTATTTAACTTAAAGCTTTATTTGTGTTATAATAAATTAACTATTGCTTTCGAGAAGATAAATTAAAAACACTAACGGAATTAAATTTAAACTTTTCTAGTTTTAGATTACAGTTTTTGCTCTAATTAATTAAAATATCTATATAAAATTGAACTTAAAATGCTTTACACATGTTTTTGAAACTGTGAATTTAATTTATACTTTGTTCTGATTTGTTTATATTTTACGTTTAGTATCAATACGACAAGATATCTATACAAAAATAAAACTATGTAATCACCATTAATAAATTCTAGAAATCTAAATAGTTAAACGGGGTCAAAAGCCGATTAGATAAACTGTAGGTTAGAGATTTTAGCTTTTTAAAACAATATTATATTTTTAGAAATCAAAGATCAACAAGCGCATATATGTACATGGTCAAATTCTAGTTGGACAAAATTATATATGTATGTAGTTAAAAGTTTAATTCGTATTCTGGGAAAAATTAATTTAGAAGTTTTGCAGATAAACTAATTTTTATGGCAGAAATATAAAAATAAATTTATTGCAACGGGTTTTTCCTGTATTTTTTATGGAGTCAATATGCTTGAGATTATGTTTTAGTCCGCATAGCTTTTGTTGTTCTTTCTAAAGCACGCGGGAATAATTAATCTGGCATAAAATTGTATACCCGCATACACACCGCTTTATGTGGAACATTTGTTTAAGCTACAAAAAACATGCTGGCAAGATCAACATCCCTATTCAATTAATGTTATGTGTATACCATGACAGACGATCACAGACTAAATTTGCTGTGTGAAAAGAAAAAAATGTAATCTGTTTTTAAAGGTGTGTGTGTGTGTATTAGATTTGTCCTACTAATGGACGTTTGAAAATGAAAATACCTTCAAGCTGCCATTTTATGCCAGCATAATTGATCTCATGTATATTGGCTCATTGATAGAGATTATATTACTTAAGCAGCCAAACGGGTGTTAATTTTCCTTGCCTACCATTAGGCGCAATTGCTTATTTTATTGGACACGAGCAGTTAAAAGTAAATAGCTACTGTTTTCAACTTTTTCCATGAGCTAAAAACCAGTATATTTTAGCATATTCGATGTTTCAAATTTAAGGCTTAAACGTTATCAGAAACTCAACACGTGCATACATTTTTTAAGATGCACTGATGCAAGTTTTTTGAATTTTTTTTTGAAATACTGAGAATTTTGAAGTCGAAGCGTAGTTTTTAGGCAAAATTATAACGGTTTTTGGCTTTCAAATATACTAATAGAGGTATTTGAACTTTAAAATGCGGATGTAACTTATTTTCGAAAATTCGAAACTATGTACGAAATTTCGAATATGCCAAAATTTGATATTTCTGCTTATGGTGAAAGTTGAAAATAGTATTCATTTACTTTTAGCTTCTTATACTTCTTATACTTTCCAATAAAATTCTATATGATTATGCAAACGAATAAGTTGCGCCTAACGGTAGGCTAAAAATAACTAAAAATGTTAAATTTATGGAAATATTGCGATTCATTGAAAATTATGTCACAATAACTTAATACTTTATATATTTCCTTTTTTTTAGAAATTACTTTCGTTTTATACACTAGACCGTTGTAATAGTACTCTTTTTTGCCATGAAATTTAGAAATTCATGCTCTTGCGTTGTTATGGACTTCGAAGCTTTTGTGTATGAAGAAAATCGTTTTAAAAAAGATTTTCTAGAAAATTTGTTCCATTTAAAACTAGAATTTGCTTGCGAAAAATAAAATTAAAAATCACAAACAAACACATGAATATAAACCAAAGAATATATAAAGAAATAAAAAACTAGCATTAGTATAAATAAATTATTTCATTAAACACAAACCTCGAGCAGATGTCATACCCCAAAAAAACATAAAACTATGCCATAACAACAAACAAATTATTTATATGTATGTAATATTTACTAAAAATTCATTGAAAATTTAGTTTAAGTAGTAACAAAAACACACAACAAATAATTTATGTCACTGAAAGTAATGCTGATGGCCTGATACATCAGCTAGAAATGGCATTAAACGAAGTGTATGGTAGTTAAAAGAATTAATTAATTAATGTTAATGTTTGAAACAATAATTAAATATTGTAATCAAATAAACACCAATAAACATACAAACACCCACATACATACATATGTATGTAAAAATACATCTACAAAAATTCAGAGGTGAATCTACAAATATTCAAAAGAAACATACAATTAATTAAACGAATGAACCATTTTAAATTAAAAATTTACTTACAAAATTTAAATCTGAAGATGATGATGGGTAACTGAAACTACAAAGTAAAATATAATTAATTAAATTAAATTACAAAAATAAAATGAACGTTTTTGATAATGTGTTTTATTGAAGCAGGCAAAAAAAAATGTAAGTATTTATTTAATTTGATGCATGAACCTGAAAAGCTGTAAGATATTTACAACATCAAGTGGCTACAAATATAGCAAATGAAGCCTTAGTGCGTGAAATCGAGAAAGTTTTAAACTATAACTGTTTTTACAAACAAGTCAGGTAAAACTTTTTAAAACTTTTTTTTACCTGTTCATAGAAGAGGCTGAAAATTCGCGTAACATCTGTTGTCAATGACAGATATACAAACAAGATACAATTAATGCAATCGGTACAACAGTTTGAAATCTCCCGATAATTAAAATAAAAAAAACAACGAAAGCTAATTTAGAGCAGTTGCAAAAGTTAATTTTGGCATTTTATAAAATTTTTCGCAACTTTTTATTTATGTAACATCAGTAGTGTAAAAGAATTTTCACAGCTGTTTGGAGTGCGTCATATTCGATATCGCGTGAGCTATTGAGTAAAAATAATTGATAACAAAAATAAATAAGCAACAAAAACACAACATAAGCGATGAATTTCGTTCGATTGAACGAATCGAATCGACTGCGACGATTTGGCAGATGATTTTAGTTATAAAATTTTTGTTTTCATAAACATTTTAAATTAATTTTTGTTTAATAATTAATTTCGAATTTATAGTTATATTAATTAATTTTAGTTGTCATCGATGGATGAATTGGTAGAGAGTCCTACTAAGAGTCCCCGAGGTCGCAGGTTCGATTCCTGCCGAAGGCTTTGGGTGTTTCTGCAGACAAGCCAAAAGCTTCGCAGTTTTGTGTTTGTTTCTTTAAAAAAAAACAAAAAAAAAATTGTTAATAATTTTATTGGGCTTGAGTTCGATTTCTTACTACCCCAAAATTGAGAAAGATGTTTTTGTGATAAAATTGAAGTGGTCAACATTTTTAAAGAAGACAAGAAAAGTAAAGTCATGGGCTGGGGGAACATACCATGACTGTTTCACGACCACCACGTCGCTCATCAGCACCTAAATTTGCTTTAAACCCAGGCCATGACTAAAGATATACTGGTTTTAAGCCTGTCGCTTCCATTTCCATCCATCGCCATTTAAAAACAGACCTTATTAATGTTTTCTGTCTTTTTCAGACCACCATATGCCGCCGGCATAATCAACTCTTCAGTTGACACGAAAAGTTCTTAAAAGAATTATTGAGACTCGAACAAAATGAGAATCAGAAATGTTAAAAAAAAAACTTTAATACAGCAAACACTTTTTCGTCTTGAACATTTCTCGTTCTCATTTTGTTCATGGGAATTTTGGAATAAGTGGTTGCGTTTCAAACATTCTTTTACATTTTTTTCGAGGCTAGTGATGCGTTGATTGGCATCGACGAAATGTTGGTGGCATACGGACGGCTGAAAAAGACAGAAAACATTAATAAGGTATATTTTTAGACCTAAAGTAATACATTTCAATTGGCTGTTAAGGCAAATAAATAATCAAGCATAAAAATTAAAATTTTAAAACGGTTGCTTCCTATAGTTTTCATTGAATACTCTTGAAGCTATTACAGTATTTTTCGGTTAATTGCACATCAAACTTTGCACAATTTTTTGTGCAATTAACCGGGGAACCAATTAGCCGATACCCGTTTAATTGATCAACTCGTTCAATTACAAGAACCCTATTTAATTGAACAGTTTGTTCAATTACAGAAATAACGCATAATTGAAACTATGTACTTATGAATTAAAAGAAATCGCATATGTGCACTTTAAGTTTTTCAAAATAATTTTTTTTTTACCTTAAACGAAAAAAAAAAAATGCAAGTAACAGCAAAAAATGTACATATATGTGTATAATAGAGATGCCACCCAGTATTTTTCACAAATGATGTCAAATATGTATGTGCAAAAATGCCAGATTATTTGTCAATGCAATTAACCGGGTAAAAGTAAGAGGAAATTTATTTTTGATGACATGAATTTTGAACGAATTAAGCGGGAAAATCAATTAACCGGGTTCAATTATCCGAGGAAATTCACATGGTGTACGTATGCAATATTTTTTTTGCCCGATCATGTGGTTCAATTAAGCGTGGAAACCAATTAACCGTAGGGTCAAATAACCGAAAAATACTGTACAACATTTTGCCATTTTCAGCTCATAGAAAAAATGGAGAAACGTGACATAAACAGAGAAAACAATTATAAAATGTATTACGATTTGATGTTATAAATTCTTATCTAGAGTTTACAGTGCTGTACATATAAACTTTTTCACTAATCCATTCACAATTTTTTATTGTCCGAACCACTGTCATGACGTTGAATGAATACAGCAGACTAGACAGTAATTTGAAGTTTGACATATAACGTCTGCACGAAGAACCGAAATTGAAAATAAAAAAACGTTTAAAGTGGCAAAATTAACCAGAAACAAGTTAAAAGTTTATACAGCTCACGTAAGGTGCATATTGCGAAAAGTCGTAGTTCAAAGTTCACGTTCTGCATTTTAGTTCAACTGATTTGTCATATTACTGTGCTAATATTATACATATTATTTACAATCTTGACAGCATTGTCTTATGTAGATGCAGCGTAAGTCAGTTGTCCAAGGCTGAAATTGTAACCTAGCTAAAATTTTATTTTTCGTTCGATAATATTGAACTATATGAAATAATTTAGAAAATTTAAATTTGGGCCTGATTGAGAGCTTAAAGCATAAAATCTACTTCAGTCGAGTGTGAACTATTAGATAAAAATTTAGATTAAGAACATGTCACTAAGTTAGCCCTTTACTTAAAGGTGAACTACATATGTACATATGTCTGAAGTTTCAATTGTCTTCAATAGAATTAATTCTCTTCACATCAACAAATTGTCCGGAAAAAATATTTTTTTCTAAATTTAAAAAGCTTCATTAGTCATTATATTCACTCTGTTAAGCTTGGCAAAAGAATATGTCTTTCATGCTCTTATCTCTTTATATCAGCAAATAACAATAATAGATCACATTAAATTCTTATGAAATCTATTTTTATACATACATACATATGTACATATTTTTGATACAATAAACATTTATCTCTGTTTCTTAATCGCGTATCATGAGTACAATATTAATACGAAAAACAAACCTTAGAAAATATCATTGTGGGATGTTTTGCTTTATTTGGCCACAGCATGTGTATTGAAGTATGATTATAATTTTCTCCAATTCATTCTCAAAGGTTTTCGTTTCCCAGCAACGCACAAAATTTTATACATGCGCTTAATAAAATCAATTATAATTGCTTGAAGAGGACAATGAACGTAATATAAAGAAATATTAAAAAAAAATTAAATACGTAAAATTTTCATAGAGGCTTGTAAATCTATTATTTATTAATGTTTAAAGGATTTCTTGTTGACTTAAAGTGGCCAGCTGAAGGCAGAAATTAAAAAAAAAAAATGTATGGTGGATAGAAATTCCTTCAAGGCAAATTTTTATTTCTATAGAAATTTAAGCACAATGAATCTGTTTTAATTAGTAAAAGCCACAAAAATCATTTGTGGCTAATAATAAAATTTCCTACAATCTAAAACAATTTCCTATTTTGGAAAATTTAGGCGACTTACAATTAAATCGATTAAAATAATTTTTAATAATTATTAAATTTGCACCAAAAAAAAAAAATCTAAAAAAATGGAACAACTTCTTGGGGGGAAATTTGTTGTTCTATATCTATGTGAACCTATCTGGAACCACTAAACGAAATTTCTCATAGTATTGATAAATTTCCCTTGCCAGTAAATTTGTGCTATTCAAAGAAATTCTTTCATTTTTTTTTTTTGGTTTAAATTTGCTCAGTCAAAAGGTTACGCTAAAACTAATAACAATTAAAAAAAAAGGGGATTTTTTATTTTTATAGAAAACTTCCCTAAAAGGGACATTTTTAATTTCCTAGAAAATAAATTTCCTCATCTTTTATGTATCTAAAGATCAGGAAATTGAACTTTAGATCACTAACAAAATATTTCACAGTGTGCTCATAAATTTCCCTTGTTGGGAAATTTGTTTTATTTTACGAATCCTTTTTTTTTTGTTTGCTTTACATATGTTTATTTAAAGTTTGCAGCTAAAACAAAAAACATTTTCAAGAAATGTTTATGGAATTAAAAATTTTCTTTCTTTTAACTTCTAAGGATATGAAAATTTCCCTTTTCATTTCCTTAGGAATTAATTTTTAAGAAATTATTTTTTTATATATAGTTTAGGAAAATCAAATTTGGACCACTATACAAAATTTCCCACAGCAATGAAAAAGTTACCTGCCGCGAAATTAGTGTTATTAAAAAAATATCATTTGCTGAATAAGTTTTCTAGAGGAAAATAAAAAAACAAGGACCTGAAGTTCAAAATTAAAGAAAGCATATACAAATTTAAGTTCTTGAGCTCAAATTACTAAACTATTCCAAAAATTTCTGTTGGACCGAACCCTTCCTTTAAAGGTATATTTTTATTTCTATAGAAATTCAATGAGAAAAAAAATATGTTAGCTTATAAAAGTCAAGAAAATCAATTTTGGACCTGTTAAAACAATTTTTGGACCCTTGTTAGTGAATTTGTATCATTAAAAAAAAAAAACTATTTCAGTGTTGTTTCTTTTATTCTGAGTGTAAATAAACCTTATTAATGGTGATTTGTCATTCTAGCCGTCTATATGCCGCCAACCTTAAGAATGATGTACAGTATTTTTCGGTTAATTGACCCTACGGTTAATTGGTTTCCACGCTTAATTGATCGGGCAAAAAAAATATTGCATACGAGCACCATGTGAATTTTCTCGGATAATTGAACCCGGTTAATTGATTTTCCCGCTTAACTCGTTCAAAATTCATGTCATCAAAAATAAATTTCCTCTTACTTTTACCCGGTTAATTGCATTGACAAATAATCTGGCATTTTTGCACATACATATTTGACATCATTTGTGAAAAACACTGGGTGGCATCTCTACTATACACATATATGTACATTTTTTGCTGTTACTTGCATTTTTTTTTTTCGTTTAAGGTAAAAAAAATTATTCTGAAAAACTTAAAGTGCACATATGCGATTTCTTTTAATTCATTAGTACATATTTCCAATTATGCGTGATTTCTGTAATTGAACAAACTGTTCAATTAAATAGGGTTCTTGTAATTGAACGAATTGATCAATTAAACGGGTATCGGCTAATTAGTTCCCCGGTTAATTGAACAAAAAATTTTGCAAATTTTGATGTGCAATTAACCGAAAAATACTGTATTTTAACCAGCTCTTATTGCAATTAATATTAAAATTATTCTTTCTTTTGGTTGAAGATTTGCTTATTTAGAGTTCTATGCCAAAAAGTTTTCAAAAATTACTATTGAGGCAAAAATCTGATTTCAAGGAAAATTTCTATAAGCTATTCAGAAACTTTTTTTTATCTTTTAAACAGAAGAAACAATTTTCTATCACTTGGGTCTCAGAAATTCTTTCTATGTAGATTTAGTTTTTTTATAAGCACGTTGTGTTTTAATATTTTCTAACAAAACATCAATTATCTCTCAAACAAACGCTATTAAACTAAACGGCTTTTATACAAGTATAACAGACTGCTAAAAAAAAAATACAGGGATATTAAAAACGAAAATGGAGCAGAACAACGCAGCTGATTTCACAAGTTTTGTTTAAATTATAAAAAGAACTGAGTTTTGCTCCTAAAATGCGGACAAGAAAATCTTAATTTTTAAATTAACAGTCTTTTCAGATGTATGTATGTATGTACGCATATAAACGAAAAATTACATATGTACGTGCATATGAATACATACAAATATATGCTGAGAAGATTGTAAAAACCAGCCTAAATACGTCAAATTGAGAATAATATGTGTGTGTGTGTATGCATATGTATGTATGCCTATGGCTGAAAATGAGTTTAAAGCACGTGCATTTTACTAACACCAATTAGAAATACCGTTCTCTAAAGAGCGGAGTATAAAGAGAAGTGAAACCATTTTGTCAAATTTCTTATAGAGAGAGAGAGAGAGTATTGTTTATCTCAGTTCAGTATTAATCATACGCCTGCGTTATTTTTCAGAAATTTTAAGTGATTCAAAGGATGTACATATAGTGTTTTCTTTTTCGACAATTTAGTTTACACTTCAAGCTCGCTCAGTTAATAACTAAACGGAAAATGTATAGCATTTTCAAATTCTTAAGACTACATATTGTTTAATGTTAAAATTATAAACTGCCAGCTTTCTCATTTTCCTTAAACAAATACATATAAGTAAAATGGTATCTATATTTTTTTGCAAATAAACTCAATTAGAAAAAAGACGTTTTTAAAGTGCATTTTACAACAACAAAACAAACAAAGGAATTAAAACATTTTTTTTTACTTATATATAAAAAAAACTGACCCAAATATTTCTAAACTAGAAAAATTATAAAACATTAAGAAGAACGTATTTTAAGTTGGATAAAAATTAAATATACGCCTCAAATATTGCTTCAAAAAAATGCAAGTGATTTTGTGCAAATTATTGTTCTATGATTGTGAAACAAAAGTTTTCTTTGATTCTCATTAAAATAAAAATAAATATGGGAATAGAAAAAGAAAGAAAAAAGAACATAACAAAGGACACACACTCCTTTTAAGGGTTGCCAGTTACTAATTTATAAAAACGATTAAGTGAAAACAGTAGCAATGACTTACAGTATTATTTAAACATCTTCTATTCTCGAAATAAATTAAGAAACCAAACATATGCAAATGACATCTTTTTAGCAGTTGAAAAGCAAAAATATAGTAAGTATGCACATTTGTAAATATTATTCAAAACAATGTTTTTGAACTCAAGTTTGTGTGCTACAAAAATACATGCACAAAATATTCAAGGGACTGCCATAAAGCCACAGTTCTTAAACTGATAGCACAAAAATATACGACTGCTTTTTTTTTTTTTTTTTTTTTTTTTTTTTTTTTAATTGTTTATTTCAGCAAAATATTATAAAAGGTTATTATAATTATACTTAGAAATAAACAAAAGAGTAGTCTTAATAACATGTATATTATACACTGTCCCTTAATCGAGCTCTCTAGTATAGAAATTATAAGTAATATTATACATTTAATACATTTTTTAAATCCAATTATAATCTATTTGCAAATGAATACATGTAGTGTTACCTGTAAGCGAAAATTACACACGTAAAGAAAAAATATTGAAAAACATTACTTTTTTATTTGATTTAGATAAAATGGTCAAATGTTAAAAGAGAAGAATTTTTAGTAGTTATATAAGCCACCAGTATTTATCATAGTTCACGTTTGGAAGGATATTTTTATCTGCACGATAAATGCTGGTATCAAATCTTCTATTTTCGTTTGTCATTTTGTTAGTTAAGACATTTTTTATATTGGCCCTTCTATATATATGAAAAAATATAGGGACTCCAGTTGTTTCGTTTTGAATAAAACCATTTTTATCTAAGTAAACAAAGGCTTCTGGAGGTACATAGCCAGTTTGTAATGTCTGTGCTATGTATTCGTCATTGACATAATAAGGAGCCATGATTAAGTTATTTTCATAGCAGCTGCAACAATTTCTTATATGATTCCTAGTTAGGTGTATAATAAAGTTATCAATTCTGCTAATTTTAGCAGCAGAATAAAGTTTCCTATTGCTTATATATTTTTTGAAATTACTGTTTGAAGATCTGTATAGAGAACAACATGTTCTTAGGCATTTTCTTTCGAATTTTCGTAGCTTTTCCATATAATATGGTGAAATATTAAACCAAATTTGGCAACCATATGTTAAAATTGGTCTAATTAAAGTTTGATATAGTAGAAGCTTAATCTCTGGTTTAATATGTTTCGAGAAAAAAAGATTTTTATACATAAAGAAAGCTTTTCTAGCTTTTTCAATATGTATATTAATATGTTCATTAAAATATAAAAATTTGTCTAAGTTGATTCCAAGATACTTAACCGCTTGTTTATTTGCTATATTTACATTTTCGTTTGCTTGGATGCAAAAGGATTTCCAGTTTTGTCTTATATTACTGTTGCACTTTGCTACAGGGGGACGAAACAGTATTGTTTCGCATTTATCTATGTTTATTTTCATTTTCCAATCAGTGGCATATTTTTTTACGATATTGAATTTATTTTGTAGATTTTCATTGATTTTCTCAATTTTTTTATCAGCATGATATACGATAATATCGTCAGCGAAACCAATAATGCTATTAATACTATTTAAAAGGTCGTGAATGAACAAATTAAAAAGAATAGGTGAATTTACTGTACCCTGCTGAAGTCCATTGACTATAACAAATTTTCTTTCACTTACTTCATTACCATTACAGACAACAAATGTTTTATTTGAAAGCATGTTTTGGATCAGATATACCAAATGGCGAGGAAATTTATATTTTAAAAGTTTATATACGAGACCGGGAATCCATATATTATCGAAAGCTTTTTCAAAGTCAACAAGACATGCTCCTGTACAAAGGAATTTGTTTAAATTCCAGTTAACATTGGAAACTAGCAAATGAACACCGTGTATTGTGGAATGCTTATATTTGAATCCGAATTGCTTATCATTTGAAAGGTAATTGTTCCTGCAAAAACTGGTTATACAAATGTTTATGCAGATTTCAAATATTTTACTTATGTTTGGTAGCAAGCTTATAGCTCTTAAATTTTTAGGATTTCTCGTGTTTTTATCTTTTTTGGGTAAGACCACAACTTTAGCCAATTTCCAAGCACGGGGAAAATAGGAGTTGTTAAGACAATTATTAAATAAAGTGCAATATTCACTTATGCACTCATCAGGGATGTTCTTCAAAACAATATTAGGGATATTGTCTATTCCAGATGATAATTTATTTCTAATGTTTTTAAAAATATAAAAAATGTTTTCTTTCGTAATAAGAAAACTCTCTGACTGTGTATCATTTAATTTATTTGCCCTTTTTTCTATGTTAAAGTTTGTAAAAG
Source organism: Sturmia bella (assembly GCA_963662145.1). Taxonomy (NCBI): domain Eukaryota; kingdom Metazoa; phylum Arthropoda; class Insecta; order Diptera; family Tachinidae; genus Sturmia; species Sturmia bella. The sequence continues at coordinate 9,126,867 of OY759170.1, read as the reverse complement.
TTGATTGATTGCATTCATAATTAGATTTACTTTGCAGAAATCTACTGAAGCAGTTGTCAACTTCAATATGTAATGCGTTGTCGAAATCAATTTCTTTATAAGCATGAGTTTTTTCGAAGGAAGCTCCTATTATATCTAAAATTTGTTGCTTGTCTTTTATTATGAAGTTCTCGTTTTCTTTTTCAGTATTTAGAGGATCGATTCCAACATATCTAAGTAGGTTTTCTTCCTCGTGGCTTATTGATATCATATCTATATCTAATGTAGGCTTTTAAGCACTCCAATACAATTTAGGGAAAAAAGAAAACAATGCTAGACTCCACTTCCGGAAAACTTGGTCTACTTGCTTGCTGCTCAAAAAAATAATATCTTTTAATTTTAATTCGACTTGTTTTGATGTATTAAAATAATATAGGAAACTGAGTAAATAAATTTATGTGGGCAAAACAGCTGTTGCCAGTAACATGGCCCGACTAATTTTCTAGACGGTAGCCACTACAGAATAATATTAAAAACATTTATAAAGATTTTATATTCCATAAACCATATTCCACAAGTTAACCATACAAATTTAATTTCTTGGGAATAAATTTTTTTTATTCGACGCTAATTTGCTTTTCACTACTTTCATAAATAGTTTTTTGAGCTCCTAATTTGTTTTTAATACAACAGCCACTAAGCAATGCAAATTGCTCTCCTATTGCTATTAAATAAATAACAATCATTAATGTTGGAGGCACATAGAAAATAAATAAATTTTTGGCATTTATGGCCGTCGACAGGAAACAGAAATAAATAAAACACACTTAAGGAAGGCACTTGCCAAATGAGTGATGTTTTGTTGTTGCTGCTTCGTTTTTGTTGTAGTTTTTTCTCTGAGGTACAAAAGGTTGTTAAAATACGTACTTGTCTTTTCTGTTTTAATGAGGGCACAATTTATGCATAGAAGCCTTAAAGCACAGTTGCAAATAGTGTAGCCAGAACCAAAAAAAAAAAAAAAAGGAACGAAGTTCCTTACGTTTTTGTTTTTCATTTTTGAATGTAATACAAGGTAAAATCTGTATGTTTTATTTTGTGTTGTTTTTGAAATTTAAAAATTTTATGATTCTTTAAATTTTTGGAACGTTTTCCAACTAATTATTATTTATTGGTAGGTGTCTCCGCTGCTGTCAGCGGAGACACCGCCCATCATACACAATTGCTTGTCGACAGTACACCAATACATATGTATAAACAGCTCACACGCTTTCGTGACGATTTCTACTAATTTCCACTACCAGCAAGCCGCGTTAAGGAACTTCGTTCCAAAAGATTTGTAATTTTGTGATGATCCTTCTGTAAGCAAAATCGATAGATAATACATAAGTTTGATGATATTTTAAATTAATTTAAACTTTATAGTCGAATACTATGATCTACGATTGTGAATTATTGTGAATCGGAAACTATTGTGCCTCTACTTCCTCAGAATTGAGCAAGACTTTTTGCGAAAAATTGAAGTGATGAACAATTTTAAAGAAAAAAAAAAAAAGAAATTGAAGACTTATTGGCACACACTGGAATGTCACGACAGGCTAAATGAACTGGCCACTCACAATCAGATTACTCTGATATGGGTGCCAGGTCATGAGGGGCACAAGGGTAACGAGTTGGCTGGTACCTACGCAAAAAGGGGAGCCAATGGGGCTTTTATTGGACCCACTCCATCCTTTGGCTTTAATAAGCTACTCCTCAGGGGGGAGATCAGAAAGTGGACAACATCCATCACAGAGAAACTGGGGAATGACACTAGGGGTCTGGAACACTCGAAGAAATTTCTTAGCTTTGATGACAAGAGAGCGGATCTCGCTCTAAAATTAAATAGGAAGAATCTAAGGACACTGTGTGGGGCGCTAACAGGACACTATACCTGCAGGAAACATCTACACAGAATGGGACTATCCAGCACGGCAACCCGCAGATTTTGCGGAGAAGAAGAGGAGTCAATGGAACACTTGATTACTGAATGTGTGGCACTTGGCCACAGAAGATACAGGCTGTTGCAGGCCTATACATTGGGTTCACAGGACTTGCAAGGGCTTCCACAGAAGGAGCTAGTACTGTTTCTTGATGTATTAAACTCGTGAGGGAAAAGGGTTGCACAATAGATCATTATTGGTCGCAGTGCAAAGGGCCATCCTGGACCAACCTAGCATAAATAATAATAATAATAATAATAATAATAATAATAATAATAATAATAATAATAATAATAATAATAATAATAATAAATATTGGCACACACATCTAATATTAATTGAAACAGACATAGAAATCATGCAAAAACCTTTAGTTGGGGGGACAACTAGCAGCTTTGAACGCGCCACAGTTCTCGCCAGCATCTGCTTCGCTGCTTTCTCAGCGATACTCAAGCCACTCAGACTCTTTTAGAAACATGAGTCTCTATGTTAAAAAATGGGGGTCATTGATGTTTCCTTGTCTCATATTCATTGAAAATATGAACCATTGGACAGAAGTTTGCCACTGAAACCCGATGAAATGGATGAAACTGGGAGAAGTTAGCTGTTTCCTTTGCTTCATTTTTCACTGATGGAGTTTTGCCATCGAAACCATGGCGAGTAGAGTTGATCAACATTTTTGTTATCGGACATTCCATCACAATAAACATATTAATATAACTCTCTAAAAACTTTATGTTTTATTTACAATCAACAATTTTATTACAGTTTTTCAATAGCAGTTCTGTTACAATTAAAATTTTCTTTAAAACCCATTTAAGAATTTATGTTTATTTGTTTTTTTATTGAAAATTTTTGCTTTAAAGAGAATGTTTGGTCTGAAAATGTAGCAACATTTTCCACCCACCTTCCAATTGTGAGTTTGATTTTCTAAAATAAAATCTTATGATTCCATTTTTGTGATTGTCGTAATTTTTATGGCAAATATTTCAGGTTGTTGGTTTCTTAATGAATATTTGTTATTGTTTAACGATAACTAATTCAACATCAAATCACCTTTGACCATAAAATAATTTATAATTTGCTTTCATTTATGGCTGCCATTGAAATAGAATTTATGGGTTTTTCTTACATTCCATTAAAATTGAAGCAAAGTCACGAATAATATTGTATATTCTACTTTTTGAAAGCACTGTTATGTTTTTAATGTGGAAGATTTTGCTGCCACTTTATTTAAAAATAAAGCAGCTGTAAATAAGAAGCCCATCGTTATCAAAATTTATTTGGAAAAATGTCAGCTAGTGGAACAGCGCTGCAAGTTACAAAATTCATAATAATAACAGAAGTATGGAGAGTAACTGATAAGTCCAATAGAGTTGCAACAAGTAGAGATTAAGTTGAAAATTGGCAATGGTCTGTCGAAAAAGGATCTTTGGAAATAGTAATTCGTCTATTATATTCATTATGCGTATAACAATCGTATAACAATTGCCTTCTTTAGAGAGGTCACGTTTTCAATCAATTCAAATGACACTCAAAGCAACAATTTAAATATTTGTTGTTGCAACTAATACAAAGGCAGTGTTGAATTGTCTAACGAATGTCTTACTTTCTTATACAGTGAGCAACAGTTTTATGTTAACACGAAGTTCCTTCCTTCATATTTTTTAAAGCAATTCAATTTTCCCACTTGCTTAAATCGGCCAAAAATATTTATTTATTATTCCATCTTTCATCATTGTAAACCAAGAATTACACAAATAGCATGTTTGAGAACACATTTTCATATGCCAGCATATACATATGTATGTAGTTTCCAACTAAAAGTTTTAATTCGCTTTTACAAATGAAGAAGAAAAAATACAAATATGTGTTTACTTATAAATATTTTTAAGCGTATGTATGTACATATGTATGTATTTCGGAGAAAAAGCAATTTATGCAGAGTTTATTGTTGATGCTAATGTTAATGCTCTTGTAAATTTTTGTTTCTGAGAAAACATTTCAGATTATGTGATGTTTTTTTTTTTTTTATTTGAATTTAATTAAAATGACAGCTCAGCCATTGGTGGTTTAAAAAGAAAGCAGGTATTGTGTTGTCTGTCTGTCATGTTCAAGACTTGCAATTGTTTTGTTACCTCTGTGCTGTTAAAACAAAATAAATTGTTATAGTTTTCTAAAATATGAACTGCCAGTTTAGAGATATCGAACCTGTTTGTTCTTTCGCACAAATATACTTAAAATAAAAACAGCCCTGAAGGCAGCCTAGAGGCGAATTTGTTCAGGTCACCAGTTTTGTAGACTATTCGTACATATTGTCATTTGTTATTTGGTCCCATTGGAACTATCTATTCACTAATTCGTTCGCAAGTCACTATATAAAATTTAATGACAACAAAGAAGAAGTATTACTATGGCAGTCATACTTGTCAGCATGTCTACAGGAAAGACTAGTAGCAGGGTCACCATATGTTTCCATAATAACCATCTAGTCACTAGTTCTTAGTTAGCTTAGGTTCACATTCAATGACAAGCACATGTTAAATAGCAACAGAAAAATGCCTTGCATTTATAATATAATATGTCAGTAGTACTGGTGACCTTGTCAATAGTAAGACACCACACCTTTTCTACAGACACTTTCCTCAGGAAAATTTCATAACTTTGTTTGTGTTTTAAATATTTCTATACAAGCTAACAAACAGATTCGATATCAATGACAGGCCGGAAGTGAGTGGTGGAACTGTTTTGCAACAGTTTTTCGAGTCGACTTACGAGTTGACTAACATGAGCATAATGGCTAAAACAGCTAGACAGAAAACATTTACAGAGGATATATAGTGTGGCAGTAATAGCTAGCTGTCCCCCAGCCAATAAACTCCTTAAGTGAATTTTATTCAATAAAAAAGTTCAATCTTGCCCAGAAATACCTTGGCATCAGAGGGCGAAACTGTCTTTGCATATCTCAGTTATATTAGCTAGTTGACCCCCAGCCAATAAACTCCTTAGCTGAAGTTTATAAAAGTCCAATCTGCCCCCAGAAGTATCATGCATCTCTGAATCAGATGGCCAAACGGCCCTTGAATATGGCAATTATAATAGATAGTTGTCACCCCAGCCAATAAAATTCTTCCAAATTCAATCCCAAATGGGCCAATAAACCCAATAACGATAACAACATTGGCTTCAAGCTCGATCGGTCCCTTTCATGTGCTGCTCCTTTCAATAGGTTGATGTTTTATAGAAATTTTCAGGCAGGAGTAGGCACAGAAAAGATAGCTTACTGGATAGTCTGGTTAAAAGAAACTCTTTGAAACTCCTAGCCTCCACATTGGGACTATTGTATTAGACATTCTTCAAAGGCTTCTGTTCAAGCTGTTCAGGCAGAGGATTTGTACTTGCCCTACAGAAGGATCTTTGGTTGCCTTTTGGAAATGGCAACAATAAGCTTGGGCTCGTTTCTTTCCTTTGTTAGCAGCCACAGATGGCTGGCTTCGGCTTAGTGCACAGGGTAGCGCAACCGTTTAAATTTAATCAGATTGAAGCACTTTTTAGGGTTCCGTACTCATCAGAGTGAAACGGATCCCTATTACCGAGGCAAGTACGTCCGTCCGTCCGTCACAGCGTCCATTCTCCGAAACGCTAAGAGCTAGAGAGCTGAAATTTTCACAGGATATTGTTGTACCTTGCCGCAAATACTAAAAACAACAACAAGTCGAAAACGACCAGGTGTCCCCATACAACGAAAGGTTGCAGTTAGCTATAACTCTCGAACCGTAAAAGACAGAAAGCTGAAATTTGCATAGTATATGTATTTATAGATGCTTTACAACAACAAATACTAAAGACAACAATAAGTTGAAATCTACCAGGTGTCCCTATACAACCTAAAGTAACAATTAGCCGTAGCTGCTAAACTGTAAAATACAGAGAGATGAAATTCGCATATGTATTTACATATGCGCTACAACAACATGTCGAAAACTACCAGGTGTCCCCATAAAACGTAAAAAAACATTAGCCGTAACTTTCAAACTGTAAGAGACAGAGAGATGAAATGTGCACAATATATTTACTCGCATATGGCCTACAATAACAAACGCTAAAAACAACAACAAGTCGAAAACTACCAGGTGTCCCTATACAACGTAAAGTAACAACTAGCCGTTACTCTCGAACCGTGAGATGACAGAGGGATGAAATTTGCATAATATGTGTATTCACATATGCTCCACAACAACACTTGCCAGAAAACAACAACAACTGTAAAAGTACCAGGTGTCCCTTTACAACGTAGAGTAATAGCTATAACTCTCGAACCGTAAGAGATAGAGAGCAGAAATTCGCACAGTGTATGTATTCCCAGATGCCTTACAACAGAAAAATTACAACAACAGCAACAACAACAAGTGGAAAATTACTAGGTGTCCACATACACAATAAAGTAGCTGTAAAAACATAGAGATGAAATTTATAAAATATACATACATTACACATACATACGTACGGAACCCTAAGTGTGCGAGCCAGCCTCGTACTTGACTAAATTTATTTCTTATTATCACAGCTATATATACATACATATTGATCTATACATATATACACGTTTATTGTGGTATTTGTGCACGTTATTTATGGCATTAAAAATTTCCAGAATTTTAATTAAAAAAAAAAAAATTCCACAGCCCTTAAATAAGTTTCTTAAACTCTCCTACAAAAAAAAAGGAAAATTGTTGTACTCCCACACATTTTTAAGGACAACTTACTTGATTATCCCTCATTTGCACAAATTGTTTGATTGGACTTCATTTAATACACTCTTGAGGCTGATATTTTATGGCATGTTTTTGTTGTTTTTCTTGTTGGTTGAAAAAAGGTCACTTTTGATTCTTACACAGAAACAAATTATTATTTGTATGTGCATAAAGACTATAATTTCATTATGAAATCAAAACTTTAGTTAACATGCTTCTTTAGAGCCGTTTAAAGATGAAGGGACTTACAATAATAATTAATTTGCATAAAAAGAGTATTAAAATCAATAACACAAATTCCTAACGCAATGGCTATTAAGAAGCGCCATGCAAAAGAAGGCAAGAAAGGATACAGAATTTGTGCGACTCATTAACAAAAGGTTCGTTGCGTGTCATAACAAATTAAACAAATAGAGAAGGCAGTTGAAAATTGCTATTTGGAATTTTTGTAACAAAGGAATTGTTGAATATAGTTTTATGAAGCACTAGACTTTGACTTGATTCGTTTCAGTAAAATATCACAATGTTATTTGTTCTACTTTAAAAGAATCTTCTGCCTCCAATTGATATTTTTTAACAATATGTGCCATAGTGCAATTTTATCCACATTGAATTTTTATGAAATTCCTGGCAAAAATGTTTGCTTTCACCTGCACAATTGTGTATAGAATAAAATTTCATTGTAAAGAATAATAACAATATAACACATATAAAATAAATAAATTGCCATTAAAATAGCAAATAATAATAAAGTTTAATTTTCAATGGCAACTGGTGTGAAAGCAATAGAAAATTTAAAAGGAAATCAGTTTGAAAAATATATATTTGAAAAACTAGATTCATTCACCATATACAGACACAATTAAGGCTACATTGTAAATTGTAAAAGCATTGAAAATGACTAAAAGGGCCAAAAGGACTACACTTTAAAAAGGGAAGTGAAAAAACAAATTCATGCAATAACAAAAAATTAGCCTAAAATGTTACACAAGCAGCAAATATAGTGCATTAAGCAGACAAAAACATAGGAAAAAAAAAAGATAATATATAAATAAGAAATTTATTTTGTAATAATTTTTTTCAGAGCACATATTTTGTATAAGAGAAAGTTTTTCTATCGATAAAATTTATAAAAGTTTAATTAAACTGGTCGAAGTGAAAACCACCATTTACTCATAAGAACAGCCATTTTTTCACAATCTGCTCGTATATGATGGCAATTTTTTTTTTTTTTTTTTTTGAAGGATGTGTAGCTAATCCTAACATAAATTGATATAAAATTCTTGAAAGATTGCAATATATATTGATCATAAAAATTGTTTGCGTTGCAATCTGATCAACCATAATGAATATAATAGTTTTTCAAAAAAAAAGGATATATGACAGCTTCACACATCCTTGCTACAATTGACATCAAATTTCTACAACAGTATTGTGCCATGATTTCTCAAGTTGTTGCTGGAAAAAGTCGTGAGGTTTTTGAAGTGTTTCCCGATAATTTAACTTTTATAGTAAAGCATATACTATATACATATGTATGTATACAGCGATGTCCTTGAGCTGATGGAAATAAAAAATCACATTTACTTATAAGAACAGCCATTTTTTTTTCGCATATTCATCTTACGTTATGGCAATTTTGTTTAAAGGATATATGGCGGCTATGCGCGTCCTAGCTTAAAAGTCCATAAAATTTATCAGCGATTGCTATATTTTGATCATAAAAACTATTTCTGCTGCACCCCGACCTTAAATTATGACAAGAAAATTATTTTTCCAAAAAAGGATATATAGCAGCTTCACACATCCTTGTTACAATTGACATAAAATTTCTAACACAGCAGTATGCTATGATTTCGCAAGTTGTTGCTGAAAAAAAACCGTGAAATTTTTGTCTGATTATAAAGGATATACAACTTTTATAGTAAAGTATATATGACATATGTATGTATATTTATGTTCTTAAACTGGTGGAAATTAAAAATTAGATTCACTCATGAGAACCGTGCGCTCTTTTTTGCTCCAAGAAAGCATATGTGTAAGCTATTCACATTTTTGAATAAATTGAGGTAAGAATTGCCCGAAATTATGATATTATGCTCAGGAAAAGCTCCAGCTTTATAAAAAATTGTATTCTGCGTAGTATGATCATATATGGGAGCATAAATTGATCTGAACATTCTTCAGACAAAAAACAATATATGCATGATTTTTACACCAGTTTCGGCTGTTGCGTTCTGATGTCAAGTGATGAAAAAGTTTTTTTTTAAATAAAAAAACAAGGATAAAAGTTATAACATCGATTGAGAAAAAAAACCTGGTTAGATGTTTTTTAGTAGCGAAGTTTTCTATAGAAATATTTTGTTTTGTATACATATTCTATAAAAAGCTTCTACTATTGACAAAATCTCTTTACAAAGAGTTTGTAAGCAATAAGGTTTCATGTAAAATGCTTGCTTTCTTTAAAATTTTCATTTCACAAACAGTCATCTTAAATGTGTTCTCAAATGTCTTGTAAAATATCCTTCAATCGCTTCACATTTTGCACAGTTGCTGGTTAATATTTAACAATAGCCATTAGATGGAAGTAACAATATAATAGCAGCAACAATAAACAATAGTAACAATATACCCATAAACATATTTGTTTTTCTTATATTTTTTTTTTCTTCATGTTATTGTTTGAATTCATTGTCATCAAAATGGAACGCACGACAGCTGGAAAAGGGTGAAGAGGCAGGAGCTTGAAACTAGAGAGCTGTATACAATTTATAGATTTTAAAAGGATGTGCACCTAAAAGTATGTCAAAGGAACTTTTAATGAAGAAGAATGTTAGAGAAGAGGGAAATTAAGCAAAAAAGTAGGTTAAAATAATTACGACAATAGAAATGTTCATATCAGTGATACTTGTAAACAAATTAAAGGTAAAAACTTTTTAATGTCACCTTGAGTATTACAAATTGAAACTAAAGGGTAGTTACATTTGTTTTTGCTTTTGTTTGTGCTGTTACTTATTGAAATATTGAATTAAAATAGTTTAAAAAAATATGAAAGGATGTTCTTGCATCTTTGGGAAGGAAATTCACAACTAAAGCAAATGGGAAACATAAGCTTTTTGTATCTCCATTTCACTATCTGCCTAGGAAAATACTAAAATTCTATATAAAAATACTTTTGAAACAGCTCTAATTACAACTATTGACAAATTAAAGCTTAACACAAAAATATGTATGCATAAGAGTCAATTGTCCTTGCTTTTATTGTACTCTCTAATGGTGTAATTGCATTACAATTTTTATGGGATTGGTTTTTTCCATAAAGTTTATGAGGGAGGTTGCTGTATTGTCTATTAAAATTTTAAAAAATGTTGAATTCAAGTACATGGAATGCGTGTCCTTGAAAATGTTCGAACAAACAGTATTCTAGTATATTTAATGGCTTTGTTTTGCTAATAGTTTTTGCTTTAAGTCCCTTTTCGTTTGCACATTTTTAACACTTTTCAAAAAAAAAGGATATATGAAGAGCTTTTATATTCTTGCTCCGATTACTGTGAAACTGGGTGCGGGACTAAATATAATAATTTTACAAGTTGTTACGAACTTTCGTCGAATTCGGCCTATTATTATGGGTGATATTCAACAAATAAAATTTGTTCTACTTTGGAAAACATCTATGGGATTTTCAGAAACAATTATTTGGGTGTGTGTGTTTTTTTCATAAGTTTATGAGGGAGGTTGCTATATTGTCTATTAAAATTTGAAGAAATTGATCCTTGAACATTTTCGAACAAACATTTTTCTAGTATATAATCGGTTTTATTCTGCTAATAGTTTTTGATTTAAGCCACTTTTCATTTGATTTTTAACACTTTTCAAAATAAAGGATATATTAAGAGCTTTCACATTCTTGCACCGATGACTGTGAAACTGGATGTGGGGCTAAATATAAGAACTTTACAAGTTGCTACGAGCTTTCACTTTGTCCCCATTTGTTCACGCCACAATTTGTATAATCATAATGTAATGCTCTAGGAAAAATTTGATATCAATTGAAGCCAGCATGCGCCTAGCTTTCATATATCCTTTTCTGCGAAATATTGTTATGAATGCAATTTTTTAACCAACAACACACATATAGTGCTGATCCACGCCTGCTAATAATTTAGTATTAAAATGTATTCTATGTACATGAGCAGGATATTAGAATATTGAATTGACTGTCATGATCTAGAACAACGTGCACTCGAAATATAAAATATTTTCTTTTCTGACAAATTTTACTGAAACTGTTTACTTAAAATTAGTTTTTGAGTGTTAAACTATGTTTTTAGTCTCTTTGAAAATAAAGGATATATGATCAGCTTTTATGTCCTTGCTCCGATTACCGTAAACTTTTACATGTTGTTTGGCACGCTATATATACAAGTTGCCAAAAGTTTCCTCTGCTTACAATTGAAGCTATAAGTTACTTTTTGAAACTTTTTTTTATTTTTCAAAATAAAGGACATATTAGCAGCTTTTGTATGCTTGCACTGACTAATGCAAAATTTTGAACAATGTTGTAAGAACTTTTCACCGAATACCGCTTGAATTCTATGCTAAAATTTACTTCTCAAAAAAAATTGCTACAGACAATTAGTTTACAGATGTAACTTTAAGCTTTTAAACGTTTTGAAAATAAACAACTTCTATATCCTTGCAGCTTTTAGCATAATAAGTTTTAGAACCATTCCTTGAATTCTTATTTTATATCTTTTACTTAAAATTATTTCTCAGCTGTTATTACAGTTTTTTAACAACTTTGAAAATAAAGGACCCCATTTATAATAAATCTAAAAGTTGTTAAAAAGAAGCTTTGCCTAAAAGCTGTTTTTCAAAAAAATTAAAAACGAAATGATTACCAAATAAGACTTCTAACATCCTTGCTGCAAATGTCTTGTGTGATAAATCTACAAGTTGTTAAGACTTCCATAAGCTTTTTAACAAAAAAAAAAAAAAAAACAAAAAACAAAAAAAAAATGCGGTCGGGGGACCCCCGTTAGGAACGAATTTCCTTACGTTTTTGTTTCATCTTTGAATGTAATACAAGGTGAAATCTGTATGTTTTATTTTGTGTTGTTTTTGAAATTTTTAACTTATAATTCTTTAAATTTTTGGAACGTTTTATTTTTTACTTTTGACACATGCAGTATTTTTTTGTGAATCTGCTACAAAACGAAGAAAATTTTTCAATATTGCTGTTTTTTGTTGTGACATACTTTACTTTAGCGACATCTCGCTGCTGATAGTGTCCGTTTTCACAACTAATTAATATTTATTGGTAGGTGTCTCCGCTGACAGCAGCGGAGACACCTACACAATTGCTTATCGACAGATACACCAATACATATAAACAGCTCACACGCTTTCGTGACGATTTCTACTAATTTCCACTACCAGCAAGCCGCGTTAAGGAACTTCGTCCCAAAAAACTTCATAGGAAAATTTTTTTTGTATTCATTTACATAATTAAAAATTAAAAATATTAGTTTTCCTAGCCCCTATACTTAAATATTCCATTACGTTTTATTTTATTTTTTTCGCAGTATAACCACCCTTATGCTCAGGCGCGGATCCAGGGAGGGGGGGGGGGGGTGTAACGAATATTTCCCTCCAAAATGATAAATATATTTATTTCGCTAATAAGCGATTTACCAATAATAAGACTTTATTTTATGCCATACAGAATTTCACCTTTAGCTGGATCCGCGCCTGCTTATGCTTAACGATTTTGTTGTCGATGTTATTAAAGGAAGCAGATCACAATCAAATTGAATTTGCTTTAAATATAATCTTAATAAAATTATGCAACAATAGCAGAAAATGAACAAAGGAAAGCAAATGAGAAAATAAACAAAAACAAGTCATTAATTTATGGCCTGAAAAGAACAAAAAAACAAAAAAAAAACTCAAGTAAATATTCAGGAAATAAAATTTATGGCAAAGAGAGACTCTGGTACCTGTTCTGTATTCCGCAGATAAATCTTCGCTTACTTTTAGCAATTTCAAACATATAAACAGAAAAACTTTAAATATTTTTTTTTTTATATTAAAAGCTTGTTAAAATGTTGCTGCTATTAATTTAAAATTTATTGGTTTTTTTCTTTTTTAATCTAAAATATTTGTTTTGCTTAAGAAAAGAGAGGCTTTAAGTTGTTAAAATGACAATGTTTAATATGCATATTTGTTTATTTCTCGAATGCCATTATACATACAGTTTAGTTCCTTTAATTCCAGAAGGGTATCCTTTTTGGCACATGGTTTTTTCTTTTTGATATTCTTTTGCCAAACTTGAGAGAAAGTTTTAAACTAAAAGGAAATATTGATGCTGCTTTGTTTATGTCCTGGAGATATTATGGTCCTTTTTTCGTGTTTACTTCTACCTAACTCAAAAGTTGCAAGTATTTTTAGTAGTTGTGTTAATTAAATCTTATTTAAAAATTTTGAAATTTCTGACAAAAGTTATGACACATACATATGTATGTATGTCTTCTTGATATTGATTTATGGGAAATTTAAAAATCGTATGTCTTTGAGTTGTGTCTTGAAAAAATGTCAGAATACTTAATTTTCAAATTAACTTTTCGAAAAAAAAAAATACTACAGTTATGAGCTCAAGTTGGCGCATAAAAACACGCACATGCTCACATCAATTGCTGCAAACTTTGTTCGATAGTACAATATTACGACTCACAAAACGTTGCTGTTGCATTAACACACCGCGTCAAATGATTAAGAAATATCACTACAAAAAAAAAAAAAAAAAAACAGGATATTTGACATGCCTGCCTAGATTAATGTGAGATTTTTCCGAAGGTATTATGTCATGACCAAACAAATATTTAGTGTGGTATTCTGATAACAAATTTTTAACAATATTGTTTCATGATATACACATTCTTGCCTAAATTGAGGTAACATTTTTTCGAAAATATTACATTATAATGTAATCATAAATGATTTTAAAATTTTGCTTCCCAAGAGAAGGATATATGCCAGCTGTGCGCATGTTGATGTAACATTTTTTGCAAGGAATTATCTTATAATTAGAAAAGTTTTTGCTGTTATATTCTAATCTCATGTGGCAAAACAAAATTTCTTAAAATAAAAGGATAAGGCGCAACATTTTTCCGAGAGCAAAATATAATAATGCTACAAATTGTTGCCGAAGAAAATATTGGCATGATTTTAATTTTAATGCGATTACATTTTTTTTAAGCATGTTTTTTTTTTCTATTTCAAATGATATAAAATTGATGATTAGGAAACTTTTTATTTTTACTTTGTTTTTTTTTTTTTTGTTGAAATGTTATTTAGTTGTAATTCCTTTGAAAGCTTTACCCAACTCCTTTTGTCACTTTTGTTTTTTCTATTACAATTGTTACAAAACCACATGCTGGTTTTTAGTTTTCTGAGAAAAACATTTTTTTTTTTTTTGTACAAAACAAATTACACAACTTTCTCCACAACAACAAACTGTGCAATTTCCACATATTAGGCAGCTGCCTAAAAGTATGCTACAAAAACTTTTTACCAAAAATCTTGCAAAGTATGCTATGAACTACAAACAAATACACATTTAAATGCATTATAAATTATGGTAAGGAAAACAAAATTTGTTTTCAACTTTTCTGTTAACAAGAATTTCAAGGCAATAAAATTAAAATTTCATTAAAAAAAAAACATGAAGAGAAAAACAATAGATAAATAAAATTACAGGTATGCATGTGTGGACATGTAGTGTATTGACTCTTTTCGCTTTTAAGTTTAAATTAATTTCATTTAATGCACTCATATCAACACAACTCATTCTGGGAAATTAATGTGTTACTGAAAGCACTTTTCTGGGAACTTCCACTTGGCTGGAAACGTTTTCCATAACTCTTAAATAAATTTTTCTTTTCACATGCATTCACTTGTACCAATTTTCACAATTTTCAGTTGGTAATAAAACCTCAATAGTGTAAACATGTACCTGCATGTCTTTAAACGGCTCAAGGACATTTTACTTTAACTTATTAATTAAAAAACAAATACGATTTTTATTTAGCTCTCAAAAATTGAATGACATTAAAATAAATAAATAAGTTTCAATGAATTGCTTCAAGTGTTATTTAATTAAATGTCCCCAAAAATGTAGTAAAGAGGGAAAATAAATCAAATTGCTTATCAAACCTGTAGTCAATACAAAGAAGGGGATAAAATATTGCTTGATTCAATCAAAAGTTGTGACTTAAATATTGTTCATGTGCTTCTTTTTGTATCTGTCATGCTCAGGGGATTTCTTGTTCTTACAATGTATCCTAAATAGAAAAACGTCCTTCGGGGCTATCGTAAGCAAAAAAATAAAAAAACAATCACAAACAAGGCGTTGTAACACTTTAGTGTATTTATTTCATTTCAGAAGATAAATCCAGATTTGAGAGACGAAATTTACTTTGAAAATATTTAAGATTTTAAGTGATATAATAAAAATTTGCAACGATTTCGGTGTTGAAAGAATTAAATTAAAAGGAATAAGCGACATTGCAATCAGTCCATAAAATAACTTAAAACGTTAGGTTTTAATACCGTCATTTGAAAAAAAAAAACGAAAAAAAAAATAGATCATATATCCTTCCTTATCCTTCGTAGCAAGAAAATTAAGTTTACACTTGCCGCCTTGCTCAAGGAAAAATGTTTGACTATGATACTTAGAAAACTTGAAATGCAATTCATAATTGAACCGTTTGTAACGTATATTCTTTAGAGGACTTGATTTTGTCACACATGTATGTCCTTATTTTAAAAAAAAAAATCTATTAAAGACTTATAAAATCATTAAATTTAAGGACCCAGCTACATTTTTTTACGATTAATACCAGCACATAAGATCCTGTCATATATCCTTTATTTTTAAATTGACATATTTAACGCAAATGTCACTAAAACTCGTTATAAATATTACCCATTTACAAAATATTGTGCATTTTAGCCATCAAATAATATTCACCATATCTGCAAGGATAATGTGCAGATCAATTTTGTTTTTTACATAGAAGAAAAAAACTAAGTCCAAGCCTGCAAATTATTATTTGAAAATAGAAATCAATGCAATGCAAAAATCTTCCTGCCTAAATGTCCTTTGTTCTAGTTATAGCTTATAGTTAAGCAATTTTATTCAAAATTTCTGTGAAAATAGTTAACAATATGTGAAGTTACATGCTTTTAATGGAAAGCTGAATTATGTTTTAATCAGCGCAAGGAAATGCCTGCTCGCCATATATCCTTTATTTTTTTTTTTAATGAATTTGTAGATGTAAATTTATCAAAATCAAAGTGTTACTCCCTAAATTTAGCGAAATAAACTAAGCATATAATATTACTTCTATCTACAGTATTTAAAAAATCGCACATGAAGCTTATGACTAAAATATTGTCTAATGAATTGTATAACTGTAGGCTAATTGCTTAAAAATTAGAAACTGTTTTTTTTAATTTCATTTCCCTTGAATGGAATTAAGTATTCCTCTTTGAGCCAAATACCCTTTATTTTATATACTATTTTTATATGACTAAATTTTGGTAAAAATTCCTCTAAAAGCAGCTGACCATTTGCAGAATTGTACATTCTTAATATTGTGATGAATTTTATTTTAATTGGAGCAAGGACTTGCCTGCTTGCTATATATCCTTTATTTTTTTTTAGCTTGCTGGTGCAAATTTGTTAGAAAAAAGTAAACCCATTGACTTTTAGCGAAATAAACATAGTTTTTCTTTGAGAAAACACATATTGAATCTATGTGCATATGTATTTTTAAAGATCGTATATGAAGTTTTTGATTTAGAGATAGTCTGTTTAACTGTTCAGTTTTGGGCGACAGGCTTACAAACTTAGTAACATTTGGTGCTGTTAATATAATATCTCACTTAAACAGAATTCCTTAAGTATCCTTTCTTTGAAATATAACTTTTAAATAGCGAAATTTTAAATAAAATTCGTCCAAAACTAGCTGACAACTTGTAGAATTATATGCTCTTAATATTATGATGAATATTCTTTTAAATGGTGCAAGGACTTGTTGGCTCGTCATATATCCTTTATTTTTAGTTTTGCTTTAGATAAATTTTTACTTAAACCAATTTATACTTGTACTTTTTTTATACGAAAACAAAGCAGAAACTGTTATTTTTAGCAAAATATTTGAGTTCCTTTATTTTTATTTACAAAACTAATAATAAGTTTTGATACTAAAAATTAATTTAACTTAATTAGACTTTTTCTGACAAAGTCAAATGCCCTTTATGTTCAACATAACTTTTCAGTAACAACATTTTGCTTAAAACTTTTTGACAAATAGTTTTTTCACAGTTGGGCCATTTTAGCACTACGTTAAACTTTATTTTAAACAGGCAAAATGTGATGACTTTGTGCCATGATTTCTTTGTAAACTGTATCAAAAATAATTGATTAGTAAAAATATTTTTTACTAATCAAATATTATTCTGTAAATGTGACTTATTGTAATAGTTGTCATTGTTGTGGTACTTGTATACGAAAATAGCATGTGCCAAAACTATATTTAATTCATCTCCTGCTAAGAAAACAAATTTGTTAAGGCGTGAAAACTAATTATCTGGAGTGTAAATATAGAATTATACAAATACTTACATATGAATAGAATATGCCTAAAGGCTTTCATATAGCTCTCATGCAAAACACACACACACACACACACACACATTTACAGTATGACATCCAACATAATTTACAAAACATTTCTAATATTGTTGCTTTCAGGTTGAATTAGTTTCTGCTTTAAATTGAATAATAAACACTTACTGCGCATACACAAGTGTCCAGATATCAGTCAAGAAGCCAAAAAAGATTATCATTGACGTTTAGGGTTGCTGGTCTCTACTCCAAATCAAAAGAAAATATATGTGTATGGACAAATAAATTTTTTTATTAAAGTTGCCATTAGCAGATAGGGGAAGTGCGTAAGGGCGTGTAAGCTCCTTTTCTGCTAGCAAGACTGGTAGAACTGGTAACTATTTCGGTGCCAGGGTTTTCATCTTTTTGGACAATTTGTTACAATAATTTTCACGATTAGAATTTTTTTTATAAAAATTAACAAACTAAGTTCAGTATATCGCTAAGCGATCGAAATGTAGTAGTTCTACTTCTAATCAATTTGGATTCCTTTTTTAGGTCTAAACATAGACCTAATGTTTTCTGTCTTTTTTCCGCCGTCTATATGCTGCCAACATTTCGTTGATGCTAATCAACTCTCATCAGTAGACTTGAAAAATTCTTAAAAGAATGTTTGAAACTCAACTACTTATTCCGAAATTCTCATGAACAAAATGAGAATCAGAAATGTTCAAGCAAACTTTTAATATAGAGAACATTTTTTCGTCTTGCAACACTTTTACTTTTCTCAACAACATTTCTATTGGCTCTTAAAGCACATAAATGATTAAGTTCAGTTTTATTAAAATTTATTTTAACATTAAAATCAAGTTGCTGTCAAAAGTTGGTAAATTTCTATCATAATTTACTTGCAGGTATATTTTGAACAGAAAAGTTAAAGCGTAAACTTTTTAGGAGCGAAAATGCTCTCAGATATAAGTTCTAAATTTGTGTATTATGAAACGTAAAACGTACTTATTGCAAGTAAAAAATGCCTGACAATATTAATAAGTCAAGTGAAAATAATTCCTTTTTTTTTTTTAAATCCAATTACTTGCTGGGGATGGTAAATTATTTACGCGTGCAAAGTTTTAGTATTATAAAAAAATAAAAATAAATATACAAAAGCTGGCCAGGGGAAATATATTTACCATAAAAACATGCAAGCACATACAGTTGAAAGATTGGCGTCTTGTGGCAGTCTAGACAATGACAAAATAATTGCATGTGGTTCATAAAATAAATATAGACAGACTGCAAGTAAAGTAAAATAATCTAAGGTGATTGCATGACTTTAGCAGTGTTTAAGAGAATGATGTTGACTTAAAACACTATTACGCACAAGAATACAGTGAATTCTTTTTATGGCAAGATATCCTTTGTGTTTTATATATACAGTAGACTCGCGAAAACGTGAACTAATTTTTACCGAGGGTGTTCAGGTTTTGGATTTTGTTCATGTTTTTGATTGGATTTGTTTTACATGAAAATACGTTGAAAATCAGTATGCAGAACCGTTTGATAGGCTAAATCATATATGTATGTATAACAAATTTTATTTAATAAATTTACTGCAATACTTCATTTCAGTTCAGCACTGTAATATCACTTCGACTCACTTCTCCATCATGGGGCCCATTTTAGCGCCCCATCAAGAGCTTCTAAAACATCTTTTAGCTTAATTTTATTAACTTCATCTTCAGATTCTTCTTGGACTTCAAATATGCCACATTCATATTTATACTCAAAAGCGTAGAGATGTTTCCACCACAATCACCACATTAAAACTGAAATTAAGTATTATATGTGTGCATATGTATGTATGCAGGTGTGCATACATTTCTAAAAGATGTTTTTGTCACTAAGATGTAAATAAATTAAAATACCGCTATTCCCAAAATTTATAAAAACTACCGAACTGACTTAAGAAAATAAAAAAAATCATTAGAAAAAAAAATTTCACTTTTTAGAGCCATCATCACTTGTTCACGTTTTATAGGCTTTTTACACTTACTCACATCTTACATCTTCCTATACAAATTCTATATGAAAAAAACTCAACATCTCTCAACATCTTTACAAGATGTTCATTTCTCATTTCGCCGTATTCAACATCTTTCGATTATTTTAATGTCATCACTAAAAAGAAGTTAAAAAAAAAAAATGATAAAAATTCATGTCATCACTAGAAAATATACAAGTGTCAAAAATTTTTACAATCAGCGTGAACAAACAATGTAATTAAATTTTAATTAAATTAAACATAATATAAAAAAATTAGTAATGCAATACTTTTATTTTTAGTAAAAAAGAATAAAATAATGTTTTTTACATTTATTTTTGACCAATTGCAGGATTAATATTAAAAAGATTGACTTTTTGGGCTAATAATGGTCATACCTCATTCTCAAGATGTAAATACAGTCAAAGCCCGGTTTAACGAACGATATAATGTTCAGACCTTTCGTTATACCGACATATTCGTTATATCGAACAGTAATTTTTTATCTTAAAATTTTATAAAAGACGGTGGGTGGTCCGCAGTTTAAAAAACATCAAAATTTAATTGTATTGATAACTTAGTGGAGAAATAAAACTTTAATTGATATTCATTAAAAATCATAAATGTACATATGTAAGTGCATATATGTATGGACATATTCACTCATATTGGGATGCTATTAACATGTTTAGGTTTATTATTACATTTCATTCATATTATTAATTTCTTAAGAAATCGACATCTCGTTTTCACAATGAACCAAACAAAACTACTGAAATTTTAAGGAAAAAAGCAACGCATCACACGCGTTCTTTCAATACAAAGCAAAGAAGGCAAAAACACCCAAAATCTTACGATTCTGTAACAATTTTGTAATGTATTTTGTTTTGTCATTCGTTAAATCGAGATTGTTTTTTTTTTTTTTTTTTGCTATTCGCTATATAAGGCAGTTAATGTAAAAATTTCGCCATTCGTTATATCGGATATTCGTTAAACTGAGTATTCGCTATACCGGGCTTTGACTGTAAAACAATTTTATTTCATCGTGGGTTTCTCTCAACGTTTCGTCGATAATGTTTGTCGACTTCTTCAGGAGATGTTTTTATTTTTGGAACGAAGTTCCTTAACGCGGCTTGCTGGTAGTGGAAATTAGTAGAAATCGTCACGAAAGCGTGTGAGCTTTTTTTAAAAGTATTGGTGTACTGTCGAAAAGCAATTGTGTATGATTGGCAGTGTCTCCACTGACAGACAGCAGCGGAGACACATACAAATAAATATTAATTAGTTGGAAAACGTTCCAAAAATTTAAGGAATCATAAAATTTCAAAATTTTAAAAACAACACAAAATAAAACATACAGATTTCACCTTGTATTACATTCAAAGATGAAAAAAACGTAAGGAACTTCGTTCCTAACAGGGGTCCCCCGACCGCATTTCTTTTTTTTTATTTTAATCTGTTGAAGAATAATTTTTTATATAAGCACATACATACATACATATCTCTGTAATTATTTTGAATGATTTAGTTTTTTAGTTTGGGTGTGTAAATGTTTTTTAGTTTTTTAAAGTAGTCAATGTTAAAATAAAAATGTTCAGGTTTTTGGATGTTCACGTAACTGGATGTTCACGTTTTCGCGAGTCTACTGTACATCACATATGCCCATACGCAATAATTTTGCTTTGAAAAAGGTATAAACAAAATAATTGACGACAAGTTCCGTCCATCAAAAAATAGATAAAAATATACATATGTATTTCAATTTTGAATTTAAAAACGAAATTCTAAACATATTAAAGAGTAACTGAATTCTGAATTTCTTGTCAAAATACTAAAATTTTTCCAGGAAGTAAATATGTACTTATACACCTCTTCATGCTTGACATTCCTCATTTAATACGGAGTTTTCTTTTTCTTTTTAGCAATAACAATAACAACTGTCAAAAACAACGCTGCTACTAAATTGTTAAACTCTCTTAATAGAATTAAACATGTCTGAATGAGTTTGTCTAAATACAAAATTGTACTTTCGCAAACATCCGTCCCCAATGTGGCTTATCAAATCTGCAATTTTCAATTAAGAAAAGCAAGGCAGTAACAAACGTTCATACAACTTTAACAAAATACTTGAAACACAAATTATTGAAAAGAAACGATGGGTAGTTTACCAAATCTACACGAACTCGAACAGATAGAGCGCAAACGTGAAAAAAAGCGAGAGCGTGAAATGCGAGAGCAATTGGCCAGAGAAGCAAGTCGCGAAAGAGAACGTTTAAATCAGAGAAAGGTAAATTACAACTGAGCAAAAATATACATACATATGTATTTATTGTTTACATTTGTGGCTTTTTTTTCAAAAGAGATATGAGAAAGGAATAAAATAACTACATACCGTGTTTTGTCTTATTGTTTATTTATCTTACGAAATTTTTTCTAAAACAGCCACTTTTTCGTTTCATAGCAGGCGTTTTAATTTTTCTTTTTGGGTTTTGGTTTTTTTCAAGCACTCAACATACAATCCTTATTTAATGGCCGGTTTGGGTATGGGCAGTATTGCACCACACAACAACACAGCAGCAACTGGTGGCACCACCCAGACAACAGGTCTGACAATTGGCGGTGCCGCCCTACTGAATTATGGTGCTGGAGTGGGCCCAGGTGTTAAACAACAACATCATGGCCACCATAATCTCCATCATTATCATCATTCATTGACAAATCGTCATCGTGTGTTGCGTACACGAAGTTCGGGTGCAACACACAAATTATGGGACGAACAAGCTTTAGAGGTATGTATGTATGTATGTACTCGTATGTTCACAGCTCAAATGTATGTATGTATGTGCGTGGTATACAGAGATTTTGTGTTATTCACATGGTTTAAGTGTGCGTGCATGTACATATGTATTTAAATGCTAAATTTATGAATGAATAAATATGTACCTGAAAAGTTGAAGGCACTCTTGAAAAATAAATTTAATTTCGTTTATGGAGAAAATAAAATTGTTTATTTTTATACCCTTCACAACAAGTGTTAAGGGCATAAGTGGTATATAAGTTTGTGATTCGATTTGTAATTTGGTCAATGTTCACATTTAGATACATATGTATATAGCGATGTCCGTCTGTATATTTTTGAAATAACTATTCTGAGGAAACCCCTTGCTTTAGACACTCTCTATTATAAAATCGACTCATGTAGCTGCTATTGAAATGTGGTAGTTCTGGAATGACTGAAAAATAACAAAAACAACTCCGGTGCCGAGGATATTCATGGACACCTTTTTCACCCAAGACTCAGTCCGTAAAAGAGCGAAATATTGGCATAAGTATTAAAATGAAATATATGACTGAACGAACGCACCGTAAGCATAAAAATGCACAATCATATAAATCCTATGGTGTAAAACTGTTTATATTAAGGTTTTCAACCACAAATATTTTTTTAATATCCTATATAAAACTATTTTCTAAGTCTTATATGTATGACAAAATATTTTTTCATTTTGTAAAATTTATGAATGTTTGTATGTATTTGGAAATTATTTTTGAATTTTGTATATTTGCTCCAGATCTAATTTGTTCAATTGCGGCAGAAAACACTCGGTTAACATGGCCCTAAGGCGCACACTATTCACTGTTATGCTCTAAACACATAGACGACAGCAGACAGCAAGCAGCAATACGTCAAAAATAAAATGCATGTGTTTAAATGGAACTGATTATTTTGACGGCAGCAGAGCAGCACGACTGTACAACAGCATTTGCTGCTGCTGCCAACTTAGGCTATTTTCTATTTTGACTGGCAGCAAATAAGCAAATATAGTGTTGCCATTATCTATATAAATTGGACAAATTAGAACAAAAACTTCTTTTTAATATTAAACACAAAAGAACATTGCAAAAATGCAATAAACAAATAAATTTATGTGTTTTTATAGTTTTTTCGTGATATTATCACATTTTTCATCAAGAACTTCAATTTTATTCATTATGAAATAAAAAATGCTGCATCCCTGAAATTTGCATTGCTAAAATACACAGCTGTTCTGGGCAACCCCACCATCTTCGGTTTCTTGTACTATTCGTCTCATGGGCTTAATACACTTCAGCTGTAGTCTGGGCTATTTTAGCAATTGTTGTGATAAAATTCACTATATTTTCTTCGCTCATTTTTTATATTTTTAAACTTTGAATAAAAACTTGAAATTGATTTACACATCAGCTGATTATTATGTTGTTGCTGCCTTCAAAATAATTATGAAGCCGACTTCAGAGCAGCATTTGAAGTTGGCAGCATTTGAAGTCTGCTGTCGTCTATGTGTTTAGAGCATTATCGTGATGATGGCCCGATGACTCCTCCAGCATGAACAGCGCAGTTTGAGCGCCATACCAAAAAACTGCATAGAAAATCCCCTGAGATGCACAACTTGTTTCTACTGCTGTATTTTCTAAAATATTTCTTGTGTACACAAATTTGAAAGTGGAAATATTTACAGAAGAAGACTACAAAACGATCTGCATTTGCAGATTTGTCAGACTTTTACCGTATAAGTTGTAATTTGACAAATATGCCATACCAAAAAACTGCATAGAAAATCCCCTGAGATGCACAACTTGTTTCTACTGCTGTATTTTCTAAAATATTTCTTGTGTACACAAATTTGAAAGTGGAAATATTTACAGAAGAAGACTACAAAACGATCTGCATTTTCAGATTTGTGGCTCCTCGTGCATCACTCGTGGGTTACCCTAGAAGTGATAGTTTTGCTTGTTCACTCATCGCTCATAATGTTGGTCGAAAAATCGTCCACTACGTCATAGACACGATTATTCCTCGTTCTTGGGAAGTGTATCGCTCCATGGCTTGTTCACTTGTATTCTACAGCTGTCTAGTTCACAAATGTAAAAACAGATTTTATATAAGCCGCCATTTGTAAAAACAAGAGGACAGTGATAAAGTGGAAAGTTGATCAACAAGATTGATCGCTGATGAAACCAGCCAGTACGTCTTCAACTTTACTTTTCTTGTCTTCCTTAAAAATGTGGGTCACTCCAAACTTTTTCAATTTTGAGGAAGTAAAAAATGGAAAGCTAGAAAGCCCGATAAAAATGATTAACGATCAACTTCTAATGAGGGGGTTTTTTTTTTTTTTTTTTTGGTACAAATCATATAATATGAGTATTATGCAGGGTATTGAAGATTCGGCTTAGCGGAATATGTTACTTTTAGTTCTTTCTTAATTCTATTACTTAAAGAAATGTATTTGTATGTACATGGACAAATTAATGCTCTTTTGTTTTGCATCTTTGATTTTGTGTGAGAGTCACAATCATTTCTCCTCCTTCAGGATTCTGTATTAAAATTTATTCTGTTTATGACACAATAAACAATTTTTAATGCTGTTTACATAAGTATGACGTCAATGGGCTTAAATAAAATATGCTCTTGTGAAAATGAATGAATTTAAATGAATTAATTATTTAGTTCATTCTACTCTTTTTTTTTTTTCTTTTTTGCTTCTTTAATATTATTTTATTAAATAACATTCCATCCCGAGGAAAGCGAAATATTAGCAAATATATTACATATCAGTTCAGATAAAAAATAAATGGCTCAAAGCTCAAATAATATAATATGTAGTGTTTTCATTCTTATTATAGCTTACATAATTATTAATTACATTAATGGGGCTTTCAAAGTAATTTTTTCTCAGAAAAAAAGAAAGAGAATTTTATTTCTTCGTGTGCCTTCAAAGGCACACGATCGTCTTTATTTCGTGCTTAACAACCTGCAATGAAGTGTTGCTAAATTTGTTATTAAATGTTAGGGTGTCTCTAGCTTTCAGTTTGTTTAGTTAAAAGTGCAGCACTTCAAATGACATTGTGAAGTCTGGCAGGAAATTCACACTGAAAATTTATAATTATGGCTGAATAAAAATGAATTTTTCAATAAAAGGAAAAACATGAAAATAACACAGAATATGGGCATTTACAATACGGAGTTATATTACATTTAGATGGCAAAATTAAAAAAAAAAATAATAATAATAATAAAGTTAACTTATATTTGTGAAGCAATTATACAGTTCAATTTCGCAGTGGAAAAATCCTGACCATCAAGCGCAAAAATGTTATGTTATTTTTATAATTATTAAAAAATAATTATTTTTTTTCAATATTTTGTCATCCAAATGGAATTTCCCATACCTAATAAAGTGTTACAAATACATATAAATAAGGGTATGCTCAATACGGTTCGCTAATGTCTAACAACACAGCATCTCCGACAACAGTTTTCTTGACAGTTACCACATTGTAGTCCATTAGTTTCGCCTGTTAAGTGAGGTAAAGTCAGCGTATGATGTATCATAGCTTAGGTGAATATGTCTACTTTATAAATATGCAAACAACTTATAAAATAAATAAATTTTGTGAGAATTTTCTCAAAAGAAAAGAAAAAATTCCTCTGATATTCAAAAATGTTAAAGTATCATGTAAAAAAGGTATTTTTTGATCCTACTTTTCCATTGAAGTTCTGCTTTTCTTTTGCGATCACAACTTCCTCAGCTTGCGATGCTTAACAAGGGTATAGCCTAGTGGCTTTGCAGTTTCTGTGCTCCAATTTCCAATCGCCGAAACGGTGAAGTGG
The DNA here is from genome assembly GCA_963662145.1 of Sturmia bella. Classification (NCBI taxonomy): domain Eukaryota; kingdom Metazoa; phylum Arthropoda; class Insecta; order Diptera; family Tachinidae; genus Sturmia; species Sturmia bella. The sequence goes on along the minus strand of OY759170.1, from coordinate 9,100,790 downwards.
CTTTGAATTTTTAACAAAAATCTGTCAAAATGCTTGTCCCATAAACCTCTCTTTAACCTTTATAGCTCTTAGATGATAGAAAAACTGAAAATTTCTGCCAAATATCGTAACGTAATGTACTCAGATTTTTGTCGTTATTTCTATGGAGGTTGGTCGAGACAAGCTTTAAACTAGTCAAAAATTAATTTGTAACTTAGAAAAAAGTATTGACATGTTATTAAATAGTGGTAAACATGAGATGCTGTAATCTGTGCTTAAAGGTAGCTCGCTTGGATGGCAAGCCATCAGCAATTTACTACTGATTCGTTTTAATTTTTGTTCCCTGGAACTTTCACTTTATTTTCAGCACTTTCCAGCCTATTCGCCGCTATCTACCAGATCGCATCGCATCAATCCAGTGTCTTCCCATCATGTACAGAGTGTTTTGGCTGCTTCAAGACGCCGCGAATCTGTTAATAGTTCTATAGGAGCCACATCGATTAGACGCTTAATTACTCTCAACAATCGTAATTGTCGCCATAAAATACCATCCCATGTCCGACAAAAAGTAAGTAGATCGTTTACGCTGCTGGCAGTGGCTCATTGCCTTAAGTGTGCCGTCTTAGTGCCCATATTTGCCCTGCAAGGCTCAAATTCAGTGTGGCATCATCGGGAACAGTGGCTGCAAGTGGGGCCCAATATCGGTTCTCTGCTGCTTAGTGTGGGCCTGCTGGTGTCGGCGGGCATGTGCTTGGTTACACCCAAACTTATACATAAATTTGGCTATTCGCTGCTAATAGATGTTAACTATTTGGCTGTGTGTTTATTTTTATTATGCCATTTGTATCCTTCAATTTACACTCTATTGCCGGCCTACATTATAATTGGTTTGACACATGGCCCGGCGTTTATAAGTAAAATTGCGGTGGTAGTGCATTATGGCTGTAAATTAAGTTGTTCACAACACGAGAGTACTTTGCTGTCCACACATGCCCTGGATTCGTGGGAAGAACATAAATTGTTTTGTAATCGTGATCAAAAGGTACGAAGACTGGCCAGATGGTTTCATGCTTCCAAGGACTTTGGCATCATATTCGGAGCTCTAATAGCTTCTTTAGCTCTAACATGTACATCGAATGATTGGAATTGTGCAGAGTCATCGGCAAATGTCCCCGCTGTTAAAGTTATCAGAAGTAGTAGCACCACTACCACTACTGAATCTGCTGCTGCAAAGCTTGTGTCAACTCTTAATGGCAGCTTACCAGCTACAGCTGTTTTTCAATCATTTATTACCACTATACCATTTGTTGGGAATGTGGAGTACAATTATGGAAGTGAATACTACAACTTAGATGAGCATGGTAATCGCATATGCGGGGCTGATATGTGCCCCTTGTGGCGGGATAATCTGCAAATGGAAAATTATGCCACCAACGAAACTCTATACACACCTTTTATTAATGAGAAATCCCGAGCGGGCAGTTTTACTTTGATTGTTGTGTATTTGATGTTTGCAGTACTGGCGTTGGTGTTGTCACTTTTTGTGGGCAAAATTCAGGCCACATTCCGTCATGAACGTGCTAAAGGCATAACAGACACCATGCTATTTGCTGGTCCCTTGGCTTACTTTATAGGCACGGAACAGGCCTACATATTAAGCGATTTTTTGAGGGTAAAATATATTTGAATGCAAAAAAATTAATATGAATTTTGTTTAAAATGGTTTTCTATTTATCCATGTTTTATTTTAGGCTTTTGTTTCGTGTTCCTTAGGGATAAGTATGGTGCCGGGAGCCATTATCGGCATGGGCATAATGCAACTTATTGTATCCTGTACATTGAGTATGCTCTTGAGACATACGAAACGTATAGTGGTTATATGTAAGTACAATAAAAAGAAAACCCACCCAAAAAAAAGGTAACAATTAAGGAGAAGGAAAAGCAAAAATAAGGATGTAAAGAGAATAAAAGAGAAACTGAGAAAAAACAAGATGGGCGAAGGAGAGAAAAAAAGAGTAGAATAGAAGTCAAGAAAAGATAAAAGAAGAGTAGAAAATAAAAGAAAAAAGAGAGGGGTATGGAAGAGAAGAGAAGAGAAGAGAAGAGAAGAGAAGAGAAGAGAAGAGAAGAGAAGAGAAGAGAAGAGAAGATAAGATAAGATAAGATAAGATAAGATAAGATAAGATAAGATAAGATAAGATAAGATAAGAAAAGGGAAGAGAAAAACAGGAATAAGCTATTAGCACTTCGCCTTTTACTCTCAAATAAGCAATGTAGCTCAAAATCTAACAAATGCCTCTTTGTTTTTTGCAGTGGCCGGCTTCTTTTTCCATTCTTGTCTTTTATTGGCTCTTTCCACTTGGAAGCCTTCCAGCGATGACAGTGCACTTTTCTACGTTTTAGCTGCCTCTTGGGGTGCATGCAATGGCATGTGGGAGACTTTATTACTGGCCTTAGTTACTCTCAATCATGCAAATCATGTTGCTGACGTTGCATCCCCTTTACAATCGCTACGTTTCCTGGGATTGGGCATAACATTTGCCGCACACGGTTTATTATGTGAAACTCCAAAAATTATAACGCTTGTCATTATTTTGGTGATTAGTGTGCTGCCATATGCCATGCTAGAAATTCGTCTAGAATCACAGCGTAAAACTCAGCTGAATAATTTATGACGCAATCTGTTCACATAGTCCAGAAGATACAGCAGTACAATGGCACGTACACATACCATGTAAAAGAGTTTAAGAAAACACAGCTCTTAAAACAGCATTTGTATTGAATTTAAGCCTACAGTAAGAAACTTGTGGCCGAAAAATAAATTATAGGCTTAGTTTAGTTTTTAAAAGCAGCTGAACATATTATCTAAGATTTTGTATGTTTTACATGTGAAGAAGAAACTTAATTTAAGTATAAAAAAAAAGTGAAGATCAAAAACTGCAAACCATACATATAAGTATATATTTGTAAATTTAATAAAATTTATAATATAAATTAATTAAACATAATTTGTACGCCTTCTGAAAAGAAAGCCATTTAGCATAATATCCTTTTTTATAAACTGTCTTCTTCTATTAGGAAAGGAGAAAAGAAAGTATGAGAGTTATAAGAAGAACTCGAATACTCTTAATAATTTTTATAAATTTGATGAGTTTTCATTCAAGTTTAACATGAAAATTTTTTGTTGAAAAATTTTTACTCATAAAAATTTTAGATTTAAAATAGAATATGTATATAATGAATCAATGTAAATACTTATGTATGTTATATAAATGAAAAAAACTCATGTAAAATTATGACAAACAAATAATGATAACAATATCATTCTAAACAATGTTAGTTAACATTTTAAACAAATACTAATATCAATAATATCTGTAGGATTCATAATAACAATGAAATAAAAATTGCAAAGTTAAAAATTTTTTTTTTTTAGAAAAATTCAATAAAGAAGTATTTAGTAACATACTAAAGTAACATAATGTATAGTGGAAGATTTTGAAAAATAAGGAAAAAATAAATAAATTTTTAAGCTGTTAGTTATAAAGAGCACAACAGAGCGGACAAATCGCAAAATATATGCAAATTGCAAAAGTTAACGGAAGGGAACGTAAAGAAATACCTTAAGGTGAAGTTACATGGCCCGCTTTAGACGCGTCCACGCTTTTCATGCTTTTTATACGTTTTATGCGTTCTAAGCGTTTCATACTACAAGTTACATACAACGCTTCATACGCGCCATCTTTTGTTGTTTTGATCAGCTGTTGTGCAAATATTTTTAGCATACAAAACAAATATTAACAAAATGGAAAGTGAAATTGAAATTTTAAAAGAATTAATGGACTTTATAGAGTTCATAAACATTGTTATTTGTGCGATAAGAGCTTACGAAAAGCTCCAAAATTGTACATATGTATGTATACACATACCTGGTAAATTAAGCTAATTACTTATTGCACTCTATGCAGCTGCTCTTTTCTTTTTGTTCGGATAGAGCAGCAAGGTTATATTATATAAAAGCTCGTGGTTTTTAACTGCATTTATTAGCTTCTCTTCCATATCGCTTGTTTTAATAAATTGAAAATATTTGTAAACATAACAGTGATGATACTCAGTACGCAAACGCAATCGATAAATCGAATCCAAATTTCGTTAATGAAAAAAGTGTTGTAAAAAACAATTACAATTTGTTTTATTCATGAAAATGTTTATAAAATTTGTAACAAAACTTTTCTTTTTTATTAAAAATGTTTTTTTGCAAAAGATTTTATAAATTATTTTACGATATAAAAGGTATTTATCGATAACGTTGAGAATAGGCACATCATTGGTTATTATAAACAGCTGACATTTTCTCATGACGCTTGCGACGCATATAAAAGTAGAAAGTAGGTCTACTTTATGTGTTCTACGCGTCTTCGCGTTCTATGCTTTGTGCTCTGTAACTTGTCACATACAAATGCATTAATCCTACTTTTTTGACAACCGCGTGAAAAGCGTCTACGCGTAGAAAGCGTACTGTGTAACTTCAGCTTTAGACTGCTGAAAAAGTACAGCAGAGCGTAAAAAAGGCAAATCTCGCAATTTTTTAATAATTTTATCAGGCCTGAGTTCAATTTTACTTTCTCAAAATTGAGAAAAAATTGTTTGTAATAAAATTGATTTGATCAACATTTTTAAAGCAGACAAGAAAAATAAAGTTAAATATTTATTGCCTGGGGTGCATACCATGGCTGTTTCACATCCACCACGACGCTCATCAGCACCCAAATTGTTCGAATCCTGGTCATGACTAATTGAATACTGTTTACTACCTAAAGGTGGGATCACACGATTGCCGCAATGCACCAATTGTACACAATTTTTATTGGGCTGAATTGGAGCATAATAAAAAATGTGTCCCAATCAAATTCTCTGCAATCACATGATTGTGACATTTTACTGAAATTTTATTCACCCATATTGCGAATGCCGACGTCGTTACAAGTAATGTCGTCGTGCAGTGTCATTGTATTGCCGCCGTCAATATTGAGAGTAGTTGCGAGTTATCGTCGACAAGTTTGTATTAATGAGGTCAATACTACGGCGTCGTTGACCTGAATTGACTTTGTTTCTGTCAACAAAATTTTTAGCGTCGACATGTGAATTTGCGTTTCAAACATTTCAGTTAGTGCCATGGAAAAAAAATTAAAAATCACAACTTTGCAGCAATTCGAGGTTCTTGTTGCCGAACTCCAAAAAAAAAAAACAAGCTTAGCAAAAGGGCTTGTAAAAAGTTCAAACCCTTACAAATTCAAGGAAGATTGGGAAGAAATAACTTTACAATTAAATTCTCTTGGACCTCCAATAAGAGACAGTAACGGCTGGCAAAAAGTAAGAAACGTTTAAAGCTTGTACATCTTATACATACATATGTTGTATTATACTTCTTCAATTTCAAATGCAAATTAAAAAAAAAATTATCCACAATAAGGCTGAAATGAATGCTACTGGTGGTGGTACATTTCTTTATTTTCTTCATCACTGCTTTCACTTGATTCAAACATAAAAAACATTTTTTCACAAAATTAAGGATTAAAAAATTTTGAAATAACGTTTTTTAAATGTCCAATCATATGGAGATGATATTTTCGATCGATAACACGTCGACGTCAACACATGCGCACAAATTAATACCAAATGAGTGTCGAGTTGACGCCTGCGTCGACAAAATTTGAATGCGGCCAAAAATTGACGATGACGTCGACAACGACATTCGCAATGGGGCTGATTGTCGCAAATTGCCGCAAACCAATTTAGTACCAATAATTGCCGCATTATGAGAAACAGCTGTTGTAGCTGATGACAAACTTTGTTTTCCCAAAAAAAAAAAAAAAAATAATCAAATGTTAAAAATACGGTTTGTTCATTAAAAAGAAAGAAAATTGCTTCGGCTATTATTATATTGTTGTGCGGGCTGAAAAAGCAAAAAATGAATAGTAACAACAATTGAATTTTACTGATTGAAAAGCAGAAATCATGTTTGGAAGACGCTTTTAAACAGTTTTGAAACTAAATACATGTATACATATGTATGCATATTATTGGCGCGTATTGTCTTCTTTGGTTGCCGCATGAGAACACAATAAATATTGGTGCATTTTTAGAATTTTTATTGGTGATAAGTTGTATGTCAAGTGTTCACATGGTTGTCGCATCAGGGTTGTATTTGATTGGGACAAACAGGAACAACATTCGTTTTGGTTGCCGCATGAGCCAATAAATTGTGCTATCACACGATTGGCACACAAAATGTAACCAAAATTGGTTCATTGCGACAATCGTATGATCCCACCTTAAGCTCTTCATTACTTACTGTCTATATTTCATTTTATTGCTTAACTTTGCATTTTGGAATATATTTTACATTCTCTAGAGAATGTCAGTCACTAAACACATTTATGAACACAAATCCTTCGCTAATTTTCACAAACGATTCTTTGCAACTACCTTGCTGTACATTTTGTAACTTTTTAACGCTTTACATGTCTTTTCAGATTTTATTGGGAGTTGAAAAAATGTTTTCAATGTACAAAAGTGAAGTTAATTATTTATTTGCTATTAGATATTAGAAACAGGTTTTCTGTTCAGAAGCGGAAAGTTTCTCCTGGTTCCATTTTCTTTTTCTTTCAAAAATTTCCACTGTGCAGTTTTTATAAAGTTTTGGGGTCTACATGTGGATGTATGTATATCTGGTAAATGAAAAAAAATACAAAAATAATTGTTTTTGCAAAACAATTATGAAGAAAAGAAAATTTTAATGACATAAATATTTCATATACATACATATATTAGTTATTATAAAAAAAAAATTAGATAATAAATAATTAAAAACAGTCATATGAATAAGAAATAAATACATTCAATATTAAACAAACCAAACAAATGCCAAATATAAACAATTAATAACTGAAAATTACTAATAAATTTAGAAAATTAATGCAAATAAATAAAAAATAATAAATAATTGTTGTTCAAAACAGATAAAAAAAACACGTGATGCCTTTTAATAAGTTGAAACATAATATTATGATTTTTAAGTGAAAATTTAACTAGGAAAACAGAACACTGATGAGCAGGAAGTTTCGGCGAGCTTCGAAAACATTTTTAGTTCACGTTCCGGCTTGCTAAAACGTAGTCGTTTGACTTTATTTGACTGTTTGTGCGTAGTGTGCTATGACCAACCAGCTCTGCTTGTTTTAAATACACCATAAAATCTTTCTGAAGTAAAATTAATATGAGAGTGCGTAGTGTACTATGACCAACCAGCTCTGCTTGTTTTAAATACACCATAAAATCTTTCTGAAGTAAAATTAATATGAGCAATAGATAGCTCACCGTGCAGTACTTTGATCCCGTGTGCATATACGCAGTGGCACACGTGACGACAATGCTAGTGCCAGTGCTAGTGTCAATACTAATGCCGATGCCAATACCAATGCTAATTCTAATGCTATTGACAATGTTAATAATCATGCTAATATTTAAGCTAATTCCAATGCTAGTACCAATTTATTTAGCTATGGCAATGATAATCGCCATGCTAATGCCAATGTTGAGACCCCTGCCCATGTTGAGACCCATGCTAATACTTATACTATATCCAATGCTAATGCCAATGTTAATGACAATGCTATTGTTAATGCTCGTGCTGATACCAATTTTAATTCCAATGCTTATACCAATGATAACCCCAAAGTAGTGCTATGAATGATGCAACAAAACAACTCAATATTATTAATAACTACACTTTAACTACATTTCTTATGACTATATACGGTATATATATATTTTTCTTTTGAAACTTTTATCAGTTGGGTTTCTTGCGATGTCGCTCATCAGCACCCAAACAAATTTGCTTCGAACCCAGGTCATGACCAATTGTATAATGTTTTTAAGCAGCAACGCTTAAACGTCTTTATTTAATAATATTGATCAACTTTCCATTTTATCATTGCGTTTTTTTCTGTTGATTGGAATATATTTTACATTCTCTCACCAACATCCAATTGATTTTTGTGTTTGTTGCTATTGTATCAGTGATTTTTGAATTAAAAATTAAAGTTAATTTTAATTTTATAGTCGAACTGTTAATGATTTTGTCGGGCTTTGTAGTTTGTTTTTTACTTCCTTAAAATTGAGAATTTTTTTTTTTTTTTGTGAGCAAATTGGAGTGATCAACATTTTTAAAGAAGACAAGAAAAGTGAAGTGAAGTGAAGCGGATTTACATTTACTTACATCTTTGAGATGTGTGTTGAAGATGTTGAAAATTGAAGAAGCTGTTTACAACATCTTTCATCTGTCAAATATTATTTCATGTGTTTGAGCAAACTAAAAAACATTATTTTATTCTTTTTTACTAAAAATAAAAGTATTGCATTACTAATTTTATATTATGTTTAATTTAATTAAAATTTAATTACATTGTAAAACGCTCATTGTAAAAATTTTTGACACTTGTATATTTTCTAGTGATGACATGAATTTTTATCATTTTTTTTTAACTTCTTTTTAGTGATGACATTAAAATAATCGAAAGATGTTGAATACGGCGAAATGAGAAATGAACATCTTGTAGAGATGTTGAGTTTTTTTCATATAGAATTTGTATAGGAAGATGTTAACATCTTGCCAAAATGATGAAAGATGTAAGATGTGAGTAAGTGTAAAAAGCCTATAAGACTTCCTGGCTGCTATACGAAGCAAATTTTGCTGCTGATGAGCGACGTGGTGGTCGTGAAACAGGCATGGTATGTACCTCAGCCAGTAAGTCTTCAACTTTACTTTTTTTTTGGTCACAATTTTATCACAAAAAATCTAGAAAGCCCAATAAAATTATAGACAATTTAAATATTTTTTTGTTTTTTACTTTCTTCATACTATTGTTAAACTATGTTTGCTTTTTGCAAATCTTTTTTTTTTTTTGATAATTTTTTTTTAGACTATTTTAAGTATATTTTAAAAAGGCTTTTGTACCATTTCACGTTCTATCAGGCATAAAAGCCAATACTTAGTAGAAAATATTTCACCTATGAAATAAAATTCCCTATAAACGGTTTAATTTCAGTATATCTATATATATATATATATATATATATATATATATATATATATATATCAGTACGTTATGCACAATACAAAGAGCGATTGTGAATGGGAAAAATATATTTGAAATTTATATGTAGACGTACATATGTACATACAGACTTCCTGAAAAAAAGATTTTGGCGAAAAATAATTTTTGTTTGTTTTTGATAATATTCCTGGGTTGAAAAAGTAATTTATGATAAGCAAAAAACACTCGTCAGCTAATATATACATACGTATGCATATATCTTTGCACAAACATATCAACTTGTGTTTTTCTTCTTTTTTTTTGTCCTCATTCCAGTACATCGTTGCATTCAAACAAACCATTGTGTCTGATTTCTCAATCGATCGTCATAGAAGAGAATTTCTTTGCGCTAAAATATTTAATCAGTCGTTTGCAATACGCCGAGTTTACAAGTGTTTTAAGTGATTGAAGAACGTTACAATATTTTTTCTATTCAATTTTCTTTATTAGAAATCAATCGTTATGGAGAGTGAGCAACAAGTTTTGCAAGAAAAATTACAGCATTTGCTGCAGTGGTTTAAAGAAAACCCCAAATTACCTAAAGAAATCAGTAGGTATTTTTTACAAAAAGATATGCACATACAATCTGATTTGATTGATATTAAACAAATTGTAGCAATAAATAACATTTTTTGCGCAATTAAATCTACATGTATGTGTGTTTGTGTGTGCATATTCAGTCAATTGATCTGTTTGCTTTCCTTAGTAGATAGAGGTCAGTGTTCAAATTTCACTAATCCCCTCATTTATTCAAACATTGACTTGTGTTTGTTGATTGGTGTTGTTATTGTTGCTGTTGTGTGCATCATACAAAACAAATTGCTTTTGCTGGTGTTTTTGTTGAATTTTAAAAATAAATCAAACATGAAATTTTTAATCTTGATTTTCATTTTAAGTTCATTTGTACCAAAGAAAATATACACTTTGGTATATCTGGTAACGAGGTAGTCAGTCCATAATGAATATGGATATTTCCTTACAAATGTACGGAATATCCACACAAATGAAAATGTAAAATCTTAGGAATTTTGTTTGAAGAGGGATTTAATGCAAAAAAAAAAAAAGTCAATCAAATTCGGCTGTTTACTGTCACATTAAAAACACACACACACACACAAAGCTTTTTGCTGGCCTGCATCTAAACAGCTAAAGCAAAGCGAATTTATACAAGGTAAAAAGTCTGAATGCACATCTTCACATTCGAATAAAAACAGTTTTAATAAAGTATTCATTTAAAGCAAGTGCAATAATTACTTTATTAGACAGAATTAAGCAAAAAAAAAAATTTTTAGACACAAAATTTTTAGATAAAAATGTTACAAATATTTATGAGGACCTCTAGCCGAACTCACTTTATAAATAAAATATTAATATTAAAGGTTAACATTAAACAAAAGCAGGAAGAAAATCATAGTCACCAGTACTGCCAAGTTCGTCTTGTATGAATTCGATTTGATCTGGAGTCTCTGCTCTAGAGCCTCGAATCTGCAACCTCGGCATTTCCTTCGAGAAGGTACATTTTAACACAGAGAAAAAAGCACCTAATAAAGTAGAACACAATCAATAAGATATCTCTATCGTTTTTTTTTTTCAAGAAGGATTCCTTATTATTTTAAATGGGAAAACCTTATTGAAAAAACAACAATTAATGAAATTAAAAAGATGATTTACGTGTGTTTATATAGGAAACTAATAAAACCAATAGGGAAAAATTAATAGGATAACCTAATAAAATCATTAAGAAATCCTTATTGTATACAATTTACAAGAAAACCTAATAGAATCAATAAGTTCTTCTCTATAGAATTTTTTTTTTTTTTTTTTTGGTACCATGCAAATCGGAAACTGAGTAAAAACAAACGTGAGTGTTTTTCTTGTTGAGACAATTAATAAGATTAGCAACATGGAAATAATAAGAAATACCCATAAAAAAATCTTCTTTTCTCTCTGCTGGGATACCCCTCAGCCTAAAAACGTTTCAAAGAGAAAATCTTATTGAATCTATTAGGAAGTTTTCGCTCTGTGAAGAGACTATTATAATGTCAGCCTATGTATGTATGTAGAATTCATCAAGTGATACACATACATATATATATATATAAAATTTAATTTGAATTTGCTTGTTTTTTTTTACTGAATACGCATTCAACCCCTTTTTCACAAAATAAGGACTGCATTGAAATCTAATCCTGTCCCATATATACTAATATTTGGCCATTTTTCCGAAACAAACGTGACCACTACTTTATTGTTGACCTTATTTTTGGAGAATACATACACATAAGCAACTAAAATTCATTCACATTCACATGGATACGCAGTCTACCATATTGAAAACGTTGCTTTAACTGTTGTTGACTGGATTGACTGATTTATTCAACTTTGCAATAATAAAAGTTTTATTATTCAATTTCTATATTTTAGATTTATAGTTGAACTACATGATTTACAATTGTTAATAATTTAATTGGGATTGAGTTCAATTCTACTTCCTCAAAATTGAGAAGATTTTTTTGTAATAAATTTTTTATATTCTTATATTTTGATATTTTTAATATAATTTATACTGACCAAGATAAAAATAGAAGAAAATAACTACAGCAAATAATGGAAAGTATGAATACTGACGACCACCAATTTCTTGTTGATCTTTATTTTGGTTATGTACATGCATATAAACAATGCGTGAATTGGTAGAGTACGCTACTAAGAGCCCCGAGGTCGCAGATTCTATTCCTGCCGAAGGGTCTAGGCGTTTCTGCAGGCAGGCAAAAGGGTTCGCAATGAATGAGTGAATTTGTGTTTGCTCTTGCAAAGTTTTTGTAAGTTCAAATAATGTCCCTTTGCTAGTATTTTCTTTTCGAGCAGACATAACCTCAAAATATATTCTCGTAAAATTTAATGTTGTTTACGTTTTTTTCCTGCTTTCTCTTTTCGTTGTTATATTCAAGTAGATTACATGCATTTCTAGCTATTTATATGCCTGTTTTTGCTCAAAATAAAAGTCAACAAGAAAGTAGTGGTCACGTTTTTTCCGCCCAAAAAAGTGGCTTAATAAGAATACTTAAAAAAAAAAGGGCCCACCAAACACAAATTTTTCAGTGTCCAGGAAAAAGCGGACAGTTGATAACCATATATTTTGGCGGAACAGATTTACCACTAATTTTCTTTTCTTATGGGGGGCTCCTATCACAATATTATATTTTTACAAATTTATTTTTTTGCTAATTCCTTTACTAAAAAACTATCCCGCGTATTTCAAAAATTTCAGATATCACTCTTTTGAAAAGATTTCTGAAGTGCATGAATGGCGACATAGAAGATACTAAGCAGTTATTGGACATTAATTATCAATTACGAAACAAATGCCCCCACCTTTTTATCAAACGTGATCCCAAGGATGAATTGACAAAAAAGTCTTTCCAAGTAGTGTAAGTTAAGAATGTTCAAGAGAAAGTTTTACATTTTACTTAATTTTGTGGTCCATTTAAGTGACATGGTCCCCCTGCCGGGAGTAACGCCGGAGAACTACAAAGTCTTATGCTTTCGTCTCACCGAAAAGGATGTTAAATTGGTAGGCATTAAAATATTTAAAACTTTTATGCATAAATGTTTATTTTTTACCAGCAAAATAGTACTGAGGAATGTAAGGCTTTCTTTCTAATGAATGATACCCGTTTTCTGTACCCCGATGTGACAGAGGACGGCAACAATGAAGAAACTAATGGTGACCAGCAGAATTTATCTTCCCTGGCAAGTGGTGAAATTCATATTGTAGATATAGCAAATTACAGTCTACGTCATCTGGCCTCCATGTCCCTGACAACCATGCGTATTTATATGAATTTTTTACAACAGGCTTATCCGGTTCGATTGAAAGCAATGCATTTAATAAATTGTCCCACATTTTTAAATCGTATGATGGCCATAACGAAACCTTTTATACATGAAGAAGTTTACAAAATGGTAAGTAGTTTTAGAAAATATCGAACTCTCGTTCTTTTAATATAGAAAGTAGACCAAAAACCATTTACAAATATACAAAAAGAAAACCTCACAGAATTTTTTTTTTGGTGTTTTTTAACTACAATTTTCGATAATGTTCATTTTTTGCGTTCTTTTATAGAATAACAAAAAATTGAGATACATCCTGTCTATATTAAGCCGTCCTTTATGTATTTACCCCGAAGGAAAGCTAGAGGCAAGTGACTCCAAGTTATTAGTTTCGTCGTTTATATCGATGACTTATTTATACACATTATCAATGGCGTGTCTGCATGTGTTTCTGTTTAAAGTTTATTTATATTAATGGAAGAAATATGAAAAAACTTATTGTGTAGCTCCATTTCAACAAAATCTAGCCACTAGTTCACAAGTTCCTAATGTCTTTTCAGTGACAATAGAAAAAACTATTATGCAGAATTTTATGTGTCCACAATACTGTTGACAGTATCTACAAAGAAACGCTTGTAGCACAGTTGCTATTTGGCACCATCTGGTGCCTAGTTCTCAAGTCACTAACGTCTATTCTGTGCCAACTCCATGTTAAATGACTATAGAAAAAACTATAGTATGGAAATTCATGTGTCCACAATGCTACTGACAGTTTCTACAGAGAAACACTAGCATCACGGTTGTCATATGGCACCATTAGCAACATCTGGTCTCCAGTTCGCAAGTCCCTAAAGGATTTTCAGGGACAACCCCAATGGTAAATGACAATAGCAAAAGTTATTGTAAGAAGTAACTAATTTAGGTCCAAAAATATACCTTACAAATGTTTTCTGTCTTTTTCAGCCGTCTATATGCCGCCGACATTTCGTTGATGTTAATCAACTCATCAGTAGACTCGAGAAGTTTCATTTGTGAGGTCTATTTATGGACCTGAATTAATACATTTCAATTGGCCCTTAAAGCAAATAAATAATTAAGTTCATATTTGTTATTGTATGGAGTTTCATATGGACACAACACTGTTGACAGTGTCTAGCCACAAACGCTAGAGAGACGGTTGTCTTGTAGCATCAATAGAACCCTCTAGTCACTGGTTCTTAGATCACTGACTGATTTGCAATGACAAGCGTATGTTAAATATCAATATTAGAATGCATTGTATGAATATATTAGTAGTACTGGTGACCATGTCAATAGCGAATCACTAGATCTTTTCTACAAACATTTCCTTCAGGGTAGCTATGTATATAGAGTAAATAGTATAAGTAACTAATAGACAATATTTGCAGATGCATTTCCATACCAATGGCATTGAAAGTCTCTATGAATACGTTCCCCGTGATATGCTGCCCACAGAATATGGTGGCAAGGCTGATTCTTTAAGTGTGATAAAAACAAATTGGTGGAAGATTATAATGAAAAATAGGTTAATGAAATAAATATCTTAAATAGTTTACATAATTATCTATTTTATTTATTTATTTTTCAATTTCAGAGATTATCTGGTCGATCCAAATCACTGGACTATTGACAAAACTCAAACAAAAAGTAATTTTCTTTGGTGGTAGTTTTTTTTCGTAATTTAGTAGAATTTAATGTAGATATGTAAATAAAATAAATATATTGAATTAAAAAAAAAAATATATATACATATATATAAATATTGATTATTGTTGATGAAATGTTTAACAATAGTTTAACTATTTTTGTAATCAAAAAACTAATTTCAAAAAGTTCATCTATTTTTTTTTTTAACTTTTGACTACAGGTTTTATTGCATCCAAGATCTGTCATATTTTAGTTGTTGTTTTTTTTTTTGTTGGTTTTCTTAGCTACCAATTCGCCAGCTACTTTTATAAAAATCTTCTTTTACTCAAACTTGTTAAGTAACTGAGACTTGTTAATTAAATGTAATTAAAATGCATGAACATTTGCAGAACAATTAAAGAAATGTGTAATTTTTATTTGTCAAAGAATTTAAAACTAAATTACTAAAGTAGCAAAGAAATTGGCTCTTCTAAGACTGTTATGATCAGCAGACATATTCTGTATAACTCCAAAAATTCAGTTTAGCAATTTTTGGTTACGAATGCAATGTTATGTAATGCCGGCTGTACATTGTACAAGCTCAGTGCTCAAGCCATTGCAATTACAGGATAATGATTAGCCGACATAGCTTAAGCTTTTGCCTCATTTGTGCTATAGGCTTTTAGCGATCGAACTTTAGCTCGATCGAGAAGAATTACAGAATAAAGGGGCAGACCTTTTTCTTTGAGAATGTATTGCTCACACTTTTCTTGTCAAATCTTTGTTTAATGGGAACCTGCCACGGCTTTAGTTCGGAATAAAAAAAAAAAACCCCAAAGTCAGCAGTTGTGTTCTGCAAATCAGACTTTTTAAAATCCCATGATTTCAGAAATACAAAATAACTTCGAATAACTTCAGCAGCACGAAGTTGTGTATTAGAAAACCAGGCCTTCACGTTAGAAAAGCCATGAAAGAGCAACTGTCGTTTCCTGATGTAATTTATTGCCAAAAGTAACGCGATTTCCAGTGTAGTGATTTTCAGAACAGACTCATTGTTGAAGATTGGTAATTTTAATTTAACAACTGTCTTCGTTAAGTTGTTGTCTGAAACCACCGATTGTGTTACAGCACTGCGTTCAAGCAGGTTTTTTTATTGGCTTAACAAAATCACTTTCTAATACGAAGAATAATTTTTCGCAATTCGGCATTTTATTTATTTTTTTTAATTCTACATTTGTTCGCATAAAATCGCAAAAATAAATTCATTGTTGAAGATAATTATCGAAAATAAAATTAATCTTATCAAATATTGCAATTTATATTCTTTGTTAGTTTGATAAGCAAGTGTTTGAGAACGTGTGTGAAAAATAGCTTGTAAATTGTCTGGTTCATCGATATCGAATCTGCTCCATTTCGCATAACACATGCAAAACAAAAATAACATTTTGAAATGTATTTTTTTGTTTTAAATGTATTCATGCGAATGAACAGTTTCAAAATCAATGCACTGGCACTAACTGCTCTTGGTAACAGTTTTTAGCGTCATAAAGTTTAAAATATGACTGCACACAATAACATATAATCAATAGGTTTTCATGGCACACAAGAGTATAGGTATTTTCTCTATAATTTTTTGACTTATTATAAAAATTTTGCTAAAAACTTAATGAAGCACCGGTGTGGCTGCGAATGCAGGTCATAACTAATGCCGATTTCTTTTCTGGAAAAAAGTGTGTATTTCTTTTGCAGTTTTTTTCTTTCTTAAAATACGAATCACAAAATGAATTTTAAGTAAAAACATTATGAACAAATTTCGAATTTCAATAAACGACTAAATTATAAACAGTGAACAAACGCTATTGTGAATTCCGCTTATTTATATTATATTTACATTTCACTATTTTTTTATTTCCCAGCCGATTCCACTAAACGTTCAGCATCAATTTAATTAAAGTAATAATCTTTTCTATTTTGGTTTCAATCCAAGATAGACCTCATTTCATTGTTTTTTTATTTCTCATTACCATTGACGCAATAATTATAATGAAAGGAAAACTCGTGGGCGTTCATTTTTTATCAGCATTAAATTAATGCCAATGAAAATTCAATGCTTATGAAAAAAAATTTTTTTTTTTCATGGCAATTATAATGAAAACGAAATCATTGGCATTTTATTATCATTAAATCCTGTATTATCATTAAACCAATGCAAATGATGCCATTCCATTGCATTCAATGGAATGAAATGGGAAAAATCCCATCTATGTAATCTAGCATTCGTTAACTGAAATTCACAAAATAAATTTCATTGTTTTTTTCTCATTACCATTGACGCAATAATTATAATGAAAGGACAACTCGTGGGCATTCATTTTTTATCAGCATTAAACCAATGCCAATGAAAATTCAATGCTTATGAAAAAAATGGTTTTTTTTTCATTGGCATTGGCACAACAATTATAACGAAAAAGAAATCATTGGCATTTTATTATCATTAAATCTTGTATTATCATTAAATCAATGCAAATGATGACAATGATGATGCCATTCCATTGCATTCAATGCAATAAAATGAAAAAAATCCCATCTATGTAATCTGGCATTCGTTAACTGAAATTCACAAATTTAAATTTCATTCAACTCTGGCTACATTCACCATAAACTGGCATCACCATGCTGTGCTGCCGTATCTTCTACTTATAACACCAACTCTAAGCCAAAGCTAGCCAGCTGCTTAAAGTAATCAATTAACATGGCATCTTCTTTATCGCAACTCACTATTATCTTTTCGTTTTAGCAAAAGCCGTCTGCACTCATGACATCCACTAGTCGTCGTTGGTTGCTATTGCTGCTTTAGCCAAGCATTAAGTAAAATTCGTAGATTATCAATTAAATGCATAAGAAAACGAGGTGATGCGTAGAAACAAGAAACAAAAGTAAAGCGTGAAAATTAACAAAATAAAGCAACAGTTTAGTTGGAGACCAGGTAGCAGTTGTGTGTGGAACTCTTAAGAGACCACAGCGGCAAATTACTCGCTATACATACCTATTAATGTTGAAAAAAGAAAACAACAACAAAGAAAAAATACTATAAATATAAATATTTTAAAAGCTTATTTATGCAAAGACGAAGTGTGCTTAAAACAAAAGCAACCAAAGAAAGTTTCCCTTAGTTAAAAAAAAATAAAAAAAACATCTCTTACACCAACAAAAAAAAAAAAAAATAAACAATGGCATCAGTGAACAATGGTGATGAAGCTTGTAAAACGGTCATTGATAATTTGCAAAAATGGTTTGAAGAAAATAAAAATTTGCCCAAACAAATTGGTGAGTGAGTTGCTGGCTGCGCGCAGGCAAACAAAAACAATTTACTAAAGAATTTTAATCAAATTTAATTAAGTTTCAATAAGTCAATGTGCTACAAGTCAGGCCGCTAAAACTTGTTTGTACTTTGTTAACATGATAACAACATAACGGCTCGATAAAAAGTTATTACAATACAGCGCCAAAACAGGTTTAGTGATGCAAATTAAGAGGTGGATGGGAAAAAAGAAATAGAAAATAAAAGTAATCGTGTTTAATCGATACTGCCGTAGGACACGCGCAAAACGAATGTGTATGCATAAGCAGGCTTATGCGATACATAATTTATATACATATGTACATGCTTACATAGTATATATGTATGTAGTATTAAGATGAAGTCGATTTGTATGGACAAAAATGAGTCGAATGGACATAAAGAAAGAAAAAGTTGCACTGTCACACAAAAAAATTTGTTGTTTGTATGGGGATCGAAAAAAACATTAGGGAGAAGAAATTACTGATGGTTCGTCATACATTTGACCCCTCTGCGGGCTCGCTGGGGAAAGTTGTGTGATGAGGAAAAAATTGCATTTTCGAGGTGCCCAATTACAGGCCCATCTGTCCCACGGTGTCCATCAAGAAGTCTAATGTGTGACAAGCCCCCAATAATTTCTGAGACAGGGGAGATCTCAATCAAAAACTCAAAAAAAAAAATTCTTTTCATATGTCGCAGTGTAATTTTTTCTTCCTCATGTCCATTCGACACATTTTTGTTCATGCCTAAGCAGGGCTCCATGACAAAAATAAAATAAAAATATTAATAATCGAAAATGTTTTTTTTTTTTGATATGTGGTACTGGAACTTATTTTTTTCTTCATGCCAAAAGCTATCAAAAAATCGATGGCACAATACGCGATTGCTAAGTAAACACCCCCCAAAAATGTGTGTATAATTTATTTTTTTAATACATTTAAGTTTTTTTTTTTTTTGTTTTTAAATACATTTATATTATTTTTTTACGAGAACAAGTAATGTCATCTGATATTTGGAAATGCCACAAGCTGTAACATTTTAAACATTTTTTTAAAGGCAACAAAAACTTGTTTCATTGAAAAATGTGTATATGTTAAAATTAATAAGTAATTGTATTGAAATTATTTAACAAAAATTAATTTGAGCAAATTTCTATAAACTAACAAGCGACATATCTAAATAAATTGTAATCAAATCACCCAAAATGAAACAAATTTACAACCGTTAATTATTTTATAGGGTTTAACTTCGATTTCACTTCCTCAGAATTGAGAAGAAAAATTTTTTGATCAACATTTTTAGAAAGGACAATAAAAGTAAAGTTGAAGACTTATTTTTCTCAATTCTGAGGAAGTAAAATCAAACTCAATGTCAATAAAATAATTAAATTAAAAAACAAAGAAATTGAAATAATTAAACAAAAAAATCGATTTCGTTTAACTCTGCCAAACTTCACCAGATGTCGCCAAAGTCAGACAAATTGAAGAAAGGCTTAGACTTAGATGATTTACAGCACTTGTTAATTTAATGTTAGCGGTACTCAGCGTTTGGTGCGTTTTTGGTTGCGACTATTTGCATTTGCGATTATATTGCAACTAATATTGAGCAAATAACAGCTGATAAATTAATGCACAATTTTTAATTTTTCACGTTTTATTTTTTTTGGTAATTGCTGTTGGCTCCATCCCTACAATTTTTTGTTTGCTTTGTTTTAAAATGTCAGCTGTTCGAGTGTCAGTGTTGCAAACGCAATACTCATGCGAAAAAAGCAACACGTAATTAGCGGTGCGTAAATGCAAAAATATTGCGAGTGCAACCTTGTATATTATGTTGTTGGGTTGCAAAGAAAAAGCAACGATTTCTTGCATTCGCACTTACGCAAGACATTTGCACCAAATAATGAACTGCGCTAATGAACTGCGCTGTTGTATTTTTCACATTGCAATTATGCTTTATAACTAGAAAGATTAGGAAGAGTTGTCAAGGACTTACAACACATATGTAATTAGATGTTGTCAAAAACTTACGACACCTAATTAGGTGTTGTCTAATGTTACAAGTTGAAAAGACGAAAAAATGGAGAAATGGAAAAATTTTTAAGTGTGCAACTGGTTATTAAAATGTATTAACAAAATAAAAATGCACCTGCATATACAACTTGTAATCACTATTTGATTCCAAAAAACAGTTCTATTCGGTAGATGGAATGGATTTAAACTGCAATGTTTAATATTTTTGTTTCTTTCATTAGCAATTACCATTAATATCCATTCTTATGGCTAACAAAAACGTTTCTCAATCCTTTCATTTTTACCAATGCAATTCTAACCGGTAGCCGCGCTGCTACAAGATATACAAAACCAAAAAAAAAAAAAATCTCCATGACTTTTGATGGTAGAACTTGACAAAGAAATGTCAAAATTTTTTGTCTTTTACTTGTGTTTGTGTAATAAAAGCAACATATGTACTTCTTTCTGACAGAGTTGCTTCACTTGACAGTTTTTTACCTGCAGTCTTGTGTTGTATTGCTGTAAACCATACGAGGGACATTAAGCTAATTATTACAAATTACCGATAGTTGGCCGCATTTCGCAACATTGCCTGGTAATTGTAAACTTTAAACAGGAGGGTGGTGCTTGAATGAACAACACCTTCGGTTTTTAGCAATTGAAATTTTTAAATTATGAAAACTTATTGCGAAATAAGGCACACAAAAGCCTACCTTTACCTAATAGAAAACTGTAATAACGGGTCTTAGTCAACAAAAAATTAATTGAATAGATTCAAAAAAGCAGTTCTCAAATATGCATATTGTTCAAAAAAAATTTTAAAGCTTTGTTTTTTTTTTTTAATTATTCTGAGAACTTTGCAGCAAAATTTCGTTTTAAAATTTCAGTTAAAGCTATTTTTTATACATCAAATAACATCACCTGAAATTCCATAAAGTTATATGAAGTCATATTTCAAAGTTTGAAGCTTGTATTTCCCCAAAGGGGCCTAATACACTTTCCAAAGATAAAGTGCATATTATAACATTTCAGCTCCCCAACTTTTACGGCAACTTTTTTTAGATATCGCTTAAAAATGGCAACTTTTCAATGGCATTTTTTAAATTTTGTTAATAATAAAAAAGCATTACTAAATTTGCAATATTAATTTGTTTTATAGTTTCCTTTTGCGTAATAATAAATGCTTATTTTTGTAGGCCAAGCTATTCTGAAGTAATTTGCAATAATATGTATATTGATTGGTTTTTGTTTACAAAAGAAAAACTTGTATTGAATAAATTATTGGCAATTAAACAACAAGTTAACTAACGATTAACGTTGAAAGTTTTTTATTACCTAAAGCGGAAAAAAAACTCTGCAAAGTACAAAACACAAAATTAAAAGCTGAGTTTGAGACGTTTTATTTGTACTTGAGAAGAGGAAAGAAAGAAAAGAAAGAAAAGGATGTGCTAATGAATTGTACACATTTCAGATCGCTTGCTGCTAGAACGTTTCTATTTGTGCATGTACAAAAATGAGGAAGAAACAAAGAAACTTATCGAAGTTAATTATGCCATAAGAAACAAGCACCCACATATTTTTATTGATCGTGATCCCACCGATGAGGACAGTCAAAGAACATTCGAATATGCGTAAGTAAAAATATTAATGCACAACATTACCAGGAAACATGTACATACATACATATATTTGTTTTTCTATAAATAAAAATTTACAAAAAAAAAAAAATTATAATAACATGCAGCAAATATCTTGTCTGTACAAAATTCTTGCTCGAAAGAAATTCGTGAATTCAGGGCCCGAATCGTAGCATCCGTCATGTAAAAACACTTTAAAGCTTTCGCATTCGTACTGAGGCCGAATTACGGCATTCGTGATCGAACGAACTGTCGAGTAAAATTAATGTAAGATACAAAACGAAATAAGCAACAAACGCCACGCAGCATGCCATCACGTAGGTCATAATTCGGTCCTTGAAATTCTGCACAACTAATGCCTTTGGTATGTATATCAATCATACGCAGCAATTGTAGGGTTGCCGATCCGATCACGGATGTTGATTTTTTTTTTTTTTTGTCTCCCTGCAAATTTTCTCCTCTCCGCTTGATGTGAAACTAACTATTTCGATTAATTAATTAAAACGATATGAGTAGTAACAGTAAAACAAAGAAAACTTTATTAAAAACAACCGAAAACATTTTGGCTGTTTTATGTCCTTTTTCCCTGACATTTCTTTTTTTATTATTGCAAATTTCATCGCATAAATTTCATAAATTCGGTAAGAGTTCATCGTTCGTTATGTGAATATTTATTTCAAAAATTTAGGTGAGTGTTAAATAAAAACAAAAAGTTTTCGAAATGAATAAACCAAATTGCAGTTAATTCAATTATATTGAAATATGTGCTTGAAATTTGATGTAAATAAAAATGATAGTTTGGGACTTCTGCGTTTCTAAGGGTTTTATTGTGACAGTTTCGTGCAACTGATTCTGATGTTTTTACAATTGCTTTGGATTTTAAAAGGCAACAAGATTAAATTACCCAGAGCTGAGACTTAACAACTTTATGGATATAATTTTTTTTTTAGATAATAAATATAATAAGTATATTAGATAATTTTCTAAACAATTTGAATGTGAAGGAAGACAAACGTAAAACGTGCAAACGCATTGTAATTCGTGACTTGTGGTTTGGTAGAGAGGTTACTGAAATGCTTTCTAATGTCTAATCTCTGTATATTTGTCATTATTTCGCTTTTAAAAGAGAGGATCACACATAAAGAACTAGAGTAGAACTTCAAAAACTTTATGGAAGAAATGCTGGACATAAGCAAAAGTTAAGGAAAAGGCGCAAGGAATTAAGTATTCTAAAAACTGGATATAAAAGTTTTAGTTTTGATTTAAAAAAGTTGCTAGACATAAAAAGGACGTTAAATTACTTAAACCATGCTGAAATTCTATAGTGAGGTTACGAGTGACAAACATATTAGACGATGATACTGTAGAAAAAATAAGCCAGTAGTTTTTACTTTCTTAGATGAACTTTTTAACTAACAGCTGCTTATTAAATAATTCAAGGATTTTAGTTCGACTTTATTTTCTCAAAATTGAGGAACAAATTTTTTTTTTGGTGATTAAACATTTTTAAAGAAGACAAGAATCCATATATTTAAACACTCACGGCTTTTTTATATTTGCAAGGATCAAGCATAAAACGGAACGCATGTTTTTACATATTTTTACATTTTTACAGTCTACATCAGTGGTGCCCAAAATCTTCTTATGGAAGCGTAAACACCAATACGTATACACTTTATTGACGCACACAAAGAAAAACAGAAATATTTCATTAGGTACACTGGGAAAAAAATTAAATTTCATTTTCACAAAATGTATGTACTGTATTAAAATGCCTTTCCAAATCATATTTACTAATCGTCTTGATTATTTGAAAGCAAATCATACATTATGCTCGTTTTTCAAAATTTTTAGCGAACAAAAGTCGGTTTCCGACGTGGGATTCATTCTACAAAATAAACTGTACAGTTGAAATTAATAACACAAAATTATTTCTTCAAGTGTTTCATACTCACGAAATCATTAAAAAAAACAACAAAATCATGAAAACAAAAAAACAAAAAACAACAAAATTCACGCTTGGCACAAATGTGTGCCAACAAAGCCTGCGTTCGTATTGCTTTGAACTTGGGGTATGTGTGTATGTGTGTATTTCATACAAAAAGTTGTGTATACATATTAGAATGCTCAGCCAATTCTCCGCGGTTTTACAAAAACAAAAGCGTCCAAGCGTATAGGCCGTGGGCATCCCTGGTCTACATCATTATGTGTGTGAAAATAAAGTTAACTTTAACTAGCGGAGACATACACCACTTTACAAATTTTATGGTTAACAGAGCTCCGTTAACTGCTTAACAAACACTGCCACTAACTGTGCACCTTAGTGGACCTCTTGGAGCACCTTTTCTATATAGTGGCATGTTTGTACCATTCCATATTTTTCCAAAAAATCCACTTTTCCTCTCAAGAAATTTCGAAAAAAAATTATTTTGCTCAAAATTTTATTTCCAAAATTATTTCAAAAACGCCACTAACTGTGGACTTTAGAGGACTCCTTGGAGCACCTTTTGTATATGGTGGGATATGTGTACCATCTCCCAATTTTCCAGTACGACCGCTTGTCTTTCCAAGAAAATAACATTATTCAAATAGTGTGTTTTATCCTTGCGAATAGTTTTCAATATACTTTATAGTCAAAACTACAAAATATGTATGTATATATTCCAGAGAACAGTTTCTACTTCATATCTTCCCAGGATGTTACTCAGATTGCTGGATATACATACCTCCAAGAAAATAATCCATCTATTTGGCAGTGTCTGTTAAGCAGTTAACAGAGCTCTGTTAACCATAAAATTTATAAAGTGGTGTATGTCTCCGGTAGTTAAAGTTAACTTTATCTTCACACACAAACAATAATTATAATGACCTGTACATTTGCAGCTGTTGCCTTACTAGAAATTTGTGTTAGTGGTGTGCTAGGCAACCAAACTGTATTTTAGTTGCTTTTTGTAATAGAAAACTCAAATGTGACATCATGCTAAGCACTTCAAAATATCTTATTTTTCAAATAGTGTCGATATGTTTAGGCTCATTTTGCCCATTTTAATTGCACTTTAATTTCAGTGACATGGTACCTTTACCCGGCTTAACACCCGAAAATTATCGCATAACTTGTTTTAGACTATGTGATCCTGATCCTAAAAAGGTTTGCTTCATCTATTTCATTTTTCATAAAATTAAAATTAATTCATATTATGTATTTCTTTTCAACTAAGATGCATCATACCGAAGACACTAAGGCATTTATCATGATTACTGACTGTCGTTTTTCAATGCCAGATATACCAACAACAGGTAATAATGAGAGTAACAGTAATACTTCAATGCTTTCTCAGGGCGAAGTACAAATTTTCGATATGACTGGTTACAGTATGAAACATGCAACACGTTTGTCAATAACAACTTTGCGCACATATTTAAAATTTCTACAACAAGCATTTCCAGTACGTATTAAAGCCATGCACATGATTAATTGCCCCTCGTATTTAGATCGCTTGATTAGTGTAGTAAAACCATTCATTAATAAAGAGGTTTTTGACATGGTGAGTGAGTAAGCAGTTCCAAGTTATATTTCTTTTTTATTAATTTCAAGTTACAGATGCATTTTCACACAACGGGTATAGAAACTTTATATGATTATGTGCCCAAAGATCTGCTGCCGGAGGAATATGGTGGCAGAGCGGGGAAATTTACCACTTTGAAAGAAGATTTCATGCAACTCATGATAAAGAAAAGGTAACAAGGCAGAAAATGTACGCAGACGGGATAATATTTTACTTTCTTTTGGTAATTTCTTTTAGGGACTATCTTATGGATCCAAATTATTGGAAAATTGAAACTTATTAAAAAAGAAAATATTGTTATTTTTATTATAAATACTTCCATTATTCAAGTCTTGTTGATCAGTGACATTCAGAGTCTTTACATTCAAAAATGTATGTATGTATGTATTTATAAAACTATTTTGTTACTTAAGAGAAATCAAAAAAAAAACTTAATAAAAATTTTTATCTAAACTAACATTATTTTACTAAAGAAACTATATTTTAAATATTTGCCAGAAACACTAAAAGAATTTTTCAAAATTATAAATTATATTTAACTATTTTCTTTTGTGTTGCCTCCCTCCCCTTGATACATTAAATAAAACGTCATCTCTTTTTTTAGGTCTATATATATTTCGAACCATTTTATAGTTCATCTTCAGGATCGGTTTTTTATATGTATGTATGTATGTGTTTTAATATGAATATTTTTTTATAAAAAAAAAATTACGTTTTATTTAATGTATCAAGGGGAGGCAACACAAAAGAAAATATTTCAATAAATTGAAAAGGATACAGCAGAACAGAAAGAAAAAAATTATTCTCTCAAAGAAATGAAGAAATACTCTTAGCGCTAGATCACACAAGACCATTTTAGATGGGCAATTCTCAAGCTTGTGGAAGAATTCAGAAAGGGGAGTAAGAAGGGAAAAATAATTACCCGTACTTGACGCTTTTATTTTGATCTACCATTCGCTTCTTTCTATTGGCTAATATCGCCATTTCTATTAATCTCTGTTTCAGTCTGTGATAAACACACTGCTTGGTACAAGAGCTTAATATATAAATGGTGTATAAATAAAGCAAAAATTTGTTTATATGAAACTATGTACACCTAAGTCTGTTTTTACACGGTCTTTTTGTACACGGTTTTGATATAACACGGTTTGAAAATTAAATATTTTTAATTTTTTTACACGATATAATTCCATTTAGCACGATTTGAAATTTTATGTACTTAAATTTTTTTTGTCAAATTTAATTTTTGCGAAGTATGTTCATATCACAAAAAAGTATTTATGAAAGAAAAAAGTCTGAAACCATCGATAGTATCGATAGTTTG
This sequence comes from Sturmia bella, assembly GCA_963662145.1. NCBI lineage: Eukaryota > Metazoa > Arthropoda > Insecta > Diptera > Tachinidae > Sturmia > Sturmia bella. Next base: position 9,074,299 of record OY759170.1, on the reverse strand, counting down.
CGAGCACTAGCTTAAAGATTTAAGTGAATTCCCCTTTAGCGCGTACAAACAATTTTTACTGGTCAAAGCAAATTATTTATTTTTTACCTTAAAAATTGAATAACCTATTCTTTTCGTTCACAACATAGTTTTTTAGTTCCTGAACTTGCCATACATTTAATTTATATTACTTTTAAGATTAGAGTGCATATCTTTTTTATCATTAATTACTATGCTTGTGAAAATAAGCATTATATATTTGATTTAATAAAATAAACATGAATTCTTGTTCTTAAAAATTCTTGTTTTTCACTAATTTTAATAGGTTTTAGAGATTAGGAACAAATCACCCATTTTTGTATAAGATCAATGTCTTTTTTTACACGGTTTTTTTTACACGGCTTCTTCTGGAATCAATCTACCGTGTAAAAACAGACTTAGGTGTAAATTTATAAAAGTTTTGAGTATTATTATTAGCGGAAATCACCCTTGGTTGCACATCTGCAATTTTAGCAGATATAGCATGATTTTTTGCTACAAAGCGTGAGCGTCTTTTTCAAGTGTTTAGCAAAATAATTATAACAGCTGATTTTATAGTAACGGAAAATATAAATATTTTTGAATACATTTATATTAAATTACTTTTTCAGGCTTAAGTTCAAATCTTGGCTTGTCACTATTTTAATTAATATCAATTAAGTAAAGAAAAGTAAAATTTAGTAGCTAGGTGGACAACCGGCTGTTTCTGGCTAGCAAACACCCTTCATCAGCACCCTATGAACTTTGGACGTGTCAAATTTCACAATTTTGGCACAGCCGCTTTAACCACTCGGCAACCAAAGCTCACGCAATTTTACTTTTTGTTTGTATACTTAATTAACATTAACCAAAGCAATGATATTTTTGTTTTGTAAATTGAGAATGAAGCTCAGAAAACAAATTGCGAAAATTTCGTTATTCAATATTTTTTATTTCTGCATCTGTCGCATCTTTTATTGTTGACTTTTTGTTTAATTACCGTAATTTTATTTTTAATTTCTTCCGTGTTCATTTTCTTGCTTGTTTATTATTTATTTGTTTACAAAATTTAATAAAGTGAGTTTGCCGCATGAAATAAGCTAAGCCGCAGCCAATATTTGAAAAGCAACGCCGTCGATAAAATTTGCACGTGAAGCAACTGCACGATTTTTTGTTTATTTTATAAAATTTAATAAAAATGATGCATAATAATAGGTATAATATTAACTTTTTACTATTTTGTAAATACTTCTTTGAGCATTAATTTAATTCCAGCACAGGCATGTTTTGTGGCTGCCTTGCCGTCGTGACGTTTTTTGAGCGCAGAAGTTTACATGTTAGATTTCAAAAAACAAACAGCTATTTCAGCATTTAGCAACATTTGCAAATACGGATCTGCAATGGTTTTTGGTTATGCATATTTGCTAAAGTGATGCAAATCTCGGTTTCATACTTTTTGTTCTTGTAGTCTTGCAGACTATGGCACATATGCAACGGTTGCAATACCTGCAAGATCTGCAAGGGAAATTTGCAAGGAACCGTGAGTTCCGCTATTGTTTTTCTTAACATAAAGCAAAAACAAATGAAAAGTTGTATAAAAATTAAAGCCAAAAACAAAAACACAAAAATTGCTGCAAAAATTGCCGTGTTAAAAAGAAGTCTGCCAGGAAGTCTGAGGGAGTTCTCCCCATTTAAATTTGTTTTTTGTGATGTAAGATTTAATACTTCCGAATAAAGAACAAACGGCACCTTTCATATCAAAGAGTATACTCGATTTCAATTTAACGGCAAACTACAATTATTTCATCTGGCATCCCTGTACTTATAAGATTTACGAACAGCCCTGTGTGAAACACTGTCAAAACAAAAACAGCAAAGATTTGACATTTATAGAAAAATCTGCGGGCGGAGTGCTGTGTGAAAAGAACTAAATTTTGCTGTCTTTTGATTTGGAATCAGTGGAGCAGATTCTTAAAGTTTTTGTAGCAAAATGGCCTCCTTAATGAAGACAATGCAGTTGATGCAAAAGTTTACGGCCGCCAATCCAGCCTTGATGCGTCAGGCTACCAGAAATAGTAAGTTCTTCCACAACAAAACATTGACGGACTTTTTGTGTTTACGTAACTAAACTTGCTGTTTTCCATCATTTGCAATGACAGTGGCCGGCTGGAATAAGGATTATAAACCAGCACCTTATCCCAAAACCGAGGAAGAGCGTTTGGCTGCTGCCAAGAAATACAATTTACTGCCCGAGGAATACAAACCATATCCCGATAATGGTTTGGGTCGCGGTGATTATCCCCAATTGGAGGGAGGCTTGGGTATAGAAGCCCGCGACCCTTTCTATCCTTATGACTTTCCCTCATTGAAACGTAATTTAAATGAAACTGTAAGTATATTTCTTTTTGAGTTTTGCTGCAATACCATGTGTATGTACATACACAAAGTTTGGAGCACCACATGATACAAAATAGCGAACAAAATGTTCATAGCACTCCAATTTATATACAAATCGATTCATTATAATTTACAACAGTTCTCAGATACTAAGCAAAATTTAAAAGCTTTATGTATAATAAAAACTATTTGCAGAAGTTAATCGCTTTCTTTCTATAAATTTTTAGTTTCATGCCGAAGCTGATCGGTACAGTGAAGATCGTTGGTCTCAACCCTCTCCTCCCCGTTATGCCAACAGTACTTACTGGTTAAGTTTCTTGGGTGTCATGACAGGTTGCTTTATTGTTTTCTTATGGTTGGATAATTATAAAATGTATCGTCCTGTTGCTGTTAAACAATATCCCGGCGATGGTCGTAAACACTATACATTCGAAAGGAATTAATTGCTTTTGTAATCAATAAGAACATAAAATAATAAAAAGATGTTTAGTAAACATGAAAAAGAGAAAGTTTCAAGTGACGAGCTTACTTGAGGAAATAAAGTCAACAAACTTCACAGCAATGTCATCTATCATACATATGAAAATAAATTAATTCATGTTCGTGCGTAAGCGCATCACGGGTGAATGAACGTCTTTAATCGTTTTACTATTTATATTATTTAAAATATACGAAAAATAATTTTAGAAAATCAAAATTTAGGGCGAAAATCGTGCAAGTGAAAAGGGCTAAATGAAGGATTTCAATAAAAAGTAGATGTATACATACATATGTCAAAATCTATAAAGTTATAATTTTGTATCAAAATACTGGTATAAGCGTTTTAATTTTCCTTACTACCATATGAGACACAATTTTTCACAAAATATTTCATTTTCCGTTACATTTTCACACTACAACTTTCATGTATTAACAACGGATTTCTTTTTATTCCTGCATTTCACATTTCTATTTACAATTATGCAAAAATACTCTGCCATATTTTCGCATAATTTGCTACAACTTAACACACAATTTGCTTTCAACCTCAAAAATAAACTTTTTTTATTTCCTTTATATTTTTATGGCAACTTTGCAATTAACTTTTTTTATTATATTTCTAATGAAACGGAATTTCGCTCTTAAACACAATAAGATAAATTACATTTTTTCTTGATTTTCGACAGTAATTGATTATTTCGAATATGTTTTTTATAATTAAAGTTTTGCCAAAATTAAGCTTTATGCAGCACTGTTTTCTCTGAGAAAAAATGAATTTATTTTTCACTTTTTTTCTAACAATAAGCGCTTTAATATTTTTTAAGAATAAGTTCAAAAGAAAATGCAATGACTATAAGTAAGGAATTAGGAAAACATATACCTTTTCCACTTTTTTTTATTTTTGCAAAGCAATCTTGAAATAGTTGCATTTATCATGTATTAAATTGAATTTAGTTGCTGCCCCAACGTTTACTTTTCTTTTCAAATGTTGCATAACTCTAGTTAGAATGTAGAAATTTGTCTTTTTGAATTAAAACACTTTCTTGACTATCATTTTTTCTTTAAGACTATACACTCTTACACCGGTATTCATAAACAATAAAATCTACTACTTAAGAGTGTATTTTAAAACAATTTTTACATATGCAATTTATTCCAAAATTTATTTTGTTTTATGTGAATTGCGGTGTTAATATTTATAAGAAAATTTCTACTTGTGAAATAACTGCCAAACTACTAAAATTATGACGATATCAATAAGTTTCATGTGTATATCAAATGTTGCACATCCCTAACTGCAATATGTATGCAACATATGATTGATTACCTTATGTTGTGGACGGCAGTGTTGCCGTTGAGTGTTTGCAGATAAATAGCAAAAAGGGGAAGTTGATCGAAATAAGCATAATTTTAAGCCTGTTTGGTTTCGTAGGCTTAAGTCACTGATATTTGGTAAATACCTTGAAGGCGAATCCTTGCCTAACGGCTCCATCTTCAACTGTGTTTTTTTTTGTTTTACCTTGTGCCAGTACTCTGGGAAGGATCCCTAATGTCCACAGAACAACGGGTAACGAAAGGAACATTCTTCATTTTTGTAATGAAACTAAATAAAAACTTATTTTATATACATACATATATGTATGTATATATTAAATGTTATGTTTTTATTTACCGCTAAATTTCATTTCAATTTGTATTTTTTTCAGATGTTTCGTTTTATATATTTTATAAATTAATTTGTAGTTTTATGGTATTGAACTATACTTAATTCATAATTTAATATTCATTGACCCGACTATGATTGTTTTTTTCCTTTTTAATTGTTTCTATTAGTTTTGATTTAAAAAAATATTTTAAAATCGCTTTAAAATATTATGAGATGGAATTACATTTTAAATGTTTTTAATAGCAACTACCATGATTTATTAATCAATGGCAAAAGTTTTTGTGTTTTCAACATTTTTCAGTTTTTTAAAGTACAAAAACCTGTTTTTAGTTGTAAAAAAAATTAGTTTTAATGCTTAATTAGCCATTATGTCAATGCTATGTTTTTTGTGTTCCAGACCTTTTTTTCAACAAACTAATTAACTGAAAAAAATAGACAACAAAGATGTATGTCACCACGTTGCAAACAAAAACAAATTTTCATATTTTGTTGTTGTTTTGAATACAAATTCAAGAATGAAAATTTGTGTACGTTTTAGAAAAACCGGTAGTGAAAAGTAAATAAAAAATCAGTTCCTTTTTTTTTGAAAAATTGCTTCAATTATATAAGTATATTTTGTTTTAATTAGAAAAAAACCTTAGAATTAGTTATTTAAACAAAATTATTTTTAAAACTAATATGAAAAGAAAGTCTAATATATGCAAATAGGATGAAGGGGGAGAGCAACAGGTTTTGGTATACTAATATAAACAATATAATAATAATAAAAAATTACGTATTAAGAACTTTTAATTAAATTTTATAAAATTAAATTATAAATACAAAAAGGAAACTACAAGTTAATAGTAATAAAAGTATAGGCAAATAAATGTTACAATGCATTAAGCTTTAACTTAAAAATTAAAAAAGAATTAAAAATTGACAATAAAATAAGCCAAGGGAAATTTACAATTATTTTTAATAAAAAAATGGTTTGTAATAGGTAAAAATTATTCATAGCTTTTATATTTTTTAGGATTTTGTTTTTAGTATATAGTTTTTTTTTTTTTAACACATTCTGGTTTATTTCGAACCATTTTTATGATTATTGATGATTTTTTGTTTGTTTTCATTATTTTAATGGTATTCAGCACTACTCGAGCAATTGTATTTTAAAATAAAAATTAATTTTTGAAATTGAGAAATTTTTGACACTTGACTGACTGCAAGCAAAGAGAAACTATTGTTTTTTTTTTTTTTGTTAAACGTTCAAAAAATTTGTGCCCATGATTTTTTAAGCCACTTTCCCAAAGGAAACCGCTAGAATTATTCTTTAAACAATAGTCTTGTTTTTCTTTTAAGAATTTCTCTCACATACAGCTAGCTCTATATCTCTCTTCCCAGCAGCCTGTCTAACTAACCTAACCTCACAAAAATATTGAAAATATTAATAAAAAGATTTATTTTGGGAAAAAATATCAAGGAGAAATAAAGGTCGACCCAAATAGGATAAAGTAATAAATATTTACAAAATCTAACAAATTAGTTCATTACATTTTTTTTGTTGTTGTTAAGCGATTTTTTATCAAAATCATGCCTGCCTTTGAACTACAATTTCGTTTATATGGAGCAAAATGTGTTGTATGTACGCGCTATAAAATGTTTCCTGAGACTAGTTTTATTCTTTCCTTCGATCTTATGTCCTTCAAATGGTTGGTTATTTATTTCAGGCTCAAGGTCAGTAATGTAGTTTTAAGTTTGCAGTATTAAGTCCATATTCATAATAATTATTGTAAGTTTATTAAGCTCTTATTTGACGTATTTCTACGGAATATTTGTCAAATAAACGTGTAATAAACCTTCAATAGCTTTTATGAATATGGGTGTTAATGTTATTGTTAATGTTATTGTTAATGTTAATGTTATTGTTAATGTTAATAGACTTATTTAAAAACATATTATAGATTTATTAAGCTTTCACTCTACAAATTTCTATACAATATTTGTACAATAAACGCTTAATAATTTGGTAATATTTTTTTTTATAAATAAGCCAATTAGCATTTTTGATATATTAAAAACTCATTTTGAAGAACTTTTCCATTGAAAATAAAGCCATAAATGAAAAATAGCCATGCGTACTACCATGAAAAGAGCTTAAAAACCAAATTTTAAATAATTAAAAGACTGACTTATAAAAAAATAAATTAGCACAAGCTTTACGATTTTCACAGCAATTCTTTTTCACAACACTATGGTTCAACATAACCTAAAAAAAATTTTTTTTTTTGGGTTATCATGAAATCATATGAAGAAAAAACACTCATACTATCAATAATTTAAATTTTATCAGAACATTGAAGAACTGGGAAATTGAAAACTTTTTTTTCAAGGCCTAAACAATACAACCACATGGCAAAATTTGAGGTTATGTTACAAAAAATAAAACGTTTCAATAAAAATAAATCATTCATTGCATTTATTGGTTAAGGGCAAGTAATACATGATGTGATATTCAGAATAGAAAGCTTTATAGGGATATTTTCACATTTTAAGACCGAATTGAAGTGCCCTAAAAACAAAATTTCGTAGTTTCCCCTTACAACTAAAGGGTATAGTTTTGTAAGACACCACGTAACACCAGAATTTATGTATATGAAAAGCAATAACAAATTGTTTTAGCTCTAAAAACATACCTTATTAATAGTTTTCTATGTTTTTCTGGCCACCAATATTACGTTGACTAGTTGGGTCATTAGACTCGAAAAAAACTTAAAAGTATGTTGGGAAGCTGACTACATACTCGTATTATTTCCATGGACACAATGAGAAACACAAATGTTCAAACAACAAACCTTTCAATACAGAAAACAATTTTATAGCCTCTTCCAAACAGTTTTACTGGATAAGCTGTAGAATAAGGAGCCTGGCTTTGTAAGAAATGCCTTTTATAGGTATGTAGGGCGGGTCGTGGACCTGCCAAAACCGAACTTTTAGTTTCTTAATAATTGGATGTTGACGTTGCGGAATTTACTAAAGAAAATATGAAAATGTAGGTAAACCAATGCTGCCAGAGAAAATTTCTTGGGCAGAACGTAAAATCGCCAATTCATAAACGGGTTTTGGAGCATTCAAAAATACTATTCATGATATTGAGATTCATTTTATGGCAGTTGCTACCATTATACTAAAGCCGACCCGTTTTACTTTCCATCAAAGTAAAAGGTCTATTTTTAGACCTAAAATAATACATTTCAAGTGGCTCCTATAGCAAATAAATAATTGCATTTATTTTCGAACAATAACAACTTTGAAGTGTTTTCAAAAACTTGTTTTTGCTGTGCACACCACAGACTCCATTCTCCAATTCCAATTCTCCACGCCACAAAAAAAAGGAGGGGCTCGTAAATGAAGTTTCAATTTTATGTTTGTGTGGTGCAAACCAACAACAATTTTGCAAAATATTTTCAAACTTGTTATTTATTGTTTTTCATATAAATTCTGGCGTTGTGTTGTGTATTACAAAATTATGCCCTGAATCTTGTGTTAGCCAAAATTGATGAGCAGTTACGAGTGGCAAATGATTATAAGAAAATCCGTTATTAGAGTTTGTAAGTGTGTGTGATGTTTTGATGAGAAAAAATTGAATTTTGCAATTTAAACCAAAACTAATGGTTTTACTTAAAAATTCATGATCTCCAAATTTGAGAGCTCAGCCGGGATCAATTGGGAAATTTAAAATAATATAACACCCATATTCATAAAAACTATTGAAGCATTATTACACGTTTATTTGACAAATATTGCGTAGAAATACGTCAAATAAGAGCTTAATAAACTTACAACAATTATTATGAATATGGCCTTAAATAAATAAGAAAAATGTAAACATAATCGAGTGAAAATAACAATTACAAACAAAAAAATTCAAGAGAAATAAATAGTATTTCGTTGTAGGATCGTTTTTTACAGTATTTTCTTTCAAAACTTGGAATTTTTTTCGCAGCTAGAGTAGTGCAGCGTAAATGATTAATGTTAAATAGTTTATGATTTTAAGTTATTTTTTTCTGTTATTTCTGCTTTTCTCAATTAACGATTTATAATTATGTATTGTAATATACGAGTTTTTTTTTTTTAATTTAGTTTTATATTTAAACTTACTGCAGTTATAGGTAATAAATCTTTTTTTAAAACTATTTCTAAATTACTTACAATTATTAAATATTTTTTAAAGTTAAAAAGAACAATGGTTGTTTATATAATTATAAAAAAAAAAAATGTTTAATAGTATGAGGCTTAAAGAAAAAGAAAACACATTCACAGTTATTTATATATAATAGTTCTATGTAATAAATTAAAAATCATACGCTTAAATTTAAAAACAAAATCCGATAATTATGTGTGTGATTTGTTTTCAAATGAATCTTTAAGACTTGGGATTTTTCTCCAACACGAAAATCTAAAGAATTATAATATTAAAACCAATTTGCTACACTTAAAAAAAAGATATTTAAAAAAGTAGTACACACTAAAAAACAATGTTCGATAATATACACCTTTAGGGAAAGTTTAAAATTCTGTTCTTTTCTCAGTTCTGTTGGAGACAAAGTATTTCTTAATGCGCATGAAATTTATTTAATAAAACATGTTTTTACGTTTTATTTTCTTCGATAATAAATGTTAAGGTACCATTGCTTAATAATTATTATTATTATTATAAATTTTTATATTTTTTGGATTTTTTTTTTTTTTTTTTTTGTTGTTAAGTTATTAATATAATTTTTTTTTTCACAGTCTCCTCTGTTAGATTTAAAAAATTTATTTTGTTAAACTTATTCATTTATGCATATACAAAGTTTACATTTATTGTTGCTGTTGTTTGAAGTTTTCAATATCCATAATATTTAATTATAATAAACATAGTTTTTGTTTTTTAATTTTATATTCACATTTATCACGTTTAATTTACATTATTTTAAAATATGATGTTCATTTGTTAATATTTCATTTAGGTTTAAGTATATATTATCTTATACGTTATACATTGTTTGCTTGGTATTTTCAGTTTTTTTTTTTTCTTTTAGTTTTAAGTAAAAAATATTTATATTTAATCATTTATTTATTTAATAACGAAAATATATATATATCTATAAAAAAAAAACAGACAGACTTTAAGCCATTGGACTGTTGATATTGTTTTAGGTTTTTTTTCTTTATTTAAAAAAAGCTGCTTGTTTTTATTTATTTATTATTTGTGTCTATTAAGTCTGACCTGTTTGTTGTATGTATTTTATTTATGGGTTTTGCTTTTTGATTAATTCTTAATTTATGAGGTCAAAGGAGACATGCCGATTTGACGGGGATCTGTGGGTGGCACAACACCCAGTTCTAGGTTTTTAATTAACAATTGTAACCAGTGTTTGGTTGATTTATCATCTTGTAAACACACTGAGAAAGTGGCATCACGCAACTGATCCGGAAGACATTGTCTTAAAGCCTCTCTTGCTCTTGTTTATGCAAGCAAAAGAGAAAAAAAAACGGGAAAGGAAACAGTTTACATTATTAAAGCAGAGCAAGCAATGTATATTTAGTTTTCAACTTACCTGGGATTATCTGATAATCTTAAATAGCAGCGTACAACATGCTTCAATAGACGTGCAGATGGTTCTTTAGCTAATTGTATCACCATTTTACCCTAAGAAAAGGGAAATAAAATACATGAGCATAAATAAATATGTATTAAAAAGAGCACAACATAATTTTCAGATATTTCAGTATAATACTGAGCAACATACGATTATCGTCGAAAAAAATATGTATATCGCACGCATTTTAATTTTTGATTGTGGCAACATTCGACAAGCTTACGCTATTGTGAACTCACAATAGCTAGATTTTATCAGCTGAAAAGTGATTTTTTTTAACAATTCTAAAAGTGAAGTTATTTGTAAGCATATTTATTTAAAATAAAAAAAGTTTGGTCATGTCTAGATCGAAGTTGTGGTTTGACGATTCGTTAGATGATGAACGTGCAGTGAAATTGGCTAGAAATAGAAAAATATTTGGGGGACGCTACATATCCTTTGGACATGGGACAGCAGCACGTAAGTAAAAGAAATATATTTGAACATGTTCGTGTGCATAAAAACAGAAAATTGCTTACAGAGTTTTTTTTTTAGACTGGAACCAGTAGTACAGTACATGCATTGCATTGTAATGGAACTGGAAAAATAGGAAAGAGGGATTGGTTGGTGAAAAATCGACTTATAAACAATTTTCGCGTGTGCAAGGATACGTTCATGCACTTGATGTCCACTACATTTGAGCTGCTACTACAGTGCACACGTCTCAAATCCATATAAAATAACAACATTCACCAATAATTAGTATGTAGTTCCGCAAAATTAAATAAATTGCGGCAAGTACGAGACTGGCTCGCAGAGCAAGGGTTCTGTACTACCGTTCAAGTGGTAGACTCCTGGTAAAAGGGACCCTTTATTTTTTAACTTTTTATTCTCTATAATATTTTTTGTTGTAAAAGCCACACAACTGCGGGCACCGTATAAATTCTAAGCTTCTATCTCTTACGGTTAAAAAGTTATAGCTGATTTTTAACCCGAAAGGGTGTCCCCGTGTATGAACATCAATTAAACTTTAACTTTTTGTTATGTGTTGTTGTTCGCTGGCCTCGAACTACATATACTGTGAATATTTTAAGTGTCTATCTTTTAAGGTCCAAAAACAAAAGTTAGTTTTCTAATTAAAGGGCGTGCCCGTACAAAGGGCAACGTTTAAATTTTCACCTCTTGCTATCTTTGGTGTCTGTTGTTGTGTAAGCCTGATAACTGTATGTACTATGCAAATTTCAAGTCTCTATCTCTTACGGTTCAAAAGTTACAGCTGATTTCAATTTCTTGTATGATAGCACCCTTTAGTTCTTTTTTGTTTATTGTTTTTGGTATTTGATGTTGTAAAGCCTAGGTAACCAAATTTCAAGTCTCCAATTCTAATGCTTCAAAAGTTACAGCTGAGTTTAGCTAATTTTCTCAGTTTCTCATATGGGAGCCCCCTTTTGTGCTTAGTTCTTGTTATTTTAGGTATTCCATTTGTCAAAAAAAAACACTTTTTTAAGACACTTTGCTTACTAAAGCCTTATGCAATGTTTATGAATTAGACCATGTGATATATGGTATAATGCAAGCAGGCAGTATATATTTAAAAAAAAACAATTTTCGTTAAAAAAAATAGGTATATGTAAATCAAAAATGGCTTGCTATTTAAACTTACCAAAATTATAGCCACATGCGAAAACCGTTCATACGTTTGGCACACATATGACAAACCACTTTCATCGAGCAAAATTTTTTGTAATATAAATGTGGCCACAGTTTTACTCAGCTCCGAGCCAAATTCCATAATGCGCAGGCACAAAGGAATGATTTCAGATGTTAAAAGGAAAGTTATCACTTCTTGTTCATCAGTCTAAAAATAAGTGCAAAGATTATTTTATTTTTATTTTAAGCATTGACAAACAAAATAAGGAAGTTCACAGCAATCAGTTTATGAGGTTATGTACATAAATTATGTCTCAGCCGAATCAATTCCAGTCGACCCGGCACAAAGCTCTGGTTCGGGCAAACAAATGCAGGCTACACAGTCATTTTTTATGTTAGCGAAAGAATTGTAAACACAAAAATTTCCAAACTTCTGTACCGTGTAGTCCGCATGTTAGACAGAATTGTTTATTGCGTGCTATAGTGTGCTCATAAATATTGCTATTATAATTATATGTACATATGTATGTATATGCAAAAAATACTTATGTATGTAGGCATGTACCTTAACGAGCGCTCCAATTACACCCAAACTCGTTAATCTCAGATATTCGAATGGTCGCGTCTTTGAAGTTGTTTGCAAAAACGGATATAGGAACAGGGGAATTTGTGCTTGCAAAAATACCGTACGGGTATCGGGATGTGATGCAACGCATTGTAGCAATGCCAAAGCATTGCAAACACGATTCGATTGATGAGCAGTTAATGTGGCAGGATTAATTGAAGGATATATATTGATAATTTCTTGCAGGAGGGCGGCAATGGTACCAAAACTATGCCATAGCATTGGTGCCAAATCTGTAACAGTTTCACGTTTTTTGCTCAATTCCAGCAGAGCAGCTTCACGCGTTTCGGGATGTGCCAATTCATTAATCCATTGAAATACCTGCAAATTAAAAAGAAAACAAAATGTAAAAAAAACAAAAATTTGCATTAATTAAGTGTATTTTAGAATTTATAAAAATGTTATTAAATAACTTTGTGGCGTATTGATATGAAGAAAAAAAAAGTTATTGAAAAACCTGTTTACACATACATACATACATACATACATATGTAGTATGTACCTTTATAATATTTCTTATTTTATTTATGTATTTTGTTTTTATTTTGCGTATCGTTTTAGTCACTGGTGATTCACACGTGATATTGTTTTCTTATTTTTGGAACTTTTTTTAATTTTTCGCTAATTTTAGCCGATAACGCAAAAGAAAAATAAAAAAACATATTTATGTGGAAACAATGTATGCGCATTCAAACTTACATAGTTTGTATTTATATTTATTAGGGCAGTTCAATTGATCTTCTTGTTTTAAAATCTCATAAAATTTTGCTTACTTAATGGTAAATTTTAGAGTTTATAATCATATACATACATACATACATATCATTTAGCTTTAAATTGTATTAAGCACAAAATGTATTTTTCAGCACTTATTTGCTTGCAATTTAAATAAACTATTTTAATTGCAAGCAGAAAATGACATTTCATGTCTAAATTCATGGCGAACATCGATGTTCGGACATATAATTGAGCATCGATGACCGAGCATGGCCGAAACATGAGCTGTCTTCATTAGCCATGAGCGATGTTCGACATCATGTTCATACCGAGTTTATGGCTAATGCAGACCCCCGGTAAAATAGGATGTATGACAAAAAATATACTAATAAAATTAGCACTAAGTTTTTCATTGCCGGCAATATGTAATGTTTCTGGGCTGCCAGTCGTAAGACCGGCCCACTTGAGTCCTAGAATGACCCGTTTTGCTACCCGTAGAGGCGGTAGATAAAACAGCCCTACACAACACCTACTGGTCCTTATTCCTTAGGAAATTTTTCTTAACCTTCCCTGTTTTAGCCACATCGAAGGGAAAAAATAGTCGGCGGATGAAAAAATAGGTATTTTAAAAACATGTTTTTTGTTTTTTCCTACAAAAAATTTCGATATTACCAACTTTTATTTCTCAGGTAATTTATGATTGGAGAAATTTTTTCTCGAGAAACGTATTTTCTTTAGGAATAAAATTCCTTGAGAATATTCATGATTGGGCTGAATATGTAGTAAAGTTTCGAACATTCTTTTAAGTTTTTTCGAGTATACTGGAAATTTGAATAGCATCAACGAAATGTCGGCGGCAGATAGAGAAAGAGCCGAAAGAGACAGCCAGCAATTAATAAGTCTATTAAAACTCAGAATAATAAACAATATATGTACATACATACATACATCTGTATCTGTCTAATGAAATTTATGATCAGAATCCGAAAAATTGGGGAACTCTTGTTTAAAAATTGAAAGAGACCTTTTTATCCATTTTGAAATGTTTTTGGTCTGCGCCTGGCGATATCTTTTTATTACATACATATGTATGCATGTTGTGCGTAAGGTCAAGTAATACAATATACATATGTATGTAAATAATACGATACATATGTATGTATTTCCATACGAACTATGTAAATTTGAAAAGCTCGCAACTCTGTTTTTTTGCATTTAATTAAAAATCAATATCATTCTTATTATGAAAAAAAAGGAAAGAAAAGATAAAATATGTATCACATTTTTTGTTATCAAATAAAAAGAAATATTCTTATGCGGTTTTTTTTATAATTAAATAAAAATATAAGAAATAAAAAACAAACAAACTAGCTGCTAATAGTGGTTAAAAAAAGCCAATCGAGATAAAAAAAAAATAGTAAACATAAAACAGAAAAACAAACCATTTCTTTATCTTCAAACCCCCGGTGGCTAAAGTACAAACATTGTTGGAAATTAATTTAAGGGATGGTGGTGATTTAAATTTCGCTTAAACTAATTTAATGCTCCTGCCATTTCTCTCATTATTTGACTAAAGCAACTAAAGCAAGAAAAATTCATAATTAAGCATGTTTTAGTTATTTGAAAACATGTAAACAAACATTTGCCCATTTTTGTTGTTTAGTTAAGATATAAGTTTTTCCGAATTTTTATGTATTAAATTATTTCGCGCCTGTCCTCTTTAGGATTTGTGTAACTCCACTTTTATACACCGTTGTGTTGGAGTTTCTACACAGATTCTAACGAGTTAACCGGTAACGGTGTCCCCTTTTCTCAATATTGCTCGCTGCGTTCGTTCGTTTTTTTTATATAAACCACTTGTTGTTTGAACGCCATTATACCAAAGCAATTTTCGCTTACCCGATATATTCACAAAGGTAAAATAATAAAGTTAAGAATTTCCTTAAATCTTTAAAATTACCCACTGTGTTTTATTTCTTTTTCCCACGCAAACATTTGGTCCTTCGAACCGGATCTTTGGATTTTGGAGCAAATTATCAAAGTACCTGTTTTAATAAATCTATGGTCTGTTTCTTTAAAGATCGCCATTTTGCGCCATCAAAAATCAACACAGCTTAATACCAATTTGGAAGAAAAATTTATTATTAATAAAAGGTACGTGATTTGTTTTCCATTTTATTTAAAAGTGCGTGAAAAAGAATAAAATCGCGGGTTTTTTATTGCCTTTGCAAATTTGTCTATTGTTTTATTTACTTATTAAATAAAACATACATACATACATACCTACACACAAATTTAAATCTACAATTGTGATTGATCGCTGGAAATTTACACAATATACTTACATTTTGTTCGCCCTTCTCTTCGCAAAGTTAAAAATAATAAAAAACGTGAGAATCATAAACATAAAAGTTTACCGTGGTTTAGTGTTTTAAAGCCTTTATATATTTAAATCACTTAAAATTAAGGAATTCTTCAAAGTGCAAATTAATAGTGTTGTTTCTGTATTTGTTGGTTGAAATTCGTTGTGCATACATACGTACATACATATATACAGATTTAAGTTGCTATTGTTTTATTTCTGGTTGGAAAGTACACCCTACACTAATTACGTCGGACTAATTGGCTTGACTGTCGATTTGCAATATACAAATAAATTATTCTTTTTTTCAAATTTAATTTTATTTAAACTTGATTAGAGATAAATATACAATTTTATTTGAAATCAAAGAGTGATTTATCAAATTTTGGGCGACAAAAAAAAAAAAAGTCAATTATTTTATTGAAATTTCAACATTCACTCAAAATAAATATATAAACAATGTCTGCTGCTGCACGTGAAGAATTCACAAGAGTCTCTGATGACTTAGTTCAATTTCAGGCTTTTTATAAAACAATAAAAGATGAAGCTCATACGATTTATACTTTGGAACTTCACGGCGATGAACTAAAAACTTTATGGGACAAAGTTAAACGAACTTATGAGCAGTGCTTAAAGGTTTCGCGTGTCACTAGATCTTCGGAAGATACAGCTGACGAAATAGAAGTAGTGATGAAAAAATATCGTGCCACTTATCACGCATTTGTTACTTGTTTAGGAGAAATAAATGAGAAAAAAGATAAAATTAAAGTAGAGCAAAAGTCTGTTAGCATACCATCGTCAAGTCGCGAGGTTTCAGATGGTTTAGGCCATAATTTAACACTGCCTGCTTGCGATGTTGACACGTTTGATGGAGATTATATTTCATGGCCATCCTTTCGCGATTTGTTTACAGCGCTATACATTAATAGCGCGCGTCTCAGTAATATAGAGAGACTATGTCACTTATTGAGAAAAACTAGCGGTGAGGCAAAGGAAATCGTTTCAAAATGCCCTCTTTCTCACGAAGGTTTTGATATAGCGTGGGAAAATCTAAAAGCGGCTTATGAAAATCCTCGCATGTTAGTTAATAATCAGCTCAAATCTCTTTTTAGTCTCCCTAGTATAGACAAAGAGTCCTCAACAGGTCTTAAAGCACTACAAAGAGGGATAAATAGTTGCCTTTCTGCCTTTTCCATTTATAAAGTTCAAACTGAAAATTGGGATCCGATTATTGTATTCATGTGTATTCAGCGACTTCCACTCAATACTGTTACTTTATGGGAACAGAGCATAAAGAATAAATTTGCTTTGTCAAAGTGGAAAGATTTGGATGCCTTTCTTACAGAAAGAATTCAGACATTGGAATGTCTGTGTGAGATTAAGGAATCACCGCATGAGAACAAAAAATCAGTTCATAAAGTTAAAGTTTGCCACACAAATTCTTCTTCTAATTCCTGTATATTGTGTAAGGGTATAACTCATTATTTGAAAGATTGCAAAAGGTTTAAAATTCTTTCAGTTTCGGAAAGATTTGCAACTGTGAAAAAGTTTCATTGTTGCGTTAATTGTCTGTCGCGCACACACGAAGTCAAAAATTGTAATAGCCTTCACAGTTGTTCACATTGTAATAAAAGACATCATACGTTGCTGCATCGTAATTTGACTCCATCGGATAATACTTCCAGGAATTCACAATCAGCAATTGCGGTCACGAATTCGGATACTAGTGCCCAACCAGTGACCCCTGTTCCATTGGAACCTGCGGTACCATCAACTTCGCGCGGTACTCATTCTTCGGCCCCCTTTAATCGTCAGGTTTATCATGTAGCACAAAATCGAACTGTGCTGTTGGGAACGACAATGGTGAATATTCGTCACCAGGGTACGACGTACCCAGCTCGAGCTCTTATAGACCCGGCTTCAGAAACTTCGTTTATTTCTGAACGTTTGCAAAATCGTTTGAAAATTCCTGCGCATTCCACGAATGCCAGAATTACAGGGGTGAATCAGATGTTCTCTGCTTCTTCGAAGAAAATTTGTTGTTTAGAAATCGGCTCTCGCATTGATCCTTCATTTTATTTGAAAGTTTCGGCATTGGTTTTACCAAAAATATCGGGTAATTTGCCATCATTTGTTTTGGAAAAGGAACAGCGGGAGAATTTGCCTAATCTACGTTGGGCAGATCCTCAATTTTTCGATTGTAGGCCGGTTGACATGTTATTAGGTGCTGATTTGTATCCCCAGATAATTCTGGCGGAGATTGAGCGTAATATTTTAGGCTCGTTGTTGGCTCAGAAGACGGTATTTGGTTGGATGATTACGGGTCCCGTACATCACTCCGAAATGCAGGTGTATTCTACACGAGTGGACTTTTCTGAGGAGGACAATTTAAATCGAAATTTATTGCGGTTTTGGGAGCTAGAAGAAATGCCTAAACGGAAACATCTTTCGCCAGATGATTTGGTCTGCGAGAACTTATACAGACATACTACCCGTCGCAATGCCGAGGGACGTTATGTAGTGAAACTTCCATTTAAGTCGGAATTTCCTGAGAAAATTTCGTTAGGTTTGTCGGAAAGGAACGTTCTGTCACAGTATTTGCGAAACGAAGCTTCTCTTTTACGAAAACCGCTGATAAAACAGATGTATGATGACGTTGTTAAGGAATATTTAACTCTGGATCATATGAGGCCCGTAGCTGATGATTCGCTTGGTATGTCCTGCTATTTTCCACATCATCCCATCATCAAAATGGATCGGAAAACCACTAAACTGAGAGTTGTTTTCAACGCCTCGAATAAAACATCGAATGGACCTAGTCTTAATGATTGTCTTTATATAGGACCTACTTTACAGGCAGATTTAGTTCTTCTAGTTCTTCGTTGGCGTCTTTTTAGATACGTGATGAATTGTGATATCACTCAAATGTATCGACAAATAAGACTTAATGAAAGTCACACGCCGTTTCAGCGCATTTTATTTAGGGATTCTCCTTCGGAGAAAATAAAAGCCTTTGAATTGCAGACTGTAACCTTTGGGGTCAATTGTGCGCCCTACCTGGCCATTCGCACATTGTTACAATTGGCTGACGATTGCGAAAATGAGTATCCATTAGCATCACACATTCTACGAAAGTGTATGTACGTTGACGACGTACTAGCTGGGGCTCATGATGTTAAAACAGCGTTGATCGCTCGTGATCAACTTATTACTGCATTATTGTCTGCAGGCTTTCAACTTCGAAAATGGACTTCGAACATGAAAGAAATTTTGGTCGGTCTTGATCCTGAACATTTGATTGATGCAAAATTATTGACATTTGTTGAGTCAAGTAGTTCAAAGACACTAGGTCTTCAGTGGAATGCTCACTTGGACGTTTTTTATTTTCGTGTAGATCCGCTAACGGTGAGATCTAATTACACAAAAAGGGAAGTTTTGTCTGCAATTGCAAAACTATTTGACCCGGTCGGATGGCTTGGACCGGTTATAATAACTGCAAAAATGATAATGCAAAAAATTTGGCAAGACAATATACAGTGGGATGAGTTTCTCAAACCGTCTACGAAGGCTGAATGGGAGAAATTTGTCGCTTCATATCACGAAGTAAATAATATTCAAATTCCTAGATGGGTTCATTATGAGCTGGAAGCAAAAGTTGAGCTTCATGTTTTTTCTGATGCCTCTGAAAAGGCATACGCGGGGGTGATATATATTCGTATAGAGACATGTGGAAAAATATTCACAAATTTGTTGACTGGCAAAACTAAGGTTGCGCCTATTAAGTCGGTTTCCATACCACGTTTAGAACTTTGTGCTGCAGTTTTGGCTTCAGAGCTTTTAAAAACAGTGAAAAGCGAAATTGATTTATCCCTTGACCAAATTTATTGTTGGACCGATTCTACTATCGTCCTTTCCTGGCTGAGAAAAGACGCAAATTCTTGGACTACATTTGTCGCTAACCGCGTTTGCAAAATCCAGGAAATTGTTGGCAGTCATAATTGGCACCATGTAAAATCAGAAGACAATCCTGCTGATTTGGGAAGTCGTGGAGTTTCACCATTGGAATTGACAAATAATGAACTCTGGTGGTATGGACCTGGTTGGCTTAGTAAAAATAAATCTTCATGGGAAATTCATAATCTTTCTGCCCTGGATACGGATCTGGAAGCTCGAGCCGTCAAGTCTCATGCCTCATTCTTTTCGAAATATGAGGACGTGTTGGAGAGATTTTCGACTCTTGACCGCGCTCTTCGTATATTGGCATATGTGTTTAGATTTTATCGGAACACTCATCGTGCGCACAAAGGTCGGTTTTCATACACATCGTTGGTCACTTCTGATACAGAAATTAGACAAATTAAATTGCGATTGGCTATAGTAGCACAGAAAGTTCATTTTTTTGATGAATACGAGTGTCTCGCTAGAAAACAGCTCCTCAATTCTAAGAGTTCGCTTTTGAACTTAAACCCATTTTTGGATACTGAAGGAGTTATGAGATTGAATGGTCGTTTAGCGAAATCTCCTTCTTTAGCCTATACAGAGCGATATCCTATCTTGTTACCATATGCAAGCCGTTTTACACAACTTTTGATTGAGTTCATTCACAAGATTTCCATTCATGGCGGAAATCAGTTGATGCTTCGAATTATTCGTATTGAATATTGGGTCCCTAGGTTAAAAATACTGGTTCGTACAACCATCAATAGGTGTAAGCGTTGTGTCTTAAACCGTAAACGCTCATGTAATCAGATAATGGCTGCTTTGCCACCAGAACGAACTATGTTAACTAGACCTTTCACTACCTGTGGTGTAGATTTTGCTGGACCCTTTGATATGAAGAGTTTGGGTGGTCGATCAACTCAAACGTTGAAATCGTACGTTTGTATTTTTGTATGTTTTTCTACAAAGGCAATACATTTGGAAGCAACATCTGACTTGTCAACAGATAGATTTTTATCCGCATTTAATCGTTTTATCTCCAGACGTGGGTGTCCAAGTACCGTCTTTTCGGATAATGGTACAAATTTTGTTGGCGCGTCTCGCGAAATAGAAAGAGAATTTAAAACATTTTTAGCGGAATGTCGGGCTAGGATGTGTTCGACCTATGGGATTCGTAGTCTTTCATGGCAATTTATCCCAGCGGGTGCTCCCCATATGGGCGGCTTATGGGAAGCAGGAGTTAAGAGTTTTAAGCTTCACTTTCGCAGAGAAGCTCATAATATGAGATATACGTTCGAGGAATTGTCTACGGTCCTCGCAAGAATAGAAGCGTGCCTCAATTCCCGACCACTTTCCCCAATGAGCGAAAATTCGAATGAACTTGTTGCTCTGACGCCGGGACATTTTTTAATAGGGTCTCCTATCTTAGCTCCTCCCGAACCTTCGATTTTAGAATCTCCAATTAGCATAGTAAACAGATATCGAAAAGTTAAAGCACTTGCTCAACACTTTTGCCTTCGGTGGAAGGAAGAGTATTTAATGGGACTCCACAAGCGTTACAAGTGGAAATATCCCGAACGTGAAATTGCGGTAAATGATTTGGTTGTTGTTCGAAATGAACAACTTGCACCGACTGCTTGGAAATTGGGTAGAGTGGTTACAACCTATCCTGGAAGTGATTCTCACGTACGCGTCGCGGATATTCGTACAGAAAACGGAATAATTAAGCGACCAATCACAAAACTGGTCATTTTGCCCAGTTAAATCTATATATAATTTATCCACAATTGTTAACCTACATTGTTTCCTAGTACCATGGATTCCTTGCCTTTTTATGATGAAGAATTCTTGTTGGAGGAAGCCGACGAAACAATGGAGGTGGAAAGTTTTCCTGCCGTGCCCAATTTTTCGGTGAGCGTGGAGGAACCTACTGCTGCCCCTGAGGTTCTATCGTCTCCTGGGACCTCGGTTGCCTTCGAAGCAACCCCAAAACCTGTAGCGGCCCCTAAAGCCAGTCTACTTGATTCAGAACCTGATCCAGTTTCTGCCATAGCTACTCAAGCTATTTTGCCTACGGATCAGGCTTCTGCTTCATCGCCTAATCCCACGGGAGACTCGAGTTCGAAAGCCATTACCAGGCCTCCCCTTAGCATTGCTCCGAAATGCCGAATTTGTGGTTCGAGCCATCCCCTCGCTTCGTGTCGTAAATTCCGATTTATGACTAACGAGAAACGGCTTCGGATGGTTATATTATACCGTTATTGCTCCAGGTGCTTATCACCACATCATATCGCTCGTGACTGTAAGAGTAAAGGTAAATGCGGAAAATGTGATGAGAAGCATAATTCGATGCTTCATACATCTGAAAAATCTGCCGCGAAAAGTAAGAAAAGTAAGTCCGTTCGCTCTAACGTTAAGGTCACAAGTTCGTTACCTGTTCGCCATCTCGTCACCTCACCAACCGTCCGAATCAATCTGGAGGTATTTAATCGGACTATTCCACTTCGGGCGGTAATAGACCTCTGTTGTAGCATGAGTTACGTATGTGAGGACCTGGTGAAGGCGCTTAAGTTGCCTACTTCCCCTATGGGTAGTGAAAAAATATGTCGAGTGCAGGTCAGCTCCATACATGACTCATCTCAACATGTCATGTTAACGGTGAAGGTTCGACGTATGCAAGGAATTAAAACTCCAGTTGAATCGGTTTCGGATGTAATTAAAGAAAATTTTGCGGGAATGCAGTTGGCAGACCCAAGTTTTAATCGATCTTTGGGAGTAGGGCTGGTTATCGGTCCGGAAGTCGCGCCTCAAATTTTAAAAGGCCGAATTTATTCGAACCCGGGTTTCCCGCTGGCACAATATACCCTATTTGAGTGGGTCATTTCTGGCCAATCGCCGTTCTAATTGATATTCCAAGTCCTTTGGATATCTATATATCTGTACTATACATATATTGTATGTCAGCTGGTCTGACAAAATAAAACTTTTTCGAAAAAAAAAAAAAAAAAAAAAAAAAAAATTAATGAATTCCATATTATAATTTAACTTTATTACTACCTTTAGACTAAATTTCTTATTATTACAACATACTATAATGTTGCAAGGCGGCCGGCAATGTTTAGTTAAGATATAAGTTTTTCCGAATTTTTATGTATTAAATTATTTCGCGCCTGTCCTCTTTAGGATTTGTGTAACTCCACTTTTATACACCGTTGTGTTGGAGTTTCTACACAGATTCTAACGAGTTAACCGGTAACGGTGTCCCCTTTTCTCAATATTGCTCGCTGCGTTCGTTCGTTTTTTTTATATAAACCACTTGTTGTTTGAACGCCATTATACCAAAGCAATTTTCGCTTACCCGATATATTCACAAAGGTAAAATAATAAAGTTAAGAATTTCCTTAAATCTTTAAAATTACCCACTGTGTTTTATTTCTTTTTCCCACGCAAACATTTGTTAAAAAAAAAACGTGATCACTACCTTCTTATTTACCTATATTTTAGACAAATATTTGCCACAAACACAACTAAAAATGCATGCATTTACAACAAACAATAGCAAGGAAAATAAAAAGCAGGAAAACACATTAAAATTGTAAACTTTACAAAAATACATATATTTTTAGGTTATTTAGAAAGAATAACAAATCTATTACTTTTGGCCAAAGGAAGCAGATGAACGCTAACTGTCTAATTCATAAAAATTATAACAGGTTTATAAAGCTCTTATTTGACAGATTTTCCATACAAATATGCCAAATAACAGTCTTATAAGCCTGTTATAATTTTTATGAATTAGGGGGTAAGTCACTATACGCGTCCCGAAGAGTTTGGGAGAGTATATTCAAACTGTATTTCTAAAAAATGTTATATGTAAGTGCATGAAAATGTAGGTTTTAGTGTTCATATGGTCCGTGTGGAATTTTGAACAAAGTGGCCAATCTTGAAGAGTGTGGAGCATTTTATCAGAAACAATTTATATAATATTCAAACTGTATTTCTGAAAGATGTCATTAGTGCATGAAAATTCAGTTTTTGAAGCTCATATGATCAACAAGAGATTAGAGGTCACATTATTTTTATTTTTTATTTATTTTTTTTTTTTTGTAATACCTATCCAATTTGTGGACTAATATTGCCAATGGACCTTACAAAGGTACCTCCATACCAGGTAGCCTTACAAGCCCAGCTGACTATTGCTTCTAGCTTGAAGAGCTGTCAAAATACACAACACAAACGCGAACAATTGGTAGACAGAACGTAAAGTATTTCTCAACAAAATACATGAAATATTTATTGGTGCTGTATTTGTTGTAGTTGTGCGGCCACCTAGTGTCGAGGTACCTTGGACCTTACCTTAAAAAAACGATTTCCCTTTAAAAATAAACGCTCGAACATTTTGAACGCTTATTTTATATTTTAAAATATGTATATTTATTTGTTAATTTTCCATTTCTGCTTTCAAACTGCAATATTTTTTCTTTTTTGATTTTATTGTGCTAAGAATACATACATACATAGTTCTTTGTCAGCCCTCTATTAAAGTTTTCACTACTGTATTTAAAGGCCTTAAAACAAATGCGCAGTTTATTTGAGAAGTAGCAATAAACAATTTCCAAAACGAAAAAAACTGTCAATAAATAAAAGACATTTATGTATGTATGTATATGATACCTACATACATAAAATAATGTTGTAAACAAACATGATATATTCCGCTTCTAACACTTCACCTCGTTCATTAACCCATATAGGTACTACTACAAGTGCGTATGTACTCAAGTACAAACATATGTATGTATGAATGAGCATTTATACTTGTGAACAATGTAGGGAATATAAGAAAATCTTATTTGCATTTGAAAAAGGTTCTAAATAAATTATGTACCTATGTAGATAGATATCTTTTTATTATTTAATAAAATATTAAATATGCAGTACATCAGAATGGGTTAATACTTTCGGTAACGAAGGGTATAGCTGAGGCGTACTGTAAGAAAAATTCGAAGAAAGTTCTATGGAGAAATCAAAAAACACAAACGAAGGCAGTGGTTTTTCACCAAAAATTTTGTATGAGTTTTTGTTTGTTAGAAAAAAAAATAAATAAATCAGCCTGATTACGGTCGACGAAGTCGCAAGCGTTTAAAGTATATTTCGGTACCACGAAAAATAATCGACACTTAAAAATTTGTAACAGAGAAAATCTAAAAACAGTGTTGTGAAACTTGAAGAAGAAAAACTTGGCAGCACTAGCTAAAAATTACAAATAAAAACAGGTGTTCGGCGGTAATATATATTTTTTTTAATTTTAAGCGCGTAAAAACAGTTAAAACAAGATCCAGATAAGGAGCAAGGCTTTGAAAGAAATGAGTTTTATAGGTATGTAAAGGGGATCGTGGACCTCCCAAAACTGAAGTCAAAGTCTGCCGGAGGCTTTTAGTTTCCTAATAATTCGACGTAAAAGTTGCGGAATTTACTAAGGAAAATATGAAAATGTTGGTAAAGCAATGCTGCCAGAGAATAGTTCTTGCGCAGAACGGAAAATTGCGAATTCATAAACGGTTTTGAGGCATCCAAAATACAGTTCTTTTAAAATTCCACTTTAGAAATTCTTTCATAGGTATTCGAAACTTGTTGTTGACAACCGGGCTAAGGGATTTTCCCCACCACGATATAACCAACACCGGCTTTGCGTACAAAATCTGTAAGCGTCTGGCAGCACACGTGACCACTAATTTCTTGTTTACTTTTATTTTGAGCAAATGCAAGCAAACAAACATATAGAAAAGCATGCGCATTCACATAAATGCCACCACAAACAGAA
This sequence comes from Sturmia bella, assembly GCA_963662145.1. Lineage (NCBI taxonomy): Eukaryota > Metazoa > Arthropoda > Insecta > Diptera > Tachinidae > Sturmia > Sturmia bella. The sequence continues at coordinate 9,049,039 of OY759170.1, read as the reverse complement.
AACGAAGAGAAACAAAAGAAAAAAAATGCAAAAATATTAAATTTTACAAGAGCATATTTTAAGGTTATGTTTACTAAACTGGCAAATGCAAAACCTGGAGCAAACTTGAATCTATCTGTTCTTGCAAAGCTTTTGTAAACACGCTGCAATTTTTGGTATTTTATTTACTCGTTGAGCAAACGTAACCTAAAAATGAGATTGATTTTAAATTGCAATACGATTTCAGTACTCTTCTTGAATTCGGCATTGAGAAAGCAGATTTCAAACTTAAGTTAAATAAAGTAATTCAAAAAAATTTAAAGAAAGTTTCCACATCCTATAAAATAAATTATAAATCGTTAATAATAAAAAAAATCAAAACTGCGCCTTAAAATAAATGCCACACAAATCTGTATTTATTGACATCATCTAATTAAAACTAAAATGTGTTTATAGATTAAATTTTTTTAAGCAAAAAAGAAAAAAAACAATTTGTAAAGAAATAGGTATTAAGTAATTTAAATGTTTATACATAAAATTTTTTTTATTGTTTATTAAGTAAACCGGTATAACAAAGAATTAAAAAAAAAGTTTACTTGCAAAAAATATATATATGTATATGTATATAATCTTGTTTACATTGTTTAAGAAATCTGTATATGCATATTTTTAAAATAAATATATTTGCAATATATAACGTGAATGCGTATGACTTATTAAAAGGTGTCACTACCCAATTGACCATATAGTAGCAGATGGAATATAGAATCAAGTAAGAAAAATAAACAACCACCCAGCTTAACAGGACAAATGTGGAACTAAAAAAGCTAAAATTTATTGTGGCAATGAGGAAAACAGCTTAAATCAGATTTTTTGATTTTTCAGAAAAACAATTTAATATCCGGTGGAAAGATATACTACTTTGTTTTGTCGCCATTTTGGTAAATATTAGTCTTCACAGTTCATATTTGGCAATCGTGAAGTAGAGGCGTGGAGCCAGAATAACAATGGAATTACTGCGAGACCTCTTTCCACTACAACTTATATCAAGAAATGGTGGTGATGATTAGCCTTCACGATCGCCTTTTTGTGGGCATATCTGAAAAGCAAGGTTTATGTGCAAACAAACCAGAAACGCTGGAGCAACTCAAATAAAATATTCGTGATGAAATTAAAGAAATACCGCGTGAAATGTGTGAGAATGCAGTGGAAAATGTGTAAAGATTTGTTAATGATGCGCTTTGTGTCCCTGACTCACAGCTTTAGTCGAGCCGCTTCATATTTTATACGAATTTCGGGTGTCTGTCTTTAAGTTTTCCGCATGTTTTTTATATGCCGCCGATTTTGTGTTGGTGACAACCAACTCGTCAATAGACTTGAAAAAACTTGTGAAAATATATTCAAATATTCTACTTCATATTCTATTACCTGCAAACAGTTAAAGAATCGTATTGCTACATAATATGTATGTATATTTTACTTTTCTTGGCAACGAGTTTCCGTTTTATATTACGGTTTGTATACGAGTATTTCAGCAACATATAGACACGCTAAAACCTTAGACAAAAAACAGTTCTAAAATTTTAGTTTTCTTTTTTAATTTCTTTGGTTTTCATAGCAAACAATAAACTATTATTTGACAGAAAGTAATGTAAAAATGAGAGTTTCTATAAAATGTATAAAAATGTAATTCTTTTTGGGTGAAAGTTGCTTACTGCAATTCTTCCAAGTCTCTTGAGTCTTAAAAAAAAAATAAAACAATATGTTCAAAATGCAAAAGACTGCCAGCTTCATTTTGTTTAAAATTCTATATCCAATATGTATGTATTCAAATAAATGTGCATTTTTAGAAATAAACTTTTGAAGAAAAAAAAACGGTATGCATTGGAAACAAGGTATTGATTAATAATTAATTTTTATTTTGCTTAAGTTATGCATGTGCAAGACAAAATTAAACCTTTTTTCTGTTCTTAAAAAGTTTTTAAAAACTTTTCTTTAATCATTTACGCGAATAATGTTGCAGTTGCAAGGAATTCTGCATAAATGAATAAAATTTTAAATTGTACATTTGCAAAGCTTATAAATTTTTGTAGCAGACCGTCACACCGTCAAGACCGGAAGTATTTGTACAACTAAAAATACATCTTTTTTTACGCAGCAATACATATAAACAATAATCACAGACTAAAAAAAAAACAAAAAATACGGAAATAGAGAGGAAAGAAGCGTAATGAAAATGCCTTAAACGCGCTGAAATTTATATAATTTTTTGTATCATAGATGAATGGTGAAACAAAATGTGGTTAAACAATATATGTTTTTAAGGGCCATTATTACATTATTATTTTAAGCGCCATTAAATATAGGATTTTATCGAGCACATAAACCATTTTGCATTATTACAACTTCCCTTTAACAAAAAGTGAGCGTTAAATTACCGGAACAATAATTCAAAAGGTAAATTAAAGGGAGGCTTAGCTTTTCCATTCACCACATTTGGTTATTTGGTCTTTGCTATATCAAACTGAAATGATTGATTTATTGGAAAATTTTCCGTGAAAAAAATTAATTTTTTATGCATTTTCTTTTCCTCTAGACTTGAACTTTTCAAAAGTATTGTTAAAATTTAACAAAAAACTAATTTTTCCTACTAATAAGTTGTAATAATGAAAATTGTTTGCCAGCCAGTTTATCGTTCATTTCTATTTCCTTTCTTTCCTATTCTTTGAAATTGGTTAACGCTTTAATTGCATCCTGGTTACAACGTTAAAAAATTTTTTATTTAGTGACTAATGAAAAGCTGATTCATTTTAATAAAAAAAAATTTGAAATTTTTTTTTCATAAAAATCGGTTTTCCGCATTATTTTTTTCCCATTTTTATTATCAACATAATTTATTAAACCAGCGTTTGTTGAGGTCATAGTTGCTAAAGAAATTGCAAATGAATTTAATCTAGCCAGCTATTTTCTAAATAAGACCACATTATGAAATTCACTACCAATAAAAACAAATAATTTCACAATAAGTCGAAAGATAATATTTAGAAATAGAAAAGAAAGAAGGCAACATTCGAAGACTTCAGCAACACAGCTAAGACTTTGATTTGAATTGCATCTTTATTATGTATGTATGTATGTATTTAATAATACTTTTTTTAATTCCATTTTTAAAAACAGGCAATTTGAGTTATAAGAATTATACACTACATAAAAGCATCTGCCACATAGAACAATTGTGCCCTAAACAGCCATGTACATATGTACATACATGTCAATGAAAGACTACGTATCAAATTTTCATATGATCAGAGATCGGAGATCTTTAGGAATTGTGTTTTTCGTAAGCTAACATTGTACCAGCATGTGTAAAAGTTAATATGTACATAAATATAGATATGTAACTTATTATACAATACAAGAATATTTAAAAGCATTAACAAAAAAACTTCAAAATTTTCACATTGAGAATATTAAACGATGACACCGTGAAAAATCGGTGATCTCTTAAAGAATTTGGGTATATATGGGCACATTTTCGGAATGTAACCCAATTGCACTGTATGGAAAAGGCAGCCAAGAATATGGTCTATTTGTTGGTATAAAAGCCATTTCTTAATTGTATTTGCGATTTTTTTTTTTATTTTTGCAATTTCGACTAAGTGAAAAATTGATGATTTCTGAAAGAATTTGGGCATATATGGGCACATTTTTGGAGTGTAACTCAATTGGACAACATGGAAAAGGCAGTCAAAAATGTGGTATATTTAGTGGTCTCAATTGTATTACTTTAAAAAGTAACTTTTGCAATGTACATAATATGTTTGAAGTAACGGCTGGATTATTTCGCATCCAAAACAGAAAATTACTTTATTCCTAAAATAAAAATGATCAAAGCATTAAATATAAAGAAAATAATGGTTGTTATTAAAAAAAACAGAGCATGTGAATGTATGTATGTATGTATATAGTAGGTATGAAAAACCAGAATATATGTATATATGTATGTATGTATGTGTGTAGGTACGTTTACGCTTATGGTCATTCACAATAAGAGTTTAACGTTTCAACAGAATGCTTCTTAAGACAAAAAGGATACCTACCGACTGCATCAAGTATAACTAATTTTTAACACTGTTACTTGACAATATACATACCTATGTATGTATGTATGTATGTATGTATGTATGTATGAATGTAGGTATTTAATTACAGATATTTCAAGATACATAAATAAATGTTTAAAAAAATTATACGCATATAAGTACATATCGTAACCTCCCACACAAAAGGGACGTCTGTTCAGTTATATTTTTTTACGGTAGTAGAAAAAACACCTGCGAAATCCAATATTCATTAAGATTTCGTACCAAAGATTATAAAAAGTGATTGCAAATCTAGTGCTTAATCGATTCTATTTAGCAAAAGTTAAATACTGGCTTTTCATCATTAATTTCAATTACAAATAAAACACACAATGCTCGCTATTTGCAAATTTAAGCCGACAGGCAAAAAAAACATTTGCTGTACTAATAGTTATTTGTCATTTAAGTGATGTGGGCAATGTTCGACCTTGTTTGGCTATTTCTTTCTAACACAAATACTCTGGTAGACTCAATTACACGACAGCGATGAAAAAGTGGCTTAAAATCTATGCCTCTCTTACATAATTTATTTTTGCTTTAAACATTCTTATAAAAATTTATTCATTTAGGAGCTCATTTAAAATAGCATAATTTTTTTCTCCAAGTGTACGTTTTAAATACCTATCACAGAAGATGAACAAAATTATGAGAAGAAAATCATTCTTGCCAAAAATAGCAATTCTATCAAAAATATTTGTATACACCTAAATCTCAAGTTGCATTTATCATCCCCGTTTTATAAAAAAAAGTGTGCACACACTCACATAAATAGAGAAAATAATAACGAAAACAAAACAATTAAAACACAACTAGTCATGTACAGATATACCTATACTTGTTTGTAAATATGGTACATTGTATATACTATACCCATGTATGTACATCCATAGATATATTAAAGAGACAAGACTATACCTACAATATAAAAAAACGAAAAGAAAACAAAATAAGTATCAGATGAAATACAGAAACGTAATGTCAACTAAAGGATATGAAAAACGCTTAAAATTCTAAATACCCAAATACCTACAGTATATTATTTATGATATGTTGAGCCAAATTTTTGCGCTTATGTTTTACAAATTTGAAAACACAAATCAAGATACAAATTATTGAGAAAAATAATCAATTTTAAATTTAATAGCATAAAAGTTTTTAATACCCAAAAATGAGTTTCCTATTAAGAGCTAATTGATATTTATTTTTGGCTTTTGTCTTTTCCAGTCGTATGAGGCGGCCTATATGAAGAACTGTTTGGAACTTGACTACATAAAATAATATAATAAGTAGTAAAGTTTTGAAGAGACTTTCAAGATTCTTCAAGTCTAATGATTAGTTGAAATTTCAGCGGCATTTAGACGGCTGAAATATTAACACCTATATAGGTATAAACATTTACAATACTATGTAGTCTACAAATGGTTATTTTAAAAATTCAGATACCTATACATACTTTATTCTGACGAATTTTAACTTTATTATATGTTTAAGTTGAATTTGACAATATTTTGTAAATTCAAACACCTGGTTAAAAAACAAAATTAAAATACATACAAATACATGTATAAGTAAAAGCCCTATTGAAATGGTTTAAATTGAGTGATTTCATTCCAAGGAAATTCTCTGATTTTATCACTCTAAAGAAGCTTTTTCAATATGTTAATATTGAGCTCTGAACCGAAATTGATTTGTAACAAGCCTATATATCGATAATAGCAAACATACATACCATATACTTAATATAACACGCTAACTAGACATTACCAAAAATTTATACCTATTCTAAACAGTTGAGTTTTTTTGCTGGTGTTTCTATTGCTTTTTGCTGTGACAGTAGTTTTGTTTTTGATTATGTTGTTATTGTTTTTATTTTTTGTTCTGTGGTGCATTCAAATACATACATACATATATTTTCCCAATGAAGGTTTTTTGCACAATTTCAGGTCGTTGATACTTGCATTTTTTTCTTTTTTTTAATTTAAGTTGTTATTTATATTGAATGTAAATAAATATAATAATGGATGTAAAAGTTTCGAATTCAGCTTGGAATATATGTATAAGCAACCATTTTCTATTTTTACTCATTTAACCATTACACCTGGCGTCCATTATGAAAATAAAAACAATAAAAGAAATGATATTTAATAAGGGCAAAATACGTAGAAGATAAAACGAGAAAAAAAATATAATGTATACTCAAGTTCCCATAAGAAGCAGCTGGCTTGCAGTCAAGCAGCTAAAACTAACATTTTCTTTTTACTATATACATACATATGTAGGTATATGTATGCATTTTTAATTTTTACCAATATATAGGCATATTTTATATAAGAGTTGATGATAAATTATATTAAAAATTACCTTTTCCTGTTCACTTTGTGGAGTTATGCACGCGGGACTGGGCTGAGCACTCATTATAAATCACACCTTTTTCTGTTTTTATAAAAAGACGTTAAGAGATTAGTTGCAATATTCTTATATTTTTATTGCCCGTAAAATTATATTTTATACAATTTTAGCTATTTTCTCTCGAAAAAAGATTATATATTATTTTTTTTCTTTGTTCTGTGTATTTAATTTCACGCACGTAGTCTTAAATTTTTCACGAAGACTGTGCTTAGAAAACGCAATTTTTCAACTTGATTTTTACCACAAACACACCAAAACTTACTTTTTATTTTATCAATTAAAATGAAGATTAATGCTATTGATTATTTTTTGATAGATTTTTCACTCTTTTATAAATTTAAATCACAATTTTATAAATTTTTTCTCAAAGTTTCACCTTTCCAAAGATTTTTTCCGAATATTTCTTTCTTTTCGCTTTGCTGCTTCACAAATGCTTCTTCTTTTTTGTTCGTACTATGCGCAAATGTCATATGTTTTTCAGGCTGAATTGTGCTGAATATTACTTCAGAGTTGTATTTTGAGGAGTGCGTTTTCAAAAAGCACTGTCATGATACAATTAACAAGGTAGCCTCGTCAGCTAAACCGTTAATCATCTGACTACTTTAGGTTGTCAAGAGAATGCGGAGATGAAAGGCAGCCAAAACGAGATAGCTAATCCGCGTAAGCTCAGTGCATCTCTCTTCTGTAAATGTAGAAGTGGAGTCTTTTTGACAGTTTGCACAAGTTGTACAAAAACAAAATGCATGTTATTTTTATTGAAGTTGTTCTTATTGTAGCGAAAAGGCTACCTTGTTAATTGTATCATGAGCACTGTAATAAAAATATCTAAAAAAAAATGTTGTTTTACTAAAATTGCTGTGCCCAAAAAAATTGCTAGCAATTTAATGGTTAATTTACGTGATACAAACTATCAGGCAACACTAGCAGCTAAACGGTTGAGTAAGCTGGCCTTGTAATATTGTCAGAGTATATGAAGGGCAACGAAAACGAAATAGCAAATCAGCACAAACTCTGTTCATTTCCCCAATATTTGCAACATTTGTTACACAAAACGTCAAACTTATATATGCTTCAATAATTGTCAATGAATTCTAGTTAAACATTGATACAACATACAAGAGTTTAACGTTTTTTATAATAAACGCTAAGCACGATTCTTACATAGCCTACACGATTTTAATGTACATGTTGCTTAAGACTATCTGGCAACTTTTTATTGCCTCCTGTTTGACACTTTGTTCGATTCAAACAAATTCTGCTGAATTTCTAATAAAAGCAACACAATATTTGGAGGGTCCCAAAATTGGTCTAACAAATTATTTACTGTGAAATTGGAAAAGATATTAAATTTATAAATCGCAAATAGTTAAACACTTAAAAAAGGTAAGTATTTCACCACTTTATTGGAATAACAGTAATATTGTGACAAAGAGTAAAAGAAAGTGATAATTGCAAGAGAGTCCAACAAAGTAAAGAGGTACAGCAACAAAGCACAATGTGTAGTGCTGCTAGCAAAGAACAGATAATGAAAAATATTCCAAAATAAGTATTGTTATTTATTTATTGGGTATATAAAGACTTGCACCTACATATGAACAGTTTTATATTTAAATTTGGCGAGTTAATGCTCTTATTTTTTAAACAAATCTTGCATATATTTTTAAAAAATAATACCATTTTGTTGAACACATTGCAGGTGTGAGCACTGCACACATCCAACTTCAATATAGCAGAACAAGAAACATCCAAAAACAAAGTCATAATTTTCTTTTGTACTCAGAGCAAAACATTTTGTAGCTGCTGCATACCTATCACGTTGTTCAGTTATCAAACCATTAATCAATCAATTGCAAAAAGTTCTTTGTAAAAATGAAAATTACTGTAACAACCACAACGGACAAACTCTTTTTCCTCGATGTTTCGGAGGAATTGGAACTTGAAAACTTTAAAGCCTTCTGTGAAATGGAATCAGGTATTACCGGCTCACAAATGGTTGTCGTCTTCAATGGCAAACCATTGATAGACAACAAGAAACCTTTGAAGCATTTTGGCATAAAAGATGGCGATTGTGTGGTGTTACAAATTCAACGTCCACCGGCAGCTGGTCGTCCTGCACCAATGGATTTGGGTAAGTTAAAATTTTTAATAGAAATTTCTTTTTCCTCACTGCATGGTGGTAATTCAAACTGCAATGTAGGCGCAGTAATTCCAAATATGTGCACAAGAATTTGTGTACACAAATTTTCAATGTTTTGCTGTGTTTATTATTGGTGGTGTTGTGTTGTAGTCTTTTTTTCTATACAAGTTTATTTTTATTTGTCATCCATTTATTTACGACTTGTTTTTGTCCAATATATGTATGTATATACGATGTCGTGTTCGAGGTGGTATGCTATTTGTTTTGGACTTTCAGAACTGGGTCAATGCGCTTAAAAGTGCGTATACAATAGTACATTTATTTTCTGCATATGTACATGCATGTGCAATTATTGTATTCTGATAATTTTATTTTTAAATAATAATCAATTTCAAACCAAAAAAATGTTCACGCTTAAAAGCCAAAAAATAATGAGAAAATGAAAATGTTCCTTAAATTATTTTTGAAATATGTTATTTGGAATATAAAAACCAATACATGAATATCAAAATTTATACATGTTTGTATTAATGCACTTATGTATGTACGTAGTATGTACCACCTACATACATACATATGTATGTATGTACTACAAAATTTCGTGTGAAAAACTTTGAATGCGAATCATTCCTAACATTGTTGCTTTGTGTATTAAAAACACTAATTCCTTATAGCTTACTATAGCTTACATATAGCTTGTACTCATTAACATCAAATAATTTCGAATTCTTGAGCATTAAAAAATTTTGAACTTTCATATTTTTGGATTTGCTGATAGTAAATAAAAACTGGAGGGAACACTTTTGGGGCATGGGATCGGTCTCATTCGATGCTCAGATGTTGTCGACATCAAAAATAAAGTGAACATTTATTTGTTTACCCTTAGGTCCCTTTCTCTTTGTTTTTATTGATAATATAATGTATAGGTAGGTATACGATCGTAAACCAGGCTTACGATCAAACGTTATTTTCTCATAAAAAGAAAATAAAAGCAATTTATACTACCTACGCATAAACATAATGACATCATTCACCAAAAAAAAAAAAAAAAAAAAAGAATTAACTTTTTATAATTTTATTGAGTTTTCATTGTTAAGGTCAGAGATGCTTGATGCAAACACAAACATTCATTTCAGCAGATTTTTAAAAATAAACAAAAAATTCCATTTTTTAATATGCATAATTTGTATACAATTAAATTTTTTTTAGTCAGAATATATAACAATGAAGAAGGAGTCGCGTATTTAAAACGAAAACTTTGTTTTGCAGTGTTGAGTGCAATGCTAAAACATTACTATTCGTGGTATTCAAAAAATATAAAATCTTTAAAATGTCAAACACTTTATATTTTTAAACTAGTTTTCATAAACAATTAAATCTATTTAAAATACAATTTAGAATATTTTTTTTTTATGTAAAATGTCTTTTAAACTGTATTTTAAATTCATGAATCATGACCAGCTACTCGTAGTTAACAGTATTTTTGGATATATATAATATATTTTTTTATTAATTCAAATTAAGAATCTTGTAGGCTTGATGCAGTAAGCAAAATCATTTTTCTAATCATGCTGTCTTAAGGCACAATCACATATGGACCACTACTTCCTTGTTGGCCATTATTTTGGGCAAGTACGGGCATATAAAAAACTAAAAAGGCATTTACATCAGTATAAATGCAATCACAATAAAAAAAAAAATCAGAAAAAATTAAAAATATGAAATTTTACAAGAGCATATTTTAAGGTTAAGTTTGTTCAACTAGTAAATGCAAATTTTAGAGCGAATTTTCGTATGCTCTTCCGAAGTTTTTTGTAAGATCTAACAATTTTTAGCTGCGAATTTTGCATTTGCTCATTGAGCAAACATAACCTAAAATATATGTTCTGGTGAAATATTTTTTTTTAATTTACACATGTATTAATTTTTAGTTATTTGTCACATTTTTTTGTGGCCTTATATTTGTGTATAAGTCCGAAACTTTTTTCAAAACTCATTTAACAGCATCAATTTTGAAAAATATATGTATTCTTTTTTCAGCTTAAGGTCTTTATATATTTTTATTTTATTATCAAATAGATCCTCGATATTTCTCCAGCCTTCAGGCGAATAAAAATATGTAATAAAAATAAACCATTAAAAGATCAAATAATTTGTACCTGTATAATTAGGGTCTTTTTCACAATAAATATTTTAGGTTTATTAAACACTTATTTGACAAATTTTGCATACAAATATATCAAATAAGAGTTTTATAAGCCTGAAATACTTTTTATGAATTAGGCGGTTAAATTTTCAAAAATATTAAAGTATTAAAAGAGAACTTTTGTAATCGTAATGTAGATGTGAATATTTTGAAAACAATATTTTCGAAATGTAATTCTATTTAAGAGCAAACGATCTCTATATGATGCTATCACAGTCTCAAAATTCTTCATAAATGCTCTAGACTAAAAATGCAAAAAGCAAAACATTTTTTTATGTCTGCATGTTTCCTGTTGTATACAACCAAACAATTATCAACTAGAATATCATAATTTTAAATTTCAGATGAAGCTGCCATTCGTGATTTAGATTTCAGCAACATAAATATACCAGGCACTAGTTCTGGTTCTGGCAGTGGCATTTTAGAACATAATGACTCTGATGAATTCAATGTTAACTACGATGATGATCCGGCTGCAGTGCGTAAAATGTTTCTTGATAATCCCGAATCGTTAGCTTTATTAAAGCAAAATAATCCTCGTTTGGCTGATGCCCTGCTGTCCGGAAATCTGGAAAGCTTTGAAAAAGTTTTAAAAGAACAAATTGATGCTCGAAAAGCACGTAATGCGCAACGATTGCGCATGCTACATGCTGATCCATTTGATCCAGAAGCCCAACGTATGATTGAAGAGGAAATTAAACAAAAGAATATACAAGAAAATATGGCTGCAGCCATAGAACTACACCCGGAAGTGTTTGGTACCGTCACAATGCTGTAAGTCTTTCCAGCACATTACTTTGTTTTGTTTGTTTGCTTAGTTTGAAATAAGTTTTTCTTTAGCTACATAAATTGCAAAGTAAATGGAATTCCTGTTAAGGCATTTGTCGATTCTGGAGCACAAACCACCATCATGAGTTCGGCTTGCGCCCAACGTTGTAATGTCACACATCTAATCGATATCAAGTAAATCTATTTTTTATTTATCTTTTCAAGTAGAATAGAAAACACAAAATCCAATCAATGCAATTTTAGATGGAGCGGTATTGCAAAAGGTGTTGGCACTCAACGCATCACCGGTCGCATTCACATGGGGAAATTACAAATCGAAAATAATTTTTTAGTTTCGAGCTTTACAGTTTTAGAACAGCAACCAATGGATATGTTGTTGGGATTGGATATGCTTAAAAGACACCAGGTATTTTTGATTTTTTGAATGTTCCATAATTGCCAAATTTTTCGAAATGGAAAGCCACATTTTTCTTTAGTAAGCGAAATCGTTCACCTTTCGATCAGGCGAAACATATTTTTTAATCTAGGGCGTGTAAAATCTAAATGTAAAAACAGTGGCGGTGTTCACGATGGGTATTGCAAAATGTGCAAACGAATCGAATGTGAGCAAAAATGCTCTGGTTTTTTTTTTCACACAACACTAAAATGTATATATTTGCACTTTGCTTCATTTTTCCGGATTTGCACTAAAAAATTAAAACAATCAAATGAAGAAAGAAAAAAACCTTGAGCAAATAGAAGTGTGCAAAAATGCTCAATTGAAAATAAATAGTGTAAACAACAATGGCGAAGCCGACTAACAATTCTCCGCGGAGTCGACAAAAAATAGCGGCGGTGACGAAAAACTTTAATACAAAAAAATGTATTCATATGAATTAAAAATCAGCATAAACTTTAATTTAATAATAAAAAAAAAATACATCGCGTTTTAATTTTAATTTATATTAAATGGTGACACAAAAATAAAGTCGGCGGCAGCTGCGTACCAACTTGACGTCGATAGCCAAATATAGCAGACTTGCACAAAAAAAAAAACGGTGTGATCACGATCAACTATAAAATACACAGCTAATCCGCACAAAGCATATTTGCTCAGCTGCCATCGTGAAAACCCTCAATATAACAAATATTAAGCTTTAAAATAAAGAAATTAGAACCAAGAAAAGTTCCTAATTAAAAAAAAAATCCCCAGATCACCTGAATTTATTTCCAATTAAATTTGGAAAATGTATTCTCAAGTTATGGAATCACAAAATGCTTACTATATTTAAATTCCTAAAAATTTCAACATAATTTTCCAAAATCTCCAATTTAGGTGTAGTCAAAGCGATTTCCTTAAATGGACCTAAAAAAAATTCAAGCTGAGTTGTTTGAGATCTCAGTTAAACGGAAAATAATGTGTGCTGCCATTAACAATTTATATAAAATTTTTGATGGATCAACTTAGTTCTGCTTAAAACGTTCTTCTTTAATAATAAAAAATAGCATTTCGCGGCACATACCTACATATTTATAGTTTAAATAAACCTAGTTTAACTGAGATCTCAAAATCCAGCCTCAATCGTCAAATAAATTAAAATATTTTCCATTCTTTTTTTACAAAAACCAAAATTTTCTAATGCTTTTCCATTTTCAAAATTTGCTATCGCAAAAAGTCGCAAAAAAGAATAAAACGTTTTAGTTTGTTTCTTAAGGTGCGTTCACACTTAAGCTTTTGAACATTTTTACCTAAAAAAACGGGACCACAACTTTTTTTCTTTACGGCAAATACATACATATGTACATATCAATAACTGAAAATGCATCAACAATCAACAACGAACAGAAAAAAGTCAGATAAAAAACGTAAAAGTATTAAATTTCACAACAGCATATTTTATACAAATTTATACAAATAAAATTTAAATTTTGTTTTTGTTCCTTGATCAAACATAACCTTAAAATATACTCTCTTGTGTAATTTAATGCTGTTACTCTACTTTCACCGACTTTTATTTTCGTTCTTGTGCTTGGCCAAATCAAGAGAACAGCGGTCCCGCTATTTGACGGCTAATATTTGATAGTGTAACCTATATAATTTCATTTTGTTTCAGTGCAATATTGACTTGCAGCGTAATGTTTTGCGTATCGGTACCACTGGCACTGAAACACCATTCTTGCCTGAAAGCGAACTGCCTGAATGCGCTCGCTTGACTGCCAACTCGGAAGACGATCTCAAAGTCATAAATGAATCAGCCAATGACGCCGAAGAACGTGCTATTAAAGACGCCATTGAACAGAGTAAACGTGAAGCTGGAGGTGGTAAATGAAAATCATAATGTAGAATTTTTTTTCAAATAACACAACAAATCCCTGTTCATTTCTACTTGTTTAGCTTGCTCTTCAAATGCAGCGAGTACATCTGCTGGCGCAGAGAAGTTTAGTGAAGGCGATGTGAATGATCTCGTTAAAATGGGCTTCAAGCGTGATGAAGTCGTAACGGAATTGCGCAGAAATAATGGTAACAAAAATCAAGCTATTGCAGCACTTATAGCGAAAACGTTAAAATTTTAAATATACTCGTGTAGAAATTTTGTTAAAACAAAACGGATAATTTTATATACATACATACAAACATAATTTGTATCTAAACAAAATTAATTGAAAACACAAATTTGAAGGAATAAGACAAACGTTTTTAAAAGGTAAAACTCTAGAAACGAAATGGAATTCAAAATTTAATAACAGAGTAACGAAATACTAATTGACATAGCCTACCATTTTAAATGACGAACTACCTCAGGCTGGAAGCATTTTCTTATAACATTTTCAACAAAATATAAAAAATAAAAATTTTTGATTAACACATACAACAAACAAACATACACACACATACATACATAAATAAAAAATAACGTATTTGTAAAAAAAAAATGTTTGTAATATACTAGGTCAGCAGTCAGAAAATAAATAAATATGTAAACGACTAGAAAATTTTTTAAAACTAAATATACAGCAACAATAAAAAAGTTATGTACTACTCAATTACATATTTTAAGAACAACACAAAAAATACAACAAAAAACAAAAACATCAACGAATTCAAGCAAGATTTAAAAAAAATTAAATTTGTATAAACATTAAAAACAAGAAAAAAATGCTGAATATTTTTAATATTTTATATAAAAATCTCGCAGGGTCTGCTTTAAAACTGGTTGGAAAAGCAGCGGTTCTAGTCTGTAACTTGCTAAAATTAGAGCTATCTCTAAAAATTTCTAAACTCAACAAGCGATTTTTAGCGGCGACTGGATTTGTATAAACTGAAAGGATGAAAATTGAATTTCAGAGCCGTCGTTAAAATTTTAATTCTTCGATCAAAAAAAGTAAAAAAATTTTGCTTAAAAATATATTTTCTTAATACAAAATAATAATGTAAGAAAGAGTTCGAATAATAAGAATTTAATAATTTAACAAGCGGTGGGTGGGCACAGCAGAAAGCTAGGAAATGAAATATTAGAATTAACAATAAATTGTAACACAACTTGGTTACCCTTGTGTGGTGGGAAACTCTCACACGGTATATATGCGCTGGGCGTGTTTGATATAATTTAAAATTTAGACAGAAAACACAACAACTTGGGAGGCTGAGTGCCGCTTTAGAAACGTGAACGGGTGCTGACGAGAAGTGTGGCGGCCTCGAAACAGCTAGTTGTCCACCTAGCTAAAGGTCCTTGATGTTTTCTTTGTTTTGCTTAAATAATATCAATCACAAAAATAATATAGAACCAACTTAAGCCTGATAAACGTAATACAAAATAATAATATAAAAAAAGGAGTTCGAATAATAAAAATTTAATAAGTAAAATTTTTTGTTCAAACAATTTTTGCTGCTAAAAAGTTCAATTTCTTTCAACAAAAGATTAAAATTTTGCACGACAACGCCAAAACTCAAATTTCACCCACACAGTTTATACAAGTCCAGTCGTCACTAAAAAGCGCTTAGTTGAGTTTAGTGATTTTTTAGCGACAGCTCTAATTTAAGCGAGTTACATAATAGGACCGCAGCAGTTCACAGCGGAACCTGTTGAAAAACCTTTTCTTTTGCTTTTTTATTAGCTACTAGTCTTATAAGAAGGTGTTGAAAATTGGTTTTTGTTCTAATAATTTATTTTAAATGCATAAACTACAAGTAGCAAGTGCGCATACTTAATTCATTATAATGAATTTTTAAAAAGAAACTTATTTTTAGGTATGTAAACTAGAAACATGCATACATACATATGTATATCAAAATTAAGGCAAGGAAATAAAAGGAAGTCATTTAAATTTCTGCTCTAAATTCGTTTGGTTGAAAAAATACCATAGGAATTAAAAAAAAAAAAAATTAAAAAGATATAAGGTGGTTGCGTAATTTTCATAATTAATTTTAAATACAATATTGTTTGGTTAAGAAAATATTTTTTTAAAATTTACTGGTTTAAATAAAAAATTAATTTAGAAAATAATAACAGTGTTGTGCTAATGCTCTAGAGACATTCCGCAAACTCCTCACACACTATGATTGTGTGCGTGCGGTCGTGCTTACTTGCTCGGCTACACGTACGCGCGATCGGCTCTGTTTGAAGCAAAATCAAAATTTGTTTATATTTTTGTTCAGGGCGAATTCATAATTTCGCCTTGAATTTTGTTGAAGCCATTGTTTTCGCACGTTTCCACCAAGGCGAATCAACTACAGGTGGTCGCAATTCAATTCGCTTCAACATTTTCTCGAGACGTCATACATTTTGTTGTCGTTTGCTATCAGCTTTGACAACTCAGAAGATAAATTCGTGGAAAAATGTTGAAGCGAATTGCGATGCGGGCACCTGTAATAGATTCGCCTTGGTTTCCACTTTGAGGTAATAAAAAACAAGCCGGATTAGAACCTGGCTGATGTGTTGCATTTTATTCGCACACTTTTGAACTGTTGTCTGGAATCAAATAACGGTTTGCCGACAGTCTTGTAACAGATTAATGAATTGTATTAATTCAGGTCCAAAAATATACCTTTTCTGTCTTTTTCAGTTGTGTATATGCATCAACGAAATGTCGGCGGCATATTGACGGCTGAAAAAGACAGAAAACATTTGTAAGATCTATTGTTGGACCTGAATTAATTGACTCTTAAAGCAAATAATTAATTTCATATTTGATTAATGAATTAGTAAAACTAAAATATTCAGGTCTGTTATGAAAATCACTATCTCAAATCATGTGATTTCCAAAAACAAATTTGTTTAAAAACCTGACTTTAGGCTTAGTGATTTTTCGATTGTTAAGTTATTTAAAATGTTATTCCAAACTGCATTCACAGCATATAAATTTTCGTTGTAGAATTAAAGTTCATTTGATGCTTAAATATCGCATGATAAATAAGCACGTGATTTGCAGAACAGATCCGATAAAGCAATATTCATTGAAATTAACGCTTTTGTTAATTTTTTGTTTAACAGAGATGTTCTGAAAATCGTAAATTACATTTTCTGGTTTTTCTAATATTAAGGCTTTATTTCAAATGTGGAATTTTTTTGTTGGTGAAGTAATGATCATTTTGAGTTTCGAAATCGCTTGATTGAACCGGGAGTAATGTGCAGAACAAGCCCAAAATTGTCACTTCTGCGAGCGGCGAACAGGTGCGATATCGATGGACCAACAGTCAAATGCAACATTTTGTACAAATATTTTATTAAAATCTGTTTGACTTGGAATTTGTTGCTCAAATTCTGCATTCAAATGAGAAAGAATTTTAATAGGCTGCATTTGTTCGACAGCAAATTGTGTCGAAAAATCGACCATCTTCCTATTTATTAAAATTTTGCATTCCTAACAGAAAAACTGTTTTTTTTTTATTTATTGATCTTTTATTAAAAATAGATACTAGTTTTTCAAAGTCTAGTCTCAAAATTTTATAAAAAAATTGTATGCTTAGATTTTCTGTTACATATTGCATTGTAGTAGATTTTTCTTGTTCTGTTCTTTAGTCTGTAAAATAAAAAAAGAAAAACCTATAAAACAATATCTTGTAAGAAGTTACAAGAAATGGGAGCAATTGCAAAGTAATGTTGAAAACAAACAAAAATTTGTAAAAAAAGCAATTATTCCTCGTCTTCTTCATCATTATCGTCGTCCTCTTCATCATCATCATCGCCCTTTTTGATGGGACGACGTCCACCTTTGTGATTGATCGACTCATTATCGGGATCGAATTGCATGCCCTCTTGATCGTCATCGTCCTCTTCTTCATCATCATCGCCACCAACTTCGGCATTTTCAGCTTCGGCTCTTTGCAAGCGTCGTGCCAAATCAGCCTCATCAATGGCGGTAACAAGTTTAGGGGGCATAATAACTTTGAACTCTCCATTGTATTCAGTTATTTTTGCCTTAATATTATCGATGGCTTGTTCTAATATTTTCAAGCCTTCTGCCTTTTTGGTAGTTGAAGTAGTCATCACATAACTGAAATAATTACACAGGTATTATTAGAAACATTCTACACCCATTCAAGTATATTTATAACATACAGTGGAGGAGCGATTAAATTAATGCGAACAGTCAACTCTTCGGTACTTAATTCCAAGCCCTTGTTTAAAGAAGCTTTAACAGCATCTATGCCTTCATAGCCATAACAAGAGCATTCAATGTCCGAACGTATTTTAACCGTTGGTGAAACTAATTTACGTTTGACGTTGTTCAACAACGTCTCTTTTGTAGCTTCATCTAAGTCACATTCGTCAAATACAGTTGGATCTGTTACAGACTGTTTGAAAATGTCGTAGGCTGCAGCTTTGCTGTTGTACTTCTTTTCGAAATGCCAAGCGGTCTTTTGATACAATTGTTCTAGCTGTTCACTTGATTCGTAGCCTAACAAATTGGCTACATGACGCAACAATAGGTCAACCGCCTTGGCTTTAGCAAAACGTTCTGTACATTTCTCTACATCTTCGGGCGAAACACGTCTTTTGGATAAATCTATGTAACCCTTATCCTTGTCCACACGGATGACGACAACGGGTTCTGTTTTGCCCACTCGAATTAGCTTATTAATGGAACGTATACGACGTCTGGACAATTCAGATAAAAGAATCATACCCTCTATGTTATTGTATTCCAATAAATGCACATAAGCACCCATTTCGGCAATGGACAGCACATTGACCATAACCACATCTTCCACCTCAGGATATTTTTCACTATAAAAACGCGAAGTTAATGCCATTTTTACACGTTTTATAATTTTTGTATCTTATTTGTTTATGCAAACACTTTTAATCTGACGCAATCTTGGGAAGATCTTGAATTTTGCAGAAAAATTTTAATTTTTTGCTGCAAAACGTGTACAATTTACGAATTATACTTTTTTGAAAGGGACGATGAAGAAGAAAAGAGGTGTTAATGACATTCCTTTTTGTTCTGCCTATTCGTTTTCGGCAGGCGGTGTTTTTTTAACGTTACCAGATATTTGATTTTTTACAAAAGGTGATCACTTTTAGCTACCCAGCGAACAATAATGTGCAATATTGAATTAGATTTGTATGGGAGTGTATGTTGTATCATTGCCTAAACGAGAACGGAGAGCGTAACGTTTTCTTCCGCTTGGTTTTACGTTGAAATGGTTTGTTTCGGTATGCTTCATATAAATTGTATGGGCATGAGAATTTTGAACGTTAAGAAAACCTGTTCTGGTTTTTGCTTGGGTATATCTAGAAAGGCAAAGAAAATAATTTAACTTTGCTATTATTATATCAATACACCCCTGCTAAATTGTATATGAATATTCGAAGGCAACAATACCTAGTCATTTTACTTTTAACAAAACCTGAAAAACTACTTTATCGAGAATTTTGTTTTGTGTTGAGTTTAAAATTAAAAAGAAATATTAGTGATTAAGTGGAAAAGTATGAATATATTGAAATTTTTAGGCAATGGCTTTCCATTAAATGTCAAGCTTGTCAAAATATGTTTGCATGTAAACGTTTATGCAACTCAACTTTTTTCCACTATTTGGAGCTAAGAAATAATGTAGTGTCCCAGTGATTAGCTTAGCACTGCAAAAACTTACTATTAGCATTAATACTAAGTGTATCTACCTGTAAAATGTTGATATAAATGAGTTTCAGTGGTTCTGATAAAAAAACTCTTGCTTGAAAGCTGTGAAAATTTTGCATCCCAGTCTTTCATACACAGATGTGTTGCCTCTGTAGTTAATGGTCTCGAAGCGTATAACATTTCTACAAACCAACAAAATTGTGTTGATGTAGAGCTGCACAGACCTTCTCAATGGACCTGGGTTATATTCATATTAAAGTATACACTAAAATTAGAATATGTACATTATTCCGTATAATTAAGCTACTATTTATTGGATACATGTAATAGTACGATTTTTTGTTTTTTCAAATTTGACATCTTCATATATAAATTACAATTGGTATTGTATGTGTAATTACAATATGTATGTTAACATGATGGGTGAACTCGCAACAGATTTGTATGCTGGGTAACATTCTGTATTCAGACAGTCTTCTTTTAACAGGCTTGACAGTTGGGGAAACAAAAATTTTCCACATAGTGAAATTTTTCACAAAGAAAAATATCAGCATTTGACGATATTATTAGAACAAATCCATATATTTTTATAAAAAAAATACTACAGAATAAAATAAGAAATAAATGCTTAAATAGAAACTGAAAGAAAATAAATTGTGCTTTGCAAATAAAATTGAAAAAAAAAATAATACAAAATTTACTGTGCGCGCGCAACGGCGCCCCCATGTACAAAGATTGGGAGTGCTAATTTCACAACGAAACTTCAAAAAAATTTAACCAATTTAGCAAAATTGCAAAGAAAACATTTTAAACAAAGAAAAAAAGCAAAATAATTAACAATAATTGCAACTCTGAACGCACATTTTTCTTGTACAGAATTTTTGTTTTGTTTTGATGCAACAATACGCCGCTTGTTAGCTGTAAGTGAGAAAAGGGAGGCAATACTTCATCGGCACAAGAATTTGAAAGTCAAAAGAAACTTGTCAAAAACCAAGAAGTAGACGTGAATTCGCCGCAAATTAAAACTGTGTGATTAGACAAAGACGAATAGAGTGTTATTAAGACCATTTGAAAAAATAAAACATGGCTGGAAGAGGTGGTTTTGAGAATTCAAGGTAAATATTTTGTCTTTTTGTGTTAAATTAGCAAATATTTTGCATTAATATAATTTGAGATGTGTTAATTGAAGTGTACATTTAATTGGTGTATGTATTATTTTTGTAAGAAGAAAAAAATGTGCTTGTAAAATTGGAAGAAAACTTAGTGAATCTTTGCGATTGCTTGTGTGTGAATATTTTTCGCCCTGTTAAATGAGATGGTAGCCTCTTCATACAACGTTGCCGTATAATGGAGGCTTGTTAATGTGTTTTTTTTTATTTCTTTTTTCATTTAGACGTCTTAAAAAAATTCCTTCAATCATGCTTTAGTAACACCACAATTAAATAGGCACTCTCCAATATTTTTGTGATATTTGTAAAAGGAAAAAGGCCAGCCAACTCCTAAACATTTTGGTGGGGCTCAATCTTTTTTTTTTTTTGGTAAAGCTCGAAAATGTCAAAGTATGAAGAAGTGTGTTTCGCTCTCTGCCGACAAAAACTGTGCAGTCAGCGTGCGCAGCCGTTGTCGCCAAAAGTTATTGGCTGTGCAAAATTTTTATTACCCCCTTCATGCTAGTTTTAACTCAAGTTTGATTACCTATATTGTTGTTGCCAAAGGTCTGAGTTTTCATCTGGTCCAGCGTCGAGCCCCTTTTGGTATTTATTAAACTGCTCAAGTGTGGGTGGGCATTTCGACGCTATTATTGTTATTACTTAATTTGTCGGAAGGGGCTTACACCATAAGTTGATGAAGTTTAAACAATACGCTGATGTGGGAAAGCAAATGGACATTTTGAGTTGTCAAAGAAGTAATTTGCCATATATTTGCATTAGCGAAAACATACAAGAAAGTGCTGAAAACTAAACAAATTACGCTTTAAAGAGCCTGCACATGCTTTCACTTACTAAACTAAATTATTATGAGGATTTTTCTAAATTTAGCTTGAACTCTTTTTTTTCTTAACATGCCATTAAAAATGCAGTATTTTACATATGTCTTTGTGCCAACGTTTCCTGAATTTTTCGTTAATCTAAGGGGACCTCTGTTATTTTATTTATTTTTATTTATGCAATTAAGTACAAAGCCAAAAATCCCAAATTTATACATTACTTTTAAGTATATCTCGGGTCTACTGATGATTTGATTCGCATCAACGAAATGTCAGCGGCATCAACGAAATGAAAACGGCTGAAAAAGACAGAAATCATTAAGGTCTATTTTTAGACCTAAAATAATTATATACATAGGTATATTACTTATCACTAAATAAATCCTAATTATCTTGGTTCAATTACTGATGAGGAGAACAAATTTCATACATACATATTTAGCACAATGGGACCTTTTTAGGACCCAAGAAACATACATATTTAGAAAGTAGTTCAAGTATTGTAATGTATTTTTTTTTTTTTTTTTTAATTCAGTTTAAGAATTAAACCTACAAGTCCAAATATGATTCATATTCTACTCAAATAACGTAAAGTATACAATAGTTATGAACAATAAATTTTTAAATTAAATTTGAGAAAAAATTAAATTGGAGATTTTTAAAGACTAATAATGCTTGTATGTTAAAAAATTTAACAACAGCATATTAAAAATTTTGTATGGAAATTTCCATACAAAATTTTTAATATGCTGTTGTTAAATTTTTTAACATACAAGCATAAATAAGATTTTTGTTGGTTCCCCAAACACAACGCTAAACTCATGGTAAAACAAAATGAGGTTTCAGCGGGGTGCAAATTAATAAATTATGTATTATGTATTTTGTTTTTTATTAGACTGTTAAAGTTTTCTGTCTTTTCAGCCGTCAGAAAACGTTAATAAGGTCTATTTTTAGACCGAAAATAATACATTTCAATTGGCGCTCTTAAAGCAAATAAATAATGAATAAATTATTATGTTATTATTATAGAAACTATGGAGACCGCGGAGGCAAGCAGCTTCCCACTGAACCTCCATTCATTGCCTATGTAGGCAATTTACCCCAGGGTCTTGTGCAAGGTGATGTTGGAAAAATATTTAAAGATTACGATGTAAAAAATGTGCGCTTGGTTAAGGATAGAGAGACGGATCAATTTAAAGGCTTTTGCTATGTGGAATTTGAAACACTGGAAAACTTGGAACGGGCTTTGGAATTTGATGGACGCATAAAATTGGATGAAAGCCTGGCGCCTTTAAGGATTGATATAGCTGAGCGCAAGAAAAATGACCGGTAAATTTAAAGAGATTCTAATAATAGAATTTTGTAAAAAATTACATTTCATTTTCCTATATAAAATAGCGCTGGCGGCGGTGGAGGTTTTAACAGACGCGGACCGCCCAGACAGGGTGGTGGTCACCAACAAATCTACAATCGCGGTGGTGGCGGCGGCGGTGGTGGTAATCGGGGTGGAGATCGTGGCAATGATCGCGGAGGCGATCGTGGTCATGATCGTGGTGGAGATCGTGATAATAGAGGTTCGTACAATGATAATCATGGTGGTCACAATGATAGAAATCGTGGAGGCGGCGGTGGTATGAATAGAGGATTTAATGGTAAATTATATGCCCCTTCATATTTAAGCAACTAAACAAAAATTTCCAAGCTTAAAACTACACATCTCCAGTAGTCTTTATTTTAAAAATTTCATTTGTTTTTTAGCAGCCGTTTCCCAATTTCCCTATTAAGTTGCCTCTTTGCCACTTTTAGAGTATTTATTATAACATAATGTTGGTAGTACTCACACTTAGCACAAAATACAATGCATGTTAAAAATTCTATTTAATCACTCTTGATCCACCTTCCAATCAACAACAAACAAACCTCCGCACACGAAATCTGTTATGTATTGTTGTACATGTTATTTACATTCTGTATATTAAAAATTAGTTTTTTTTTGTTTTTTCCTCATTGGGACTAAACATTCATTAATGTATTTATTTTCGCGCACTGTTTTTTATCCCAATCACAATAGATCGTCCTGCGAATCGTGGCCGTTATGGCAACTTTAATAACGACGACCGCTATAATGATCGCAACCATCACGATCGTAATCATCGCGAAGGCAGCTTTGGTGGTCAAAGTCGAGATGGTGGCGGCAACAATGAACGTTACAACAGTTTTAGCAGGAATCGTGGAGGCGATCGTGAACAACGGGGTGGTGGTGGAGGCGGAGGCGGCAGCGGCAGCGGTGGTGGCCATTTTAACCACAATGAACGACCATCATCGGTGTCAAACTTAGGTAGTATAGGTAAGGTTTTTCCAAACCTTATCAGCTTTTTCTCTTCTATTATTTTAATTTATATGATTTAAAATAGTTATTTATTTTATCGGGCTTGAGCTCGATTTTTACTTCCTCAAACAGAATTGAAGAAGATTTTTTGTGATAAAATTGTAGTTATCAATATTTTTAAAGAAGACGAGAAAAGTAAAGTAGAGAAAACTTGAGTGTTAGGCAGTTAAAGAAGGGTAGTAGCACTTGTTCCTCCAAAGCGTAACAACTCAAAATTTTCAATTTCAAATGTTTTACTTTTTGCAAAAAGGCCAAACATGGAGGTCATTTCTACCCATCGTAGAATATCTCGTTAGAATCAACAAAAACAGTTTTTGTCCTCTACTGAAAATTCATGAATTTAAAGGTGTTACGCTTTCGAGGAACCAGTGTAATAGATTTTTTTTTTTTTTTTTTTTTTGAAAAAAACTATCAAATTTTTACATTAAACGAATTCCATAAATTAACAGCATTGCAATTCTCGAACAGACAATAAAGAAATATATACATATGTAGGTTTAAAATTAAAACATAATTAACAATTTTAAAACGTAACTTCATGTAGAGGTCTTACATATTCAAAAGTTGCTAACTGCACACACTAAAGTTTAAGGGACAACAACAAAATGCTCAGTTCAAAATAATTAATCATGTTTTTTTTAAGTGCAAATGAAGCAAAGTGCAAATACATACATTTTGTTGTGGTGTGAAAAAAAAGCAGAGCATTTTTGCTCACATTTGCTGCGTTTACACAGTTTGCACCACCCCATCGTGAAAACCCTCGAATGTAAACAACAAAAGATGGCGAAACCGACTAACAATTTTCAGCGGAGTCGACAAAAAAGAACGGCGGTGATGAAAAATTTGAATACAATAAAAAACACATTGTTGATGGGAATTAATTTAATACAATAGCAAAAGAATAATACATCGCTTTTTGATTTTAATTTATGCGGGTGTCTTTCCAAAAACAAAATAAGATCGGCAGCCAACTTGACGCCGTGGCATTTCGTGCCTTATTATTTATATATTACAGTAGCGTTATTCAGACTTTTGAAATACATAAAAGAATGTAACCAAAACAGCAACAATTGTGTTCTTATAAATAGAATATAGAAAATTTTGTTAACTAAAGCAATGAACTTTTAAACCTTCACTGGAATAATATAGCAGATTTGCACACAAAAAAAAAAAAAAAAAAGAAACGGTGCGCTCGCGATCTACCATAAAATGCACTGCAAATTTGCACAAAGCATATTTGATCAGCTGCCATCGTGCAAACCTTGAATGTATTACAGATCTCAATGTAATTAAAAATTCATTGATCAGGGTATGATGCGTCATTCAAAAATGAACTTAATTATTTATTAGATATAAGAGCCAATTAAATGTATTATTATTATTTTAAGGCTAAAAATAGAACTTATCAATAATGTTCAGCGGACTCGAAAAAAAAAACTTAAAATAATGCTTGCAAGGTTTCAAACATTCCTTGTAAGTTTTTTTCTAGTCTTCTGAGGAGTTGATTAGCAACCATGAAATGTCGGCGGCATACAGACGACTGAAAAATACACACAACAATTCATAATGTCTATTTTTAGACCTAAAATACTAATTTTATAACAATTTCTTTTTCATTTATTTAGAGGATGATGGTGATAGACCTCGACTTCAACTAAAGCCCCGAACAGTAGATGCTCCCATTAATGGTCTGGCGGAGACGAAGCAGGCTGCGGCCATTTTCGGAGCTGCTAAACCACGCGAAGAGAAATTAAAAGAATTGCAACAGGATAATAATGCTGGTTCGCCAAATGAAGACAATTAATTAAGCGAATGCTTTAAAGGAGAAAATTAAAACTTTAACTACAACACAATATATACATAAATTTTTTTTCAAGAGTTATAATACCCAAAGGATTATAATATGCAAAGAGATACACTCGACGACGACTACTAACAACCAACCAATGAAAAGCAACCACTTTATGCTAAAACAATTACCTAAAGATAAAAAGAAATCGACTTTTAAAAAGCAAAACCAAAAAGCCAATAAACGAACTTAAAAAAGAGAGAAAGAAATATTAAGAACAAACAATCAATTGAGCCACGACGAAGAAAACGTGAATTTTGCAATCTTTTTTTATTAAATATATAATATTACAAAAAATTATATGACTTCTTGAAAACGAAAGGAAAAAAGATATTCAATTTTTTTTTTTAAAGAAAAACATAAATTCAAAATAGTTTTTAAGCAGACACACGAAAGAAGGCGGCAAACTGTTTTTATTTGTTGTGAAAATCAAAATAAACGAGTTATGAAAAAGAGTTTTTAACGAGAAATTTTAATAAATTTTAAAAAAGAAAATTGTAAAAAACAAGACTTTTTCATCACTTTTCTTCTAACAAAGGAAACGAAAAAGTGTGTAAGTGTTAAATATAAAAGAGAGAAAGGCTTAAAAAAGGATTCGTTGCTTCTTCACTGAGAGACATTTTAAATTTCGCTTAAGAATAATAAAATTTAAATTAATACTCCCTATTCCATCATCGACAAAACGCAGGCAGCATCAACAGAAACACATTGAAATCAAAGCAGGCATAAAACGTTTTTGCACATCTCTTTAACAACAACCAACCAACCAACCAACCAACCAACATAAACCAGCTCCTTTTTCTCCTAAGCAAAAATAATAACAATACAAAACAAAAACTACTTTTTAATTAAATATAACTTTAATACATATATACTTATATATTTGCATTATATACAACAACAACAAACAATATACAAAAAATCGTAAAACAAAAAATATATAAAAAATTTATAAAAAAAAACAAACAATAAAAAGGTAAGTATTGTAATTTAAATAAAAGAAAAACAAAACTGATATAAATAAATTTAAAAAAACATAGAAAAAAAACAACTTATGCAGGCTAAAGTTATAGTTTTTTAATCATACTAATAATAAAAGAGAAAACAAAAAACAATTAAATTTAAAAAGATTATTATACATTTATAATATTTTGTAAAATTCACCAATAGACTTTTTTTTTTTTTTTGGAAAAAAAGAAGAAAAAAAAGAGATTTGTCTCAATCAACTCACTTCCCCCTCCACTAAATTTAAAACCCTAAAAATTTATGACCAAAAAATTGGAACAAAAAAAAAACAAATTTTTACATTTAATTTTTGTATAAAACAATTTTCGTAATATATCCCTAATAAATATACTTTTTTTAACACTTTAACTACTACTACGGTTCCTTTTCTCTTCCTTGTTTAACCTCAAACGTTTCTCTTGGCACTTGCAACACACCCCTGCATTAGTTTATTATTGATAACAAAATCAGTTTCGTTTGTTTAATTTTAATACACTCTTTCAAAAAAAAAAAAAAAAAAAAAAAAATACCCCCAAAAACAAAACCCCAAAAAGTTTTTGAAGCAGTTTTGTAAAGGAAAAACCAACTTCTGTTTGCAAAAAAATAAAATATATATAGTTCTATACGTTTTTATTTTATTTTCTTTAAACCTCTACTTTTAAAGTTTGTTTTTTAACAATAATATCAAAGAGAAAAATATTCCCAACTAAACAAAATTACGTTGTACTTTTCCAAAACTATTGCTTTATTTCTAATTTTTTGTTTGTTTATCTCTAATTTTAAAACTTAAAATCAAAACTAAGTAATTTCTCTCATTTTATTTGTTTGTTTTTTTTTCTTCTTCTTTTTATTGTAATCCCTTTCTCTTGCTAATATTTTAAAGTCCTTCAGCGTAACGGCTTAGATTTTATTTTTTATCAGAGAAAACAAAAACAAACAAAAAAAAAAATAAAAACATTTAAATTTTATTAAAGTATAAACAAAACCAAGTATAAATAATAATACTTATGTATTGCGTATAAAATTAATTTTTGTATAAGAAATAAAAACAAAACAAAAATTAAGTATATATAAATATATGTACGTTAAAATAAAATTAATAATAATAATAAATAATAAACTGAATAAAATGCATACATTTAATAATTTTATGTTTAATAAATTAATAAATAAAATAAAAAAACATAAAACAAACTTTGAGTACTCTTTACTAAAAATTCTTTCTGCTTAAACCAAGAGGTGAGTAGAATAAAAGGGATCTGAATATAAAAATAATTGATAAAAAAAAAAAAAATGCATAAAATTCCTCCTCCTCCTTACAAAACTGCAAGAACCTTGTCGATATCTCTACAAGTTTAGAAAATATTGCCATTTCTTTCCAGTCGGCCAAAATTCAAAAATATGATGTTGAAAATTTAGTCAAAAATATCCAAAATACAAAAAAATCATGTTGTTAAAAATTTAGTCAAAAATGTTTTTTTTTCTCAAAGCTAATGGAAGTTGGTATCAATGGCTTGAGCTCCTCTTTACAAAACCGTAAAACTCTTGCCGATACCTTCATTATTTTAGAAGTTATCTCAATTTCTTTCCAGTCGGCCAAAATTCAAAAAAATCATGATGTTAAAAATTTAGTCAAAAATATTTTTTTCTCAAAACCAATGGAATTTGGTATCAATGGAAAGGGTTTGATCTCCTCGTTACAAAACTGTAAAAATCTTCCCGATACCTACATTATTTTAGAAGTTTATCTCAAATTTCTTTCCAGCCGGCCAAAATTCAAAAAAATCCGTTAAAAATTTAGTCAAAAATATTTTTTTTTCTCAAAACCAATGGAATTTGGTATCAATGGAAAGGGTTTGAGCTCCTCATTTGTGCTGTAAGACTAAGAATGGCCACTTTATAAGAAAACACATCTCTAAATGATAAAATAGAAAATAATTTTTTTTTTTTTATAAATTTTTATTTTATTTATCATGATTTTGAGTGAACTTAAAAAAATTGTGTACTTTATATTAAATTTATACAGTTCAAAGAAAACATGTTGTAAGATTGTTTTTAATTTATATATAAACATACATATATAAAAGTAGAAATGAACGGGGTTTAAAAATAAAAACACTTTGAACTAAAAACAAAAACATATTTTTAACTAAATTATTTTACATTATTTTTGCTAAATATGTATTAAAAAATATTGTTTTTTTTTTTAAATTTTAAGATAGCATAAAAAAAGAGTGTATGAGTGATTTGGCATATTTTTTCTTTTCAGATTTTGTTTATACATATGTATACATATATAAATACGGGAGAATTTCTATAAACATATTTTAGATTCGATAAAGCTCTTATTTGACAAATTTCTAAACAAAATTTGTCAAATGAGCGTTTCTGCTTTTGGTTTGGTTTTTTAGTAGTAAATTGTGAATGCTTAAATCAAAAGTTATTTATTATATTTGCTCTCCAAATCGTGTGCTTTTAAATCATGTGATTTCTCAGAGCAAAATTAGCATTGCTTCTCTGTAGTATAAGAGAAGTCTAGAATAACTTGAAAGCATCATGACCTTAGAAAAATCATAATATACCAGCAGGCTCTTTTTTGAAATCACGTGATTTCAAGCAAGGTGATTTTTA
Organism: Sturmia bella; assembly: GCA_963662145.1. NCBI lineage: Eukaryota > Metazoa > Arthropoda > Insecta > Diptera > Tachinidae > Sturmia > Sturmia bella. The sequence continues at coordinate 9,019,452 of OY759170.1, read as the reverse complement.
GAACAGAAAAAATGGTAAAAAATGGTTGGGGTCTACTCGGTGTAGCGATGCAAAAGAAAAGCTTTCGCACTTCTATGGTGTGCGAACGATTTTCTTTTGCTTCACAATACAGAGTAAACCCCCCCGCAGATTTCACAATACCAATCGTATCGTTTATCAATGCATTTGGAGAGACAGAGAGAGAGAGAGAGAGAGAGAATTTAAAATAGAAAATCTACTGCCAGCTTATCAAGCGTTCGCCTAAATACTTATAAAACAGACATAAATTGCAACATTTTGTACAATATCGATAAACTAGCAGATCGTTATCAGGTTATTAATTTGTAAGTTTAATGTTTGTGTTTGAAATTCTCTCTTCAGTCAGACACACGCTTGAACGATACGACGACTGGACTTGTGAGTTCAGTTAATGTTTTCTTTTGTTTAATATGTATAAAATTTCGTGTAGAATCTTATGTATGTGCAAAATTGTCTGTGTATTAAGCCCATTTATTGCAGATGCTGAATTTTGATTGCGCCGACACACTCCAATCATTAGTTTTTCTCAAATTTTTCTTTCTTGATTTACACGATGTTTTTTTTTTGTTTTTTTTGTTTTAGTTTTTTTGTTTGCTTAAGAAATAAAAGTTTTCAAAAATATTATTATTTTTTTTTTACTTGATTGTTTTAAGAGTTAAATATTTAACACCACATTCACATTGGGAAAAAATATTTTTGTTTGACAAAACTAAGATTTACGAACAAGAGAAAGTTTCATAAATTTTATTTGATAAACAAAAACATTTGTCCGGAAAGGGGCTAAATTTGTTTTTGTGCTTCATTAAATGTTGGTTCCTTTTTCGTCAAATTTATCATCATCCATCCATCGTTTGTTTGTTTGTTGGTTTGCCAAAATTGTCAAATCGCCGGTCGTTATTCATTTGTTTCCTTTTAAGGTTCAAGCCATGGCCAAATCATCGAATCCTGCTGCCGAGATATGAGCCAAATTTCACGCTTTGGCACCCGGTATTTTCGATAACACCTTGGATAGATCGACACCGGTAAGAGCATTGATTGAGGGCGGCAATTGAGCGACAAGGCGGGAAACATCGTTGGTCAAATTGTCGTTGCCACCAATCAGAACAATTTCTTCAGTTTTAGCTAAAGGAGCAGCAACTTCGGCCGCAATCTACAGAAGAAAAGCAAAGAAAACAGAATGTTCATTAGTAATAAAAAAAAAAGAAAGAAAAGAAAACGGTTGCTAACTGTCTAGCTGCCCAGTTTTTGGTGTTTAAATTTCCATAAAGGAAAAATAGCAGCAACAGTCTGGCCTAAACTAGCGCGTCAAGTGTATTATGGCCGACTAAACCAACCACTTTGTATGCAAAAAGGGGGGCTTAGACGACAGCAACAAAAAAAAGAAAAAAGAAAAAAAAAACGCCTGAAGCACTGATTTAGGCTGGACTGGAAGCCAGTTAGTTAGTGAAAAGTTTGAATAATGCCATTGCTCTTCCAAACAGCTCAACTCTACCTTGGGCAGTGATTCTAAGACGATATTCATAATGGCAGCATCTCCGTATTGTTTATAGACATGGGCCTTCATGCGCATACGCTCTGCTTCCGCTTTGCCCACCAGCTCAATGGCATGGGCCTCGGCAGCACCAATTTTGCGTATTTTTTCAGCTTCAGCACGGGCCATTTCAATAGTTTGGCATCTGGAAATAAAAAACTTCATTTTTTTAATTCTTTCCAATTAAAGTTTAGTATTTGTTGTTCTAGAGGCGGAGTAACCGCATAACCTGTGCACTTTTTAAGTCTCTATCTTGTAAAGCTTGAAAGTTACGATCCATTTTCATGAATTCCTGTATGGGGAGCCCCTTAACTTTTCAGCTTTGTATTGTTTTTAGTATTTGTTGTTCTAGTGGTGGGGTAACCGAATAACCTGGGCAATTTCCAAGTTTCTATCTTTTACCCGGCATTTAGACGACGGGAAAGTGCTTTCATTAAATTTTTATATACATACGTATTATGAATAAAAATTTCAATGAAATCTGTGACTTTCATGAACATTTCTTGCTCAATTTCAAAGGAACGTGAAAGTTCATTAGCGCAGTTCATTATTTGGTGCAAATGTCTTGCGTAAATGCGAATGCAAGAAATCGTTGCTTTTTCTTTGCAACTCAACAACAAAATATATACAAGGTTGCACTCGCAATATTTTTGCATTTACGCACCGCTAATTACGTGTTGCTTTTTTCGCATGAGTATTTTCATAGTTTCCTGTATGGGAGCACCCTGTAGTTTTGAGCTATTTATTGGTTTTAGTGTTTGTTATGGCTGAGCTCGTGAAACCACATGTCCCAGACAAATTTGAAGTCTCTACTTTTGTCGGCTCAAAAGTCACTGATAATTTTTAGAGTTTCTTGTATGCGAACACCCTGTAGTTTTAAATTTGATGATATTTTTAGTAGTTATTGTCGTAGTGGCCAGATAACTACATGTCTGGTGAAAGTTTCAGTTCTCTAGTTCTAACCTCTCATTGGAAGGTCCCATTCTTCGTGGCGGATGGACAGACGGACAGCGAAGTCTTAGTAATAGGGTTCCGTTTTCACTCTATGAGTACGACGGAACCCGGAAAATGATAAATCCGCATTTTAACTTATTATTATATGTTTGCTTATTTTTTTCACAAGTTTGAATTGAATTGGGAATACTTACTGCTTGCCCTGGGCAATAGTTTGTACTCTATACGATTCAGCTTCGGCGGGTAATTTAACGGTACCAATCAGTTCCCGATCTTTACGTTGTACTTCCTGTGATTCGATTTCGATTTGTTTGCGTCTCTCCACGACATCGATTTGTATTTCCTCGTTACGTATTTTCTGGCGTATTTTGGCCGCCTGCAATTCGTAGGCCAATTGAGATTCAGCCTTGGCGGTATTTGTTTCCTGATCGAAATTGGCTTTTTGTAATTTGAACAGACGTGCATTGTCCTCAATTTTTGTATCGGTTGAATATTTCACATCCATGGCGCTCTTTTCACATTCGGCTTCACGTATGCCCGCATCACGATTGGCTTCGGCTACACCGGCATCGGCATCACGCTTCACGATGGCCGTTTGGGCTTTGCCGAGCGAAGCCAAATACTGGACATCATCGTAAACATCTTTGATGGTGAAGGAGAGAATTTCGATGCCCATGCGACCGACATCAGGCGCGGCTACTTCGCGCACTAACGCTGCGAATTGATCGCGGTCTTTGTAGACTTCTTCGACTGTAAGAGTTCCTGCAAAGCAAATGAATATGGAAAAGAAAATTACAAACAAATTTAGCAGTTTATAAATTGTGTGAAAAGTTTGTTTTTCTGTGTGTCGTCTGGTGAAACAAACTTTATGCAGGTCAACAGTTGATTGCATATTTTTGTTTGGCCCAATTTAGAGTTATAGGAAACTGAAAGGCAGACATTTTTTAAATTTTGTTTTGGATCTTAATTACAGCCAGACAAAAATTCCACACCGCCCGCTTTTCCATTGGCATTGAACTGTTAAATACAACTCTTATGTGGACAAACCAACAACAAATTGAGCATTTGAGGGCAAATTTTTTTTTTTTACTGCCATTGCTGAAATACGACCGTTTACGCACGATTAAGTGCACGAAAGTTGGTCCCATCGAAATAATATGCCATCTCTAAGCGGAGCAATTGGTTTTCCCAACAAAAAAGAAAATAATAATAAATTTGATGAAATTTCAAACGAATTGCAGTTTTAAATTTCTCCTGATTTTTCTAAAACGCACAGAGATTTTCGTTCTTCAATTTATATGCAAAACAATAACAATATGTATATGAAAATTTGTTTTTGTTCTCAATAAAATTTATTTATATCGAAAAAACAAAACCGCCAGTTCAAAGTCTACTGACATAAAGTTTGTGCCGGTCAACAGCTGAGTGATGTTTTCTCTTCTAGTTTTCCCTCAAAATGTCAAACGAGGTGTTTTCAGGGTGGCAAAAATTTATGCTTTAAAATTCAATATACATATGTAATTTTTTTTCGTTCATCCTAAAAGTTGTGTTATCGAATTCAAAAATAAAACAGCCCAATCATGAATGATAATTCAGTGAGAGTTTTTTTCTCTTTTGCCATTCCTTTTATTATGTTGATAAATTCCTTGGGAAATGATTTTTTAACCTTCCCTGTTTTGGCCACATCGAAGGGAAAAAATAGTCGGCGGAGGAAAAAATATGTAGGTATTTTAAAAACATGTTTTTTTCCTATAGAAATTTTCGATATTACCAACTTTTATTTTTCTGTTTCTCAGGTAATTTATGATTGGAGTAATTTTTTCTCGGGAAATGTATTTTACTTAGAAATAAAATTCCTTGAGAATATTCATGATTGGGCTGAAAGTATTCAAATAAGTTTATTTTAAACTCTTGGTTTTTTGCGTTCTCTTCGGCAAAGAAAAAATCCACTATTGATTTTGTTTTCCTTTCGTCTGAAAACGAAAATACAGGGTCCGCCATCTAACGTTTTCTTTTTCAACCAGTGCTTATTTCGTGAACGGTAACACTTGGCTCATATCTGATTTGACAGATAATTGTATTATTAGTAGGTTGGTCCACTATGGCCCTTTGCACTGCGACCATAGATGATCTATTGTACAGATAATTAGTTTTATCCTTCCGCTAAACGAATCTGGTTGTGTATGCGCTTCGCTAAGTGGACCTGCGATCGACTTACAGAAAAGGCCGATTTTGCCAAAAAAGTCATCTTTTCAGATGAAGCTCATTTGGATTTTGTAGATTATATAAACAAGCAAATTTGTTGCATTTGGGGCATACATCCAAAACGAGCAACTGTTTGGTGCGCATTTTGGACCAGAGCCATAATTGGGCCATTTTTCTTCCAAAAATGAGCAAGGAGTGGCTGAATTTTTGTTTACACAAATTGAAGAGGAGAATATTGGCAACATTTGGTTTCAGCAGGACGGCGCAACGTGCCACACAGCCGAAGCTACACTCAATGTTTTGCGCCGTTTTCAAAGAAAAAAAAAGTTATTTGGCGAACCCGCGCCGAATTCGCGCATACTTCCTACCCTGATTTTTTGGTTCTTCTTCCACAATTTTCTGACAGTTTGGTGACTGTCTCATTGTGTATGTATTGAGTTGCGTCTACTTTATTCAATATACTTTGCGGCAGTTGAACTTTTAAAACGCCCTTCTTTTTTTAAATAATTTTTTCAATTTTTTATTTTTGTAATTATTTATTTACCTGGAAATCACCACATAAGTGAGACCCAAAACCAGGCTCACTTTAAAAGTTCCCATCCATATATAAGACATTTTGTTGAAATGCTTTAGGGAGTTTAGAAATCACGGAATTTGTTCTTTTATTGAAATATTTTGTGTTTCTAGTTTTAGTTTTTATTATTTGTAATTAATTTTTATTATTTGAAAATTTTGTTAATTTTTTTTTGTTTTTTTTTTCCCCAAACACTTTCTTCTATTAAATCGCTTTTCTTGACTAATTGTTGAAGTTGGTTTTTAGTCTATTTTATTTTTTAAAAAACTTTTATTTCTGAAAAAAAAAACAAATGTTATTGTTGATGTTGCCCAAAAGCAGTTTATTTTAACAACTGATTAAACATTCGCGTTTAACGTAGATGCTTAAAAATACATTTTTGATACCTGCTTTAAAATTTAACTTGCAGTCAGGGTCAGATGAGGCAAATTCTTTTTTATTGCCAGACAAGTTGTTTGATTTGATTGGTTGAAAAGCCACTATCTTTTCAATGGAAAGAATATATTCTTTTTTAATATAATTGCTCATTTTTAGATGGCCATAGGACTACTGAACATGATAAAGCAGTGGCATAAAATGATAACACAGTTAAGAATATGGTAATGCTGAAAGCATTTTTACACCCATATTTATAAAAACTATTGAAGGTTTATTACATGTCCATTTGACAAATATTCCGTAGAAATACGTCAAATAAGAGCTTAATAAGCTTACAATAATTGTTATGAATATGGCCTATAGTATTTGCTCTACACCACGTTTACAAAGGAAAGTAATTTCATAAGACTTTTGCTTCAAGTGTCAACAAAACCCACGACTTTTATAAAGTAAAGAAAATATGAATGTTAATTATTAAGATACATTATTTTTGAGGCCTAAAAATAGACCTAATAATAACACAATTCAATTGGCTCTTAAAGCAAACAAATAATTAAGTTCATTTTTGTTATTCATTAAGCCTATTCGAGTGTAGTGTCATTCAGGTGATAAAAAGAGCAGTAAACTGGATGAGACATTACAGAATATACAGGGAGCATATCCTAATCTCTACTGACAGCGCGACCGTCGTCGAACACTGCTGGACATCTGTCGATGTCCAGCTCTTTCTAACCAGAAAACGATTTACTTGGACATACCGACATTACAAGGGTTGGGTTGGCGGCTCTCCATCAGTTTTCTGATGCTGAAAATTTTACACGAAAGACTTTTTTGTGATGAAAAATTGTCCGTCGAAAAATTGCGACCGTCGTCGAACACTGCTGGACATCTGTCGATGTCAAGCTCTTTCTAACCAGAAAACGATTTACTTGGACATACCGACATTACAAGGGTTGGGTTGGCGGCTCTCCATCAGTTTTCTGATGCTGAAAATTTTACACGAAAGACTTTTTTGTGATAAAAAAAATTGTAGTGATCAACATTTTTGAAGAAGACAAGAAAAATAAACCTATTGGCTAGGGGACATATCATGGCAGTTTCAACTACGCCACAGCCATCATCAGCAGCACCCAATTTGTTTCGAAACCAGGTCATAACTAAATTGCAAAAAAAAAAAATACATTTAAAAATTTAAAAATTCATTGCAATTTTTTTCCGTGTCCACGGAATAAGTCTAAATAATTCAGTCTCCCTGTTGTAGCTGCTGAACTGAAAAGCAAACACTGAAATTGCTAAACATTTGAAAATTCTTACATCAATGTGATCCGCTTTGATGCTTCGGTTTAAAAACTGCCTTTTTTCCACTACCACAAGTTTTTCGCTACGTGTGAACACAACTTTATATTATTAGATATTTGAGTCGACAATTCAGTTTATATGTGTTTTGTATGTGTTTTATCAAAAAATACTGCTAAAAACTTGACGTCATGCTGCAGTGAGTGTGTGCGCTCCAAAGATAAGACAATAGCAGCCCCAGCAAGTTGATGAAAAACCCCTGACGACGTCGATGAAATCAAAGAACACATTTTGGCAGTTTTGCGTCATTAACTGGAGCTGCATATAAGCGAAGTGCAAATAAATAATGAAATTAAAAATAACCGGAATGTTCTAAAAAGAACTATAAGAGCCGAGCACTGGCACAATATACATATGTACATACATATATGCCTTTCAATCAAGCAGTAGGAGGTGGCACAACATTTCAATAAATCATCTGAAATTATTTGGCGTTTTATAACTCAATTAAAGCATAATTAATTGTTAAATGATTACATTTGATATCGGATTTCAATATCAGTTTGGTGCAAACATTTCACAGTCATTTACAGCACATGTTTCCCATATTGAATGGCAAATGCCAAAAGACCAACCAACCAACCAACCTGAACAGATGAATTAAGTGAGTGGCAGCCACTATTTTGGCCAATATTTAATGTAATTTTAATAGTTGGTTTGCGTGTGAACACACAACTTATTTTTAATACTTTGTTTTCGTTTTCAAGAGCACTTCAAATGGTTTTATTTTCAACTAAAAGCTCTTTAAGCAGCCATTAATTTTTGGCTGGGAAATAAAACTATAAATTTAACACACGCCTGTCAAAGAAAGAAGAAACTTCCAAAGGCCTGCCACCACGACTAACCGATAGCCCAAGATAGAATTCTATTGGTCAGTTAAAGCATTTTTGCAGAGATGAGGAGGAGGCGGAGAGTGTCGAACTCTTTGTCTGTCGATGTCCAGCTCTCTCAAATTACTTGGGCACAGCGACACTAAATGGGCTACTGGAAGTGTCGGAATGCGGTTTGGACAGGGTGGATTCCATCATCCGTTCATTGTGCGATCAACATTTTTGAAGAAGACAAGAAAAAAAATAAACCTATTGGCTAGGGGACATATCATGGCAGTTTCAACTACGCCACAGCCATCATCAGCACCCAATTTGTTTCGAAACCAGGTCATAACTAAATTGCAAAAAAAAAAAAAAAGAAATGCGGTCAGGGGACCCCCGTTAGGAATGAAGTTTCTTACGTTTTTTCTTCATCTTCGAATGTAATACAAGGTGAAATCTGTATGTTTTATTTTGTGTTGTTTTTGAAATTTTAAAATTTTATATGCTTCTTAAAATTTTTGGAACGTTTTACTTTTGACACATGCAGTTCATCAGGTCGAAACCGGTGGGTAGTATGTAGGGCTCTCTCCCTACAGACTATTCGGGTATCACAATGGGACCTTTCTAGGATCCAAGTGGGCCGTAACATAACAATATTATAGACGAAAAACTTATGGATAAAGTTCAAAATTGTATAAAAAAAGAACCTCTAACTTCCTCGAACCGCAAATCGTAACATTCGTAATCAGTCGCATTCTTCCGTCTCTTATGCTGTATGCTGGTTGTTTATTTTGTTTTTGTTGTACATTATTTGTATTAGACAGTTCATTCGATATCGAATGTGGCGACTTGGCCGCCAGGACTTTTTGATAAATAACTTTTTGGTAGGAAACTTTTTTCACACGTCATGTACTTCCAACTTTACTGTCAATTTCATACAATTTCTGTTACATTCACTTCATATCAAAACAATTTTTGTTTTGCTAACAAAAGCTTCACATGTTAAACTTTTTAAAACACTATCCTTGTTCTATGCCATCATGACCCAAATCGATATTGTAAATCAAACCAAATCTGTCAATATTCAAATCCCTTGTCAGTCAGTCTGTTCATTTGGTATTGATTGACGTGATTTATTCTTCAGCGATTGACTACAACTCACCTGCTGCTCAGAGTACTAAAACTTAATTTTAAGAGAGACAACAGAAATACAAATATGTGAGAATGTACTCATCATATGCACTGCTGCTCATTAATGTTTCTTTTCTCTGACAAAGTGGAAAATGAAGAAAACACTTTCAACTGTAATCATTGCTTAGCGCCATACAAAATTTGTTAACAATTTTCAATAAAGAAAATTACTGCTTCTATGCTTTTAAAGGATATCAACGATACAAGTGTTTGTGATAAAAAGAGGAGAATATATTAAACGCACATCAAACACCAAGAAACATTATTCAAAATATACACGATATGTACATACAAACATATTTACTGTGTTTTGCCAGCAGCTGCTGTTTTGCCACCTTCTTTGTAGTTTGCATGTCAACAAAAAAAATTGATGAGTTGCAGCATAAAACAGTTTTCTTTTTTTCTGCAGTAAAATTTCCTTGTTCACATTTTATATTTCAGATGTGGAGGTAGAATTATTTTATGAAAAAAAAAAAAAAAAAATGATTAGTAATATAATATAAGCAGAAAAAAAGGATCATAAAAAGAGCTCAAACAGTTTCCAAGGCAAACAAAAATGTTGTGTGTTTCGTATTATTAAAATCATAGTCGACATCAAGTTACTTGAATGCATGAAGTTAGTTTTATTGCTATAAAAGATGCTACACAGGCATGCGGCCGATTTGCCCAATCGCTGAAGGAAGCCAAGCGACACTTGTCTCCAAGTCACCAGTTTTGTCGACTATACTGCTGACTTATTTCTACACTTTGTCAATGGAGTGTTGCGCCGTTTCCTTCACCCCATTACAGGGTCTGCTGGAATCACTGCTTAGCAATATCAGTTTTTTGAGATGCTAATTTAGCGCTCAGTACCCTGTCATTAGCCCCGTGTATAGTCTAATATTCCTTCTGCCGGAATCTAGCAGCCTTGTTGCCTGCCGCCTGACCTTTAGGGATCTCCTGTTGTCGGCAAGGCTTTTCTCCTCCTCCTCCCACTGCCGTAGAATGGTGTCCTTAAAACTGTTGCTTATTATCTTGAATTATTATCTTATTACATTGCATTTTTTTTTCTAGTTCCCCAAAGAAAATATAATGAACAAATTAACACAAAAAATGGGAAAAATGTCTTTGAAAAATCCATTCACGATAAGGGAAAATTTCGAATGGGAACACATGTTATGGGAAAAGTTATTCATGATCGCACTTTTGGGAAATGGGAAACAATTATTCATGATAGCGATGATTATGTATTCTAAATTATGAAAGCTTTTTGCAAAATGAAGGCCATCAAATCTTACCTTCAGCTACCGAACAGGAAGAAAGGCTAAATATGTATTTGTTTCTGTTGCCAAATAGAAAAATATTCGATTTCAAAATGTTTCACATTTAGCAGTTTTTATTTCGGTGTCGCTAATAAATTTCAACGCGCAAAAGTTGCGATTCTATTGTATTGCAAACTGGGGTGGGTAATTTTGGCAACCACTCACTAGTAAGTAGTGCATTCTCCTTCAAGGTTACACAAAATAAGTATGTATGTAAATGCAAATAGCTTTCAATTTAATTTAATTTTTCCTCCAACTCTGTTGGCAATTTAAAGTTTCCAACAGTTTGTTGTGGCGTAAAGAAACAAAAACGAAGAATGCCATAAAAGTAGAAGTAAGACCGTGTGTTATAAACTGATTTTTAAACAGCAGTAGCAGCGCACTAAGGTAATTTTACTCAACGAAGTACTGTTTGCTTAAACAATGTTTGGTTTATAAAACTTCTAGGCCCGCACAGCTGTAAACTTGTTTTGTTTTTGCATACTGCTGAAGGCATACCTTCTCCTGGTTTTAACCAGACAACCAAGCGCAGTTGCCAGAAATGTGCAAGCGAGTTAAAATCGTCAACTTGTTAGAAAATTTGCAAAACAAATTTACAATAGAACATTTTTTTTCTGTAAATATGGCCAATCATTTGTTTTGTTACCGAACAAAATAAAAAAAAGAAAACTAAGTACCAGAGAAAATTAGATGAATAAAAGGTGGATCAAAAGAAGTCAGCCGATGTTGTTTGGCTTTCAGAATATCGGTTGTGGCTCGTGCAGTGTGTACCGTTGGTGCCTTCTATTGGATGCACATTGTTCTCCAGACCTAATCCGTTCAATTGCGACAGAAAAAACTTGTTTACCATGGCCCTAGAGAGCGTTGCCGTTTGAGCAACGGCGTCCTCGAAAAAAAAAAATGGCCCTATGAATCTTCCAGTGTGAACAGCGCACCATGCAGTCACTTTGAGCGGGTGTAAAGGCTCCTCGTGGATTTTCCTAAGTAACATAAGCTTAAAATGCGCCAAACCTTTCGATGCAGTTAAATATGAGCTAAAGAGTTGGGCCCATACAGCCCACTTAACTCTCTGGAATAACCGAAACCTATGGGGGGATCCAGACGAGGAAAATACAGGGGGACAGCTGAGACTTGGCAAGTCCGATTTAAATAAAATAATGGGAGTTATGACAGGTCACTCTCAACTACTGGCACAGATGAATGTAGAGCATGTGGGGAGAAGAGCGAAACATTAGAATAATATTTATGCCAGAGCCCCATATCTTGGGAGATACATCTTACCACCAGTCACAACCCAATTACGCGGCATAAGCTGGAGGAAACTTTGTAAATGACTCGGAGTTTCTATAGACCAATGAGTCAAACTGTTTATGGTTAAATTCACGGAGCGAACAACAAACCTATACTGGCTTAATTCAGGTCCAAAAATGAACCTTCTCAAAAATATTTGCTGTACTTTTCAGCTGTCTATATGCCGACGACATTTCGTTGGTGCTAATCAACTCATCAGTAGACTTGAAAAATTCTTAAAAGTTTGTTTGAAACTTAACTATGTACTTATTCCATAATTCCCATGAACAAAATGAGAATCAACGAAATGTCGTCGGCATATAGACAGCTGAAAAATACAGCAAATAATTTTGAAAAGATTCATTTTTTGGGACCTGAATTAATACATTTCAATTGGCTCTTAAAGCAAATAAATAATTAAGTTCACATTTGTACACTGGCTTAAGTGTATGTCGCAAGACAGGGGCAAAGAAACCCCTCCGAACAACCTACCCTATTCGTGGACAATAAGTCTTCAATTTTTTCTTTCCTCATCTTCTTTAATAATGTTGATCACTACAAATGGATCTAAAAAGACCGATAAATAATTAAAAATTGTACATTTAAATTACATTTAGAAATTTGCTAACTTTTTTTGAGCTCTTTAATAATTTTTTTTAATTTAATAATTTTTTTAAATAAATTTAAATTTATTTCAAAATTTTATATATTAATTTTCTTGAGCTAAAGGTCTTTTTTTTTGTTAAAAATATTTAATTATTTTTGTCGTTATCTATATCCTGAAGAAGCTATCCGAAGGAGAGCGAAATATCGACAAAAATAATTAAATATTTTTATTTAAAAATTTTTATCAAACTTTTATCAAAAAAGCATATTCATAAAAACTGAAATGAGTTTTTACCCTATGAAATTTATTTTTTTTCTCAAAGAAATAAACTACAAAATTGAATTAGAAAAATCGTGTAAAACGTTTAAGACCAAATTCATCATCAGTGGATCATTTAAGACCACGCCAGGACTGTGTCTGAAGTCTGGCAACTATGCACTAGCTAAAGTATAATTTTAAACTTAATAGAAAAATGTTTTCTTAAAGGTTATGAGAAAACTTAATGGTATTTACTTTTTTTTTATTTCTTATATTATTACTCTTCTTTTCTTTTAATGGCTTGCACAACACATTTGTACAAGACATTTAAAGTTTGTTTTTCTGCCAACGACCGCTTTGCGTTTGCCAGCAAGGAAAAAAGACTTTCGCAAAATGTATCTGTTAAATTTTGCAATTGAAAATGTTTAAAGGAATTTATTAGCGCCACCCTAAGCCAAGGCCACGAAATGAGTGATAAGTGCTTTGCTATTGGGCAGCAATTGTGTTGTGATAATGAAAAATTATTTAAGCATTAATTTTAATTTTGTAGTCAAACTATATGACTTACAATTGTTAATAATTTTATCGGGCTTTCTAGTTCGAATTTTGTTTCCTCAAAATTGAGAAAGATTTTCATGTAAAATTGGAGTGATCGACATTTTTAAAGAAGACAAGAAAAGTAAAGTTGATTACTTACTGCTTGGAGTAAGTCATCAAATTTACTTTTCTTGTCTGCTTTAAAAATGTTGATCAATCACTCCAATTTTACCACAAAATTTTTTCTTTCTCAATTTTGAGGAAGTAAAAATCGAACCCGATAAAATTGTATATAAAAACAATTTAAAGATGGTTTATCTGTTCGATTTCCTAGCTTTAGTTATCAATACAACGCGAAAGCAGGCCTAAGTAGCAATAGAAAGTTCACATTAAACAAATTTTCATATTAAGCAAATATTTGCCAGAACAATATTGACCACTACACGCATGCTGGCTTGTATTTTGGTGCAGCAATTATACACATTCAAGCAAACAAAAATGCTCATATTTAGGATTACGTTCTTCATTTTTTTGCATTTTTTGATAACAACTTTAAAGCGATAACAAATAGTTGCTTTCACCAGGGCTTCATGAACACAAAGTTTTCTGGGGACCCTTGTTCCAAAGTAAATATGTAACTATAAACTGGCCCTCTTTTACAAGTACAAACTGTTTGGCACATTTTATTTTTGCTTTTCTACATTTTAATTGATGCCGAGTGATTGCCAACTATTGTATTAGCATGTACATGTTATGATTGTCTTAATTTAAATGTGAATTTATAATGAGCACTTTATACAGTTTATAAAAAAATATTTACAAATATGAGAATCAAATGAAAGTGTAGTTTTTTCCCCCCATAATACACAATTTTTATTTAGAATTTAGAATTAGTGAAGGTTATTTTAATTTAAATTTGTCAAGTATATAAATTGTAATGAATTTGTTATGAATTTCTTTTATTAAGTACAAAAAAAAAGCAATTTAAAATTTATTTTTTTAATTGGTTTATATTTCATTAAAAGTTTCGTTTTATTAAAGCGTTTTTTTTTTTATAGATATTAACAGTTTATTAAAAACTTTACGATTCCTTATTCTTTCAAACACATTTCCCTCTCTAGAAGGGAGAACGTTTATAGAACTCTTGCTCTATTATCTGTGACCAACGAACAAACACTAGCAAAGTCTTGTCGAAAACTGATTTTGTGTTTTAAAGCGCGCCAAAATAAAAGCCACCATTTTACAAATTACAACAAACAAGCAAACAAACAAATAAACAAACACCTCCAAAACAACTTGTCTGTGTTGCACAGTTACTCTCTTTCTCCACACACACTTGGTGGTGCTTGTAGGAAAAACTCTCTGAGAAAAGAGATTTAGTCACAGCTACCGTTAATTATTTTCAAAGTTAATTTTAAAGAAATTGCAAACTGATGGAGAGAAATGGAAATAAAAAATAAGTATATTGCAATATGAATTATAAAAATTAATTTAAAATTTATAGCAGAAATATTAAAATAATATGTACCTACATATGCAACTAGCACAGGGTGTGACAAAAAATGCTGTATTCTTTAATTGAAATTAGAAGCTTTGTATATGGAACATTTTCTAAATTTTGTTGATGTATATGGCCACATTTTAGAAGTAGAAAAACGGCGAAAAATGTACAACTCAATTTTTAAAAACCATATATATGCTATATAGTTTTGGAATAAGCATTGCCTTGACTTTCGCCCTCAAAGGCCCATATGAGAGCATCTTTTCGATTTTGTTGTTGTCGTTAATTGGATGTAAGTTCATTCTATGTTATTATTGTGGTTAATATTAATGAAACAAGACATAGAAAACATGAAAGAACTAGCTTTAGCTGTTTCGAAGCCACCATGCTTCTCATCAGCATAAAAAGTTTGAATAGTAAAAACTGAACTAATCTCTGCATTTTCCATAGTCAGTTTAGCAAATTCAAAATTCGTGTAGTTTTTAAAAACACTGACTGTCATCATGCAGTGAACGTACCACCCACCCACTCATTGTGAACTAAAATCAGAGTTAATGATTTATAAAACTGTTTTAATTACTTGTGTTAAAGTAGCTATAAAAACCCCCAGTAAATATTTGAAATTACAGCTTAGGGGTTTCATTTGACAGCTCAAAAAAAAAAAAAAAACATTTCATTGTCAAGTATTTAAGTGTCTGTTTTACAGTAAAAGCGGGGCATGTAACAGTGAATGGCACATGTACCACATGTACAGTGTCATTATGTTTGCATTGTAATTTTTATGATTATTACTGTTTTAGCCTTTATGCCAGTTTGTTGAAGTAGTGTGTGTGGGTTTTGTGGGCAAGTGGCTGCTGCTTATTGCTGTGGCATGTTTAGACACAAGTACCGTAAAGAATTATGTATGTACTATTGTGCAAAAGTTATTAAGCCGCATACATAAGCACCAGGATGTGCACAAGGAGTTCAAGCATTTAAATACATGTTAATAAAAAAATATATTAAAGTGGAAAAGCAAGGAAATAATTTTATTGCTTTTCATGGCTTTCATGCTTGGGCTCAAAAAATCAGCAGCAGATAATCGCTGGCCTCATTTTTTTCATCCTCTAGTTTTTTGAATATTTTGATGAACTAAATAAAGCATCTTGTATTGGAATGTGCAGAAAAATCGTCTGGGAGAAAAAAATGCTAGGCGGGCCTTCCTGCATGAGACCAAAACGTAATGTTTCTTTTTACTTTGTCTTTGAAGCAGTGATCATTTAAACCACCTTGAAAAAAAAAATTTAATTACACTGCAAGTCCACATTCGGCTTGACTTTTGTGAAATTGAACGACCCCTGCGTGTTGTTTCTTCTTTAAAGGCATTAAAAATTCTATAAATTTAATGATTGTTAAAGAGTGTGTGACGTCTTTGGACTTTGAAATTATTTTTAATAACCATTCACTTTCAAATGACTTTTGTTTTTGAACTCCCCCACAACAGACGCACACACACACACACACACACCCATACACGCATACACCTCAGTTTTTCTTGGCAACTTTACACATGTGTCAGTCCTACTAATACAACAAACATCTTTCTTACACTTTTCAATTTAACACCACCGCTAGAGATACAATGGTCTTAATAAAATATTAAAAACATGACTATTAAGTCTCTATAACAGACATAAAAGGTGTCCTTTTTATTTGGCCATTAAAAAATCAATAATAAATAGACGCCATAAATAAAAAAGAGAAGTACAAAGCGGTACAATTAAATTGAAATTTAGACACTTATTTAATACACTGGGATGGGCAGATGAAGTCGGTAAAGCCCAAAGACTGGCCAATATAAAATCACATGTATTACCGATGGTTAAAACCAGATCCTTTACTAAGTCAGGCGAATTATTTAGATATTACTATGGACATCCAAATACCATTAATGGCTGAATCAATTGTCAAACTTAGTCAAGGCTTTTACCATTCGTCCATTCGTAGTATATTCGATACTAGATTTTCCAGACCGTGGATTTTTCAGAAATTCTTCATTTGTTATGGCGAAAGCCATAACAGCCATGACATGTTTCCCAGCTAATTAGTGCTCAAGTTTACTTTTCTTGTCTTCTTTAAAATATGTTGATCATTACAATTTTCATCACAAAAATTGTTTGCCAAGTTTGAGTAAGTGAAACGGAACTAAGAACTTTATTGGAATATTAATCACAGACATCAATTTCAAAGTAAAGTAAAATCTATTTGAAATAAGTTATACGAAATATTTGTATTGAAACTGATTCCAAAGTCGTAAATAATTTTATAGGGTTGAGTTGTATTTTAGTTCCTCAAAATTGAGAAATTTTTTTTTGTGATAAACTTGGAGTGATCGAAATTTTCAACGAAGACTAGAAAAGTGAAGTTACAAGACTTACAGGTTGGGGTACGTGCTATGACTGTTTCACGTCCAGTACGACGATCATCAGCACCCAAATCGCCTCGAACCCAGGTCATGACTAATTGCTCTTGATTACTGTTTGTCTATTTTTAATCTCATTGATCAACTTTCCATTTCAGCACTGTGTATCTTCGGCTGATTGGATTATATTTTATATTCTCGCACCAACATCCAATTGTTTCAATCGAATTATTAACAATTGTAAATCATAAAGTTCGACTATAAAATTGTTTTTGGTATTAAGTTCATCTGGCTCAAGTTTTTTCTATATTATTTTTGTGATTGATATTAATTAAATTAGACAAAGAAAACCTCAAAGACATTTAGCAGGATGGTCACTACTAGTTATTTTGAAGCCGCCACACTTTCTCGTCAGCACCCGTCCTTGAACTCAGGGGCTCATGTTTCTATAAAGTTAAAATTAATTTTTGAAAATAATAATTTGAAAACACTGGTGTCTGTGTGATGTTTTTTTTTCCTAAATAATTCGGCGCAAAACCCATCACAGTGGAGTTCACCAGAATTCCAAGAGGGAGGACAGCCGAAGCAGGCCTAACAGCAGAGCTGTGAAAAGCTACAATACGATAGTGCTTAATGTAAGTCATCGATGCCCATGGTAGTAGTATTGGTGAGAGTGACGAAATAACACTGGAAGAAAACAATTTGCTATTCATTTTATTCATGTCTTCAAAATGTTTTTTTTAAATTATATTTCTAAGTTTTTTTAAAAGTCTCATGACAAATAAGACATTGCATGTCATCAAAAGCATTTTGTAACATAAAATACTTTTCGGCTGACATCTTTAATATATCGCAATAATAAGACACAGAATTTCTGCAAGTGTAGTTTGTCTCTGCCACTCAACATGGTGATTTCCTATTGGTTGATTGACGATCAAACAAAAGAGCGTAATAATACGTGTGAGTTTAATTTGCTGATATCAGCCACTACTGGGCATCTGTGATGTAAGTGAACATTTTGCTTATGCTAGAGCTGACATGCCTTGAAGTCTGTATCTTTTTGTTCCAAGTTTGGTGAAACTTTTTAAAATGCAATTTTTAAGTATTAATTTTAATTTTATGGTCGGTCTAACTTAATGACTTTTATTAATTATTAATATTTCAAATTCATTTAAATTTTTCGAAATATAATAGTAAATAAATATGTAAAAAAATTGAGCAAAGTTTCCAGCCCTGACAACAGTGCTGGCATCTTGAAAAAAGTCCTATTTCCAGACTTAAATATTTTGTGGGATAAATAATAATTTTCTTTAGGGGGGAAAAAACGAACAAACTTACCCAATATAGCGCGCAAATGTCCTTCGAGTGTCTGTAATATGGTTTGTTTGATTTCACTGACACTCTTGCCCAAAAACTGTTCACTGGCCGTACCCAAAAGTTCGTCAGCCTGATGATGAAAATAATAAACATTCATCATCTGTTTATGTGAAATCATCCATTCATTTTGTTTTTTTTTTTTTAATTTTTTTGTAATTTTATTTTTTTTTTTTTTGATTATTTTGATTGAATTTTTGTTATTGTAGTTATAGAAGAAGATGATGATGGGTAGAGTAGTAGTCAATTTATTTTGTTTTATTTATTTTTTGTTATTGTTTGTGTATGTAGCAAATGAACATGATGAGAGTCAACACGCAAAATAAGGAATATACGAACGAACGACGTTACGAATCCATCAAAAAGTTAATAACGTAAATCAAATCAAACGAAACGATTTTGTTTTAAAAAAAGGAAAAAAGAAGAAAGATTAACAATATTAATTAAATATATTTATAGTAGATGTTTTGTTTAAAGATTTACTTTAATATATGATTGTTTCATTAAATATTTTTTACTGTACATATAAAATAATTTAGATTATACGGGTAAATGATAGATATGAAAAATTAGCGATCGCTAACTTACAAAAAATGTGATGTCCGGGAATTTAATGTATTTTGGGGATCATCAGAAAAGTAGGCAACACAAATTTATTTAACAAGGGAGTGAGAAAGAATATACACATGTGTGTGGATATTTGAACACGCTTCTGTCCAGCATATTAGAAACCCTAATTCAGATTTTATTTATTTTTTTTTTGTATTAAGTTTATCGAGTTCAAGTTCTATCTATATTATTTTTGTGTTACATTTTAATTAAATAAGACAAAGAAAACATCACAAAAATAAT
The DNA here is from genome assembly GCA_963662145.1 of Sturmia bella. Classification (NCBI taxonomy): domain Eukaryota; kingdom Metazoa; phylum Arthropoda; class Insecta; order Diptera; family Tachinidae; genus Sturmia; species Sturmia bella. The sequence continues at coordinate 9,000,312 of OY759170.1, read as the reverse complement.
ATGGAAACAACTTGGGCCCGATAAACTTGATACAAATAAATTATAGGTTAGGTTAGGTTGAATGGAGGGGTTATTCTGCCCATGTCTTACGACATACACCTAAGCCAATATAGGCTTGTTGTGCGCTCCGTGGATTTAGCGTGATAAATAAATTATATATATGAGAAAAATTTTGAATAAAAAAAAAATTAGTTAACTTAGCATTTTAATTTATTTTTATTCATGTTTTGATTTCTTATGAGAATTATCCTGCAAAATAGTTGCTCTTAGTTAATGTTAATAATGTATAAAGGCAAAACCAATTTAATGAGCTTTAACGACTCGATCATTTCGGTGCTATTGTTAAGTATTGGTGACTTTGAAACATCTGGATATCCAGCGTGCTACAGGTTTGTTTTACCTTTTCTAATTAGTACTCGTATTAACCAAAAAGCAACGTTTTATGAGAGAAAAAGGCGAAAAAATATTTAGGTATATAAAAAAAGCTTTCATATTTTAATTTAATAGTTCGAGCTTGAGGTCACTTGTTTTTTTTTATAAACATTTCAAAAAAACAAGTGATCTCAAGCTCGAACTATTAAGTTAAACTATTAAACAACAAAAATCGAAAAATTAGCATCAAGAAAAAAATTTGGTATCTTTTATAAATTCACTTCAATTTTTTAATGCAAAGAAAATACTAAATCCAAAAGTGGAGAGCCAACAAAATGGCAACACTGATTATTTTCAAATATTTTTTGCTACAAATATGAAATCTTTGTACTGCCTCTTGGGGTCCTATCTCTGAGGAATAGATTAGTTCTCATATAATCTAATATAATCATTGAATCTGTTCAAAAACAATTTTTAACTTTCTGCCTTCGTGGTCTGGGGTGGAATTCGTATATCCTGCCTCCGTATCAAAGCAGGCTGGCTTTAATTAAATTGCCAACACTAAAAAGTCGACGCACGATGCTGAGCCCGTTATTTGTTCTGGGCCCGTTAAGAGGTGATGTTGATTCCGAGTTCCTGCTTAGTCAAATAAACTTCAACGTTCCAGTAAGACCAACCCGTAATTTTACATTCTTGGCTTTGAAATTCTACCGATCTGTTTATGCCAATAACGATTCTTTCCGTCGTGCCTGTGGGAACTTCAACGAATGCTACCATATAATTGATTTTTCTGATAATATTGAAATTCTAAAGAAAAAGCTAATAGTTTATCTTAATATCTGAATAATTTATTTTTGTAATTTGTGTTTTTCACTGCATATGTACGTATATAGTCAGTAAGGATGTAATAATCTATTGACTTAATAAATAAATAAATAAATAAATAGCGGGCCACGAAGGACATGAGAGGGACGCAAGGGCGGTCTACTCCCCTTTTTATCTTTAGAGGCCCGGAACTATTCTATGGGGTTAGCAACAGTTTTGAGAACAGCGAAAGAAAGAAAGCCTGGCTGACTACTGAGAAGCCCTAAAGGCCATGCCGCAGGCAAAAAGGCTGCTGGACCCCAGCAGAGTGCAGAGCGACCGTATTGTGAGCCCCAGCAGAAAGGATATTGGACTAAAGATACAGGGCTAATGATAGGGCACTGTAAGCTAAATTAGCATTAGCAGTAAGCAGTATTTTCTGTATGCTCTCTAATGAGTAGAAGGAAACGGCACAACACATACTTTGCGAGTGATCCGCAGAACCACACACCTGGGTGCTGGATGGTTGGATCTCAAGGATCTCGGGCAGCATGAAACCTACGGTAATAGTCTAGATCTCGGTCTATAGGGAACATTATAAAATATTATTTAGCGATGCTTGTCTGAACCGAATTTACTTTCTGATTATTCCCATACATACATATGTATACTTGTTATGTACACCTTTTTTACTTGACACATAAAGCTTAACTAATGTATTGTATAACTTAAAACTATGTGTTAAAATCTGTTCAAATTAAAATATTATGTAAGAAAATATATACATTTTTTGTTTGTTTACATTAGCATACCTTTTTTTGTCATAAAAATCACGAAACATGTTTTTTGTCAAATCAACTAAATCAAAAAACTAAGGCAAACCAAAAGTCACTCCAATTTAAGGATTTCGTTAATCAAAAAATAAAATTACAAAAATCAAAACACATTTTAATGAAAAGTGAAAAAGAAAATAAAAATGAAAATGATTATGTGTTTTTTTTTTGGTTTTAGAAAAATCATACCTCTTCAGTATCATAAGACTTTGCATACGAGTTTGACTAAAGAAAATAAGAAAAAAATAAGAAAAGAAAATCAAATCAATAATTAATTTCAACTAAAGGTTTTAAAAATAACTAAATCTATTAGTGATATACAAGCTTAATATTTACAAAAAAAAAAAAAAACAAATAAATATATAATTAAATGAGAAAAGCAGAGTTGATCCATGTGAAAATTTCAGCGGAATAATGAAAAGGTTTAGCTGGCATTTGAGCGACTCGATGGATGAATTGGTGGAGTGTCCTACTAAGAGTCCCTGAGGTCGCAGGTTCGATACCTGCCGAAGGTAAACAAGCCAAAAGCTTCCCAGTTTTGTGTTAGTTAAAAAAAAGTTGGTTTTAAAATCAAGCTGGGTGCCTCAAGAAAGTAATAATGTAGTTTCCTAATTTTCCTAACTCAACTATTTGCTCTGCAGCATCCAAAGGCACGAAAATGCGCGAAAAACTTGCAATGTGCGAAGTAGACATTGAAGACTTTTTAAAAAAGTTCAGGTAATGCAAAAAGCACATGGCGTAAAAAATGTAGAAAATCCGCGCGAAAATTCGCAACACAAAGCAAAACGCGAAAACTCGCGAAAAATAAATAGTTTTCAAAAACGTTATGTAGATGCAAAAAGCACAATGGAATGCGTGCAAATTCACCAAAAGTAGTTTTTAAAAACTGGCAAAAAAAAAACACAACTGGCACAAAACTACGAAAATTCGCGATAAACTTTCAATAGGCTAAAAGCCATAACTGATTATAAAAACCTACAAAGAACATCACAAAAGTGTCTTTTTCTTTGCACTTCACGAATTTCCATGGTTTGGCACTAGTTTTGTTTTTTTTTAAAGGTTTCTGAGATTTTTTGAAAATTATTGTAACAGTTTTGGTAAAAATTATTCACAAGTCTATTTTTGAGTTTTACAAATTTTTCCTGGACTTTAGCGATTTGGCATCTTATTTAAATCTGTTTAAGTTTTTTTATTTTTATTTTCAAAACATCTTTATGATTATAAAACTATTTATAAACAATTTTTTTTTTCAAGGACATTAAAAGGATTATCGAGAAAAAAGAAATTCAACTCTAGAGAATGTCATCTGCAAAACGTTTTTATTAATATGAATTCCTTGTCAATGATAGTCAACTACTGTCAATATGGGCTACGCCACTGCCATCTGCCGTCTGTTCTGGCAACGTTATTGATTTATTGTTTATGTTATTGTTATTGAGATTCAGGATGAGCTATTTAATAAAATCATTTTCCAATTGTTATTTGCTTCTTCGGGCTTTAATTCAATTTTAATTTCTGGGAATTGAAAAAGATTTTTTTTTTGGGGGTAAGGTAAAGTTCTCTATATTATTAATTGATATGCCATTATTGAGCTCTCAATATTCTACTCAAAAACTCTATACGTTATTGCTCAATTAGTACAAAATTGTTTCAAATATTGAGTCAAATTCAAAGGCATCGCTGTAAGCAGTGAGATTTTAGATATTTTAGGGAGCAAAAGTTTACTACGATGGCAACTGAAGCTTTTAGAATTCTCAAGTTTTTTTTTTCCTGTTTTTTTTTAGTTTTTTATATAAAGTTCCTTTGAAATTTTGACAGCTAAATTATAGCAGATTGGTTTTCCCACTGGCCATTGCGTTAAACTAATTTTATATATGTGGGCAGCAAAATAAATTTGTCAGTAAACAGAACATTGCCTGAATCAAAAATGTCCATCTGAACAGAGGGTATTATTGGCCGACCACCCATTGCCATCGTCCGTCACGAGATCATCAACACCCCAGTGGCTTCAAACCCAGGTCATAACTTAATGCATACTGTTTTCAAGCACCAGCACTTCTATTCCCACTACCTCAACTCGTCATTACTAACTGTAATGCAACCTCCAATTTCATTGCGGATAGAAAAGGATTGGAATATAGTTTATATTCTTGTGTTTGTGGCTATTGTATCAAATGATGACAACGCTTCAAAGCTTTGCGCCGGGCTCAATGATTTTCAAACACTGTATAATTTAAAATTGCTAATTATTTTATTGGGCCTTGGATCGATTTTACTTACTCAGATGGCTGCTGAAGAGCATTGTGGTAGACGTGGAGCAGCCCAGCTGGTATGTGTATGCACCAATAAGCCAATAAGTCTTCAACTTTATTTTACTTGTCTTCTTTAAAAATGCTGAGCACTACAATTTAATTACAAATAAAAAATCTTTTGCAATTCTGAGGAAGTAAAATCGAACTCAAGCCCGATAAAGTAATCAACAATTGTAAGTCATATAATTTTTAAATTAATACTAAAAAGAACTTGACGTTTTTAAGCCGCTTTAAAATGATTTTGAAACTATGCTCGCTGAATTCAAATAATGGCATATACATAAATAAAAAAACTAAAGCATACTTTGAGGATCATACAAACAATTATTTACAGTGTTTAGAAATGCACGAAATTCACATAAAAAGGGTGCTTTAAAAAGTTTGGCGAAACATGTTGAAAGAATATACTAATTCAAACTAATTGAAATTAAAACAAAAACCTATGGGAAATGCTGGGATTGGCAGACAAAAATTAAAACGAATTTATACTTTTTTTTTTTTTTTCAACATTTCAACAACTTTAAACAATTCTGGTTTTGGCAAAATAACTTACATTTGTTTTAATAAATTCTCTAGATTTTAAGAACTAAAATAAATATAAATATATGTTAGTAATAATAATAAAGAAAGAAATATTAAATCATAAAATTTGATTTTGTTTTTAAAAAAAAGAAAAGCAAAATGTCATGCAAGATTTATACAAAATTTATATAATTTCTTATTTATTTGAATTCTTTTTCTCTAAGAGGAACTACTTAATTTTTTTTTAATTTGTTTAAAAATTTATATAATTTTAAATCTATTTAAAATATTTCAGAGAAAATTTACTAAATAAATTAGTTTAGAGAACATATTCTTTTTTTTATACCAACCTTCATAATTTTGCACTGCGCCACACCGGTAACGGTCAAAGGAACACCCTGGGCTGTTTCGACATTTTCGCACATGGGATTAAGGGTCATGACATTTAAGGAAAGCCGTTGAACATCTGTAACCAGCCACCAGGCCCAAGCCCAGCCCCCCACAATAGTACGTTTTTTAGTTGAACCACAGCAGCCACCTGGAAAAAAATAATTAAAAAAAAATTTTTTTTAACAAAAATATTCTTCAAAAACTTTACATTTCAATAATTTATAATTAGAATAATATAATTAAAACATTAATTTTCGTTTGTCTGCACTAATGGTTGTATCACACCTGCAGCAGTAGTAAAAATTACGTCCGCATGTCTTTGTGAATTTCGTGCCGGTGTGCGGAAATTTTGCATAAGGAATTTGCCAACATGAAATTTTAGTTTTTTTACACACAGGTTTTATTGTGAGCCTCGCCAGAAAGTATATTAGTCCAGGGCTAATAACGAGGCCATTTCAAAAAACTGAAATTGGTCAGCAGTGATTCCTGCAGTCTCTGCAATGAGCAGGAAATGGCGGAACACATTCTTTGCTAATGTCCCGCTGCATATATGTAGATGTGGTTTTGCGCACGAAGGACCTCGCTAACATCAAACTTGTGGCCGTAACAAGATTTGCTAATAGTCTAGGTATCGGTCTATAGGGAATAAGAGCTGCACAAAAAATATTTTTGGTCGAGTTGCACAATTGGCTTCAAATGATGATAATAGTACCTACAGCTCCTATAGGTACTTCCTTAAGTCCTCCGGGGCTTCCATCGATTCCAATGAAAATTAATGTTCATACAACTTATTTCTGTTCCATCCGTTTTAATTCGTTTTTATAAAATGGATGAAAACGTTGTTGAAAAATATTTTCATTCATTCATATGGATAGATTTGTCATTTATAAGAAACCTCTTCACATAAATCCACACTATTATTTTACCGCGTAGAGATAGTTGTTATATTCTAAACGAAAGTGTCCTTAAGACCTCCGTATCGTCTTTAGGAATTTAATTTAAATTCACCACATCTCCATCCCTGAAATCGAATGCCATTTGCTTAAAAGTTTTTGCATGTTTTCTTTTTTTCGTTTTTCTCTTCTTATTCTTTTTTTGTTTCTTTATGACATGTGAATGTTACAAAAATGTCATCTGTTGACAAACTTTGAGAGATAAACTGACTGACACACACACGCAGATAGTTTACACATGTTAAAAATTTTACTTAATTTTGAAGAGAAAGTTTTAAAGAGATTTTAACTTTTTTTCACAACTGCTTAAATGACATTTTAAAAGTTATTAAGAGTTCTTTTTGTTGGGCGCAAATTGACAATATTTACATTGGCTTTTTCTATTTGAAGTTGGGATATTTCTTTATTTAAGTGTACGTGAGAATTAGCACGCCTTGACATGACAATGCCATCACGGAGGCTCTTGAAGAAAGAAGGTGGTCAATAACAATAGAAAAAAGTAGCCGCTTTAGGGAAGTATGTATGTATGTAAAATAAGGTTGGCTTAAATATTTCATCAGCAAATGTCTCTTTTTGTTTGTCAAATATGGCCGGTCGTTATATTTTCTCTGGCACTTGTAAGCGTTTGTGTTTAATGGTTATAGAAAAGTGTGCACATGCTCACTCACAGTGGCTTAATCACGTAGTTAAAGACTTACATTTACCTATGTACATATGTACTTCATGTATCTATGTATTAGGGCAGTTCAGTTGTCGATATTGAGCAGCAAAAAAAAGTTCCGCTATGACATACAAATCCATTAGAAACAAGTCGTGCACCGCGGGGGGTTTTCTACACAGTTCCATGGTATGCGATATTTGTCAAATTCCAACTTTTAGGAGAACATTTTGACAAATCTGCAAATGCAGGTCGAAATAATTTCAAGCAGACCGAATTAAAATTTTTGGTTTTTTAATTAGTTATTATTATTATTATTAGAAGTATTTTGTATAATTTTCAGATATTTTGTTTACATTAATCAGGCTTAAGTTCTTTTCTAAAACTATTGTTCGGATTGATGTTGCTTAAACGAAGAAAAAAAAACACTAAAGAACTTTATGTGGAGAACAGCATTGATGATATTTAGCTGGGGGACAACTAGCTGCCTCGAAGACACTACACTTCTCATCAGCGCCGATCTTTGAGGCCACAGGTTTATATTTGCTGCAGCGTCACTCAAGCTACTCAACATGAGAGTCTGGCTTCAAGGACGGGTATTGATGAGAGAAGCGTAGTGGTTTTGAAACAGCTAGCTGTCCCCCAGCTAAATATCATCATATATGTTTTCTTAGTTTAAGTAATAACAATCATAACATAATTTTTCTAATGAACTTGAGCACAATTAATGTACATAAATAAAATACCTGAAAATTATAGATTTTTTTTTTTTTTTTTTTTTTGTAAAAGATGAGATTTTTGAAGAGGCTGTGAAACAACATATTCGATTGTATTGAACAATATGTCCAAGAAATATAAATTATATCAGCTTCTAACTACTTAAATATCATTTTTTGGTAACCATTATATTTGAAGTTATTAAGAAGATAATTAAAAAACATTTTTTTCATTGTTGAAAAGAATTTGAAACTTTTGATATTTGAAAATTTAAAAAAAAAAATTGAAAACCTGATACACTTCAAAGATTTATGGCTTATTCACAAAGCAACACACAAATCAAATAAGCCTTCATTCATAAAAATCGATGAGTATATACCTATTTTATTTCAGGTAAAACAAAAGTATCTAAAGTGTAATAGGCATATCTGAAAGAAAATAGTAACTGCATAATAGTGCGTGTGTGTGTTCCATTTTATTGTACAATATATAAGAAAAGATTCAAATCATATGATCTCCAAACGGTTCTAATATCAGTTTTAAGTATAAGTATTATTTCTGGAGTTATTAAGAACAAGTGATAAAAAAAATACTTTTTTAGAAAAATTTTAAATTCTTGATTTTTAAAAATTACAAAGAAAATAAATAAAAAAAAAAAACTTCAAATACTTTCCAGTTTTATTATATATTCATACAGCCGCATTTATAGATTTAAAATGAGCTCCTATTTGTGCAAATGGATGGGCAAATACTTATTTTATTTCAGATAAAACAAAAGTGGCTGAATATATAAACGAGAATATTATGTGTTTTTGAGGGTGTATGAAAAATGACCAGCAAATGCCATAATTGAAATTTTAATTAAAATAATATAATAATAATAATTATTATTAATAGTTTAAATTGGAAATAAAATAGCGAGTGAAGCCAATGTCTTCGTACTTTAACTCCTTTTTTGTTGTAGTTTTGTAAGAGTAAACAAAATAAGAGTTATGCACTCACTCTGGGCAAAAGAAAACGACGCTCTTTCGCTCTCAACTAAGACTTGAAAGCAAGTGGTCAAACCGAAGAAGCTTAAGACCACAACCAATTTCACACAACAAACAGTTACCTCAAAGACGTGCAAAAGAAAATAAGTTATAACGGAAAAAGAAATCACGGCTCAAACAAATTTATGAGAAACATAAACTTGACTTAAAGAAGATACGAGAAAAAAGAAAGTGATTAAGTTGAAGGCAAAGAATTTATTAAACAAGAAAAAAAAGAAGAGGAAAACTATTAAGCAACAAGTGCCACAAAAGATTTACTAATTTTCAAGTCAAATATTACAGCACAGATAAATTATTAAGTAAGTGTTAAAACAAATTTAATTAAAATGAAGAAAAAAAACCGATAACCCATAAGAGAATGCATTTGCAGCTGAATGGTCTAATACATATGTATGCATGCATGTGTGTGCATATGCATGAAGCGAGCAGAATGTAGTTGCTCATGCGCCACTAGCATGCAATGATTGAAGTTAAATTTCTTTACCAATGATAATGAAAACTAGAAGTTACAATTTTATCAAGCAATAACTTTAATAAAGTTTGTTAGCAATTAATTTTATAATTTTATTTTAGTGGTGATTCATTGATTGAATTTTTAATGGGAAAAGAAACAAAAAGACAACAACAACAGACCCCATTAAAATTGAATATAAAATCCAAACAAGTTTGTTGAACTTAATTTCTATTTGTTTTAAAACAATAAAAAGAGAAATTTCAGAACTTTGAACAGCGTGGCTGAAATAACACTTTCTTGTTGAATTTTAAGCGGCTTAAAAACTTTGCATTCCCATTAAATATGCAAATATGTACTTGCACATGGTTGGGGGCGGCGCGCAAATATATACAAACACACACACAAACTTGTTTTCGTTCACACTTTTCGCTTTTTGCAATTTGCATTGTTTTTTCTTTTTGTAACCGAATAAATTTGTATATATTTTTAGCGGAAATGTAAACCATATCCATGCAACAAAAACAGCTTGATAATTTCTTTTTGTGGTGATTTTCATCACCAACAAGTGCTTGCGAACAAATGTTGCCACATCATTTTGAAACTTATAAGAATTTTCAATTAAATTTTATAAGAATCACATAGGCTTTCAAAATCAGAGCATGAGCACAAAAAAAAGTTTATAAAAAATCGCCAAGAAAATTAGCGCCGAAAATCGCCAAATGAAAAAACATGTAACAAGGGCTTCTAAAGACATATTAAATTAAAGACATAATTTATATTAAAGACATATTAATTAGTGCTAAAAATGGAAAAATTTAATTACAAGCAGTGAAATAAAAAGACATAAGGATAAAGGCAAATAAAAGCTACAAAAATTTGAACATAAAAACTGAATATTCAACAATGAACTTAATTATTTATTCGCCATAAGAGCCAATTGGTCTATTTTTTAGACCTAAAGTAATAAAAACTGAATTTTAAAAATCGCCAAACATAAGAAGTAAATGAAGAAGGTATAAACATACAAAAAACTAAAATTAAAAGCAAAAGTATGAAGAGAGGCTAACAAATAGCGATACTGTTTCTATTTGTAAAAAAATGCAAAAATCGTCAACACAAAAAATTTTACATAAAAGATTATTTTGTCAAAATATTGTGAATCAAAAAAAAAATTATTAACGTTTGAAAATTAAAAAAAAAAAAAAACATACTAAGAAGACAAAATGTCTAGAAATGGAAAAATATGGCCCGGAAACATTTTAATTGCAAAAAGTAATCATAAAATGGAAAAATTCGCCAAAGAGCCAAAAAAAAGCTGCAAAAAATTAAACTTAAAAGAGAAAATGTCGTAAATAACAAAAATATGGAAGCGCTCTATTTTTCAAAGAACGAATGCAAAAATTATCAACGAAAATAAAATCGCCAGAGCATAAAAACTGCAACAATATAAACAAAATAGTAAAATGAGGATAAAAGCACAAGGAGAAACGCAGCGATGAAAACTTCTATTCAAAAAAAAAAAAAAAAAAAAAAAAAAAAATAAGTTTACTGAAAAACTAATATTAATAACACAATAAAAAAAATCGCCAAACCTTAAAAATAGCTACAAAAAACTAAAGTTGCAAAAGAGATATAGAGAGCAACAGCAAAAAATATATACCAATTAGAAAAAAAAATCGTCAAGCCATGTACATCAAAAGTGACTACAAAAACCAAGATTAGAAGAGAGAATATATGGAGAGAGAACAATCTAGCGATAAAGCTTCCATGAATCAAAAAACAATATAAATAAATCACCAAGCCATGCAAGTTAAAAATTACCACAAACATTAAATTTGGAAGAGAAAATTACAGACAATAATTAAGCGACAAAAAATTCTATTTGTAAAAAGGAAATCTAAAATTAATTGCATGAAAAAATCGCCAAAACGTTTAAAGTGCAAAATGAAAATAGTCTTTTATAGAAACGATTCGATTTGCGGTCCATTTAACGACGCTAATTGCAGCTCTGGTGTATTTGAAAAATCACTCTTTTTTTTTTTTTTTGTCATGCACAACCTTAACAACGTTTGAGATTAGTTTGGCTCAACATATCGCCAAACACCTGCAGTTTCAAATCGTGTTTCTCTACAAACTTTATTTTTTTTTATATACCATTTATATATACATATACTTTTTTTTTGTATTTCTGTTAAGCTTTGTTTGTGATGAAAAACATTTCAATTGTTTTAATACCTTGAACTTGACTTTTATTTAAGACGCTTTCAAATTTGTTTTAGGTTTTGTTTTTCTTGTTTTGCTGTTTGTTGAAAAAAAAAAGATAATAATAAAAATATATAAAACCTGTTGAGCAGTTGCTTTTTTTTCGAGACGGAAAATTATGTCTCAAACCAGTTGCAATAATTGTAAGTTCAGCAGCATTTTTCTGGTATTTTCTAGTGGTTTGCATCATGAGCCAAACATCAATCATTACAGCATCCAAACGCATGATGATGGCACCATGATGAATTTGAAACTAGTTTGCTTTTTTCACAAATTCCATAATAATAGCATTTGATTGTTGAGCTAATTTGTGTTGATTTTGTTTTCTTTAGCTTAAATGGGAAATCAGAGTTCATTATTACAAACAAGACATGTCTCTCCTTCAATTCCACATTTTAAGCCTGTAGTCAGGGTGAGCCGAAAAATTCTGAAAGGTTTTAAAAAAGGCGAAAAGTGCATTTTTTTTACCTGGATGCATATGCTTGATCATAAAAAAAATAAAAATAAAAAAAGTAGTGGTCATGCTTTTTTAAGCCAAATTTTTTAAATGTGAAGGCAGCTTGATATAAAAAAAAATCTCTTTAATTATGGTATTTAGAGCATCACGTGATGAAGTTTTGGTTCACTATCAGAAAATCTGTTTAGAAAAACTCTGCCTTCTGTTTACGTCCACACACACACTCACACCTGCTTACATACATGTGTGGGCGACCTACTTAGAATATCGAACACAACTTTTAGAGATTCACACTTCATTTGAATTGATAAATTCCGGACACGTAAAGTAACGTTTGTATTGAATAACAAACATTTCTTCATGTCGTTTTTGCGGCCGTAATTTTAATTGTTATTTCGCAAAGGAGAGTGACACTTATTTATTGTTTTGATATCAATTTAATTTTTTTTTTGTTTTCGCTTGTTGCATAATGTGTAATTTATTAATTTGTTTTCTTTTTGTTGCAGGCAACCCGCATTTGGCCATGTTTGGTGTGTAAATCATTGAACTTCAAAATTCTCTTGATTGTCGCAAACATTTCACAGAAACAATTTTCCCCTCCATCCCCCCCAACAAACAATGAGTGCTATTGCCAGTGCTGCCGGCGTTATTGGAGGCGCCGTTACTGCTGCCACCAGCAACAGCTGGTTTGTGCCCATGCTTGTGGCAGCCATCGCCTACTTTCAATATGAAGAAATAATGGATCCCGAGTCCAGGCCCAATGATACACCCGGCGATGAAATTAGCGATCACTATGATTTTATTATAATAGGAGCCGGTTCAGCGGGTGCGGTGGTGGCCAATCGTTTGACAGAGGTGGAAAACTGGAGCGTTTTGTTGCTCGAAGCGGGCGGAGATGAGACGGAAATTTCAGATGTTCCCTTGATGGCCGGCTATTTGCAGTTAAGCAAAATGGATTGGAAATATAAAACGGAGCCATCGGGTACTTCGTGTTTGGGTAAAAAAAAAATTTTTTATATATAGCAACCAACTGGTGGGCCAAAAGAAGTCATCCGATGTTGTTTGGCTTTCAGAATATCGGTTGTGGCTCGCACAATGTGTGCTTTTGCTACGTCCTGTTGGAACATGACCTCCAGCACAAATTCGTTCAGTGGCGGCCATGGCCCTATAGCGCGTTGTTGTGTGACCAGCGGCTTGATCGAAAAAAAATGACCCAATGACTCCTCCAGCGTGAGCAACTTACCTTGCAGTCACTTTGAACGGGTGTAATGGCTCCTCGTGCATCACTCACAGAAGCGATAGTGTTGCTTGTGATTTCTTTTGGCCCACCTTGTATTTGCTCACAAAAAACTTTTATGTTTTTTGTATTTGTGTTGAAAGCAGAAACAAATTTTCATTTGTATTATTTTATAGTATTATCATATGTATTATTTGTTTGACCCATAGGTCTATAGGAACTCCATGTCATTCACATAGTGCCTTAATTTCCTCCAACATATGCCGCGCAATTGGGTGGTGAGTGGTAAGATGTCTTTGCCAAGATATTGGGACTGTATTTGTGAGAAGGCGGGACAGTGGCATAAATAGTGCCCTTCTTCTTCGCTCTTCTCCTCACATGCTATACATTCATCTCCTCCCGCTAAGATGGGTATGCGGTTAACATGGGCCTGAGAGTGATCTGTCACAACTCCCATTATTCTACTTAATTTGGGCTTAATAAGTCCCTGTTTTTTTCGTCGCCTGAATTCCCCCCTAGAATTATTGCCCCCCACGAATTCCTTATTCCAGAGAATTAAATCGGCTCTATGTGCGCAATTCTTTAGCTCAAATTTGACGGCATCGAAAGGTTTCGCGCACGCTAAGCTTCTGTTGCGTAACTCTTTTGCTCTTGAAGCAAATGAGTTTGGTTTTTCATTTCCTTCAGTTCAGTTTTCAGTTCGCCTTGAGTCGAGTAACTGTTAATAGAATTTTTGCAATCCCAAACTGTTTGTGATTTAATCCACTTGCTCTAATGGTCATTTGACCCTGAATGAAAATTTGTGTGTGTGTTTTACAACAATATATATACGAATGATTTTATGTTACTTTCTTGGTTTTTCTTTTACAGCCATGAATGGCGGCCGCTGTAATTGGCCTCGTGGCAAGGTGCTGGGTGGCTCAAGTGTCCTGAATTACATGTTGTATTTGCGCGGCAGCAAACATGATTACGATGCCTGGGAAGCAGCCGGTAACCCCGGCTGGGGTTATCGTGATGCCTTGTATTATTTCAAAAAATCCGAGGACAATACAAACCCGTATTTGACCAGCACTCCGTACCATTCCACGGGCGGATATTTGACTGTGGGCGAGGCTCCCTATCACACACCTCTGGCAGCCAGTTTTGTGGAGGCGGGAGTGGAAATGGGTTACGAAAATCGTGATCTAAATGGTGAAAAACAAGCAGGCTTTATGATAGCCCAGGGCACCACTAGACGTGGCAGCCGTTGTAGTACCGCTAAGGCGTTCTTGCGACCGGCCCGATTACGGGAAAATCTACACATTTCCATGAATTCACATGTCACCAGAATAATGATTGATCCGGTAAGCAAATTGGCTTTTGGCGTGGAGTTCGTCAAGGATCAAAAGCTTTATCATGTGAGATCGAAAAAGGAGGTGATATTGTCGGGCGGTTCCGTAAATTCTCCCCAATTATTAATGCTGTCGGGCATAGGAGGCAGAAAAGAACTGGCCAAACATCGTATACCAGTAATCAAGGAGCTGAGTGTGGGCGAAAATATGCAAGATCATATTGGCTTGGGAGGTCTGACATTTTTGGTCAACCAGCCGGTTTCCATAGTGGAAAGTCGATTCCATTCCATGTCTACGGTGCTGCAATACGCTGTACTGGGCCAAGGCCCCTTAACAATATTGGGTGGGGTAGAGGGTCTGGCTTTTGTCAACACCAAGTATGCTAACAAGACCATAGATTGGCCCGATATAGAATTTCATTTTGTTTCGGGCTCAACGAATTCGGATGGCGGCAATCAGCTGAGAAAGGCGCATGGCTTAACAGATGCCTTCTATCGGGCGGTGTTTGAAAAAATCAACAATCAAGATGTTTGGAGTATAATACCCATGTTGCTGAGGCCACGCAGCAAGGGCTTTATTAAACTACGCTCCGGCAATCCTTTTGACTATCCCTATATCATACCCAACTATTTGAGTGATGACTTTGATATGAAAACCTTAGTGGAGGGAGTGAAAGTGGCGGTGGCCCTGTCACGCACACAGGCCATGCAAAGATTTGGTTCCCGCTTATCGGCGATCAAGTGGCCGGGCTGCCTACATTTACAAATGTTCACCGACAGCTATTGGGAGTGCATGATAAGACACTATACGGTAACGATTTATCATCCCGTTGGTACCTGCAAAATGGGTCCCTATTGGGACCCCGAAGCAGTGGTGGACCCCCAACTGCGCGTCTACGGCATACGCGGCCTAAGAGTCATAGATGCCAGTATTATGCCCACTTTAGTGAGTGCCAATACCAATGCTCCCGTCATCATGATTGCCGAAAAGGGTTCGGATATGATCAAAGAGTTTTGGATTAAAAATACTGTCGTCTAAATCTCAAATAAGTCACTAGTTTTTATTTACAAATTTAGCATTAACGACACCAAATTTGTGAGTTTTTTTTTTTAGCTTAATTAGTTTCTAAAATTTATTTTAAGTATTTATTGTGTTTTTCTTCCAACTAACTTTATTTGTAGTATTATTTTAGAGCGTATTCATACAACATACTAGATACATACATATGTTTTTTTTTCCATAACTAGATTGCTATTAAAAATAGTTATCAACGTAATAAATCATTCAAGTCAATTTGTGTGGCAATTAACGAAATGGAAACTCTATTAATTATAGCTCAATTGTAGGCAGAACTACGAATTTGATTTAATCAGCTGAATAGTTATTACTATTCGTTTTGTGTTTGGTTTTCTAAGTTCATTTACCTGCCAAATGTGCGGCGTGTAATTTTCCAAGCACAAGTGTGTTCTGCATTTTTAAAACATTCAATAACTTTATTAAACAGCTTGCTGTGTTTGTATTTTCTAGAAAATTTAATCGATTAAAAATTATTCGATTGCAAAAGTAACCAGAAACGATTTCTCAAGTATGTAATTAATCGATTATAAACATTTTACTCAGACAATTTTTGTGGAAAAAATTAATCGCGTACGATTTTTCTTTTTAGAAAATTAATCACTTGTAAGAATTGTATTCATGACAAATTTTCTATAGCAAATTAATCGAGTTTATTTATTAGTGACATTTTGCTCAAAAAATTGGTCGACAAGAAAAAATTTAAAAGAAAATTATTTGGTTGCAAAATTTTTTTTTATAAGTAATGAAAAGATTAAACAAATTTTAAGTGAAACTTATTAAGACTTTTTTTAAACATTTATTCGATTACAGCAGGTTGATGCCAAAAAATAATGACTTATAATCGAATAATTTTTTTTAAACTAGTAGAAAAATTAGTTGTGTAAAAGTTTTTTTCTACAGAAGTTTGAAAGGCGAACATTTATAGAGCATACTTGTCGATTTGACAAAAATTCCTATATTAAAAATTTTTTTCTCAAAAATTAATCGATTCATTAATCACAAAAAGTTCCCATTGAAAATGAATGCATTGCAAGGAATTTTCTCAGACATTTTATAATTACAAAAAATATTTGCTTTTTGCAAATTTATTAATCGATTAAAAGAGTTTCTAAGAAAAAGTTATCGATTAAAAAAGATGTGTAGAATAACTGATCGTTTGTAAAAGAAAAATATTTTATTAATACATTTATATTAAATTAAATTTTCAGTAAAAAGGAAAAATATTTTGGTAGCTTAATTATTAACAAATATTTTTTCAGAGAAAATTTACCGAATACATAAAACGTTTTGTTTGATAGAAAATTATGCGAAAATAAAAATTGTCTAGAAACTATGAAAAATTAAACGATATTGAATTCACACCGAAACTTTATTGAAAGGTCTATAAAGTTTCATTTAAAGAAATTATTTGAAGAAAAAAAAAAATTTATTGAAGAGGGCATTTTCTTAGAAAAATCAAGAGATTTGTCACTAAAATTTAATCGATTGTAAAAAAAATTTTAAGAGAATTAAAGGATTATAACAGTTTTTTTTTGAAAGGAAGTTAATCATCTTCTTGCGCATATTGTTCTATTAAAAGTTTTTCTATGCAAAATTTGCCCATTAAACAATTTTATTAAATCGATTACAAAAGCTTTGCAAACACCCAGACACTTTTTTAAAAAATTATTCGATCATAGAACTTTTCTGGAAATACTTCAATAGTTTCAAAAACCTTCGATAGGCAAATAATGGAGTTCAAAAAATTTGAACAGAAAATTAATCTGTTTAAAAAATTTTAATAAAATTTTAATCGATTACAAAAGCTTTGCAAAGAAAATCCATACAGATGTGGGAAACTTAATTTTTCTAGACAAAATTATAAAATAGGTAATACTTAATAAACAATTAATAAATGAAAAAATTTTGCCCAGAAAATCACAAAAAGCTTAGGGAAAATTATACGATTATACAATTTTCCTGGAAAAAAAAATAATCGATTAAAAAAAATTTCTAAAAAAATCTACATAGAAAATTCATTGTAGCCACAAATCAAAACGATTAAAAGAATTTTTTAATAGAAAATCAACTGATTACAAAACACGATTTTTCGATTACAAAATAAATTTTAATGCTCAAAATAAACGATTAATAATTTTTAATACAAAAATAATCGATTGCAAAAACTTTAGGCAGTAATTTATAAAAATTTTAGGTGAAAATTATTAGAGCTCAGAACTTTTGCAGAGAAAATTCGGTGATTTCAAAAATTTTTAATTACAAATTATTCAAAGGTACAAATTTTGAGTAGTCTGCAAACTTTGTTTTATTAACATTGAATCCGTTAGACTTTTTTTTTGTGAAAAATCAATTGATTACAAAAAATTTAAAGTTTTTGGGAAAATTATGCGATTACAACATAAATTTTAATGCTGGAAATAAACGATTAAAAATTTCAATACATACCCTGCAAGAACAGTGATGGATCATATGACCGACACGGCTGATGGGTTCATACATCAGCGTTTCTATCAGTTTCTTAAGGGCAGAATGAAAAAATTGATGTAAGCATTCGTGTACGTGTGAGCTATTTTTTTAACCAGCGTTACCACCTCAGCAAAGCGATGATTCGAAATCTTTTTTTCAAAATGCCCACAAATTTACATGCCATGCTATTAATTTCTTTGTTGATAAATAAAAAAAGAATTTTTCGAAAATTTTCAAAAAACAATTCAAAGAGAATATAATAAACTATATTAAAAAAAAAAAAATGGACAAATGAACCTATAAAAACATTAATGCATAAACGTAGTTCCAAATGAAATGACCAAATTAATAAGGGAAAATCAAAATACTAAAACAATCATTGTAATGGCAACGCTGAAACCTATAAAATTGCTTTGCATGTGTTAGTAATTAAATTGTTAATGTGTTAGTTTCCTTGCAGGGTAGCTAATCGATTACAAGCACTTTGCAGAGAAAATCCATAAAATTATAATGAAATTAGGCAAAAAATAATCGCTTATGAAAATTCTTAACAGAAAATTATTTGCAGAGAGAATCAAGAACATTTTAGAGAAAATTATTCGACTATAATATTTGTGTGGAGAAAATCAATACTTACTTTGAGCAACTTTAGGAAAAGTTAAGCGATTATAATTGATTGACTAATCGAATAATTCATTATTTTCACTTAAATATTTGGCAATATTTGCTCATTACAAGTATTTATTTGCACTGTTATTGCTGTTTTCAATCAAATCAAACCTTAAGCTGCTTAGTTTTAATTTCATTTCTTTATCATTCAAAATTATAACAAATAATTAATATCAATTTGTGTGTGAGTGTGAGTGTGTGTGTGTGTGTGTGTGTGTGGCTTTCATAGAAATACATAGATACTAATCAAAATTTAACTTTGATTGCACAACTAATTGGATCTTATCAGTTTTTAGTTGTTGTTATTTTAAGTTCGTTAACCTGACAGGCAGGTACTTGCAAAATCAAATTTTCATTACATTTCCATTCAATAATCACCACTTCCAGCTATTAAAAAAAAACAACTGCTTTCGTTCGTTAATTTATGTTATAAATTATGTAATAACCAGGGTAAGGATTTTAATGCACTAAAAAACATGGAAATATAAACCTAAAACAGGCTTGAAAACAAAAGCTTGAAAAATTCACTTAGAAACGCTGTACGAGCACAAAAAGTATGTGCAAAAAGAAAAAGATATACAAAATTTTAAATGAATACAATTTATTTACATCCGTATGGTGCAAATAAAATATTAACCCGTTTTATATGTTGGAAATGTGTGAATATAAGGATTGGAAGGAACAGTGCAAAATATTGCCAACTTTTAGAAATTTACTTGATTTTATTTAATGTGATTTTATAGTTGAACTAAACAGTGTGAAACAAAATATGCACCACCAGAAAAAACAGGTGGCTAAATTTTTAATGCCGATGTTGAATGTGAACCACACCTAAACGTGTAGTTTTTTTCTGCATTTCGTATGACATTTCTCAATTTCAAACTAATTCAATTTGAATCACGGAGAGATACGGAATAGAACAAGGCGTTAAAGTTAAGCAGGCTCATTATTTTAGGTCTAAAAATATACCTTATTAATGTTTTCTGTCTTTTTCAGCCGTCTATACGCCGCCGACATTTCGTTGATGCCAGTCAACTCATCAGTAGACTCGAGAAATTCTTAAAACTAATGTATACATTTTTTTCGACGAAATGTCGGCGGCTTACAGACGGCTGAAAAAGACAGAAATCCTTAAATAAGGTCTATAAATTTCAATTGGCTCTTAAAGCAAATAAATAATTAAGGTTAATATTTGAATATTAATTAAACATTTTAGCCTAAAAGTCCGTCCTGCATTTGAAGGGTTATACAATTTTGTTTTGAATCCTAAAGAGTTTGCTGTAATTGAATTAAAAAAATTAAAAAATGTTGGAAAACCTAATAAAGCAAATTTTACGATTATCAAAATTGTCGCAGATAATTCCTGCAGGTGGCTCTTTGAATCTAAAATGGCAATAAGCAATTTCGTAGCAAATAAAATTTTTTCCTCACTTTTTGTTTGATATGATGACCCAAATAAATGTGGACTTTGTTATAAATTCAACAAAGGAATATCATTTCTTATGCAATTTTTCGTTCGTGACATCTTTATCTTCAAAGCAAACATGTATTAATTTTATCTTCCCTTAAATTGTTTTTTTTATTTTCTACGAATTTAAATCAGCCAGCGACTTGAATGATGATTGATAAATATTTAGCCAGCACTCGTTGTTGTTACAAGTAAAATTTGATTTTTAAGAAAATTTCGGCCACAATAACTGAAAACAATATATTAATCCATGACAAACATTTTGGATTAAACATTCATGAAAATGCACAATGTCACGACGGGTGTGATAAGAGCATTGGAAATTGCAATATATTCTACGCACATCTTGTAAAACAACTGATTCACTACTACAAATTATCTATTGCAATGTTTTACTTTTCTTTTTTTTTTTTTGCACAACAATCGAATTCAATTTTCCGCAAAAAGGTATCGCTGAGCGATTACCACTTCACAAGATTCGTTATCACTTAAAATTAGTTCAATGTTAGAAATTGTATATAAATGAAAAGTTTTTTATTTAGAAAATCAGTAGTATTCTAAACTTAAACTTGATTAGAACTCGAACAAGTAGTGATTGCAAAAAACTATTGATTAACTATTACAAGTTCAAAAAAATAATACAATTAATTAGTATATATGTATGTATATACATTTTTTTTTTTTTACATTAAGGACATACGTCACATTTCACAGTGAGTACACAAGAAAATGTGTGAAAAGAAAGAACAACAAATGAAATAAAAATAAACTTGAGTCCTTATCAAAAAAAAAAAAAAAAAAAAATAATAATAAAATAAATAAATAAATCAATGAAAAATAAAACCACTTGAAAATCAAATTAACAAAAAAGTTGATTAAATTAAAAACATAAAAAAACTCTCTTGATAAAATAACTGCATTAAACCTGTGCCGAAAGTGAAATTAGTTAAATTCATCCAGGGCTGGATAATTGGTTAAGCAAACTGATTCTATATTGATTCTAAAATTGATTTGGGAGCTGTTTTCCGCAAACAATTGTCATTATCAACAACTGTCAATCTTATAGCTTTTCATAATTAGCCGTGACAATTGTTAGCAGTCGCACAATACATCGCTTCGACAGTCATAGTCACAAGCAAAGCACGTGACGGCATAAAATCGAGAAAATTTTCCTAAGAACATATTTGCTAAAAATAATTTTAAAAATAATAAATTTGTTATAGACAATTTTTAATAGCGACAAAATTCTCAACGTAAATTTTCGACATACATTTAAGTGTGCGGTGACGGAATAAATTCTATAGAAAAATTTTGAAAATCGAGGCATTTCTTACTGAAAATTCTCACATAAACATGCGGTCGGGGAACCCCCTTTAGGAACGAAGTTCCTTACGTTTTTGTTATTCATCTTTGAAATAATACAAGGTGAAATCTGTATGTTTTATGTTGTGTTGTTTTTGAAATTTTTAAATTTTTTAAACTTCTTTAAATTTTTGGAACGTTTTTTTTTTTTTTTTTTTTTTTACTTTTGACACATGCAGTATTTTTTTTTGTCAATCTGCTACAAAACGAAGATAATTTTTCAATATTGCTGTTGCTCTTGTTGTTGACATACTTTATTTTAGCGGCACCTATCAACTGATAGTGTCCTTTTTCACAACTAATTAATATTTATTGGTAGGTGTCGCCGCTGCTGTCAGCAATTGTTTGTCGACAGATGCACCAATACATATAAACAGCTCACACGCTTTCGTGACGATTTCTACTAATTTCCACTACCAGCAAGCCGCGTTAAGGAACTTCGTTCCAAAAATTTTTTGGTTAAAAATAAATTTTTACAAAAAAAATTCTCAACATTGACAATTTTGTTGTTCTTAATTAGGTGATCGAGCTTTTAGTCCGATTATACTTCCTCAGAAATGAGGAAGATTTTTTTTTTTTTTTTTTTTGGTAAAATTGTAGTGATCACCATTTTTAAAGATAAAAAAAAAATTATGTTTATGATTTATTGGCTGGCTGTTTCATGTCCTCCACGACGCTCATTAGCAGCATCCAAATGACTTCGAAGCCAGGTCATAATTAATTGCATACTGTTTTTAAGAAGGTGCACTTGGCCATCTTACTACCCCAGCTTTTCATTTCATATTTTGTCTTTGCTTTACATTAAGGGGTTTCACGATGGTGGCTGTGCAAATTTGCAATGCATTTTGTGGTTGATAGTGAGAGGACCGGTTTTGTTTTCTCCAAATCTGCTAAGTACCTACATATATTCTTCATTGAAGGTTTGATAATTCATTGCTTTAGTTAAGAAATTCTTTATTTTATTTTTATGAGCACAATCGCTGCTGTTTTGGTTAAATGTATTTGAAATGTATTTGAAAATTATAAATAACGCTACTGTGTTACTACGTTTATACGTACTGCTTATTCGCGAATAAAATTATTGTTAATTACTTATAAAATGTTTATTTGTGAATAGCTAAGTCACGAAAACAAGTACTGATTAAAAAGCTATTCGCATATAAAACACAAAAAGTTGCCACTTTTTTTTTTTTATCGGTTTTAAAGTTTTCTTCGATGTCGCACACGTACAATCATATGATTGTACAGAAAGGAAATAATTTACTAAAAATTTCACGAAACCAAGTCTGCGCCTTCTTCTTTCACTAGCGATTACAAAAGTTGCATGCCTTTTGTTGAACCGTTCTTGTAATATTTCGTGGCTTTTCTGCATTAATTGAACTGTAAGAAACATCATTTTTTGTTTCTCCATTATTATTTTAGTAATCACGTCTTTTTCTGAACATACATATGTTGTGCTTAACAGTGTCATCAATTAGATACAAATTTTCTGCATTCGCATTGATGCATAAGCAGTGAGTTATTTATTTGCGAATACACTAGAGCCCCGACTTGCGTCGTTAATGGGGACCGGAGAAACGCGACGCAAATCGAATCACTTTTTTCTATATAAATGCACTGAAGTTTAATTTGTTGGGGAAAATATTTAAAACAAAGCAAAAAATGTTGTATTTTTGATCAAAAATACTAGTATGAGTACGTTTTTATTTATTTAATTTATTTCAGCAAATGTTTATATATATTATAAAGAAATATCAAAACCATAAATTAAGAAAAAAAAAAACATAAAAACTACTCATGTTTTACGTCCTTAAGGCATATTCTGGTGAATCACACACTAAATTCTTACCATAACCACACAACTGCTTTTAGCACCACTTATATAAAAAAGAAAAGGGGATTCCCCTTTTTTCACGCAATCTGAAAATTTCTTAACGTACAGCTGACGATCGTTGTTGCCAGAAATTGTAAAAACTAATGAATTCAAGATGCTAAATACATACTACACTACAAATGCTAAAATTGGTAATCCACAATGATGCAGTAAAAAATGTAACCGTGTTGAGCGACGCAAATCGAAATCAAAACGATGCAAATCGAATCGACGCAAATCGGGTCAAAACGACGCAACTCAAACCGACGCAACTTGAAATCGCAACGATGCAAATCGAATTTTTCCAGTTTTAAAAAGCGACGCAAATCGGAACGACGCAAGTCGGGGCTTTAGTGTAGTATGTAATACGCAAATAATAAGGCACGCAATGTTACAGAGGGCAACAAAGTCCATCGGCGTCAAGTTGGCACGCAGCCGCCGACGACTTTCCATTTGTATAACAAGCCGCTAACGATCTTATTCTGTTTTTGTCAAGACACCCATATAAATTAAAATTATTAGTAAATTAAAGTTTATGTTTGCATTTGTGGAAAAAATTAAATTTTTAATTCACATGAATATGTTTTTTATTGTATTAAAATTGTTTGTCTCATCCGTGGAAAACTGTTAAGGTGGGATCATACGATTGCCGCAATGCACCAATTTTTGTTACATTTTGTGTGCCAATCGTGTGATAGCACAATTTATTGGCTCAAACGGCAACTAAAACGAATGTTGTTCCTATTTGTCCCAATCAAATACAACCCTGATGCGACAACCATGTGAACACTTGACATACAACTAATCACCAATAAAAATTCTAAAAATGCACCAATATTTAGTGTGTTCTCATGCGGCAACCAAAGAAGACAATGCTCGCCAATAATCTACATACATACATATGTACATATGTATACATTTATTTAGTTTCTCTTTTTAATAAACAAACCATATTTTTAACATTTAATTCATTTTTTTTTTTGGGAAAACAAAGTTTGTCATCAGCTACAACAGCTGTTTCTCACAGTTGCCGTATAATATAATAATCGTGTGACTATAATGCGGCAATTATTGGTACTAAATTGTTTTGCGGCAATTTGCGACAATAAAATTTCAGTAAAATGTCACAATCATGGGATTGCAGAGAATTTGATTGGGACAAATTTTTTTATTATGCTCCAATTCAGCCCAATAAATATTGTGTAAAATTGGTGCATTGCGGCAATCGTGTGATCCCACCTTTAGTCAGCTTCGCCATCTGTTCGCGCCATTTATCATCATTGGCGCATTTTTGCACACTTTTATTTGCTCAAGGTGTTGTTTTTAGTGCAAATGAGGAAAAATAAAGCAAAGTGCAAATATGCTTGAGCATTTTTGTTCAGATTTGATTCGTTTGCACTACCCATCGTGAGAACCCTTATTATTTTGCACAATCAAGTTAATGCGATTACGAATGTCGACATGCCGGCATGCGGCCCCTGGTCTCTCGCTTTTGTTTTGTTTTCCCCTGGCTTCACTGAGATCGCTTTTTCTGCAAAAGGGGCTGCAGCACAACAGATTATTTGGTTAACAGAAAGCTTTCGCTACAACTTTCACATTTGATAACAACTGGAGCTTTTGTTGGTGTTAACAGTGGTAGAAAATTGGTAAACTGTGCGCAAAAAGCAAAAGCAACAACAACAACAAAAAATTAAAGCAAATAAACTAACGTCACATGCATAGAACCTTCATACACACGCATACTCTCATACAAACATACCCCCACACACACACACAATGCTGAAAGTGCAATAACCCGATACAATAAACAAATTTGAAACAAATTAACTTTAAGTGGTATTTTGTGAACAAAAAACCAAAAAAAAAAAACCAGCGTCAATAGAAATGATTTTTTTTTTTTTTTGGTAAAAACCGCCACAGCAACAACACAAAAACAACAAATTCTAATTACGCTTCAAGGTTTAATGAAACCGGTGTTTTGTCTAAAATCAGTAAATAATGAATATCATCGGTTCGTTATACAATTCACATTTGTTTTGCTTTAGGGATTTTTGTTAAAATATTTAAATTGAAAAACAACGAAGAAAAAAACATACCTATTTGTATATTTTTATTTATTTACTTTTTTTGCAGCATATCGTAGACACAAGAAAGTTCGCAAGACGAACGCCAGGCAGTACACATATCACATTCCAGAATGAAATACTTGGAAGGTGAGTTCCACAAAAATAATTTTAATAATATTGACGGAAATAAAATAAAATAAAATAAAAAACAATTTGTGGTTTTCAGTGCTTTTCTTCCAGCTGGTCGTATTTATTTCAATCAATATTTATGCGGTGGAATTGCATGTGCTGCAGGGCTTAAGAACAAATAATGCTGTGGCCACAGAAAAACTTCAGTATGTGGACTCATTGCTGGAAGATCTGTTCATAACTCTGGCCCAAAAGAAAACCGAACTAGAAGATGATAGTGCTTGGCCAGGGGATTTTTCGGCAGAGTTTCTGAAAAGAGGCGGCATGTCTTTTGATTATATAGTAGTGGGGGCTGGCACTGCCGGCTCGGTGGTGGCCAGCCGTTTAAGTGAAGATCCCAATGTAACAGTATTAGTTATAGAGGCTGGTGGCAATCCACCCATACAATCTGAGGTAAGAATTAGGGCTCAGGGAAGTGAAACATATAACAGAAAACACCCAATATTTCTAGATGCATTCTTTGTCCCTGCAAATGTTGCACACCCCGTACATCTGGAACGATTATGCTGAGGCGAATCCTGCATGTTGTCAAGCTATGAAAAACGAGCAGTGTTACTGGCCCAGGGGAAAAATGATTGGCGGTACTGGTGCTGCGAATGGAAATATCTTTTTGACCGGTCACAGAGATGATTTCGATGAATGGCAGCAGCAGGGTAATGAAGGCTGGTCTTGGAATGATGTGTATCCTTTGTTTGAGAAAGCCTCCATGGAATTGGGCAATGACACCTATCCCATGGGCTCGCTAAATCTGAATTATTTTGAGCGCTTAGCAAGCTATCAAACACTCAAAGATCTAATGCTAAATGCCACAGAAGAGGTGGAAAATATTTCCAAGATTCAGAGTGGCAGTTATATGCCAAACGTATTGGCTACCATAGAGCGTGGCATACGCATGAGCACTGGCAAGACCTATTTGGCCCGTGTGGCTCCCCTAAGACCAAATTTGCATTTGATGAAAAACAGTTTGGTCTCAAAAATTCTGTTTCAGACACAACAAAATAGGGCCACTGGAGTCGAAATGTCGCTGCATAATCGACTGAAATTAAGGGTTCGTGCCACCAAAGAAATAATTTTAAGTGCGGGTACTTTTAATACACCGAAAATTTTAATGCTCTCGGGAGTGGGTCCAGGTGATCACCTTCGAAAACTACATATTCCTGTGGTCAAGGAACTAGCAGTGGGAGAAAATTTCCAAGATCATGGCATGATGCCGCTCATAATGAAATTTACTAAAAACGTGCCACCGGGAATGGATGAAGTTACAGCCAATTCCCTCTACGACTACCTGATGTTTCAAGCAGGCCCTCTGGCCACCAGTTCAACTTTAATCGGCTTGATAACAACACAAAACCAACAGGCATCTGCTCATAACAAATCAGACATCATGTTGGTAACACATCTGGGCCAGCCTACTCAGGACTCAAACGTTTTTCAATTTCTACAATTCAAAGATGAAATAGTGCAAAAGTTCTTGCACCAAGTGGAAAATCAAACCATTTTAGAGTTGGAAGGTCTCGTAGTTAAATCAAGGTCTCGTGGCTGCATTAAGCTGAAATCAAAGAATCCCTTACAATCACCCGCCATACACAACAATTTGGCCGAGGATCCTCAGGATCAGCAAACTCTCTTACGTTTTATACGTTTTGCTCAGGAATTGCAGAAAACCGAAACCTTTAAATACTATGGGCTGGAATTAGTAACCATACCTTTGCCCGAATGTGATCAATTCACCTACGACACCAATGAATATTGGCTCTGCTATATTAAATATTTCTACATCAGCGCTTGGCATGCGGCAGGTACTTGTCGCATGGGTCCTGCCACCGATCATTCGGCAGTGGTCGATCAACGTCTAAGGGTGCATGGCATTCAAGGTTTGAGGGTGGCGGACGCCAGTATTATGCCGAACATAACAAGTGCCAACACAAACGGCCCCACCATTATGATAGGGGAGAAAGCAGCCCAGCTCATCAAAGAAGACTGGGGCAATGCCATCTAGAATGATTGTTCGCCAGCCACAATGACAAACTCTAAAATCAGTAGTATTTCAAACAATTTTTATAAATGTGCACATTTATACATGTTGGTTTTTCTTTTTTAAGTTTCAATAAAATTCCTATAATATATAAAATTGCATGATGTGACATCAGTCATTTGTATGATGATAGTTAAGAGATACATATGTATTTGCCAAGTTGAATAGTGAAATTTAGTTTCAATTAACATTGAAATTAAACTCGCTAGACATAAAAAGTTTGTCTACCAGCAGGACTACAAGTCACTGACAATCAACTCGCCACAAGGCTTGAATGTGTTTGAGAAAACTTGAAAATATTAAAATTTTGCACAACGGGGCCTTCTAGGAGTGGGAAATGGGCCGGCAACTGGCAGCCTGTGAAACATACAGGGCCTTAATTTGATTTTACTTTTTTCAGAATTGAGAGATACTGTTTTGAGATGACAAGAAATGAGTTTTGAGGGTTGGTAGAAGGAGTCGTGGACCTTTCACAACGGAAGTCAAAGTCTGGCGAGGGCTTCTCTAGTTTGTTAATAATTCGATATTGAAATTTTGGGTTTTACTTAGCAAAATATGAAAATATGGGTAGAACAGTGATGTCAGGGTAAAGTTTTTGGCACAGAACGTAACATTGCTAATTCATTACCGCTTTTAAGCATCCAAAATCGTATGTTTTTAAGTTTTAGTTTATAAGCTTTTTCATAGATATGCAAAACTTGTTCTTGACTGAGAGATTTTCTCCTGTATGGTATAACCAATAGCAGCTGCGCGTACTAAAGCCGACCCTGAAATTGAACGGACCTTCCTTTTTATTAGAGAAGAAGCAAAGAATAGTTAAATTATTCGCTGCGGAGCTGTTGAATATTTTCCTACATGAAACAGCTCATCTGACGCCGTTTAAGCATTTACCGTGGCTATGGCGTATAGTATTTTTCATTTTATTGAAACTGTAACAGATCCGAACGCAAAATGTAGATTCAATTAGATTTCTTAACAGAAGCAAGAAATGTACTGAGACAAAATCTGATGAAGGTATTAATTATTGATGAAGGTATTAATTATTGTATTTATGTGGAACATTGATTATTGAATGTGTGGCACTTGGCCACAGAAGATACAGGCTGTTGCAGGCCTATACATTGGGTTTACAGGATTTGCAAGGGCTTCCACAGTATTAAACTCGTTGCAGAAAAGGGTTGCACAATAGATCATTCATGGTCGCCGTGTGAAGGGCCATTCTGGACCGACCTAGCAATAGTAATAATAATAATATTGTATTTATAATAGTGTAAACAGGGCTTTAAAAAAACCGCAGTATGCCATTTAATTACAACGAGTCAATTTCGAATCGAATTGGCTGCTGATGATCATTGCAAATCAATGTGATCTACAATATCCGCTTTATAATGTTAATAATTATAATTTATCTAAATTTTTCGAAAGTACCACCGAACTTGTACTTTTAAATATTTTTAAATATACATATATAAATTTCTTATTGAATTCCCTCTTTTATTGAAACATTTTTTTGCTGTGCATTCAAAATAATATAAAAAAAACGGAAACACGTGTTTGAAGTGCTTATTAAAACAATTTTGTATTGACAATTTAAATTTACATTTAAATTTCACATACATTTTTTTTGTGCGAATAAGCCCCATTGCCTGTAAAATGTTGTTAATTGATGGCAGCAGAATTTGTTAACAATATTAATGAATGGTTTAACATTTACATACAAACGAAATGGATTTCTTTATACTACTAGGGCAAAAGTATTAATTTCAGAAACGTTTTTGTTTTTGTAACTGTTTAAGCTGAGTTTTTCAATAGTTATAGAATACAAAAATAAAGTAAGAAAAAAATTTCAAGTTAAGAATGAGCCTTTTCTTTCAGTGAACCCCGATTACAGTTGGGAGGGGCAGTAAAAACATTTTAAACTAAATAACAAGTATTTCGATTAACTAAAAATTAATTACATATTTGTAGTTTGTTATTTCAAGGTATCACTGTGTATTTTGAATGGCCTGATAATAGCAAACTAAAAAGCTTTAATATATTTTTAAAGCTTTTGCTGTTAAAATGTTAAAAAGCTTGATGCTTGGTTTAAGCACAGACAACATATAAGTTTTGGTATAATGAATCCGAAGGAGGTTCAAAAAGACTTTGGGGTAGTCATTAAGTTTGATGCCGTATTCAAGTTCGTGCATTTGAGAGAGCTTTTGAAAGAGCTGTATGCTTCTTCTTACACGAAGCAGCCCAAATTCGTCATGATACAACTTGAATTTATCGCCACCTGATATCAGTTCTGTAGAAAATTTTAGCAATGACAAATATTTCATTTATTGAAAATAAGAACTTTCTCTAAAATGTTATCGTTAAAATAAAAGTTCAGCTTTCAGACGTTGGAATTTTACGTTGAAAATTAATCGAAAATTAAACAATTATTGCCTACAAGAATTTCATATTTTCCCGACGTGTTTTACCCCATATTTACACACGCAAGTGAAAGTGTAAATAGCTCAATACATTGATTTTTTTTTTTACTAATACAATCATACTTGCAAGCTCACTTGCAATATATTTTGATTGCCAGTAATTTTTTTTACTTGCATGTCGGTAAAATGACAAAAAGCAAAAACAGTGTTACCGTATAAAGATTATACTTTAATTTTAATAGATAACTTTCAAAGAATCGATTTTTAATACATTACTTTTTTTGATCTTACATACCGAAAAATAAAATAAAATAAAAACAAAATTAATTAAAATGTGGCCCTTATCGATTTGTAATATAAATTTACTATTTAAAAGGCTATTCGAATAATTTGCTTCCACATAGTAGTTCATTTCACAATACTTTGGCAACTCAGACACTAAAAGGTCAAGGGGACGGACAAAAACACAACAAACAATATACAAAAAAAGCAAAAAATAGTGATTTTTAAATAAAAAAAAAAAAAAAATGGAACAGTGATTTTGTAGTTTCTTTCAACATAATTATTTTATTATTATTGTTCTCATTTAATTCTTTTATTTTGTAAAGTAAAGCAATTTTCTTTAAGACCATTTGCTTTGACGACATTTAAAAAATGAGCTTGCACTTGCCTGTGTAAACAATCAAGCAAGTAGCAACAGCTTTTATTGTCTCTGTCAGTGTATTGGTAATAAATATGTACACTTGCAACAAGTTACTTGCATGTGTAAATGGGGAGTTGTAAAGCATTTTATGCAAAAACTTAAACACAAGCGACTCCACGATTTAAGCAGCTTGTGAATTGAACAAATACAATCAACAACATTACTTAAAAATAAATTGCAAACAAGAAGAAATTGTAAACTAAACTA
This sequence comes from Sturmia bella, assembly GCA_963662145.1. Lineage (NCBI taxonomy): Eukaryota > Metazoa > Arthropoda > Insecta > Diptera > Tachinidae > Sturmia > Sturmia bella. The sequence goes on along the minus strand of OY759170.1, from coordinate 8,969,429 downwards.
AAAGAAATTAAAAATATACATAAATAAATAGTGTTTGTTCATAATTTTCAAGCAATTATTTTCACAATACGCTGATGTCTGAATTATTTGACCAAAAATGTGTGTATATGACCCAAAATATGATTCAATAGCGGGTAAAAAGCAAAAGATTGCAAAAATTATTACTTGCCTCAAAGTATTTTTCAGTGGCCTCAAATAGTTTTTAACAGACATTTAGAGAGTCCAGACACGTGTATTGGAACTAAAATCGCCATAAATTTTGTTTACTATAGACGGAAATCGAAAGTGTAAAATATGTTTAGTTTTGAAGTGTTTTTTTCTTCGTATCGTTATCTTTTGACGCTGGGTCCCACTGCTGTGGTTCTGTACTTGCTGCTGGAGGGCATAAGACAATATCGCCCTGATATAATGGACAGTGAAAATCGCGTCAGATCCATAGACATCAGTGAACTGCGCGAATTTTATGATTTTATTGTGTTGGGTGGCGGCACGGCTGGCTGTGCTCTTGCTGCCCGCCTGTCCGAAGTGGAACAATGGAATGTTTTACTTTTAGAAGCGGGAGTGGATGAGCCCACAATGGCCGATGTGCCACAGTTGCATCAGATATTTCAGGGCAGCTCTTGGGACTGGCGTTATAGAACGGAAAGATCTGATCGCTTTTGTTTGGCCATGAAAAATCAAAGATGCAGTTGGCCACGAGCCAGAATGCTGGGCGGCTGTAGTTCCATTAATGGCATGATGTATTTGCGGGGCAACCGCAAAGATTATGATCATTGGGCAGAACTGGGCAATCTGGGTTGGAATTATGACAATGTATTGTATTATTTTCGCAAGCTGGAGGATATGCGAGTACCAGGCTTTGAGCAGGATCCTTATCATGGTCAGGGTGGACCCCAAACTGTGGAAAATTATCGCTTTACATCACCTTTAGTGGATATATTTTTGTTGGCTGCTAAACAGTTGAATATGGTGAGCTGATGTTGGGTCATTATGGAATTTTCTTAATGTGTGAATTGTTGTTGTTTACAATACAAAAATGAGATAGAAAACTTCGTTAACATGTAACAGATGAGCCAAACGAAGTCATCGGATGTTTGGCTTTCAGTATAACGGTTGTGGCTGGCGCAGTGTGCGGCGTTGCTACGTCCTGTTGGAACCACATGTCCTCCAGACCTCAGAAAAAACTCGGTTATTATGACTCTATAGTGCATCGTCGTTCGACGAGCGGCGTACTGGAAAAAAAACTGGCTTGATGACTCTTCCAGTGTGAACAGCGCACCATGCAGTCACTTTGAGTGGATGTAATGGATCCTGGTGCATCACTCGTGGATTTTCGGTGCCCCAGAAGTGCTACTTTTGCTTGTTCACGTACCCGCTCATTATGATTTTGGTCAGAAATTCGTCCATTTCGTCGCAGACACAATTACTCCGCGTTCTTGGAGAGTGTACCGCTCCCTGGCTTGTTTACTTAAACTCTGCAGCTGTCTAGTTCACAAATGTAAAAACAGATTTAACATTGGCCGCCATTTGCAAAAATAAGAGCAACTTCCAATAGGATGATACTTGTATTTTTTGTAATTGTAATCAATTACTAATAATGAAAAATCGAAAGTAATCGTATTTTATTCAAATACTTTTCCTTTAAAATCAAAAGAATCTAATCATTATTATTTAGCAGCCATGATGGAAATTAATCAAAAATAATATTTGAGGCCCGGTCGGGCCTATTTTTTAATTTGTTTTAATATATATGTATATATATATTTTTTTTTTCCATGTTTTAGCTCAACCCCTACAATGACTTCAATGGCCGTTCGCAAACTGGTTTTGCGGCACCTCATGGCACGCTGAGGAATGGCATACGTTGTAGTGCCAACAAGGCTTATCTGAGACCAACGTGGAGGAGGCCAAACCTTGATATTTTACTACGAGCTTATGTGCAGAAAATAATTATAGATCCCCACTATAAACAGGCCAGAGGAGTGATATTCGACTGGAAAGGACGTCGTCATGAAGTGGCCGCCTCTCGTGAAGTTATTGTAGCGCTGGGTACCATAGCCAGTCCTCAATTGCTGATGGTGTCCGGTGTGGGGCCGCCAGAACAATTGCTACGCCACGACATAAGTGTAATACAAAACTTGCCCGGTGTGGGGCTCAACCTACAAGATCATGTCTCCACCACTGGCAGTACATATCTTATAGATAATACCGTCACAGGCGATCGTTTGTCGTTTATAGTGCCAGAAATGTTTAATGTGAAGTCGGTTCAAAAGTTTCTATTCGAACAGAAAGGTTTCTTCTATGCGGTGCCCATAGCCGAAGCAATGGGTTTCTGGCATAGTAAATATCAAGATCCGAAGACAGATTGGCCAGATATACAATATTTCATGGTCAGTTATAGTTATGGTTCAGATGGTGCCCTGATCAGCAGACGAAGCGCTTCGTTGTCTAAAGAAAACTATGCACAGTCCATTGAGCCAGTTTTGTATAATGACAGTTATGTGATGGTGCCACTTTTGATGAGGCCAAAAAGTAGAGGCTGGCTGGAAATAACTTCAAAAGATATTAGGGTGCACCCTAAAATATATGCCAATTACTATGATCATCCCTTGGACATGGCTATTATGGTAAGTAGGCCTCTTCTTTATTTTTTGTTTTTGCAAGCTTTCTCACGAATTAAATCACTTGTCGTCGTCTTTAACAGGTAGATGCTTTAAAGTTTGGCCATAAATTTAGTCAAGTTCCCGTTTTAAGACGTTTAAATGCCACCCTGAATATTTTTGTGTGGCGCAATTGTCCCCATGTGGAGTACTTGAGTGATGCCTTTTGGGAGTGTTTAGCTCGTTATTACAGTCAAACGATATACCATCCTGTGGGCACTTGCAAAATGGGACCCACCAATGACCCTTATGCTGTGGTCGATCCACGTTTGCGAGTCTATGGTATAAGCGGTTTGAGAGTGGCTGATGCCAGCATCATGCCCACCATTCCCACGGGCAACACCAACGCTCCAACGAATATGATAGCAGAGAAAGCCGCTGATATGATCAAGGAGGATTGGTTGCGCTACAGGCGCTGATGATCACTTCTTTCAACACGAACGATTTTGTGATGAAAAAAAAAAAACAAAATTTATGCAAACAAGTTGTGCAACCCATCAAATAAACCGCTTGTCTGAAGATGTGTTAATGGCTTAAATTTATTTGTTAATTTGTTCGTTGTGCAAAGAAATATCAAGTAAACGACAACTTGCCATAAACCTTTTTTTTATCTATTTTTTTTTTTTTTTTTTTTTTTTGAAGAAAAGTAAATGTTTTTATTACAGTTTAAAATTAAAAAGTCAAGCTGAGTTTAGCATTTGTTGTGAGCAAAACTTTTGTCGAGGCAAAATAATGTTTTAAGTGATTGTTTTTCTCTTTGAAAGATAGTCTGGCGCTGGCAAAAAATGTTCGAAAAAGGGTTTGAGTTCAAAGAACAATTTTAGAATTTCTTAAAAATTTATACGTGTTAGTGTACGTCTGTATAGATTACCTCCGAGAATTGAAAAAGGCATATTTTTAAAATATTAACGAAATTTGTATTGAAAACTGCTAAATATTCGATTTCGAAAAGAATCGTGTTAAGGGCACAGTAGCGATATTTATTTAAAATTATAATTAATTTTTCGTTTAACAAACCCAAAATAAAGTTAAACAATTTTTTTTTTCGAAATTTTATATATTCGAAATTAAGTTCGAAAATTCGAACATTCTTAGAACTTGTAGTTTTTTAGTTATATGCCTAAACAAAGCTTAACAAAATATAAATATGGCCTGAAATTTGTATTTGGGACGACTTCGAAAATAAAATATCCATATTCGAACACAGCCCTAAAACTTATAATGTAAAGCTTAGATGCAAAAATTAGCTTTCCATTTAATTTTTAAACATTACTGAGCCCAACAACAAAGTTTTTTTACTGCTATTATTATAAATATGTTCGAATATTCGAACATATTGCTAAAACTTTTTTATTTTAGTATTTAAATGTAAAGACAGCAATATTTTGTAGTTGATTCCTTTAGCAAAGAGCAAAAGGCTTGTGTGGAACAACAAAGGCTGAAAACTCAAACACCTTTTAACCAATCTGGGGTAAAAACTCCATAAATCAATTAATTTCTAAAAAAATCCAAAAAAGTTAAAAAAAAAATTCATAGTTAAATTAATTTCGAAAACTCATAATAAAGCTGGAAAATTTGATTACTCCTCTAGAACTAATATTTTAGTATTTATAAGTTCGAAAACGCCAGTAGCTTGTCGAAAACATTAACAAGTGAAAAGAAATAAATTGATACTTAAAATAATTAATAAGTGAAATCAGGCCATAAATTTGCCAACCGAAAAAAATTGAAATAAAGTTCGAAACCTGAAAACACAGCCGCGAAACTGATTTTTTGCCAAACAAAGGTGTAGGCCAATTTTGAACTGACTTCTTTAAAAACTGAGGCTTCATTGGACCAAGATTCGAAAATTTCAGCGTCCTCATTTATTTATTTATTATTTTTAACTGGGGCCAAATCGTCGCATACGTGATCGAACGAATTTTGTTGCCTGGGCCTTGTGGTTGTTGTTCATTTTGTTTTTGTTTTATATTATTTTTACTCGATAGTTCATTCAACATCGAATGCAACCATTTGGACCCTGATTCTAAGAGGGAAATGTGTTCTGCAAATACATAATTACAGAAATTCCGAAGAAAATTTGAAACTTGCTGCGAAATAGAAAATATGCCTTTGAAAACTACATAATTTCTATAACAGATTTATATTTGTAATAAAATGTTGATAAGTATAAATTCTCTATTTTCAATCTTCTATTATTTTTTTAAAATTAATAAAACTATTTTTTAAAGCTTTAGGTCCTTTAATTTTCTTTATTAATTTTTCGATATTTCGCTAACAATTTGTTAGCATCGTCAGGAATTTTTAATTGTTTTTATTTTCTTAATTTTAACAATAAAGGTCAAAAATTATAGATAAAATAATCTATTATTTGTTTTTTTTGCTAGAAACGTTTTTTGTTACAAAATATTTCAAAAAATTGTTCCACCACCCAAAAGTAGTTATCGATAACGTTGTGAGTAGACGCATCTCTAACTATCAAAGAAATCTCTCTTTACTCAGGACGTTTGTGAGGTGTACAAAAGTAGAAAGTAAATCGAATCCCAGCGTTCTACGCGTTCTATGTGTTCTAAGTGTTGCGCTCTGCAACTTGAGAAACACATGAAACGCATCGAAGCGCGCCATGTGCGCTGCGTAACCCCACTTTCAAGTAGGAGTCAAACAACACTTTTTACCAGCTGCATTTTTGCAAATATACTTTGTTTTAATCATTCAGATTTAATTTTGCTAATGCAAAAAATAAAAATCATTTATATAGTACATGATAAAAACTTACATAACGCCAACAAATTCGTTATGTGACAACAAACTGCATGCTTTTAAAAATAAAATTCACTCTTTTCAATAAATTAAAAGCAGCCAATAATAAAACATATTTTACAAGTTTTACCAGTTTACAGAGCCTGCATGCAGGTGAGTCAAAAAGAATCATTAAGTTTTGTATACATAAGTGTGTGTGTGTGTGTGTGACCGTTTGGCCAACAGCTCTTTATATGGTCGCATATACAATGCCAGCGTTAACTGGCATTTGATACATATAAAGAAAAATTCTCCAGCTTGTCACAAAACGAATTTTCAAATTAAGAAAACTTTAAATAACTTTTCGCATTCAGTTTGCTAAGAAAACTACCAGCAGCTACAACATCAGCTCCCTCCCATTGCGAAGATGCTGCCTAAAAAATTATATACACAGGTCAAAGTGTTGGTGTTATTGATTTTAATTGCGGATGAAATTGAAGGCGCTAAGAGAGCGATTACACGAAATGAAATTTTGCAAACGCAACAGTTGAAAAAACATTTGGAAACTTTAAAAGGTCATTTGCAAAACACCATCGAAGAAATAGATCATAATATAAGAGCGAGGCAGGCCGATTTTGAAACGGAAATACAAACACCAGACGGAGGTGAGTTTAATGACAAAATAAGCAAAAAAAAAAAAACAAAAAAAAAACAAAAGCGATTTATTGAGAAAAAATTCGAGAATTGAAAGTGTTTGCACAAGACAACTGTGAAAGGTGCAAAGAGAGGTGAGTTTAATGACAAAAAAAGCGACAAAAACAAAAGCGATTACTGAGACATGAAAATGATAAATGTTTGTTAAAAAAAATCGCTGTGAAAGGCGCAGAGAAAATATATGTATATAGTAAAATCAAGACTTCATTTTCATATATGGTCAAGTATTTCAGGTGTCATTGAATGTGTTTTTCATTGAACTTTAAAGCACGCACACACACACACACACACACACACACACACACAATTTAACCCTAGAACACTAGAACAGTTAAATTTTTGGTATAAATTTTTTTATGATATATATTTTATATATTTATTTGAGCTTAAGGTCTTTTTGGAAGTTGAGTATTTATTTTTGTCAATATTTCGCTCTCCTTCGGATAGCTTCTTCAGGACAATAATAATCATTATTATTGTCCTGAAAAAGCTATCCGAAGGAGAGCGAAATATTGACAAAAATAAATACTCAAATTCCAAAAAGACCTTAAGCTCAAATAAATATATAAAATATAAGAAAAAAAGTTATTTGACAATAACTAAATATTAAAAAAAAAAATTTAAATATTGGCCAAATCGCTTCGAATCAAGGCCAAAGCGGAACTTTAGTTTGAGTGTCGCTTCACAAACATGAGGCTGAAAGACGACTGCTGCCGAGAGGCTTGGCGGCTTCGAAACAGCTAGTTATTCCCTGGCTAAGGGCTGTCAAGGGTTTCTTTGCCTTTTCTTAACTAATATCAATCACAATAATATAGCATGAACATGGATTCCATTCAAGGTAATAATGGAAAATTATAATGAATTTAAAATAAAAAAATTAGTACTTTTTGTACTTTCAACATACGATTTATTATTATTAATTAAATCTCGTTATTCAAGCTTTTTTTTTACAATTATTATTTACCACGTTTATCGGGTGCTGGCGGGAAGTGTGGCGGCTTCAAAAAGGCCTTTGCAGCTAAAGGTCTTTTCTTGTTTAGTTATTATCAATCACAACAATAAATACATATATAGAAGTCCGATAAATGTAATAAAAAATAATTATTAAGAGTTGTGCCCATCAACTCTTCTTTGGGGTGCTCATTTAATTCTTTAGTTTAAAACAAATTTGTATCAACGAGCTTGACAGCTTTTCAGTTCGTTCACGAACGATACGACAGACAGATACAGAAACATAGAAAGCTCTACGACAGCAAAATAATAGCATGTTTCTATGACATGTGCTTCGCTCTCTATTTGTGCTTAACACCGCAATCAGAAGCGAAGAGCAACATGCTTCGCCATAGAAAATTTTGAGAGCGAATGAAGTTGCTTCATGTTGAAGCTACATGCGAAGCATGTAAAATTCCTGTCGTCTCTAATTTATATCGCAACTTTATCTGCACTATCTGTCAAAACCATATATTGTAAACAAAAAAAAAAAAAAAAAAAAAAAAAAAAATTAATAAAAAGCAAAGAAAACGTAATTCTCCCATAAAAATAAAAGTTAAGTTCTGGGCCGTATTTAATGCCCTGCAATGCCAACTCCGAAGACATTGCCGTATGAATGTGGTGTTTTTGCAACAACACTTTCACTTACTTTTTTTTTTTGTTCATTTAGACAAATTTTCTTTACGAAAATTAATGGAAAATTTATGATGGCTTATCAAAAATAAAAGTCAAATCGAAGCACATAGAAGAGTCGTGTAAATAGTGCGATTCATAAATATGATTGAGAGAGCGAAGCGGGTGATTCAACTCGTAATGGAAACATGCTATAAGAGTTTGAACATTTTACTAAAATGATTGAAAAACAATTTTGTAGCTAAACAAACGTTTTGTGTTATTTTCTGTTTTTTTTTACATTTGTTTTTTCTTACATTATCTATTAGATAACGGTCTCTTTTTAAAAGCCATCTGTAGTTAGAATTGAAATTGGGATAAAAAAAACATGAAACTAAAACAGAGCTTGCTTTTACAAGTGGCTCTTTTAGTTCAGTTCGATTGGACTATTTCGTTCGCGAACTGCTACACATCTCTAGCAATTATTAATGCCTTTTCTTTCTTTCCCTTGCAGAATATATTGAGGCAGCCTTGGGCTCGCAACGCAGTGATTTAGTTGGTGCTGCCGCTGTACCACAAATTCCATTGCCCGTACAAACGCTGCGTAATACTAAAAACAGTGGCCTGCGACGAAGACGATAAAAATCAGTAAACAATAGAAAGCAAATGTTATAAACCATTTTTTTTTGAGAGAGAATTATTTTATTAAATAAAAGTTATTTGTTTTAATTTAGAATATTTCAAACAAATTATTATGATGACAAATTATAATGATTTACAAAAGCATTCAACTTGAAAAATGCTTAATTATAAGCAGAGTGTATGTTCTCAGTAAATCCAGTAATTGCATTGCAAGCTACAACCGCAAGAAAAAGTTAAACAAATTAAATAAAAAGAAAAGTTTTGAAAAAGTATTACTTTAGGTCTAAAAATAGACCTATAAAATGTCTATTTTCGGAACTGAATTAATACATTTCACTTGGCTCTTAAAGCAAATAAATAATTAAGTTCATGTTTGGAAAATGTATTACTTTAGGTCTAAAGATAGACCGATAGATACCGGCTAGTTTTAGAGCTAAATTAATACATTTCAATTGGCTGTTATAGCAAATAAATAATTAAGTTCAGTTTTAAAAATGTTCATTTATGAAAAATTTATGATTATTTAATAAGTTTCTCAGTTCGAAGAAATAACCAAGATCAGAATTTTGTATAGGCCCTACGAAAGCAATTAGTGGGAAAATAGTAAACAAAATCTTAAAAATTTGTTTAAAATAAATTAAAAAGAAAATTACTTTATTTAGTTGGCCATGGTGGGATTTGAACTCGGGTCAGGGGGTCTTGGCAAACCTCGAAAATCTAACTAGAAAGCCTGACAAAATTATTAATAAATTTAAAACATAAAATGCTTAAAAATCGCTGGGCCTGGCAACAAAATTGAAACCGTTGTTATCACTGATACAATAGCAGCAAACATAAAAATTAATTTGAAATCAATTGGATGTTGGTGAGAGTATATAAAATATATTGCAATCAACAGAAAAGCACAATGATAAAATGGCAAGTCAATCAGATCAATTAGTCAAGGCCTGGGTTCGAACCAAAATTTGGGCGCTGATGAGCGACGTGGTGGTCATGGTATGCACCCCCAGCCGGTAAGCCCCCAACTTTACTTTTCTTGTATTCTTTAAAAATGTTGATCACTACAATTTTCTCACAGGAAAATCTCTTTCAATTTCGAGGAAGTAAAAGCCGAAACCGATAAAATTCTTAACAATTGTAAATCATATGTATGTATATGTATTTTGACTATAAAATTAAAATTAATACTATTTTGTGTGTGTGTGTGTGTGTGTGTTTTTCTATTTGTATTTGAGAATCGTATTCTCTATGGAAAATTAGTTTTGTATAGACTTTTAGTTGTGGCTAGAAATTCGTGTCACAAATCTTTTCACCTTCCAATATTTCGTCAATAGTGTAAGGCATGTTTTCGCTTCTCTATCATTTACATGTGAAACTGTTTCTCATTGTTTATTGAATCAATTATGAAATATTCTTTGAGCTTACTTACTTAATATCATCGTGTATGGGGCTTAATAAATATAATTAATTTCTAATACACGCTAAACGCACACAACAATGTAATGCAGTTTGTAAGTATTAGAAAATGCAAAATTAAAAAAAAAAATGTGTTCAATAATTGATTATAGAATATAAATAGAGAATTATTTGGTGTCACCAGCAGTTTGTAATTTGCAGCATTTCCAGAGAGAAGATGTCGTCGTCGTCGTCGGCCGCTTCTATATTGGCACCGCAATGTCCCATCGCCAGTGTGGGTGTTATGAATTCTATGGTGGCATTTTTGGTGCACAGTCTGTATGCGGCCCAGTGCAACATCTCCCAAAAGGAATTTTGGCCGCCTGATTACGCGGAAGAGGCCTTGTCCCCGGGAGGCTTAGAAGACTTTGATTTTGTGGTGGTGGGCGCTGGCTCAGCCGGCTCTGTTATGGGCAGTCGTTTGAGTGAAAATCCTCAATGGAAGGTATTGGTTTTAGAGGCGGGCGGAGATCCTCCCCAGGAGTCCGATGTAAGCTAGATAATTTTGTCTGCTTTTTAGGAGATTTTACCTATTTTTTTCCTTATATATTCCTAGATACCGTTGCTGTTCTTTGGCGTGCAGACAACTAATTATACATACACCTATTTGCCGGAACCCAATGAAAGATCCTGTCGTGCTTTCATGGACAACAGATGCCATTGGCCGAGAGGAAAAATGATTGGCGGCTCTGGTGGCATAAATGCCATGCTTTATGTGCGAGGCAATCGCTTTGACTACAATCGTTGGCGTGATGAGGGCTGCGAAGGCTGGGGCTTTGATGAGGTCTGGCCTTATTTGCAGAAATCCATAACGCCCATATTAAACGACACCCATCCCCAGGGCTATTTGAGCATTAATAAATTCAATCGCTTTGATGACGATATATTTTCCATGATTTTTAGCGGTGGCTTAGAGTTGGGGGTGCCTGAGGTGGCAGATTTTGTGGAGGGCAGTTACATTGGCTACAGCCTGGTTAAGGGTACCATAGAAAATGGTCTCAGGGCCAGCACTGGACGGGGATATTTGGGCCGAGTGGCCAAGCGTCCAAATCTAAAAGTCATTAAAAATGCCCAAGTTACAAAACTGGAATTTGATGAGACGGCAAAAGCTGTCAAATCAGTGGAATTTATTTTGCAAGAAAAACATAACCTCAAAGTGGCAGTGAAACGCGAAGCAATTCTTTCGGCTGGTGCCATAGACACACCAAAAGTATTATTGCTTTCGGGTGTGGGCCCAGAGCATAAACTCAAAGCCTTAAATATACCAGTAAAGCATAATTTGCCCGTGGGAGAAAATCTACAGGATCACAATATAGCACAAATATATCTGCGCTTTCCGGGTAAAGCGGCCGATCTCAAACAAGTTTTGGATAGCATATATAATTATTTAATACACAACCAGGGACCGCTGACCTCACATGGCACAACCGCTTTGACTGGCTTTATTAATACCGAGCCCCACAGGAAATCGCTTTATCCGGATGTGGAATTCCATCATTTTGTTACGCGCCAGGGCAACGTCATGGCCATTGAAATGCTTCTGAATGGCTTTCGTATGAAAGAGCAATTTCGTCCTTTCTTTAGGGACATAAATCGTAACTATGACTTGCTAACCGTTTATGCCCTACTGGCCCATCCCGATTCGGTGGGCAGCATAACACTAAAGTCCCAAAATCCTGAAGATGCGCCCATAATCGATGCCAATTACTTCCAGCAGCCACAAGATGTCGAAGTATTGCTGCGCGCCATAAAATATCTAACGAAATTGACACGTACCCAGGCCTTTAGAGACAAACAAGTGGAAATTCTCCACATACCCATAGAGGAGTGTGATCGTTTTGAGTTCGAGTCCGAAGAGTATTGGCGCTGTTATCTAACATATTTTTCGGCCACTTGTTATCATCACTGTGGCACAGTCAAAATGGGTGCTCTGCAAGACGAAAAGGCCTGTGTCGATCCGCGGCTAAAGGTGAAAGGTGTAAACAATTTACGTGTGGTGGATGCCTCCGTAATGCCGTATGTGACCAGTGGCAATACTAATGCGCCCACCATCATGATTGCAGAAAAGGCCAGTGACATGATCAAGGAGGATTGGTCTTAAAATTTGTGTAGTTTATTTTCAGGTGCCGGGTTAGTAATTACTAAACTATTATTTTAGCTTAAATCTCAGTGACTTGTAACCTAAATTAGAGTGTGAAGCGTTTTTTTTTTTTTTCTGTTGTGCCCACCAAAAAATGGAATAACGCTCGACGCACTAAATTTAGCTTGGTCTGTTAAATTTCCTATGACTTATAATTTATAATTAATGATAATTAAATAAATTATCGCCTACCTAATTATTAGCTGAATGGAACACTTCATTTCACCCAAACAAACAAGGCCAATCAGTTGTTGCAAGCGTAAACGTCACGCCAGCGCTGACCAGGTGCGACAGATTGGCATATCAGTTTAGTTGGAGTAAATTATACTTTTTTTTACAAAGCGCATAGAAATAATTTATTATGGTTGAGAATTTTTCATTTGTAATTTTTAGAAATTCGATTACGCCCTAGCACTCAATAAAACAAAAAAAAAAAACAACCACTGCAAAGATTCGAAAATTTGAAATAGGTCCACAAAGTGAAAAGAAAAACAGACAGTTCTTGTGAATGGAACTGAAACAAAAGTGCAAATATTTGCCAAAAAAAAAAAAAAAAAAAATGCCAAAGCCAAAAATATATTGAAGAGATCAGGTTGCTTAAAAGCAGCAAGCAATTAGTGATGCCCTGGGCCCAAAGCGATTTGGGTGCTAATGAGCGTCGTAATGGTCGAGCAAGTCTTACACTTTACTTTTCTTGTCTTCTCTAAAAATGTTAATCACTATAATTTTATCAGAAAAAAGAAAATAATTAATAACACTGTGTTGTCCGACAGACGGGGCACCCAGTGATTAAACATAATTCAGGTGTGCTGAATTCAGTGCTGCTAACCGTTTTTTTTTTTTGAGGTTAGCTTCTGTTTTTGAGATATACCGTAATTTTAAAAATTGAGGAGGCAGCACAACATATGTTCCCTTAGCTCAAAAACAGTCACTGAACCATAAAATTTCAGCAACCATAAAATTTATTTTAATCAATTTAGTAGCTTGGAAAATAACATTTTTTTTTATCGATGAAAAAAATTAAATTTTTCTTGCAAAACTTTCAAGTTTTTTGTTCTTTAAAACAGCATAAAAAATCTAAAAATAAAGTTATGCTGATGAATTTTCATACATTCATAAGAAATAAAGTTTCAAACAAAACCAGCCATAAATGACTAAAATCGGTGCACAACTTTTTAAGTTATTGGCAAAAAATGAAAAATTGCAGTTTCAAACGGCCACCAGACGAAGCCTCAAAAATTAGAATTTTTTTTTTTTTTTTAAGAAATGACAGTAGTTTGGAAGAAACATTTTGTTTGCTTATCAAAATAAAGCAATTTTAACTGACGGAAGTAAAAAACAACTTACATATCGATACCCAAAGGCAAAATTCCGTAAGTAGCAAATTATTCAACATTGACTTTTCCATAGATTGGTGTTTCTATATGAAACCCTCAGAATTAGTAAAAAAATATGCTAGTAAAATATATATATATATATATATATATATATATGTATATATATATATATATATATATATATATATATATATATATATATATATATATATATATATATATATATATATATATATATATATATATATATATATATATATATATATATATATATATATATATATATATATATATATATATATAAATAATAATGGCAAACAATTAGCTGTTTCGAAGTTGTTACGCTTCCCAGCATCAGCATCTCATCTCCTTAGTTCATAAATTCATAATTTTTCGCATTTGTGTTCTTTATTTATTTATTTATTGAAAGTATTTTATAAAAATAAATTTATAAAATACGACACTAGAAATAGTGTGGACCACTTGGTCATTATACTATATACATACATATGTTGAGTTCAAACTTCATGTAATAAATTCACAGACTGAAGAATGTTTTTTATTTTTGTTGCTGAATTGCGGTCACTGCAGTCTAGGATTTCCTCTAGGGACTCGTTTGTTGAGCTCATCGGGCAACCTTTGAGGATATGATATATGGAGAATTCCTCCGCGCAGCTTGTGTTCTTTTTTATTTCTTGTGATATTCATATGACTTTGTTTCGGCCTCTGACAAATTCAATCATGAACATCTATACAATAGAGCAGAGCGTTGACGTAGTTGAAGCCTACGATGCAAATGGGCATTCAGGTGAAAGGTGTATTTCGTAAACTTCGTCCACATATTATTCAGCATAATCAAAGCACACTTTCAACTCAGTGCTTCGAGTATCAATCATCATTGTCACAGTTGGGCAAATTGAAAATACTATGTATCCACAAAATAAAATGAGTGCTACGTGGAGTTTATCGGCACGGAGTTCATCGAAAATGACTGATCGGTCGTGCAGTTACCGTGTTTGGTGTTTTCTATAACGCACTTAGTGTGCCCATAATGATTCCAAGAGAATGGTGGCATTCGCCTCAATCCAGCGGAACAGTGGCTTTTCAGCTGGGACAATTTAATGGCCCCGTTCCGAACGGGGGTCCCCCGACCGCATTTCTTTTTTTTCTCTCCAATCATTTTTCGAGCTCTCAGATGCCGCACCACGCCTTCTTGGCGGGGTCTCCCAAGTAGAAGTACAAAAAATTTCCCCTCGAAAATTATTTGTTTGATATGTCGTAGTGAAACTTTTTTTTTTGCTCTTGCCAAGAGCCATCGAAAAATCGATGACACAATTTCTATTGTTAAATCGAGCCACTCACATAAGAGAATATACATATAACATTTTTCCTATATATTTTGTAACACTCAGCATTAATGGATATTTCGGTGTGAAGATTAAAACGGTGGCAAAGGCAACAGCGGTGTGAGGGCATCTTAAGTAAATATGTACGTAATAAATCTTAAACCACCGCCACCGCCACCACCACCACCACCACCATTTTTGGCTGAAAGTGAAGAGAACGTTTTATGAAACCTTAACAAAAGTGTTTTAATAAAAGACATTTTAATAATATTTCATGCTTTTGCGCAAAGTATTTAATAAATTGATGTACTGCTAAAAAAGAAAAAAATAAAACAATGAACAAATGTTTTAAATAGAACAAGTTTTCTGTTGTTTTATGTCTTTAATATTCAAAACGTGTTCTTAATTTCAGATTGCAATTAAATATTTGTGTTTTGAAAAGCATTTATTTCATTTCATCATTTAATATTTTCGAGCCGAGGTATCAACATGCTCAGTGGTGCAGCGGCAGCTGGCAATTTTACAGCAACATGTCCCATACCCAGTGTGGGTTTAATGAATTCGTTGGTGGCCCTACTGGTGCAGGGTATTTATGCAGCCCAGTGCAATATATCGCGGCCAGACTATTGGCCGCCAGATTATGGTGAAACAGCTTTGAGTTATGGTTTGGAGGACTATGATTTTGTGGTGGTGGGGGCTGGCACAGCTGGTTCGGTGGTGGCCAGTCGTTTGAGTGAAAATCCCGACTGGAAGGTGTTGGTGCTGGAGGCGGGCGGTGATCCGCCCCAAGAATCAGATGTCAGTAAATGTTGTAACAAACACTTGTCTGCACTTAGATTTAGATAACTTCCATTTATTTCAGACGCCCAGTTTGTTTTTCGGTGTGCAAAATACCGAATTCTCATACAGCTATTTGACGCAGCCCAGTAATCAGTCCTGTAATGCCTTTACAGACAACAGATGCCACTGGCCGCGTGGTAAAATGATTGGAGGCACGGGTGGCATCAATGGCATGGTTTATGTGCGTGGCAATCGTTTTGACTACGATCGCTGGCTGGAGGAGGGCAACGAAGGCTGGGGCTATGACAATGTTTGGCCATATTTTGAAAAATCTGTACGGCCTGTAGGCAATGACACACATCCTCAGGGTTATGTATCGCTTAATGAATTTCCCCGCTTTGATGACGACATGTTTTCTATGATTTTTCAAGGCACTGAGGAGTTGGGCATACACCGTGTGGAGGATTTTGTAGAGGACAGTTACATTGGTTATGCCCATGTCAAGGGAACCATAGCAAATGGTTTGCGCTCGAGTACGGGCAAATCTTATTTGGGTAAAGTTTCCCAAAGGCCAAATCTAACTGTCATCAAAAATGCTCAAGTTACTAAACTGAAATTTGATTACTCTGGACAGAATGTACAAGCTTTGGAATTCCAGTTGCGCCAGCAACATCCCTTCTCGGTAAAAGTGAAACGAGAAGTCATTTTATCAGCTGGTACTTTAGATTCTGCCAAATTATTAATGCTATCCGGTGTGGGTCCACCACATAAGCTGCAGCATCTAAACATACCAATCAAGCATAACTTACCGGTGGGAGAAAATTTACAAGATCATGTGATCATACAAGTATATCTACGTCTGCCGGGCAACCAGCCCAATCCAACTCAACTGCTGGACAGTATTTATCAATATTTGGTCCATAAACAAGGACCTTTGTCTTCGCATGGCACTGCTTCTCTTACTGGTTTCATAAATACAAACACCTGCTCTGACAGCACTTATCCGGACATGGAATTTCATCATTTCTATAACCGCAGGGGAGACCATTTGGGCCTGGATATGGCGTTAAGTGGTTTTAGGCTGAAAAAGGAATTAAGACCTTTCTTTAATCAGACCATAGCAAATTTTGATATGTTAACCATATTTGCGGTATTATCGTATCCTAAATCAAAGGGCGATTTAACTCTCAACTCCTCTTCACCCCAAGATCCTCTCATTATCAATGCCAACTATTTGAGTCATCCACATGATGTAGAAGTTTTGCTAAGAGCAATGCAGTTCATCATGAGTTTAGAACAGACGCAAGCATTTCGGGCAAGGCAAGTGGAAATACTACAAATCCCACTGCAGGAATGTGATCGGCATAAATTTAAGTCTCTTGAATATTGGAGATGTTATTTTAAGTATTTCTCTTCCTCTTGTTATCATCATGTGGGTACGGTGAAAATGGGTCCTGGAGCGGATGATGGGACCTGTGTGGATCCTAGGCTGAGGTTGAAGGGTGTCAACAATGTGCGTGTAGCAGATGCCTCCATAATGCCCCATTTGACCAGCGGCAATACGAACGCCCCCACTATAATGATTGCTGAAAAGGCTAGTGATATGATCAAGGAGGACTGGTCTCAAATTTGCTATAATCCTGAACAGTAGATAAATAAAAAGTTGAAATAAATATCTCCCGCAAGCGATTGTTAATTATTTTACGGGGCTTGAGTGCGATTTTAGTTCCTCAGAGTTGAGCAACAATTTTTTTTTTTCAGACAAAATTGTAGGAATCAATATTTTTAAAGAACACAAGAAAAGTAAGGTCGAAGACTCATTGGCAGGGGCACGTCCACCACGACGTTCATCAGCAACCAAATTGCTTTGAGTTCAGGTTATAACTGTTTTCTAGGCAGCAGCACTCAGCCTTCCCCTCGACTAACAGTTGTAAATCATATAATTTCTCACATGCTTCAGAATTTTGGCCAGAGGAATTTGAAATAGACTTTTTAATTGTATATTTTTTAATCATACGAAAATTCTTTAACAGAAAAATTTCTCCTAGATGACAACAATCTGTCGCCTTTTAATGGTAAAGCAAAGTTATCAATATCTTTTCTATAGAAAAGTCGTTTTAGTTTAGGTCTAAAAATAGACCTTAATGTTTTTCATCCCTCCATGTGCCGCCGACATTTCGTTTGGAAGGTTTGGCTTTAATTTGAAATTTAACAAATAACACAGATTTGCTCAACAAAGTAAACCAAGATCCTCAAAAAAAAAAAAACCAACTGGTTGCAGCTCTTTAAACCATATTATATATTAAATATATATTTATTTGATCTTTTGAATCATTTGAAAAACTATTTTATACAGCTTCAGATCGAAATTTGAATAAACGAATCAATCATTCTTGAGCCTTGAACATATCGGCTTATGATTTAAACTGCCCTAAGAAAACAAAAAAAGTATAAATTATTGCCAGTGGCGTTTTTAAGCGCCGGCGAAATCAAAATAATTATATTATTGTGTAGAAAAGTTAGGAAAGTCCACATACACATTACAGTATTTATCGGATATAAGAAACTTGAAAAATCCACGAAAAAAACTTTCTCATAAGCGTTTCTTTCTTATATACAATTATTTTATATAAGAAACTTATTTCTTATATAAGTAGCTACGGCCATAAGGCATTTGTTTCTTATATGAATATACGAGCTTTTTACCTTTTTATGTACATATACATATATACGTAAATGTATGTATGTAAATAGCAAAATAAAACAAATCAAATTTTATTTTATTAACCCCTTTAGTAAATAGATAGAAAAAAACTAGACAACTTCAATTTGAAAAAAAAAAAATTATATGTAGTAAATACATGTACATACATAATTCATTTTGTACTATTTATTTATTTATTTACGAGGCAAGAAACAAACTTCTCATGAGCACTAAAAGTAAAAAAAAAACGTTGCTGTTGCTGTAAAACTGTCAGAAAACAGAGTTGTCCATGCAAACTACATAAATTCAGTGTTGCCCTTGAAAGTTTCTTATATAAATTCTTTTTCTATACATTTTGTGTGGTTTTGGTGTTCAAGAAAAATGTTCTTTTATCAGTTTTTTTCTTATAAGCGTTTTTCTTATATGAAACTTTTTTTGTTCGAAAAAACACTAAAAAGATATGGTGTTTTTGCAAATGTTTCTTATAAGCGTTTTGTTCTTATATGAGATGTTCTTATATCCGATAAATACTGTACATGGCTTCGATCTGAAGCTGTATAAAATAGTTTTTCACATATTATATATTAATATTTGTATTTATAACACACCGTTGCTTAAATATGTACATTTTAGAACAAAATATTACATGCACAAGTTGTTCTAAAATTTAGTCAAAATTATTTGATTCTATAAGAATGTCGGTAGAAGGGTGTGCTACTAACTTAAATTTTAATAAAGACGATATAAATATAGTTATTAAAGTGCCAAATAGAAATTCGTTACAGTAGTCTGACACCTATTATATTTTAAAGGCTTAGTGGTAACTTGAGTTTTAGCACTTTCCCCAATTCAAACTTCATAATATCTTTATCACATCCTATAAAAAGAATATTTTGTTATCGTATACTTTAATTGATGCCTGCAATTTTTGACTAAATATGACATCAAAATGTAGTTCTTAAGTTTTATTTCTTATCATTTATGACATAAAACTAATATAATTATATTATCAACCAGTGACACAACGAATTGTGTGCATATAAAAGGCAGTCCCTAGCAGCAGTGAGGCTGCAGAAGCTAATAGTCCTTGAAACGGGCCAAATGTCTCAACTTGTTGGTCAATGTGCAGTGAACAGTGCCGGCACAGTGAATGCCATGATGGGCTTGTTGCTGCAATCGCTGCTCGTGTCGCAGTGTGAAATATCACCCGATAGCATGTGGCCTACAGATTATGGAGCAGAGGTGTTCAAATCTGGGTTGACTATTGACGAGTACGATTATGTGGTAATAGGAGGAGGATCAGCAGGATCAGTTTTGGGCGGCCGGTTGAGTGACAATCCGAACTTCAGCGTTTTGGTTTTGGAAGAGGGCAAACATCCACCACAGGAAGAGGAGGTAAGTTCAGCCAGCTCACAAAAATCAAAGTTTTCAGAATATTCATCTTATTGTATTTATGTTTAGGTTCCAAAAATATTTTTGTCTATGCAAAATACTGAATATTGTCACAACGATTTAATCGAATCGAACGGTTTATCCTGCAAAGCCTCTCAGACGGGTCAGTGTAGGTCAGCCCGTGGCAAAGTGTTGGGCGGCGGTGGCGCCATTAACGTTATGGTTTACATACGGGGCAATCGTCAAAACTACGATCGTTGGCGTGAGTTGGGCAACAAAGGCTGGGGCTACAGTAATGTCATGAATATTTTTAAAAAGTTGGAGAAACCAAATCCCCAGGGTTACGTCCATTTGGAACATTTTGCTGCATACGACAGTGATATTATGCAATTAATTACTGACGGTGGCCTGGAATTGGGTATACCCCAGGTAGAGGATTTTGTGGAGCCCAGTTTTATTGGTTTTAGCCGAATTAGAGGTACTGTAGAAAATGGTCGCAGAGCCAGTACCGCCAAACAATTTTTGAGTTCAAATAAAGAGCGGCAAAATCTGCAGGTAATGCAAGAGGCAAAGGTTGATAAGCTGGTGTTCAATGAGAACGGCACAAAAGTGGTGGGCGTACAATTTAAACTTAAAGGCGAAAAAGTTTTTACCGTGAAAGCCAAAAAAGAGGTTATACTGTCGGCTGGTGCTGTTGGTAGTCCAGAAATACTAATGCGATCTGGTGTGGGTCCCAGGCAAGCATTAGATTCTCTAAATATACCTGTGGTACATGATCTGTCGGTGGGTGAAAACTTGCAGGATCATGTTATGGCAGGATTCTTTATTAGTTTAGACAGTGGTGGAGCGGACAACCGAACCCAGTCCTCCATCACCAACCAAATGTATGAGTATTTGCAAAATAACTCTGGACCCCTCAGCTCTATAGGCCTCACTTCGCTGGTGGGTTTCATTAATACCCGTTCTGACACTAGAAAATCAAAAACGAAACGAACTATCCTTGACCCGAATATAGAAATTTCTAGTTTCGTGTTTCGCAAAGGCGACCTGCTGGGCATAGCTGATTTTGCAAATGGCTTTGGAATGAGCGCCAGCACAACCTTACAATTTCTAACGACCATTAAAAATAGAGATGTTTTGGTTGTGTATGCCATTTGTGTGCAACCCAAATCTAGAGGGAAAATAAAGCTGGTCTCCTCTTCACCGTCCGTGCCCTCAATTATAAGCACCAATTATCTGGCCGAACCTGAAGATGTCCAAACTTTAGTGGCAGGTGCAAATTTCATCAAGAATTTGGTCAATACTGATGCCTTCAAAGCCAAAAATGCCCAACTAATGCACATACCCACCGAGGAATGCGATGCTTATGAATTTATGTCTGATCAATACTGGGAGTGTTATGTTTCGTATTATACCATGAGTACCTACCACTATGCCGGCACCGTTAAAATGGGCCCTAAAAAGGATAAAAGAGCCTGCGTTGACCCTCAACTAAAAGTGAAAGGTGTTGAAAATCTACGTGTGGCGGACGCTTCCATAATGCCGGTCATCACCAGCAGCAATACAAATGCTCCCACCATTATGATTGCCCAGAAAGCGGCCGATATGATTCTCGACAATTGGAAAAAGGTGCTTAGAAGAAAAAAATTTCCTTATGTATGATTTCAATGTGTAATATAAAATTATTATTAAATTTAAGCTTAGGGATACAATTTTTCTTTTGTAAGCTTTTTTTCTAAGTAAAGCTATCGAAAATAATCGATAATTTTTTAATGGAGCAAACTTCAGTTTACTATAACTATTTTGTAAAAAAGAATATTTATCGATAATTTAGTTTATAAAGACTTACAGCTATCGGTTACTTTTTATTATAAGCCCACAATTGTTAAAGTTTTTGATATATGTTATATATGTACGAGTATTTTCTTGAGGTAAAGGTCTTTTTTTTTTTTTTGTTAAAACTATTTAATTATTTTCGCTAACTATGAAAATAGTTTTTATTGGTTTAATATTTAGTTATTTTGACCCCTTTTTTTGTTATATTTTATATATTTATTTGAGCTTAAGGTCTTTTGGAATTTGAGTATTTATTTTTGTCAATATTTCGCTCTCCTTCGGATAGCTTCTTCAGGACACTAATAATGAAAAATGTTTTGATTGGCTTTTTCAAAAACAAACATAACAACAAACATAAATATTTTCCTATTTTTTCTTTCACATTTCAAAATTTAAAAATTATTGTTTTTTCTTTCTATAAGCCCATGGTTTTTTTTATTATTATTGAATTTTGAAAAAAAAAACAATAAAAACTATTTTCATTATTATTGTCTTGAAGAAGTTATCCGAAGGAGAGCGAAATATCGACAAAAATAATTAAATATTTTTAACAAAAAAAAAAAAAAAAACATTTAGCTCAAGAAAATAAATATATTAAATATAAAAATATATGAAAATTTCCATACAAAATTTTTAATATGCTGTTATTAAATTTTTTTAGCATACAAGCAAGAAGATATAAAAACAGAGGTCGAAAAAAACCAAATAATAAAAAAGTTTTTATTATATTTAAATGATTGAATTATAACTTTAGCTGGGGAACAATGAGTTGTTTCGAAGCCTCCACTCATATCGTCGTCAGCACCCATTTTGGTCACAAATCTAATACTTCTGTTTTTGTTTGATTGTGTCTGGTCGAATGCATGCAATCATTTTCTTTTCGCATTATTAAAATGTTTTCTGTTGGAGGCATATTTTCGATAACTATTTTTTTCTTTTAGCAAGTTAAGACTATCGATCGGGGAATTTTTTTTTTTATAGAAAAGTTAAGTAACCGGGTAACAATTTTTATAGCAACATATAGAAAGTAAAGTTATGCTATCGATTTTCAAATAGAAAATTGAAATAATCGGTAAGTATTCTATAGAAATTCAATCGGGGGTTTTAAATTTTAGCAGAAAAGTGAAGTTAGCGTTAGATAATTGAGTTGAAGTCGAAGCCATTTTAACGATTTCGAACCTGTTCCGAGTGTTCACCAAAATAGTTAAATTAATAATATTCATTAAATAAATAATAATTTATTAAATATAAGGTCTTTTCGTGCTGAAATATTTTATTTTTTTTAAAGATAGAAACCAACCTGGCTTACACCGGTTTGAACTCAGATTATGTAAGAACTTAAAAGTCGAACAGACTTAAAATTTAAGCAACTACACCTAAAATTATCGGGTCTGTTCTAGAACCGATTCGGATTGATTTAGCAAAATTTTTTTAATCCGCATAATTCGTAAATTGGTGTTCTCAATTCAGCATGTTTTTAGATATTCGAAGTTTCTGTTCGAAAAAAAATTCTAAATGTCAATTACATAAACAACAACAGCGAAGCCGATGATAACAGATAGCTTAACATACAAATAGTCGACGGCGGCAAAGCAAAAACCGACGGTTGACGATCGGCTAAACAACGTTTTTAAAATCACGCAAAAAAAAAATTTTAAAATTACGTTAAAATATGACAAAAACCAAAACATTAATAGATTATTCTGAGAAAACAGCTCTACCGCGAGCAGCAATCAGTAGCTCTTGACCGCGACGGGTGTTAGGTTGTGAAATTACCGGTTATGAGCACATGAACTACGATCTTTGACAACCATATGTTGTAAAAAGAACGTATTGCCGGACTATTACAATGGAATTTGCACAGTATATGTAGTCACCAGGCCTACACAACGCAAATATACCAAATATACTGAAAAGTGAAAATTTAAAAAGTTAATTTGAAAATTGACTTTAGTTTTTGCACCGTCACAGTATTAATGTAGTTGGCAGGCTTCTACAACAACAAATACCAAAAGTTGCAAAAAGTTTAAATTTAATTAGTGTTCATACACGGTGACACTATTTAGTGTGAAAATTGGCTATAACGTTTAAGCCGTATGAGATAGAGGCTTAACATTTACACCGCACATATAATTGTCTGACATTTGATGAAATTCTCTACAACAACAACTGTTAAAAACAGTAAAAAGTTTAAAACTAAACTAAAACACCAGGGTTACCATTTGTCTCGAATTTGCACAGTAGTGTGGAAGCCTTGCTGTGCGAATCAGTCTCGTACTTGGCTCAATTTATTTTTATTTTGCATAAGAGCATAAGCCTACACAGAGTACTAACTAAAGACTAGTGTGCTGATCTACACCATATTGCCTTATAAGAGGGATGCCACGCCCACCTGTTTCCACAGACCATACACATTATTAACGGAGTTATTTCTACCAAAGTGCAATTTCCTCACCACATTATTTCTCAAAACATATCGAAATAAGTATTTTCTAAGATATTCGAGATACAAACAATTTTAAATTACAGTGACCACTTAGGCTAGCGAAAAAAAATACATGTTGCAGTTCTCTGCTACACATCATACAGTAACACCGGTATTCATAAAAAATAAAATGTTGCTCAAATACATTTTAGAACAAATTTGATATGAAAAATTTGTTCTAGAATGTATTTCATCAATGTTTTATTTTTTATGAATACCGGTGTAATCGTTTAATTCATAAAAATTATAACAGGTTTATAAAGCTCTTATTTCACAAAATTTCCATACAAATATATCAAATAACAGTCTTATGAGCCTGTAATAATTTTTATGAATTAGGGGGTAAAGATTTAATTTTAATTACAATTTGAACAAAGACGATCTAAATTTACTTATTAAAGTGCACTTAGATCGTTGCAGCTCTCTGACCCCTATTATATATTAAAGGTTTGGTGGTAATTTAAATTTAAACAAAGAAAATGTAGAATACCTCGTTAAATCATCATTCATAATATGTTTATCACATTCTAAAACAATCACCTTTTGCTATCATATACTTTAATTGATGCATACAAATCTTTTTTTTTTTTTCGTGATATCAAAATGAAATTCTTGAGTTTTTTTCTTTTATCATTTATGACATAAAATTATTAAATTTATATCATAAACCAATGATATTATAACAAACTTTTTGCATATAAAAGGCAGCAGTAAGCAGTGAGTAGAGGATAATATTCTTTGAAACGGGCCAAATGTCTCAACTTGTTGGTCAATGTGCAGTGAACAGTGCCGGCACAGTGAATGCCATGATGGGCTTGTTGCTGCAATCGCTGCTCGTGTCGCAGTGTGAAATATCACCCGATAGCATGTGGCCTACAGATTATGGAGCAGAGGTGTTCAAATCTGGGTTGACTATTCACGAGTACGATTATGTGGTAATAGGAGGAGGATCAGCAGGATCAGTTTTGGGCGGCCGGTTGAGTGACAATCCGAACTTCAGCGTTTTGGTTTTGGAAGAGGGCAAACATCCACCACAGGAAGAGGAGGTAAGTTCAGCCAGCTCACAAAAATCAAAGTTTTCAGAATATTCATCTTATTATAAGTTTAGATACCAAAATTATTTTTCGCTATGCAAAACACCGAATATTGTCACAATGATTTAATCGAGTCGAATGGTCTATCCTGCAAAGCCTCCCAGACGGGTCAGTGTAGGTCAGCCCGTGGCAAAGTGTTGGGTGGCGGCGGCGCCATAAACGGCATGCTTTACATACGCGGCAATCGTCAAAACTACGATGGCTGGCGTGAGTTGGGCAACAAAGGTTGGGGCTATAACGATATCATGAGTATTTATGAACGGCTGGAGAGGCCAAATCCCCAAGGTTACGTACATTTGGAACATTTTGCAGCATATGACAGTGATATTGCACAATTGATTACTGACGGTGGCCTGGAATTGGGTATACCCCAGGTGGAGGATTTTGTGGAGCCCAGTTTTATTGGTTTTAGCCGAATTAAAGGTACTGTAGAAAATGGTCGCAGAGCCAGTACCGCCAAACAATTTTTGAGTTTAAATAAAGAGCGGCAAAATCTGCAGGTGATGCAAGAGGCAAAGGTTGATAAGCTGGTGTTCAATGAGAACGGCACAAAAGTGGTGGGCGTACAATTTAAACTTAAAGGCGAACAAGTTTTTACCGTGAAAGCCAAAAAAGAGGTTATACTGTCGGCTGGTGCTGTTGGTAGTCCAGAAATACTAATGCGATCTGGTGTGGGTCCCAGGCGAGCATTAGATTCTCTAAATATACCTGTGGTACATGATCTGTCGGTGGGTGAAAACTTGCAGGATCATGTTATGGCAGGATTCTTTATTAGTTTAGACAGTGATGGAGCGGACAACCAAACCCAGTCCTCCATCACCAATCAAGTGTATGAGTATTTGCAAAATAACTCTGGACCCCTCAGCTCTATAGGCCTCACTTCGCTGGTGGGTTTCATCAATAGCGGCTCCGACGCTGGAAAATCAACAAGCCAAGAAACCGGCCCTTTTCCCAACATACAGCTAACTAATTCGCTGTTTCGCAAAGGCGACTTTCTGGGCATAGCTGGTTTTGCAAATGCCTTCGAAATGAGCGGCAGCACAGCTTTACAATTTCTAACTACCATTGGAAGTAAAGATATTTTGGCGGTGTATGTCATGTGTGTGCAACCCAAATCTAGAGGGAAGATAAAGCTGGTCTCCCCTTCACCGTCCGTGCCCTCAATTATAAGCACCAATTATCTGGCCGAACCTGAGGATGTCCAAACTTTAGTGGCAGGTGCAAATTTCATCAAGAATTTGGTCAACACTGATGCCTTCAAAGCCAAAAAAGCCCAACTGATGCACATACCCACCGAGGAATGCGATGCTTATGAATTTATGTCTGATCAATACTGGGAGTGTTACGTTTCAGTTTATACCATGAGTGGCTACCACTATGCCGGCACCGTTAAAATGGGAGCGCAGAATGATGAAACGGCCTGTGTTGATCCGCAACTAAAAGTGAAAGGTGTTGATAATCTGCGTGTGGTGGATGCTTCCATAATGCCGGTCATCACCAGCGGCAATACAAATGCTCCCACCATTATGATTGCCCAGAAAGCGGCCGATATGATTGCCGACAGTTGGCAGAAAGATGCTTAAAAGGACCCGGGGGCAAAAAGCTGTCAATATGTGGTAAAAAAAACTAAATTTTAACTATTTTGCGATTTTTGTTTTGTGATAAGTATTGTTGGAAAATTGATAAATAAACCTATATGCCTATTTCTGGTATTCGTTGAGTAAAAAAAATGTGAAACAAAATGAACAACAAACACATGGAATCATTGAGGGAAATCATTCGATCACAAGGGCCGTAATTTTGGCTCCAAATTTTTCATATATAACATTTAGTTGAACATTTTTTACAGCAATAAAAAAAGGGAAGCAAATTTTGGGTGCTGATGAGCGACGGGTGCTCGTGAAACAGCCATGGTATGTGCCCCTAGCAGCTGAGTCTTCAACTTTACTTTTCTTGTCTTCTTTAAAAATGTTGAACACTCCAATTTTATCATAAAAAAAATCGTTCGTTCTTAATTTTGAGGAAGTTAAAATCGAACGAAAATCGAGGCCGATAAAATTATTACCAATTGTAGATCATTAGTGCAATATAAAATTAAATTAATTAATTAAAAAAGGAAATCTGTTGGATCAGCATTTAAGGCGATATGCTTCTTTACTAATGTTGCACATGGTACTATTTACTTTCTGATTTTTGTAAGAGTCAATTGAAATGTATTATTTTAGTACTGAAAATGGACCCTGTTAATGTTATTTGTCTCTCTCAGCCGTCTATATGCCGCCGACATTTCGTTGATGCTAATCAACTCATCGGTAGACTCGTAAAAATCTTTAAAGAATTTTAGAAATCCAACTACTTATTTGCATCACAAAAATATTTGAGCTTAATGCTTCGCTTCAATGAATGAATAGGCAGAGCGTCCGACGAGGTTGCAGGTTCGAATCCTGCCGAAGGCTGTGGATGTTTCTACTGACAAGCAAAAAAAAAAGCTTCGCAGTTTTGTGCGTTTTATTATTGTAAAACAAAAAAATATATATATTATAATAATAATCGTATTTGTATGAACATTTTCGTTATCGTTAAATTATATATGTACATACTAATTAATAAATAAAAATAAATAATTTGTGTAAAATTCACTGCCACCGTTTTGTTATCATATCGGCCGCTTTCGTGGCAATCATTATGGTGGGACCATTCGGATTGGCGCTGGTTATGAAGGGCATTACAGAAGCATCGACCACACGCAGATTGTCGACGCCCTTAACTTTGAGCTGAGGATCAACACAGGCGGCTTGATCGCTGGTGGGGCCCATTTTAACAGTGCCTGCATAATGATAACCGCTCATAGAACAATACCTTATGTAACATCTCCAATACTGGTCAGTTTTAAATTTATACGCATCACACTCTGGTATGGGTATGTGTAGAATTTTCACATTTCTGGCCTGAAAGGCAGCTGTATTTTCTAAACGTTTCACATAATTGGCACCTCTCACCAGCACTTCTAGGTCTTCGGCTTCGGCGAAGTAATTTGCATTGATGAGCAGATCATCTGCGTAAGAGGTGGACCTCAGTTTGACTGTGCCCCTGGTCTTGGGATGCAAACACATCACAAATATGGCCAAAATATCCTGTTTTTCAATGGCATCCATAAAATATAACAAGAAAGCGTCACTTATGGAAAAGGCTTTCATAAAAGTACTAATGCCAATCACATCATTTTGGCCAAAATAACCATGATAGAATTGTGCATCTGGATTCTGGAAATCTTTGGCGTTGGGGTCAGTGTTTATGAAGGCCAGCAGAGAGGCCACCCCAGGACCTGTTAAGGGTCCTTTTTTATTCAACAAATATTGATAAATTGTGCTTTGCAAGGCATCCGTTTGATTGCTTTTTCGAGCCGGCAGACCCAAAAAAATTCCCGTCATTACATGATCCTGAAAATTTTCACCCACCGACAAATGTTGTACCACAGAAATATTTAAAGGTCGAAGCACTTGTCGTGGCCCCACTCCCGACATCATCAACAATTTGGGACTACCCAAAGCTCCAGAGGAGAGAATAACTTCCTTGCTGGCTTTCACTTTTAGCAAATGTTTGCCTTGTATTTTCAACTCGATGCTGGATACTTTTCTAGTTTGCATATTAAAATTGAGTTTTGTGACTTGGCCATATTTAATCAATTTTAAGTTTTTTCTGCTCTTCACTTTGGTTAAATATACTTTTGCTGTACTTTCTCTACGGCCATCCCTCAACATACCCCTGACCTGGCAATAGCCCGTGTAAGTGGGCTCTATAAAGTCTTTGACTTCAGCTTGGCCCAGCTCCTTGGCAGCCTTTAATATCATTTGTACAATGTCCTGATCGAATTTTGGAAACTCGTTTAGTATTAAGTGGCCCCGAGGATGTGTGGCATTGCCAGCTGGTCTTTCTAGCTTTTGGAAATATGGCCAGACGTTATTGTAGCCCCAACCAACGTTGCCCACCGACCGCCAACGATCGTAGTCAAAGCGACTGCCCCGCACATAAAGCATGGCATTTATAGAGCCGGTGCCCCCAATTAGTTTTCCACAGGCTGAGCTGCACTGCCCATTTTTGGAGGCTTTACAGGAGTGTCCATTCGGCTGTATCAGCGTGTTGTCCACATAAGAAGTGCGTTGTAGAGCATGAAATAAACTGGGCACCTTTTCAATAAAGAAAACACAAGTTATGAGCAAAATATGTTTTTTTGGCAAATGTCTAAGACATATTCACTTGCGATTCTTGCGGTGGATCACCACCTGCTTCTATAACCAAAATATTCCATTTGGGATTCACACTCAACTCACTGGCCACAACACAGCCTGCCGAACCGGCTCCTATAATCACAAAATCGAACTCTTCCAAGCCATTTGCTATCGCCGTTGGTCCATAGTCCCTGGGCCAGTAGTCGGCTGGCGATATTTGACACTGTGCCACTAACAGGGATTGAATCAGTAATTTTACCATGCTGTTCATGGTGCCCACACTATTGTGAAAACACTCGCTCACATTTCCGCCGTACATCTTATTTGAATGATAAATGAAAATTGTATAACAAACGTTGTCATTCTTGGCCACTGTTTTATGGACAAGCAAAATTACCTTTTAAGCAGAATTTATTTAAATCTGCCAAATAAACAAACAAACAAACAAGAGCTTTTCTCCACAATTGCATTTTGTTCTGCAGTGAAGCACATGTTTGTAATCTCAATATTGCCAAAAGGCATTTCGTTTTAATCTTAATAAAACGCAAAAGACCAACCGGAAATTAATAATATTTTATCTTAACAAGAAAATAAACAAAATACAAACAAGCAGCAGTGATGCCAACTGGTTACATTTTTGTAACGAAAGCAATGCAGTCATGATACAACTAATCATTAGCTGAGGCGCTAATCATCCGACTTTGTAAAATTGTCATGAGAACACAGAGATGAAAGGCAGTCAAAGCGAGGTAGCAAATCAGCGTTAACTCTGCTCATCTCTCTCTTCCGTAAATGCTGTAAAGTTTGTAGCAGTAGTATCTCTTACTTGGGGGTTACACGATCAACTTTTGCCTTTCAAGTTTTAATACATTCACATTTTTTTTTTACTAAAACACTCAGAATTTTAAAAATTGATGCAAACTTGATGACAATTTTTGCTTTCCATAGAGAGCATCAAGTCACAATCAACAAAACAGCTGACAACAATTTTTTTTCTTCTTCTTTTTTTATTTTCTTTATATCTGATAGTACTTTTAATGAAGCAGCTATTTTTAATTTTCTTCTTGAGGGCATC
This sequence comes from Sturmia bella, assembly GCA_963662145.1. Lineage (NCBI taxonomy): Eukaryota > Metazoa > Arthropoda > Insecta > Diptera > Tachinidae > Sturmia > Sturmia bella. The sequence continues at coordinate 8,939,199 of OY759170.1, read as the reverse complement.
TTGAAAACGAATTGTTATGAAATTGCGTGCAGCCTACGTCACAGCTCTCAATTTTATTGAATTTTGACAAGCAGTGTGTGAAAAAAACTTGAGAGCAAAACTTGGTCGTGTAACTGCAGTGTTAGACAGTTTTCAGAAATTGCTCGAATTACTCTCTCTCTCTCTCTCTCTCTCTCTCTCTCCGCACTTCTAGAGTGCGTAATACGAATGCAAAGTAATAATATAAGAAAAAATATAATGAAAATTATGCAAACTATGCAAATATGAATGAACGCCACAAAAAGTAGGGAACTCTTAAATAACGTTTAAATTTCGTTAAATTGTAAAATTTTTTCCGGGCTTGAGTTCGACTCCTCAGAACTGAGAACGATTGTAATGCATATTTAAAGAATATAAGAAAGTTAAGGTAGAAAACGTACCAGCTGGGGTACATACCATGGCTGTTTCGAATCCAAGTCATAACTAATTGAATACTGTTTTCAAGCAGCAGCGCTCAGCCATCCTGCCACCTGAGCTCTTCATTACTGACTATCTGTATTTAATCTTCATTTGTATCACTGTATTTTTCTGTTGATTCAAACATATTTTATATTTTCTCATCAACATGCAATTGATTTCTAGTTTGTAAAATCTTTTTAAATTTATTATTGTTTTTCAGTTAAATTCTGGCATTGCGTTGTGAATTACTAAACGTGTTCATTCATTCTATATTATTATTGTGTTTGATATTAATTAAAACAGCAAATACCTTTAGCTGGGGGACAATTAGCTGTTTCGAAGTTGCCACCCTGCTCATTAGCACCCACCGACGAAAAGTGTGGTTGGTGGCTTCGAAACTGCCATTCCGTAGAGTAGCCAAATGCATGACCAACCTTTAATTGAGCTCCTCCTACTAAGATTGCCCGAGGTCGCAGGTTCGATTCCTGCCTCAGGCTTTAGGTGTTTCTACACACAAGCCAAAAGCTTCACAGTTTTGTGTTTGTTAAAAAAAAAAAAACCGTTTCTCCCCAATATTTTTTCTTCGAATACAACGATCCAGCACCATGCCTCCTTAGAGGCGATTCCATACATAAATAAAACAAAAATTGAAAGTGGCACGCTTCGTAAATGTTTTTTTTTCATGTGGATCTGTTTTTGTCCTCGTGCCAAAATTTCTAAATCCACCCACCCTAATGCACATGCATATGACTGACTGGTAATAAATATTAATATCCTCAAAAATAAAAAAAACGTTCCTTTCTATACAAACTATGAAATTTTAAACGTTACAAATAACAGGGGATTCTTAAATAAAATTTGAGTTTTTGTATTTGGGAAATTGTGCCAGGGAAATTCTTAAAAACAAAAAAAATTTGTGTTAAAAATTCTTTATACAAACATTTTACACAAAAAATTTGTTCAAGAATATTGTTCTATACTCACTAATTGAGCTTTTGCAGAAAAATTGCCGCTCCTCGAATATTCTCCTCGATTTTGTGTGCTACTCAATAGTTATATGCTGCACTTGTCAAATCTTGCCACTTTCTTATTTTTAGTTTGTGTATCACTTGTGTGTCGTACACGTTGATACAATTCCAATTTTTTCCACCATTTCAGAGCTGAGGAAAGATTTTTTTTTGATAAATTGTAATGAGCAGGCAACATATTTAATGAAGACAAGAAAAGTATAGTGAAAGATTTACTGGCTGGGGTACATACCATGATGGTTTCACATCCTGAACGACGCGCAGCAGCATCCAAATTGCTTCGCGTAAAGTTTAGTAAACTGCTTTTAAGCAGCAGCGCTTAGATATCCAACTATCTGAGCTCTTCATTACTCTTTATATTTAATATTATTGACCAACTTTCCATTTTATCACTGTGATTGGAATATATTTTATATTCTCTCACTAACACGAAATTTATATAGAATTGTTTTTTGTGTTTGTTGCTATTGTTCGTTGCTGATAGCAACTTTTTCAGGTTTTTTTTTTAAATGTTTTTGTAAAACAATTTTTGCTTTAAGAAAATTTTGTATTTATTGTTACAAACACTGTGCTATAGCAGAGGTTTAACAGAGCCCTTTAAGCTGACTTGGCGTCTAGCTTAACTTATCAACTTATCAGTAGATACAAAAGGCCTGGAAATGCTGTTTAAACATTCACTTCTTATTCAGTTATTTTTAGAAAAATAATGATGCCCACAAAGCAGGTATTCCAGATGCGACCCAGAAGAATGTAGTAGTTTTACTTGTTTATTGTTGTATCAGTTAATCAGTTTGACATAAAGGGAAATAAACTAGTTAAGCGCATTTAACTGATACGCATACAGCAGCTGTTTTGAATTTTCTATTTCTGCAGTGTGGGTGCAAGTGAGTAGCTGAGCGTGTTATGTGAAGTACATACATATGTATGTATGTACAGCGAAGTACATAAATGTTATTGTTTGGCTGTGTCATGAAAGTGTGTGAAATTTTATTTTGTATTACGAAATAAAATAAAGCGATTAATGGAAGTGATAACAATTTTTCAATGAGCCATAAATTGGACCGCACATTTTTGAAGTGCAAACAGCATTTGTGAAATGCTTGATATTTTTTCAACCCGTCTAGCCTCTATACCAAAATTGTTTAGTTTAATTAATTAGTTAAAGGTTTGGTTTGTCATTTCCGATGACTGGGAGTTGTTGGGAATTTATTAAATATTCTGATATTGTGAGAAGGTTTTGTCGGTGTATTTTGGTTTTTTGCCTAAAAAAATGCATTTAGAAAATATTTACTTTCTTTCATTGTTGAGATTAATATTCCAATTACAAAAGGTCAGCAAGTTCTTGCTCATTCATACACTGAGCAAAATTGAAAGGCAACACTGCAAAAAGTGAGATTTTAGAATCTTAAAAAAAGGATTTTTGAAAAAAAAAACCAATAAAAACTATTTTCATTATTATTCTCCTGAAGAGCGAAATATCGACAAAAATAATTAAATATTTTTAATAAAAAAATATCTTTAGCTCAAGCAAATAAATATATAAAAAATATATAAAAAATCTTTAGCATACTTTAGGGAGCCAACATTTATTACAATGGCAACTGAAGTGCTTACCCCCGATTTTTGACTTGGGATTTAAATACAAAATGAGTAAATTTTCCTTAAAATTTAAGTTGGATTTAAAATAGCTTTCTGTTTTACAGTCTAAAATTATTTTTAGTAATTAATTGTAATAAAAGTACGGCAGCGCAATGTAAGTGTCAACAGATTATCGATAACTCAATAAAAAACAGCTGTTTAAACATATTTGGAAGCCAGTGAAATTGTGAAAAGTTTAGAAAATAATAAATTGTTTTGTAAAAATTATTCAAATGAGTAGCAAAAGTGATAAAAGGACTCCCAATTTCACTGCCACAGAAGGTGATTGATTACCTTCTGGAAAAAATAAAAAATGAAACAAACAAAAAGAAAAACATGTGCAATTTTCTTAATTTGCAGAACAAAACCAAACTGTGAAAATCATATGGCAGTACGAAAAACTTAAATCGATTTTAAATGGGCACAGCAGGCCGTTTAAGTTTGATTTAAATAGCAACTGTTTGACTCGATTTTGTATTTAAATCAAATTTAAATTGAAATTTCATTTAAAATCCAAGTCAAAAATTGGGGGTTAGAGTTCTCAAGTTATTTTTATTTTCTTTTTTTTTTTACATGGAGATTTTTTGAAATTTTGACAGCTAAAGTGTAAGCAGCTCGTTTTTTCAACTGGCCAGTTTTTGTTGTGTTAATTAAATTTTATACGTGTGCAAACAGAAAAATCATTTTGGCCACAAACGATTATTAAAAATGTCTATCTAAACAGGGTATTATTTATATTTTAGGTTATATTGATTGCAGGGGTTTGTTTGCCCATACACTTAAGCCAGTATATATATTTGTAAGCTCTGTGTATTGAATCATAAACAGTGTAAGCCATAGGTCTATAGGAACTCCGTGTCATTCACAAAGCTCCTTAATTTCCTTCAGCATATGCCGCGTAATTGGGTTGTGACTGGTACGATGTCTCTCCCAAGATATCGGGACTGTATTTGTGAGACGTCGGGGCATTGGCATAAATAGTGCCCTAATGTCTCGCTCTCCTGCTAATCATCCCCTACCGCTAATCTTTTGCGGTTAAGATGGGCCAGTAGTTGAGTCCCATAACGCTACTTATTTCCGGTTTGCTAAGTCTTAGCAGTCCCCCTGTATTTTCCTCGTCTGTATCCCTTCATAGAATTCCTGCACGATTTTCGGTTATTCCAGAGAGCTATTTTTTAAAACAAAAAAAACAAAAAAAGAAACCTATTTGCTTACTATTTACCTGCCAAGTTTTTTGTCTGCAATTCCCATAAAGGAAAGAAAGCAGGTAGTTAGTTGTCCAAAAGGTTTTTGTGGAGGAACTTAATTATTTATTTGCTTTAAGAGCCAATCGAAAAGTATTAATTCAGGTTCAAAAATAGACCTTACTTGTGGTGAGTAGTCCTGTTAATATATATTTCAGCATTTTTGTCTAAAATGCATTGAAGATTACATAAAAATATTGGAGAGGAATAATTATAGGGGGGCTGGTCATACATTTGACTCCTCCACGTGCGAGTGGCATGAGAAAAAAGAGTTACGTAAATACCCGCCTTACGGCCCTGCCTTACGTTGATTGAATCATTAGGTGAACACAATGCGCAAACAAGCGCCTCCACAGCTGGCAAGTCAGTCAATAGTACCGATTCGATCACATGCTATGATGATCTCCCTCTCGGTTTGGCGTCGGAACCTATCGAACGTGCGACTGACTATGGTGAAGGGCATTTGTGATTCGCCACTGCTGAACATACAACCTTTATTACTGAATTTGTAATTCAAAACAATATCAAGTTGATAAAAACATGATAAGCAATTAGTTAATAATTAAATATTAACTACATGTTAAGAGCAAAAAAAAAAAAAAATAAATAAAAGCAAAACTCATGTGAAAGAGGAAGGGGCAGCTCACAGAAAAAATACTTTATATTTTTATGATAAACACTAAAAATAAGAAAAAAATAAACAGAACAAAAAAGAAAATAAATTAAACATTTGATTATTTAACATTTGTCAAGCAAACAGTTTACATGTCATCAGCAGCCTTGGAGGCATTTAATGCACAATGTTCGTTATCCAGTGTGGGTGTAGTGAATTCATTGGTAACATTATTGGTACAGAGTATTTTTGCGGCCCAGTGCAACATTTCGCAGGCAGAATATTGGCCAGCAGATTATGCTGAAACGGCGCTGAGAAACGAGCAAGAGGAAGTTTATGATTTTGTGGTGGTGGGAGCAGGTTCAGCCGGCTCCGTGGTGGCCAGCCGCTTGAGTGAGAATCCCCAATGGAAGGTATTGGTTTTGGAAGCGGGCGGAGATCCCCCGCAAGAGTCAGAGGTGAGACTAGTTATGAGTTCAGCTAGAAAAAAATTTAATTGTTCTCTCTCTCTCTCTCTCTCTCTCTTCATTAGGTGCCCAGCTTATTTTTTGCCCTGCAACATACAAACTTCACTTATCCCTATTTTGTGGAGCCTAATGGTCGCTCTTGCCAGGCTTTTGAAAACGATAAATGCCATTGGCCTCGTGGTAAAGGCATTGGTGGCAGTGGTTCGATCAATGCCATGTTGTATGTTAGAGGCAACCGCCTTGATTATGATCGTTGGCAGCAGGAGGGAAATCATGGCTGGGGTTATGATGAGGTGTGGCCTTATTTTGAGCGTTCAGTTAGGCCCCAAGGCAATGACACCCATCCCCAGGGCTATATTACCTTAAGTGAGTTTCCCCATTATCAGGAGCACATTGTCAATATGATATTGCAAGGTGCCCAGGAACTGGGTGTGCCTCATGTGAGTGAGTTCAAAGAAGGCAGCTATATAGGTTATAGCCATGTTAAAGGCACCATAAGGGATGGTCAGCGAGCCAGTACCGGCAAGGGGCATTTGGCAAAAGTTTCCCAGAGATCCAATTTAAAAGTGATCAAAAATGCTCAAGTTACTCAGCTACAATTTGATGAAAGTAACAAGTTGGTCAAATCCCTTAAATATAAATTGAAAGATCGTATTTTAACAGTAAGGGCAAACAAGGAAATTATTTTATCGGCCGGTTCTATAGACACAGCCAAGTTATTAATGTTGTCTGGAGTGGGGCCTGAGGAGGTGTTGAAGCCTTTAAATATACCAGTTAAACATAATCTGCCAGTGGGAGAAAATTTGCAAGATCATGTGATAATACTAATGTTTGTTAAGCTGCCGGGTGAAACTCAGAACCCAAAACAAATTTTGGATGATATTTATCAACTGCTCATACATAAACGCGGACCCTTGACCTCACATGGCACGGTCTCGTTAACTGGTTTCATAAATACTCAACCCGAACAAAATTCCTCGTATCCTGACATAGAATTTCATCACATACATGTCAGCAGAGGAGATTTAGGGGCCTTAGAATTAATATTGAATGGTTTCAATGTCAAGCAAGAATTAAGGGCCACTTTCCAGCAGACCGTTAAAGACTTTGATTTGTTAATTATCTTTACGCTTTTAGCCCATCCCAAATCCAAGGGTAATATCAAGATTAAATCTTCAGCAGCCGATGAACCACCCATTATCAATGCTGATTACATGTCACAGCCCCAGGATATAGATACCATTTTGCGTGCCTTAAAATATCTCATGGAGCTGGAGCAAACTGCAGCCTTTGGCGAGAAACAAGCTGAAATTGTACACATACCACTCGAGGAATGTGATCAGTTTGCTTTCAAGTCTGTTAACTATTGGCGTTGTTATATCAAGTATTTCTCCTCCACCTGCTACCATCCTGTGGGTACTGTGAAAATGGGACCCAGCAGCGATGACAAGGCCTGTGTCAATCCTCGTTTGCAATTGAAAGGTGTAGAAAATGTACGCATTGTGGATGCTTCTATAATGCCCTACGTCACCAGTGGCAATACAAATGCTCCCACTGTGATGATTGCAGAAAAAGCAGTGGATTTTATACGCCACGACTGGTCAGATGATGGTGCTGGAAATGCCAACAAACACAAGAGCTTTGATGAATTGTAGTCATACAAATAATAAATCGCAGTAAAATTAGCAAACATATAAAAGAGAAAATTTTAAAATAATACGAACGAAAAAGTTTAGTTTTGAATAGAGAAACTTGAATAAAAGATAATAAATAAAAATACAACAACAAAAACACATAAAATTGTTACACCTGCTTTGTTGAAATCTATTCAACTATTGAAACAAATTTAATGCTTTTTGGATTTGATTGTTTTGTTTAGGGCTGCCGTTGTTTATACTTGAAACAAAGAAGACAAAAATGAGTGAAATTAAGATTCTACAAACAGGTGTATGTGGTACACAGCACAGTTATTAACATTTTATATATTAATGCAAAAGATTTTGTTTTTTGATGCCTATTTTTATTGATTTAATATTTAGTTATTTTGACCCCTTTTTTTCTTATATTTTATATACTTATTTGAGCTTTAGGTCTTTTAGAATTTGAGTAATTATTTTTCTCTTCAGGAAGCTCTCCGAAGAAGAGCGAAATATTAACAAAAAAAAAAAAAAAAGACCTAAAGCTCAAATAAATATATAAAATATTTTTATTTATTTCTTGATAATGATTTTGTTGAGCGTAAGATCACTTTTATTTGCTGCCTTTTTTTTTGTGATATTTTCAATATTTCGGTACCCCTTTGTGTTCCTTAGTCAGGAAAATTGTTTTCGTTTTTCCTGACGAAGATACACAAAGGGATAACAAAATATTGAAAGTAACACCAAGAAATAAAGCTGATAAGAGTGACCTTGAGCTCAACAAATTATTAAAACAAAACGTCAAAAATTTCATTTAAAAAACTATTTATTTGTTGAACAATTCGTATATACTTTTTTAAATAGAAAACGAATTTAATAAAACCAGTATGTGAAATGTTTTTTGGAGTTTTATAGAACATTTTGGTGGAAAAATGTTTGTCTTTGCAGCAGTTTTGGTTGTGCAATACACACAAGGAGAATCAGAAAATACCAAAAAAAAAAATTTCATAACCTGTGTGGGCTGGTGCTTGATGTTAGATTAATGAAATTATTCTTAGTCGCTTGACAACCACAATTAGTAGACAAACTCACTCAAAAAAAAAAAAGCACCACAGCCAAGGCTTCTTCGTGGGATTTTTTGTTTAATTTTCTTGAGATTACTTTTCCTTTTGGCACAATTTTGCCAAAAACATTGATCCACTCTAATTTGTATATTATCAAAATTTCGCTCTCAATTTCAAATGTACCTGAAGGTGGCTTTCAAAATTGTTATCTGATCAAAGATAATCGATAATTTGTATATGCATTAGTATCAAGCGACTAAAATCCAAGAAATGCAAACAAACACAATGTCATATGCATGGACATTAGGGGAGGTCGCCGATTTAGCAATCGATATTTCACCATTAATTTCTTGATAGCTTTTGGCACATGGATCAAAAAATATTTCCACATATAAAAACAAGAGGCGTCCCATTTTCAATTTTTGTTTTATTTATGTATCGAATAGCCTCTAAGGAGGCATCGAGCGGGATCGTTGTATTTGAAAAAAAAATATTGGGGAGAAAAAATTATGGAAGGTTGGTCATACATTTGACTACTCTACGGGCTAGCAGTTTCGAAGCTGCCGTACTTCTCGTCAGCGGGTGCTGATGAGAAGGGCGGTGGGCTTAGAAACAGCTAATTGTCCCCCAGCTAAAGGTACTTGCTGTTTACTTTTTGAGTATTTTTGTCAATATTTCGCTCTCCTTCGGATAGCTTCTTCAGGACAATAATAATTATTATAATATAAAATATAAGAAGAAAATAATGAAAATTATGCAAATATGAATTTCCTTGAAAAAAAAGCTGTAAAATTTTCCATGCCACAAAAAGTATGAGAGTCTTAAATAAAGTTTTAACACCCATATTCATAAAAAGTATTGAAGGTTTATTACACGTTTATTTGACAAATATTCCGTAGAAATACGTCAAATAAGAGCTTTATAAAATTACACTAATTATTATGAATATGGGCTTTAGTCTTTAAAATTCATTTTATTTTATTTTTTTCCACATATTTTTTGTGAATTCGCTGCTGCCATCTATTGTTAGGTAGGACAAGCAAATTCAAAAAAAAACCTCTATTGTGATTGATTCTCGTCTCAGCTAAAGTTAAGCTGCCAACTTTATTTAGCTTGTACATACCTACAGACGTACGTTTATCTACATGCGTATATAAGAATCATTATTCAAATTCCCTGCAAGAAATAGCCCTGTAGTAAGTCAAACTAATTTTTAAGTAATTTTAAACTGGTTTTTAAATAAGCACATCTAGTTGATTAAGTGACTTTTTTTCTTGTCGCCGACTCACTATTTTAACATGGGCATGTCAAAGGAGGTAGTTAGTCAATTGGCTACCTCTGCATGACTTTTCAATTGACTACTAATTACTTATTTTTCAACCAATTTGTAATTAATTTAAAAATGAGCTATTAATAATCGGTTTATACAAAATTATTTAAAAATCATTTTTATTTAAATTCATTTTTAAACAGTTTAATGTATATACATATATGTACATACATATTTTGTAGATAGTTTGAAGATAGTTTTCAAACGAATATCCTGAGAAGTTTGTAAGCGGACCAAAGTTTTTAACACATTCACTCAGATGCAACAAACCATGTACCTATATTGTAACTCACGCTGTTCTGGCCGAAAATGATGGGAAAATTTTCAACAAAAATTTCGAGCATAATTTGGGCGTTCTGTGTATTATAATTTTCTCTAAAATGTTCTTGATTCTCTCTGCAAATAATTTTCTGTTAAGAATTTTCATAAGCGATTATTTTTTTTTTGCCTAATTTTATTATAATTTTATGGATTTTCTCTGCAAAGTGCTTGTAATCGATTAACTACCCTGCAAGGAAACTAACACATTAACAATTTAATTACTAACACATGCAAAGCAATTTTATAGGTTTCAGCGTTGCCATTACAATGATTGTTTTATAGCCTTTTCACACTTATCAACATTTTCGTGGAACGTGTTGAAGATGTTGAAAATGTGAAACATGCGTTCACACACAACATCTAACATCACATATACATACATACACAGCTGCCAAAATAAATAAAGCAACGTTTTGCATCAAAGACAATAAAAATATAATATAAGGAGAGCGAAATATTGACAAAAATAAATACTCAAATTTCAAAAAGACCTTAAGCTCAAATAAATATATAAAATATATAATATAAATAGATTTTGAAGACAAAATAATAGTAGGATTAGCAGCAAGGCAGATTTACTAGGTACAAGCACTAGCAGACCAAAAAAAAATACACGAGAGTTGTTGGTAGAAAAATAACTGAATACATACTGTCAAATTCTTCTCTCATTTGTTTTGTTAAACTAGTTTGTGAGTGTATACAAAAACGAAATTACACAAATTTCGTAAAATAAATTTATTTAAACCACTTAAAAATTATTACTTTACTTTTTTATAGAATAAAAGAAGCAAAATCACTTGCGCATTTCTTAGAAATCAGAGCACGTTAAACGGCTTGTAAACAAACTTTTGACACTAAGCAGTTAATAAACAACGAGCAGCTGTTTTAGTGATTTTACCTGTTTAATCTGCCTTGATTAGCAGTTAGCTTGCAAGAACAATCTCTACTACTAATGCAGTGTATAGAATCCATAAAAAGCTTGCTGGAGGAAGAAGATCATGAGGACATCATTTTGGACACAACTCCTTTTTTAATGATTTTGAATGTCAAAATTTACAGTGATGCCACTACAATTTTGTAATTTTTTTAGTGATGACACTAAAATAATCGAAAGATGTTGAGTGAAACAAAATGAGTTAGGAACATTTTATAAAGATGTTGAAAAATGTTGGTTTTTAGCCCTGTATATTTCTTATGGGGAAATTTCAACATCATCGCAAATTGATGGTAGATGTTAGATGTTGATAAGTGTGAAAAGGCTATTAGTATTTTGATTTTCCCTTATTAATTTGGTCATTTCATTTGGAACTACGTTTATGCATTAATGTTTTTATAGGTTCATTTGTCCATTTTTTTTTAAATATTGTTTATTATTAAATTCTCTTTGAATTGTTTTTTAAAAATTTTCGAAAAATTTTTTGTTTTGAAATTAATAGCATTACATGTAATTTTGTGGGCATTTTGCAAAAAAGATTTTGAATGATCACTTTGCTGAAGTTCAAAAAAGAAATCACACGTACACGAATGTTTACATCAGTTTTTTCATTTTGCCCTTAAGCAAATGATAGAAACGCTGATGTATGAACCCACCAGCAGTGTCCGGTCATATGATGGATCACATGACCGACACTGTTCTTGCAGGGTTCATGTCAAAACTAAACCCGTTAATTCAAGGGTATAATTTGAGCAATTTTATGAAAATCGGTGGAATTCTCATAGATAATTCGGAGTTTTTTTTTTTTTTTTTAAATCACGGGTTAAGCTGTTAAGCAGTGAACTTTTTTTTTTTGCAAAATTTTCTGACAACATGCTTTGGCTTTCTCCGAATAAACAAACTTATTTTAATATTTGCTATTCAGGCCAATTGAAATTTATTACTCTATTACTGAGAGATATACATACATATACGAGTACATACATCTATGAACGTCTGTATCTACGGCAACCAGACGCTCCGCGTAAAGTGCCCAGGACATGTGCAATAAACTCGTCACTCATTTGATGTTGTACGTGCGGTGCTTGAAGCAAAAATTAAAAGTTTTGATATTTTCATTGAAAGTTGTCCACAAACTCTTTATATTGATTTTCTGCAAATTGTTCGGTTTTAAAAGGTTTATTCGGAACTGAAATAACTTGCTAAAATAACTGATTTCTGGGACCGGGCTGATAACTTTTTTAACATATTTTTGTTACTGCTCTACAAAAATAGTTCAATTGGAATATCAAATATGTATAAATACAATTTCACAACAAAACACTTACAGTGGGTTGGTCAAGCTTAAAATGTTGCAGCTCTAGATGAATATAAACCAATTTAAGCTTAGGCTTTTCTCATTAGTATTTAGCACCTTAAGCAGGTGAGGCGTATGAATTTTAAGTTGAAGACAAAATAAGATAAATAATGCAATAAACTTAAATACAATGAAATTATTTTTTGTTATCGTTTAAAATTGTCAACAAAATGTGCAGATATTTTAGATAAGGCGTCCCCTAAATAATGCAATAATTAGGTGTGCCAACTTACAGCTTTTACTTAAGCTTTTTATTTGTTTATTAGTTAGTAAAAGATAAAGCTTATTTTATTCGCTGTGTTGTGTTTTTAATAACCATTAGATTTTTAAAGAGTGTTCGCTTTAAAAATTTTCCTTAAGTAAAATTTTACTATTTATTTCGAACTCTGTATAGATTTTGTTGCAAAGGGAAACCCTAAAAAAGTTCACTACAATAATTTATGCATAACAAATTTTTTTCAATTTAAATTTATTTTATTTTCATTTCTCTGTAGTTTTAGTTTTCATTTCACCAACTATATAAAGACCTGAAAACTATAAAAACAAATTTAGTGTGAAAATGCAGTGGATATTTGAAAGAATTTCAAACGAATAATACAAGTGGTTGGAAGGGGGGAAAAAAATTAATTATTAAAAAATAAAATGGACTTTTTAAGTGCAGAATGTGCTGCCAGGTCAGCGGGTCCAGCCAATACATTAATGACCTTGCTATTGCAAACATTGATAACAAAATTTTGTGCACTGAGTGATCGTTCGCATTGGCCCAAAGATTATGGCGAAGAAATTTCCAGAAAAGGTACAATAAACTATAGAAACAAATACGCACATAACAAACAAAAGTGTTTATTAAAAACAACCCTTGAAAATATGAAAAAGCCAATTGAAAAAAATTATGCTTGTGGAGAATTGTTAAAAACTACTTCAATCACAATCAAAGTCATAAACCGGTATTCACAAAAAATAAAACATTGTTGAAACACATTTTACGACACATTTTTCATATAAAATTTTTTCTAAAATGTATTTGAGCAACGTTTTATTTTTTATGAATACCGGTGAAAAAGTTTAAAAAGAAAAGTGTGGAAATAAGTTAAACCTGATTGAAGCAAAAACAGAGAAAAAAAAATCAAAAATACATTTAGCAGCAAAAAGCATAGTGTTACAACCGCTTGCAACGCATCTTAAATGCCCTTCACAATAGATTGATTTAATGAAAATGTTCATTGATTTGAGGACATAAATCATATCATAAATCCAATGATATTTCTTCACGAAATTATGAAAACTAATGAACAGTTTATAATGAAATTTCCTCAAAGGATCTATGAAAATTCCTAGAATTAATGAAAATATATTAATTCTGGTCCAAAAATGAACCATTTCAAAAAATATTTGCTGTATTTTTCAGCTGTCTATATGCCGACGACATTTCGTTATGGAATAAGTAGTTAAGTTTCTAACAAACTTTTAAGATGTTTACTGTGTTAAAGAGGTTTGTTTGAACATTTCTGATTCTCATTCTGTTCATGGGAATTATGGAATAAGTAGTTAAGTTTCAAACAAACTTTTAAGCATTTTTCAAGTCTACTGATGAGTTGATTAGCACCAACGAAATGTCGTCGGCATATAGACAGCTGAAAAATACAGCAAATATTTTTTGAAAAGGTTCATTTTTGGACCTGAATTAATACATTTCAATTGGCTCTTAAAGCAATTATTCATATTAATGAAAATATATTAATGAAATAAATTCATTGGAACTATGAATGAAAATTCTTTCAGTGTATATGTACCTTTGCTGTATCAAATTGGTTTAAAAATTTAGTAAATTTCTTTGAAACAACTAATGTTTTAATGCATTTGTTTTCGAATTAAATCTTTTCATAGCATGGCCAGGCATCGAGAAAAATAAATTATATTTCAGCGGTCGAAGTCTAGTTAATACCGCACAATCTGCAAAAGATATCTGCAGCTAAAGTTAACTTTTGTTTGGGAGTCATGAAAATCGCCTTAAATGGGCTGTGTTCTTTCTTACAGGTTTTTTTTTTTAAAGGGAATGACTGACAAAGCAGTTGTTTTTTTGGAACGAAGTTCCTTAACGCGGCTTGCTGGTAGTAGAAATTAGTAGAAATCGTCGCGAAAGCGTGTGAGCTGTTTATATGTATTGGTGTACTGTCGACAAGCAATTGTATATGATGGGCGGTGTCTCCACTGACAGCAGCGGAGACACCTACCAATAAATATTAATTAGTTGGAAAACGTTCCAAAAATACAGATTTCACCTTGTATTACATTCAAAGATGAAAAAAAAAAAACGTAAGGAACTTCGTTCCTAACGGGGGTCCCCCGACCGCATTTCTTTTTTTTTTTTTTGGATGAGAAGCGATCCGGTCTAAGGCATATTCCATTATAATTGATAAAATTGATGAAGTAAATAATTGAAAATATGTATTTTCAAATCTAAACGAATTGCATGGCTGCAACGAAATGTCATTTTGCTCCGTAATTTTAGCTTCTCACTGGAAAACGAGCTGTAAAACTAAATTTTGCAAAAAAAAAAAGAAATTGAAGAAGTCAAGCATTTTTCAGTAGTTTTTAATGAAATTTCTATAAACTCTTAAACGATTTCAATACGAATAAGCTCCTTTATCCAGGTAACCATTATCCTGCTTAATCATGTCTGCCGCCTTTTCGCCAATCATTATGATGGGAGCATTTGTATTGCCACTGGTTACGTAAGGCATTACTGAACCATCAACAACACGTAAATTTTTAATACCCTTTACCCGAAGTCTATTGTTCAAACAGGCTTTGCCATCACTGGCCGTACCCATTTTGACGGTACCCACATGATGGTACATGGTATTTGAGAAATAGGTTATGTAACAGTTCCAATATTTATCGGACTTGAAAGTATAACGATCACATTCTTTCAGGGGTATATGCATAATTTGGGCTTGTTTTTGTTTAAAGGCTCGAGTTTTTTCCAGGCCCATTAGATAGGTTATGGCACGTCTGATGGTATCGCGGTCTTCCTCAGCAGCCATATAATTGGCATAGATAAAGGGTGACTCTTGGGGATCAGTAGAAGTTATTTTAATGTGGCCTCTGGATTTGGGATGCGCTAAAATGGTGTGTATTATCAAAATATCATGAAACTCGAGGGCCCGTTTGAAATGTGTGACTAGATCCTCCTTGACATGAAGCAGCCCCTCGAGAAAGCCATGCAGCCGTTCAAAATCACCTCTTTTTACTATCACATGATGGAATTCGACATTTGGATAAGGGGAGGTGTTATTCGATTTTGTGTTTATAAAACCTGTTAGAGAGGTAATGCCATGCGAAGTTAAGGGCCCCCGCCGGTGTATCAAGTAGTTGTAAACGTCATCCAGTTTAGCGGTAGGATCCAAAGGCTCACCTGTTAAGGTCATAAACATGTGCACATTCAAATGATCCTGCAGATTTTCACCCACTGGCAGATTGTGTTTAACAGGTATATTTAAGGGCTGCAAAACTTCTTTGGGACCCACACCCGACAACATGAGCAGCTTAGGACTATCGATGGTGCCAGCCGATACAATGGCTTCTCTTCTCACCGGCACCCTAAAAGTTTTGCCATGTAAATTGAAAGCCACCGCCTGAACTTGCTGGCCACTGGCATTAAATTCTAATTTGGTTGCCTGGGCATTTTTAATGACATGCAAATTGCTCCTGCCTTTTACTCTGGCCAAATATCCTTCACCACTGCTGGTTCTACGACCATTGTGCAAAAAGCCTTTGATATGGGTATAGCCAATGTAGCTGCCTTCTCTAAACTCGGCCACATGGGGCACACCCATCTCTTTGCCACCCTCGAAAATCATATTGGCCACGTCTTGGTTGAAGTGATTGAACTCCCCAATGGGTACATAGCCCCTGGGTTGCTGGGCGCTGCCGGCCGGTGTGATGGCTTTCTTAAAGTAGGGCAACAAGCTGTTGTAGTCCCAACCAAAAATGCCCTCCTCATGCAAACGATCATAATCAAAACGATTACCGCGCACATACAACATGGCGTTTATCATGCCGGTGCCACCAATCATTTTACCGCGCGGCCAGCGGCATTTGTTGTCCTGATAGGCCTTGCAAGAGCGGCCATTGGGCTGCACCAAATAGGGGTAAGTGTATTTGGTGTTCTGTACAGCAGCAAATATATTGGGCACCTTTTTCACAAAAATAGAGGAACTCTTTAATGCATCTATGTTTACACATATTTCTTTCTTTTTTTTTTAACACGAAGAACTGGGCCCTGCTTTTCAAAACTTATGAATGTGTATTGCAAGTAAAATACGCATTCACATTGATTTATTATTATATACAATAAAGTAATAAATTTTTATAGGGGCCTTGTGTATTATTTGTAACACAAGCGTTGTTGGTTTTGAAAAAAGGGGCCCTGGTTTCATGATTTCGAACATTTCCGTTGGTTTGCAAAACAAAACAAAACAAAACAAAAGTCTCAAAACTTCTAACCTACCAAGGACTCATCTGGAGGATCCCCACCGGCTTCTAAAACTAATACTTTCCATTGGGGATTTTCACTTAAACGACTGGCCACCACAGAGCCGGCAGAACCGGCTCCCACCACCACAAAATCGTAGTGCTGTAGGCCATGTTTTTCAGCCATTTCAGCATAGTCGTTAGGCCAATCTGCCGGTTGCGAAATATTGCACTGGGCCGAAAGTAGACCTTCCACCACCAGGCTTAGTAATGTATTCATGGCACCCACACTGTGCGCAGAGCATTGGCCAGCCACCAAACTCTCTAGAGCCGGTAACATCTTTGTTCGTTCACTTGCAAAATTTTTATGTGTTTGCTCTGATGTTGACGTAAAATTTATATAGAAATTTATTTTCCAAAATTTAAGTCTCTTTATTTACTATTTATTCTATGGTGTTGAAACAGCTGCTTGATTCTTTCGTTGTTTTATTTTTGCTTATTTATACTACTGTATTTTGGCTCAATATACATATTATTCTCATCAATCTTATATAATACTGCAAATATATATTTTGTTCTCTTTAAAATTTGTTTATTCATATTTAAGTTAAATCATTCTTGATGCAACAATCCAAGAAGCTGAAAACAAAATGTTTCGAGATGTATTTGCAAGAAAAGTGGGGAATTTGAAGCGTGTCGAATATCGCTGCAAGTGTGAAGATTATAGATCTTTGTTTCCAACAAAAGGTGAAAAATATCACATAAAATAAAACGAAATTTAGGCGAAAATTAAACATAATGTAATAAAGCTACAGCTGGGGGTCAACATTTTGATGCACTCTACTTTACCGCTTGGCGGTTTTATGAAAACAAGGCAACTGAGTGTAATTTCACTGGACAACAAGCAATACGAAGCTTTGTTCATTTCGCAAGCAAATAACGAAACATTATACTTTGGAAAAAAAAGAGCTTTTAAAGCTTTTAAATATCAATATATGAGTGCTTGGACTTGACTGCATTAAATTAAGAGGAATTAAACACATTTTAAAAAGAGATTTGCTTTCAACTTAATATAAAATCAGATTAAACTAAAACCACAGCTACATAAAGCAAAAATGAGCACCGAAAAATATGAAATCAGACTGGGTTTCTACGTTTTTTCTGCGTGAAAAGATGTGAAAAGAATTCTACTGCAATTTACGGGCTAATAACTGCCAATCCAAATTTAATTTCTTAGCTTTTTCAAATGTTGAATGCTGAATCCCCTATAGATTACAAACAATTAACAACGCACGCCAATTTAGGAAGAGTATTTTTTTTACTCATTTTGCAAGTTGAACATTGTTTAACCCCCGATTTTTGACTTGGCACTTAAATACAAAATGAGTAAATTTTCCTTAAAATTTACTAATGGATGTAAAATAGCGTTCTGTTTAACAGTCTTAAATTATTTTTGGTAATTAATTGTAATAAAAGTACGACAGCACAATGTAAGTGTCAACAAATTATCGATAACTCAATAAAAAACAGCTGTTTAAACAAATTTGGAAGCAACTGAAATTGTAAAAAGTTTAGAAAATAATAAATTGTTTTGTAAAAATTATTAAAAAATGAGTAGCAAAAGTGATAAAAGGACTCCCAATTTTACTGCCACAGAAGTTGATTACCTTCTGGAAATAATCAAAAAATCAAATTATGAAACAAACAAAAAAAAAACATGTGCAATTTTCTTAATTTGCAGAACAAAACCAAACTGTCAAAATCATATGGCAGTACGAAAAACTTAAATCGATTTTAAATGGGCAGGGCAGGTCGTTTAAATTTGATTTAAATAGCAACTGTTTGTAGCAACAAGTTTGTATTTAAATCAAATTTAAATTGAAGTGGCATTTAAAATCCAAGTCAAAAATTTTAAATTAAATTTTATAAAATAAACAAAAAATCGGGCGGTTGCTTCACGTGCAAATTTTATCTGCGGCTTAGCTTTTTGCATGCGCCAAACTCACTTTATTAAATTTTGTAAACAAATAAATAATAAACAGGCACGAAAATGAACACGGAAGAAATTCAATATAAAATTATGGCAATTAAACAAAAAATCTACAATAAAAGATGGACAGATGCAGAAATAAAAAATATATTGATTGATGAAATTTTTGCAATTTGTTTTCTAAGCTTCCTTTTCAATTTGGAAAACAAAAATATTTGCATATATTTTCCGTTACTCTAAAATCAGCTGTTATAATTATTTTGGTAAACACTTGAAAAAGACACTAAAGCTAGATTTACACGATTGAAATTTTCTTCAAAATTGCTCTTCAAAATGCTTTAAACTCGTGTAAACAGCAAAATTTGTTCAAAATGTATTGATCAAAATGTATTGAACAAAACTTTTGACGATTTTTTGGATGATGTGTAAACAAGCATCAAAATCGCATCTGGCAATATTGATAACTATAAATAATTTGACAGCATGTTCATTCTTTTGATTCAATACATATCAGCTGTGTTTATTTACGAATGTGCTTCCACAGTGTGCTGGTGCTATAATATCGATGTGCTTTTAATTGAATTTTTTAGTTGAATTAGTAAAATTCCATGTTTTATTTATACTTTGGGAAATATTCTCCCATTCCTCCTCTGTTGCTGGCATCTATACCAATAAATATTATTTTAGATATATTTTTTTATTTAATAAATTGGTTTTTACCTTTAAAAATTCATCTTTTAATACTTTATATAATGCAGCACAGACTTCAGGCACAATATTGCATATCGATGATCTAGAACTTTTAAACAAAAACATCAGACTTGCGTAACTGTCCCCACTCGCTAAAAATCTTAAATTAATAGCCAGGCGTTCTCCAGGGCATATAGATTCCCGCATATTAGTATTGACCTTTTCTATTAATGGGTTGACAAGATTAAGCAAATAATCAAAATCGTCTGGTGACATTCGTACAAAGTTTTTGTATAGTTCGGGATCATTCCTTTTCAATCGCTCCCTAAAAGAGGCATACATACCATTACCTTCCAAAAGGTAAGGTCGAACCGAATGTTCCTTTTGTTTTCTTCTTTTCTTTGCATTATTATCAGCTACTTCTTCCTCCAATATTAAAAATGTTTTGATGCTATGATGATTGTGTCGTCGTCCACACTTATTAATTGCTTATTTTATAATAATAAATTATTTCACAAAAAAAAACCAAATCACCTGATCAAACTCAATATTTTCAATATAAAAAGTTTACCAATAGTGTAAATTAGCTTCAACAAATTTTGATCAAATTTTTATCAAAAGATTTTGAAATATAATAAATTTAATTTTAAGGCTTAAGATCTTTTTATAAAAATGTTTGTAACAAAACAAATATACATCTTTATTTATTTCAATATTTCGCCCACAATTTGTTGGCTTCTTCAGGAATATTTTTTATATTATTTCAAAAATAATAACAATGAAAAAAGTTTTGAGTTACATATAAAAATTCAAAATTCAAAACTTTTTTCATTGTTATTATTTTTGAAATAATATAAAAAATATTCCTGAAGAAGCCAACAAATTGTGGGCGAAATATTGAAATAAATAAATATATTTGTTTTGTTACAAACATTTTTATAAAAAGATCTTAAGCCTTAAAATTAAATTTATTATTAAAATAAAAGATCAAATAAACTATACGTTAAGATTTTGAAATATATTGAAAGAATATTTTTATCAAATTTTTGAAACGTGTAAACAGCACATCAAAATAAATTTTCAAAATTTTGACAAGACTTCAAAATACCTGCAATCGTGTAATTCTAGCTTTACGCTTTGTAGCAAAAAATCAACCAAGGCTGATTTCCGCTCATATTAATTAATAATAACTGCCTTAATTTTGTGCGACAACCTAAGTCGACTTAAGTTAAAAACGAGTTATATACATATGCTGCAATATGCTCCAACAAAGCTTTACATTTATATTTAAACTCTCCACACAAAACAAAAGCAAAACAACACTGAACTAAATAAATCCTAATAAAAGTTCTCTACAATTTGCCATAAGCGCCAAAATATCCTGGGACCAAATTGTCGCATTCGATGACGAACGAATTCCGTCACTTATGCTGTGTGTTTGTTGTTTATTTTGCTTTTGTTTTACATTATTTTTGCTCAATAGTTCATTCGATATCGAATGCGACGATTTGGCCCCTGGTATAAGACACGAGGCATTTTGTAGGTCATATGTAGTACTTTCAATTTGCCACAAACTTCTTATAAATTGCAGATTTTAATTTTCTCAAATATATACATATGTATTTGTACATTGAAAACCGCTTTTCTCGAAAATGTGAGTATTTTGAGTTAAGCGGTTATTGCTTGCGACCACAGAATTGTGTGTTTATGTACGTGCCATCCGCAAACATACATATGTGCATATGTATGTTAGTGTCTGGTTTAGCTACACATGTTTTTCTATTTGCTGATTTCTTTGTAAAAATGCTTTAAGACATACAAACACGAAAAATAATTGCAAAATAATAAAGTATTGTTCGTTCTTAAGATCGCGATGAGCAACTGTTTTGGAAAGTAAATATTTTGCAGTTAATGCCACAAACTTTGATACTACATATAAAGTTAAAAATATATTCAGTAAGAGGGCTCTTTTTTGTTCAGCTATTTCTAATTGTGAGGCTCAGGTTTGGGAAGTTTTTCATGCTCTGCACCTCAAGTTGTACAAAAAAAAAAAGTGTAAATTATTTAAAAAAAAAAAAATTATAATAAAGCGGTTACTGGCATGAGCGTAGTAATTTATTGCAGAAGCTTTATTATATACAAGGTGGGCCAAAAGAAATCACTCTAGAGCAAGTTGCCCTTTTATTTTTCCAAATGGCAACCAATGGCCAATCTGTTGTTACTTTTCTGCACTAGACAGCTGTAGAATACAAGTGAACGATTGTTCATGGGGCGATACAAGGAAAGCGGAAGTCTAGAAAGTCTAGTTTTTGCGCAACAATTTGTCTGTGGTGTTTGCACAGCGCGAGTTCCGTCGCCGTCTGCACAAACACTGCGTCTTTTGGCCACCAATCTTGAAGAATATGGGAACACCTGAGGCTCTGCCAAGAGTGGCCCGGAGCCCCGGAGCTTCCGTTTTGTCCAAGAATATCGCCACTGTTGCCCACGATGTCATTCCTAAGGCGAATTTTGGTCAAAGACCTGCACATGTTCCCTTACAAAGTCCATCAGGGGCTGGATTCTGATCGAATATACTCGATAACAAAAAAACAATGTAGAGCAAAAACAAAATGAGCAACAAACACACAGCATTCTATAACGAAATCGTTCAATCACGAGTGCCAGAATTTGGCCCCTGGTTTGGCAACATGTCAATGAAATTATTTTCGAGGTATCCGTATTAATATTTTTTGTATGGCTATCTTCCTCAGGAGGCGCGGTACAAGGTCGATGTGTCGAGAATAAATTACTAATGCCCGTATGACACTACATTTTGCTTGCATTGTTTAAGTTTTGGAGAACAGTGTAAATATAATGTAATAGTAGAATTTAGTATGTGCAAAGAGTTCAACTATATTAAGATAAATGCAAAACTGTTATCGATAACTGAAGTTAACGATAAAAAATCAGGTTATGTCAAAAGAAAATAGAAATGTAAAATTTTTCAACATAAAATTGACATTTCAAACTTGAATGTTGCTGTGTCAGCGGTTTATGGAGAGTTTTTGCGATTTAACGCTTCTTTTTTGGAACATTTTTATTCCCTAGCGCTTTCTTGAAATAAAAAGAATACAACACTTACAAAAAAGATGCCAATTTTGTTTACCTTTTTTTATATTTGGTTCTTTCTAGCAATTGCTGTTTCTTTCCATCAATTCTATACCAATTAATGAAAGAAAAATGAAGTATCATATGGGCTTAAGTATTGGTCATACATTTGATTACTAAGCCCAGGTAGCCGGGCATTGAATACGCATTATAGTCATGTAGACAAATATTCAAATTGTTAATGAAATACATTGATTTATCCAAATTTCGGGAAACCCCATGTTTGATCCTATTGTACGCTATGATACTTTTTCATTTGATTACTAAGCCCAGGTACCCGGGCATTGAATACGCATTATAGTCATGTAGATAAATATTCAAATTGTTAATGAAATACATTGATTTATCCAAATTTCGGGAAACCCCATGTTTGATCGTATTGTACGCTATGATACTGTTGAAAAAGAAGTGGTAGTTTCTTAGCCGCCGAGTTTTGCTGGCATTTACTTTCATATAAATAAGATTCCTTGAAAATTGGTAATCATAAGAAAACTGAGCGGCGTACAAAATCAAAATGTCGAACGCTGTTCTTTCCTGGTAATTTGTTTTCTCATCGTTTAACTTTCTGACAGCTTGACGACTTACTGCATATGTGTGTGCATTCTGCTGCATTCACTTTACACAAGTACTTTTTTTTTATTGGAATTAAATTGTAGTACTGACATTTTTTTTTTTTTTTAATAAAGTAGCAACATTTTTCGTGATGTGTGAATGGAATAATTTTTAGCGCATATTTTTTTAACATAAATTTTAACCGTCTAATTCATAAAAATTATAACAGGTTTATAAAGCTCTTATTTGACAGATTTTCCATACAAATATCTCAAATAACAGTCTTATAAGCATGTTATAACTTTTATGAATTAGGGGGTAAATGTATTTTGAGAGCACATGTATTTGAATTACAAAATACTCTAGCGCTTAGTATTTAAAATACAAATACATTCGTGAGAAGTATTTACAATTACAATTACAAAATACATATTTCAAATACATGTATTTCAAATACTGCCCAGCCCTGCGTACAAGTGTACTGTTACACTAGCTACAGCCGCATTGACGAGTAGTGCTACACTTGTTCTATATTATTCATGGTGGTTTTAAAATAAAAAAAAATAAAAAATCATAATGAGAGCACTTTATGAAAAAAAGATCAGTTTTGCGTATGCCATTTGACTTTCTAGTTATTTGATACCAGTTAAAAAAAAAAAACACGTTTGGCACACCCATATATTTCTAAAACCAAATGGAAATAAATTTATAGAGTTGCTAAAAATGCAGTCTAATTCCCATAGCAGATTTGAAGTGCTGTACGAAATAATTATATTGGAATCGAACTTCCCATTTAGACACAGATGACTGTGTTCTAGTTTTATGTTTTTCGAACAACATTCATGCCGGAAGATATGCATCTATGTATGTATGTATATGTGTATGTTTGGGTGAATGAACGCCTTGGACATAATTTTTAAATAACTGTCCAAGTGTTTCGGTACTTTAAATTCCGTCTGAACTAGATTAGATAGGAATTGCATAAGAGCGTCACTGTAATGGAAGTCTTTTAACTTTTTTTTATGGTTAAAAAAAGTTCCTGCAGTTCATATTGCTCTTATAAAAATTTCAATAGATTCTATCTTCTTTAGTTCCCTGTACAAAAATCAATGGACAGAATATTATTATTTTTTTTTTTTGAGTGCTAGACAGTGTAATGCATTTTTTTACATCATTAAAACCTAAAAGACATTTTTGTGGAACATTAGAGGCGATTTTATATAAATATTTTTGCCAGTTTGTTTTCTGAGGGAGCGAAATGATAAAATGAGGAAGAAAGCGGTATTCCACCTGCCCTGCAAATGTATGCCTTTGGCTGGCAGAAGAAGCATTCCTATTCTGGATAGCTAAAAAAATATTCAATCTTGCTCAGCTATCACAGCTTAGACTCAATGGCCTGCTGAGCTATTTGACGGTGACATGCTAAGATTGCATGCTGCACGGACGGTATCAAGCACAAGTCGATACAAGTGGTATGGTTTTGTTCAAATTGAGTCATTACCACACCACTAGAGCATTTGCGTGTAATGAACAGAACATATGGTGGTAAAAGAATTTAGCTGCAGGGCTTGTGCCCGCATTAATTGTGTTATCGAAGCTTATAAATATATAGTTGTAATAATAGCATTTAATTGTTGGGGGTCATGAAATTATTCAAGAACAAGAAATTTTCTCCTTCAATTATATACATATATAAATGCTGAAAAAGGCCAAAATTGGAACACAATTAATTTGCTGCGTAAACAAGCAACATGAACGCCAGTTCGCCACTTCAGTGTGCCACTAACAGTGTGGGTGTAATGAATACCTTGGTGAGTATGTTGGTCGAAGGCGTACTAGCGGCTCAGTGTAATATTTCGCCGCCCGAGTCATGGCCCCCAGACTCTGCTGAAACTGTGCTGACAGGCGGTAAAAAGACTTATGATTTTGTGGTGGTGGGTGCTGGTTCGGCCGGCTCTGTGGTGGCCAGTCGTTTGAGCGAAAATCCCAACTGGAAGGTTTTGGTTTTGGAAGCTGGCGGTGATCCTCCCCAGGAATCAATGGTAGGTGACCCAACACCATCAAACTCATTCAGTTATTATATTGAAAAATTCATTTGTTGTGCTGCAAAAGGTGCCAAGTTTATTTGGCTCTGTGCAGGGCACCAATTTCACATATAGTTATTTGGTGGAACCCAATGGTCGCTCTTGCAAGGCAGATGTGGATGAGAAGTGTCACTGGCCTCGAGGTAAAATGATTGGAGGCACTGGCATGATAAATGCCATGCTGTATGTTAGGGGAAATCGTTTTGATTATGACCGCTGGAGCGAGGAAGGCAACACAGGCTGGAGCTATGACGAGGTGTTGCCATATTTTGAGAAATCCATTACACCAGTGGGCAATGAGACACATCCCCAGGGCTATATAGGCATTGGTGAATTTAATCACTTTGATGGTGATATTTTTAATATGATGTTCAACGCCACGGCAGAATTGGGTGAGCCCCATGTGTCGGAGTTTGAGGAGGGCAGCTTTCTAGGTTACACTCATGTAAAAGGATTTTTGCAGTACGGTCGTCGTACCAGCACTGGCCAGGGATATTTGGCCAAAGTTAGCGGCCGACCCAATTTACATGTGTTCAAAAATGCTCAAGCTACCAAATTAATGTTTGATAAAAACAAAGACCAAGTCCTAGCAGTGCAATTTAAAATAGGCAAAAAATATTTTAGGGTTAAAGTAGCAAAAGAAGTGATATTATCAGCCGGTACCATTGATACGCCGAAATTACTCATGCTCTCAGGTGTGGGCCCAGCCAGAGTTTTGGCCCCCTTGAACATAAATGTTGTGCACGGTCTACCGGTGGGAGAAAACTTGCAAGATCATTCATCCATACAAGTTTATGTGAAGCTGCCGGGCAATGCTGTGAACAGGACGCAACAACTCGATGACATCTATAACTATTTGGCGCACAAACAGGGTCCCTTATCTGCTCATGGCATTTCCTCTTTGACTGGATTTATTAATACTTCGCCCGATGAATGTTCACCTTATCCTGATATTGGCTTTCATCACCTAATTTTAAGAAAAGGCGAATTCTCCAGTCTGGAAGGCCTGTTCGATGGCTTTAGAGTTAAGCCTGAGCTGAGACCATATTTTAGACAGACTTTGGAGGATCATGACATTATGTTGTTCTTCACTGTTCTGGCGCATCCAGAGTCCAGGGGCAGTGTTGAACTGAAATCCGCTTCTCCGCAGGATGCACCTTTAATCAAAGCCAATTATTATGCTGAAGAGAAAGATGTTGCCACCATATTGCGTGGCATTAAGTTTGTCAATAGGCTGGCGGAAACATCAGCCTTTAAGCAGCATCAGGCTGAAGTTATGCATGTGCCCATTAAAGAGTGCGATCAATATGAATTTCAAAGCGATGTCTATTGGAAGTGTTATTTGAGTTATTTTTCGGGTTCCATGTATCATCACGCGGGCACAGCAAAAATGGGACCTCCAGAAGATGCCGCGGCAGTTGTAGGTCCCCGATTGCAATTAAAAGGTGTAAAAAATGTACGCATTGCGGATGGTTCCGTCATGCCATACGTTACCAGCGGTAATATAAACGCTCCCATCATAATGATTGCCGAAAAGGCTGCAGACTTTATTAAAGAAGATCATGCCCGCTAAAGAGCTGCAACATATTTCATTCGAATAAAGAAGATGCCAAATGAAATTAGGAAAATTCTAAATAAAATTAAGAAATAATTGTTGATTACTTTAGCACGATCTTACTTTCTTCAGAATTCACGAATTGTGGTAAAATTGTTATTATTATTTCATTGAAATTCTCGAAATAATCCAACTAAGTTATAGATTGGAAAGTCGGTCGGCGCTTTTTTGCATTGCGTTCCCTTGACCGATTACTGTCATTTTTTAGATATTTCGACAGGCCATGTCGTCATGTCCTTAATTATACAGAAGTTAAAGCGAAAAATGTTTGTGTGAGTCGGTAAAATGAGCCCCAAGTCATGGCTGGTCTCACTACTTCTTTAAATGAACAAAGTTTAGTAAGGGAATTATAGAAAAGAACGAGAGAAAGCTCTTTAAGTGGGTTGGTACAAAGATGCCAGTTTCGGCTCATTTTTGTACTTCGTTGCCTTGCCAGACATTTTGATAGGCAATGAACCCAAGTCATGGCTGGTCTTACTACTTCGTTAAATGAGGGAATCTTATCCGTTTTGTTTAGTAAACCAGCGGTTGTAGTGATATCATAAGATTTCTAGTTTAGTTTGCAGAAAACGGGCACCCAGCAACCATATAGAAAGTAGAACAGGGGATGCACAATCTTCACAGGACAAAAGGTTATCTTATAGTTCGATCCCATCTTCCATCACATAGCAATAGACTACAAAGCTTCTGTATAATATCTAACCGCTTTAATATAATGTAAGGCCCTTTGCACTGCGACCTGTCCTTATTCTTCATGAGGTTAGTACACCGAGAGCCAGCATCAGCGTTAGAAAATGGTCTTTGTCTTCTCTGATGACTGTCTACAAAAAGTCCTGGCGTCTATTATGTATTCGATTTAAAAGGAACAGCAGTAGAATTGCTCTGTTAAAAGCATACAGAATTCAACGACTTTGCTTTCGATTCAAATTACATAAAAACCCACTCTTTCTACTCAGTATAAAAACTACCATACAAAAACAGAATTTAAAGTAACTCAACTTGCCTTTTTGTCAATTTAACTGTTAAAAATTTAATAAAATCTTTTACAACAAAAATAGGTTTATACGACAGCATGATAACGCCATCACGCTACGATTTGATAGCTTTTAGCTTTGCTCCACAGTTCATTCGATATCGAAAGCTGTGATCAGATCCCCCAAAAGTCATATGCAGAGTATATTTGGCAGCCATTTGATTTATTTTAGTCTTAAGCTTACTTTGAGTTATTGTGGATAAATTTTATTACTTTAATTTGCTAAATAGTATTTCTAAGATATCGTTAATAATAATTTATATAATCTTGCTTGATCATATCTGCTGCCTTTTCGGCAATCATAATTGTGGGCGCATTTGTATTTCCAGTGGGCACGTATGGCATGACAGACGCATCCACAACACGCAAATTATTAACACCTTTAAGACGCAGTCTTGAATTAACACATGTTCGAGCATCATTTTCCACACCCATTTTAACTGTACCCACATGATGGTACATGGTGCCTGTAAAATAGGTCATATAGCAACGCCAGTAGTTTTCGGTTTTAAATGCATATTGGTCACATTCTTTGATAGATATGTGAGCTAATTCAGCTCGGTTCTTCCTAAAGGCTTGAGTGCGTTCCAAGGTCATAACATATCTTAAGGCGCGTAAGAGAGTTTCCACGTCTTCCTTACGAGACAAGTAGTTGGCATGAATTACGGGTGCTTCTAAGGGTGAGGCGGATTTCAGTTGTACATTTCCTCTCGACTCGGGATTAGGCAAAACAGTAGCAATGGCCAAGACATCATAATCGCGCAGAATGTTTCTTAGTTGCGAGCTATATTCTTCTTTGAAACTTAAGCCTTGCAAAAATATTTCCAGACCCGCATAATCTTTTCTTCGGAACAGCAAATGATGGTACTCAATGTCCGGATAAGAAGAATTGAGGTAAGGCCTAGTGCTTATGAAACCGGTAAGGGATATTGTGCCATGGCTGGTTAAGGGTCCCTGGGCATGGATCAAAAACTGATAGACGGTATCCAAAAATTGCTTTTGATCGAGTTTATTATCCGGTACTTTGTAAAAGGTATAAATCACCACATGATCTTGTAAATTTTCGCCAACTGGTAGCTGATGTATCACAGGTATTTGCAAGGGTTTTAGAACCTTGGCCGGACCAACTCCCGACAGCATAAGCAGCTTGGCGGTGTCTATGGTGCCGCATGATACAACAACTTCCTTTTTAGTAAAAGCTCTTAAGGTGTGCTGTCCCAGCTTAAATTCCACTCCTTTAACGTGACGGCCGCTAGCACTGAATAGCAATTTGGTGGCTTGAGCATTTTTGATAACATGGAGATTTGGCCTTCCCGACACTCGGGCCAAGTGAACCTTACCCGTGCTGGCTCTTAGACCATCTATTACCGTCCCTTTAAGATGAGAATAGCCAATATAGCTGCCCTCATTGAACTCGGCCACATGGGGGACCCCCATTTCTTTGCCTGCATTCAGCAGCATATCAAAATAGTCTTGATCAAAGTGATTGAATTCATTTAAGGTCACATAGCCCTGGGGATGAGTTTTATTGCCCACTGGCGTTACGGATTTTGCAAAGTAATGCAACACACTATTATAGTCCCAGCCCATTAAGCCTTCCTCGTGCCAACGATCGTAGTCGAAGCGAGTGCCTCGAACATACAACATACCATTTATACCACCAGTGCCACCAATCATTCTACCACGAGGCCAATAGCATTTATCATTTTTAATGGCTTTGCACGAGCGGCCATTGGGCTCCACAAAGTAGTCATAGCTATATTTGGTGTGCTGTACACCGAAAAGTTGACTAGGTACCTGGCAAAGAAACAAATGTAATGTAATATGCAATGCGCATAATCATAGAAACTACCTCTGATTCTTGGGGAGGATCACCACCTCCTTCCAGCACCAACACCTTCCAATTGGGATTCTCACTCAAGCGGCTGGCCATTACAGCGCCCGCTGATCCCGCTCCCACTACTATAAAATCGTAATAGTCTAAACCTCGTCTTAAAGCAGTTTCCGCATAGTCTGGTGGCCAAATTTGTGGTCGAGAAATATTTCTCTGAGCTGCCAGCAGACCTTCCACTAACAAGCTTACCAGTGTGTTCATGGCACCCACACTGGGCGCAGCATATTGTCCTACACTTGACATCATAGTTTCTCTTTTAGTAAGCCAGCTGTGGACGTCTTCAGACAACACCGATGACACTACTATTGTGCTTTCATTTAATAAGTTCTATTTATTAGGCCGGCGCAGCATATTGTCCTACACTTGACGTCATAGTTTCTCTTTTAGTAAACCCGCTGTGAACGTCTACAGACAACACCGATGATACTACTATTGTGCTTTCATTTAATAAGTTCTATTTATTAGGCCGGCATGTGCTAATACTGATCTCGTTACAAAAAAACTTTGCGTGTATTTGAACAAACAAATTTATGGGGGTTGAAATAATGAAGTTATAATGATCATAAAAACGAGGGCCGGTTGATATGTTCGAGAATTTCGTTTATTTTCAAAGCAAGAACTAACAGTGACTGTGATACTGAGCAGATTTGTATCGATAATTTAAGCAAACAATTTAGCCCAGTACGAGGCTGGCTTGTTGATCAAACACAGACTTAAAATATGCTCTTATGAAATTTCACGTTTCTTTCTTTTCGTTGTAGGTTTGCACGTACAGTATTTGTTCAGAATAAAGATCAATAAAAAAGCAATGGTCACGTTTTTGGGTGTATATTTGTTCATATGTAACAATCGGTGAAAACAGAGACTGCTGCTTCTACCTTCAATTGTTCTCGACTATGAAATCCTTTAATTCTGTCCGTTTTGTAACGAAATTATCAAACTATAACTTTAATATCAAACATAACCTTAAACTATGCTCTTATAAAATTAAATATTTCAAAGTTTTTTTTTCGATGCTGCCTGTTACTCTAATTATTTAAATTTTTAAACATATTTAGTTGCGTATATGTCTGATTTGTCTAAAATAAAGGTAAACAAGAAAGTAGTGGTCATGTTTTTTCAGCAGAAATTATCAAATACTTGCATATTTGTGACCGTACCTCAAGACATTTTGTTCTGGGTTATGAAGCCAGTTAATTATGTCCAATTTGTAACGAAATTATCGCACTATAACCTTAAAATAAACCATAACCTTATAATATGTTCTTTATCAATTTAATGCGTTTTACGTACTTGTATTTGTGTGAATTAATGACCAACAAAAAAAAAGGTTGCATTCTTTTGGCAAAAAATGAACAAATATTTGTTCATATGTGACCGTACCCTGTTGTGGAAAATATATGTCCAAATTGTACTGAAATTATCCAGCTATAAATTTAACACCAAACATAACCTTAAAATATGCTATTGTGAAATTTAATTATTTTACATTATATCTCCGTTTTTCCTTTCGTTGTTGTAGCCATGTCAATCGGTATAAATTTCTAGTTATTTATATGTCCTAAATAGAGCAAAACAAAAAAGTAGTGGTCACGTTTTTTTTTTAGCAAAAGCTAAATTTTTAATTGTTTTCATGTACGAATCCATTTAATTTTATCTAGCTTATAACGAAATTATGAAACTTCCCTCACATGGAATAGCGATATCTCTAAAAAGAGATTAGGATGTTAAGATAAACATTATTAACCTAAATTTATAATCATTCTTATATATATATATATATATATATATATATATATATATATATATATATATATATATATATATATATATATATATATATATATATATATATATAATTAATTTGGAAACTTATCAGTCTCAAGTCTATTAAGTCGTTCTCGTATGTGTGTTTACTTTAAGATTTAAATGACTACGATTTTGTGGTGGTGGGCTCAGGCAGTGCTGGTTCTGTGGTCGCGGGACGTCTAAGCGAAAATCCCGATTGGAAAATTTTACTGCTCGAGGCAGGTGGCGATCCGCCCATAGAGACTCAGGTGAGCTGGCAATTTGTTATCAACGAAATTCTTTAACTACTTAATAAAATTTCAACAGTTTGTGGGCTGGCATATGGCCACACAATTTTCGGACTGGGACTGGCAATATCATACCGAACCCAATGGCCGAGCTTGTATGGCCATGGAGGGTGACAGTTGTCACTGGCCGCGCGGCAAAATGTTGGGTGGCACCAATGGTATGAATGCCATGATTTATGCTCGTGGTACTCGTGCCGATTTTGATGACTGGCGTGATCGTGGAAATCCCACATGGGGTTATGATGATGTTCTAAAATATTTCCGCAAAGCTGAGGATCTACGTTCTACCAGAAGTGGTTATAAGCCAGGCGATCATGGTGTTGGTGGTCTCATGGGTCTCAATAATTATGTATCGGATAATGAGTTTCGTGAGACAATTAAGGCGGGTATGGCTGAAATGGGTTATGGCGAGGCAGCTGATTTTACCGAAGGCTCTTGGGTGGGACAAATCGATATTTTGGGAACTCAAGATCAGGGAAAACGCATAACAACAGCTCAAAGTCATTTGCACAAGGAAAGAGAAAACCTGCATGTCATGCGTTATGCTCATGTGAAGAAAGTCCAAGTGGACAAACAGCACCGAGCCACTGGGGTAACTTTTATGCTGAGGGGCAAGCAGGAGTATACGGTAAAGGTTAGGAAAGAAGTGATACTGGCCGGAGGAGCAGTGGGTACTCCGCAAATTTTGATGCTTTCGGGTAAGTTATAAGCAAAAATAGAAAAATATTCTATTCTTAAAAAATGGAATAAGATTAAACTGTTTGCTTTCTCCAGGTATTGGTCCTGCCAAGCATCTTAAAAATTTAGGCATACCGATTGTTAAAGACCTGCCGGTAGGCCAGAATCTCAAAGATCATGCCAGTTTACCGGTAGTTTTTCAAATCGACAAATCTACGGCCCGCAAACCCACCGCAGAGGAGTTGGTAGATGCCATGTACAATTTGATAATGGGCCGTTACAGCAAACTTTTACATCATGAAGCCACCGCTCTGACTGGTTTCATTAATACCACTTCATTGAAGGGTCCCAATCCCGATATACAAACTACCAATTTCTTTAGCCTCATGCAGTCGCCAGAGCTTAAGGGTTATATCAAGGCTACAGGCTTCAAGCAACAGGTGGCCGCTTCTATTTTAAAAGCAAATGAGCACACCAACACTTACATCACTTATCTTTTGCATCTCAAGCCCTTCTCCAAGGGCCACATTGAGCTGAGGAGCTCAAATTATTTGGATAAGCCGAAGATACATGTCAACTATATGTCCGATAAACGTGATGTGGACACTTATATCAGAGCTTTAAAGATTTACACAAAGCTGCCTGAAACTCAAGCTTTCAGGGAGAGAGAAACTTCGTTACATAAAATCGACTTAGAGGCTTGTAATTCGTTGCCATTTAAATCCGATGATTATTGGCGTTGCTACATCAAACACATGACCACAACGGTTTATCATCCGGTGGGCACCACCAAAATGGGACCCTCCTCAGATCCTTCGACAGTGGTAGATTGGCGTTTAAAAGTTCATGGCATACAAGGTTTGCGTGTAGTTGATGCCAGCATTATGCCCGATATTGTGGCAGCCAACACCAATGCTGCCATCATAATGATTGGCGAAAAGGGAGCCGATATGATCAAAGCAGATTGGGAGACAGGTGCAGCTCACAATGAGTTATAAGGATTAAAGAAAAGTGTGTTTATAATTGTGTATTAGTGAAATGCTATAAAAAAGACGAGCTGCTGCTGTAAACAGTATGCATTTATTTTTTGTAATATTAACAAAGTCTTAACATAAGATAAAAGTAAAATTATTAAATATCGTGTTCTTAAACTCTTTTTTCCTTTGTACATATTAATGATAAATTTAAAAAAGCTGGGCTTAAAATGCCTTACAGCTTTTCTATAGAGAACTTGTGCTTTTTGAAAAATTATCTAGGGCAAACTTTTCATTTTCAGAGACTTTGTCTGAAATAAGAATTGTTATTAAAAGTTTTCCATTAACAATTTGCTGCTTGACCCACCTCATCGTTTGGGATCGTTCGCTGGCACAAAAACCTTGAAAACAGACACAATAATTTTAAAAATTTTTTCTAAACGAAATTTATCCATGAACTTCAACTAAAATGTTTCGTCAAAAGCTGCCAAGAGCTGTGTTTAATGTTCGCTGTGCTGTATGTGTGCGTGCTGCCAATATTTAGCACAAAACTGTTGTGCCATGTATCAACATTACATCAATACTAATTAAAATTATAGAGTTTACAAAGAGAAACACAAGCCTCCGCTTGCTTGTAGTGAGTGATATGTTGTTTTATGTGTGAAAGAAATTATCAATTAAAAAAATGCACTAGTGCGGACAAAATTATTTATGTATAATTAGTAATCAATTTGTATTCAATTGTGCATGCAGCGGCATGCACATGCTCACGTCTTTTACCGGTTTTAATGTGTTATTTTAAAGAAGTTAAACAATTTAATACAAATTCGTTTATGATGATTTATTTGATAGCAACCGAAAATTTTGTGTTTCTGTGCTGACGTAATATTTGTAATCTTAATAGTGAAAGTTGCAGTCAAAATTGAGTAAAAAACAAAATACTGAAAACCTTTTTGAAAACCCAAAGATTTTTAAGGTAAATAGATTCGTTTTAAATTGAAAAATAAACTTAATTTTAATAAAAATTGTTCTCAAACAATTCGATATCTGAGAGTATTTCTGCAGCTTAAGCAGCTTAAGCTTTTATTTGTTTTTTCTTTCTTCCTCTAAAATGTGTTTCTAATATTATTTTATTATAATTGTTATTAAAATGTGTATGTGATTTAATTATTTAGGCCACTTACATACTTGCATATTGCTGTTTCAAGCCTATGCCACAAACAACACAAGACATTCACTCACCTGTAAAGAAATTAAAAAAAAAAAAAGTTAAACAAACGGTTTCGTTAAGCAATTGTTTAAAATTAAATAAATAAATAGTTGTAATAATAAAGTGTATAATTAAAAAGAGAGCAGTTGAAAGCAATACCTTTTTAAAAAAGTATGTAGTGGAAAGCATGTCATTAAAAAGTACTTAAACATACTTTCTGAAACTAAATACTTTTCGATCTATTCGAAAAAAAAGTCTTCTACAAAATTATCAATTGAACTATTATACGTTCAAAAAATTATCTTTGAAAAAAGCCACCTTTTAAAACTAATATCTTTTGTATAAAGAAAAGTATCTCTTTAAAAAAGTCTTTAAAAAATTATTTTCTTTTAAAGTATGTTTTAAGAAAAATATCTTCTAAACGAGTATCTTTGGAACAAAACGTTTAAAAAAATGTTCGAAAAAGTGTGGTTTAAAAAATGCATCTTTTAAAAACGAATTTTTGGAAAAAAAAAAATCATGGTTTGAAAAAAGTATTTTTAAAAAATATATCTTTGAAATAAAATGCTTTTGGAAAAATTATCTTTGAAAAAAAAATATGTTTTGAAAAAAGTATCTTTCAGAAAACTGTGTTGAAAAAAGAATTTTTTCGAAAAAAAGTATCTGCTTTCAATAGAAAGTTTTTGATATAAAAATCTTTTACAAGAAGGATTTTTCACAGAAAGCCTCTTTTAAAAAGCTTAAAGGAGAAAAATTACAATTTGAAAAAAGTATTATTTGAGAAGTATCATTTTTTTTTAATAAATATATTTTAAAAGGATTATCTTTGCGAGAAAGTATCTTTGAAAAAAGTATCATTGAAAATAGTTACCAGTTGAAAAAAAAACCGTTTGGGAAAAGTATCTTTTTAAAAAATCATTTTATGAAAAAGAGACTCTTGTAAACAGCGCCTTTTGTAAGTATCTTTTGAAAAAGTGTATTTTACAAATGTACCTCTGAAAGATGTATCTTGCAAATAATAAAGTATCTTTTGAAGAACTTCTTTTGAAAAAACAAAATTTTGAAAAAAGATCTTGCAAGTGTGTCTTGAAAAAAATTTTTTTTAAAAAGAGTATATTTTGGAAAAATATTTTTTAAAGCAGTATCTATTGACAATAGTATCTTGTGGAAAAGTATATTAGAAATGATTCTTTGAAATGAGGATCTTTTGAGTAGGGAAAATTTTGGAAAAATCTTTAGAAAAAATATCTTTTGAGGAAATATCTTTTGAGAAACTTATCTTTTGGAAAAGTATCGTCTGAAAACAGCATCCTTTGACAAATATCGTTTCATTTCTTTACATTTCTTTTCTAAAGCAGCATGTTTTGAAAGACGAATTTTTTTTAAGTGTTTAAAGGGTGAAAAAAATAATTAAATAAAATACCGTTCGAAAAAGCAATTTCTTATACAACTTTAACTAAAAGTTAGTTATGAGTTAAAGTACTTTGTGGAAAATAGCTTTCAAAAAGTTATATTTTTCACAGCAAAACACCTTTTAAAAATTGTGTTTTTGCAAAACTTTGCAAGATATTTAAAATTATTTTCTTTTAATTGGCTTCAGGCGGATGTGATGCAGCGGAAATTACTTAAACAAAGCATTTACTGAATTTGTATTAAGCAATGAGCAAATATAAAGTTATATAAAAAAAAATTTTTTTTTTGTTAACGGGTCACAACGAAAAACCTTTCAACACTGTTGTGTCAATCAAAAAAATCAATAAAGACGTTTTTTTTTTTTGCCCCAAACACACTATTTCTAGTGACCGAAAAATATAGAAGCCATGACAGTTTTGAACAACAAATATTTTTATCAGATAAAATCAAAATAGTTCAAGGTCCTACAGTTTTTCTACTTGCAGCAATAAAAAATTATTAACAATATTTTAAGTAAACAGCAACTTAAATACTTGGCTTTAAGTTTCTTATTTATGTATTTTTTATTTTTGTTTTTTTCTTTACCAAACAACAATTGTGGCAACCTGCATTTAAAAGCATTTAATTATTTGCGAGCAGTTAATAAAGTTGAGTAATTAAAATAAAATCATACAATTGTGAAGATTACATTCATAAATATTGTACTCGTATCGAAATTTAATGCGTACGTGTGTGTGTGTGTGTGTGTGTGCTTACGTATCATTGTGCTTAACAACAAATTGTATTGTGTGCATGTACATACATACATATGTATGTACATATGTTGCTTTCTTTCGTCGCATTTAAGGTAATTATGTGTAGTACCATTAAATTACCTGCAACATTTAAAACCCAGCTAATGATAAAGCAAAACAGTTGTTTGTTAATAAGTTGACACAATGATTACGATTTTGTAATGATGGCTTGACGAAAATTTAAACTGAAACATGTGCTGGTGACGTTTTATGCACAATTTATCCAAACGTTGGTCAGGCAATAGATTTTGTTTTCAACTTGAGAAGTTTTTGTTTTGATTTTCATTTTATTGAAATGAAATTCGAGATGCAATAGAAAGTTCTTATAAGCCATTATTGGTCCTTCATGCTTTAAAGCGCTTGCAAAAGTGCGAAAATGCGCGAATAATATTTATAAATGTGTTCATATGTTGCAAAAATGTAAGCAAACTTAAATTCTAATATAGATCAACTTTAAGGTTAATGTGAATTCAAATAGTTTTTAAAAATCTTAAAGTATTACAAGGAAGGCCACTGCTACGCAACCGCGAAAATCCGCGAAAAATTCAAGTAACCAAAATCGATTCAAAATAGACGAATAATTCTTTACAGATAAAAGAGCAAAAATACCGTGCAAAAAAACACGGAAATGCGTGAAAAATTACAGTACTAAAATTAAAAACGACAGCATTTGCAAAAGTGCGAAAATGCGCGAATAATATACATACTTGTACATATATATGTTGCATAAATTCTTAAATTCAAATATAAATCAAGTTTAAGCTTAATGTGAATTCAAATAGTTTTTGAAAACCTTAAAGTATTGCAAAGAAAACCACTGATACAAAAACGCGAAAATTCGCGAAAAATTCAAAAATAGTGTGATACATTATTTGGTTTTTTCGATCCCTTTTTTATATTTTATATATTTAGTTTCTTGAGCTTAAAGTCTTTTTTATTAAAAATATTTAATTAATTTAATTTTTTCATTATTATTGTCCTGAAGATCACGCAGAACACACATTTTTCAGATGAGAGAGAGAGGGAGACTGGAACGCCATACGCTAGAACAAAACGTTGGCGAAATAACTCCTGCAAATATAACCGAAATTATGCTGGAAAGTGAGTCCAAATGGAGACATGTAGCGGTCTTCATGGAAAAGACGTTGAGACACAAGAAGCGGGACCTAGACGTAGGCATAATAGAGCAGTCCCAGGGTGGAATGACTGGCTCAAATAAAAAGGAAGGGTTTTTAGTGGATGCAAGCTCCACATATCAGAACTGTGGGGACAGTTCTGAATGCGTTAGGCATTTTCCCTTCCTTCCAGAAAAAAAGTTCTCCTGAAGAAGCTATCCGAAAGCGAGCGAAATATCGACAAAAATAATTAAATATTTTTATTAAAAAAGATTTTTAGCTCAAGAAAATAAATATGTAAAATAATTTTGATACACTAAAAATATATCATCTAAATAAACACGGGAATTCGTGAAAAATCCCAGTATTAAAATTAAAAAAGGCAACAATTGTACAAGCGCGAAAGTCCGCGAATAATATGCACAAGCCAAAAATTTACTTAAATTAGCATTTAAGAGATCTTTGAGAACTGAAAAGGTAGAAAAATAGGTCGCGAGAAAATTTCGCTTGTGAAGTTTGTTTGTTAAACAGTTGAAAGCCAACATATGCAAAAGCGCGAAAATCAGCGAATAATATGCACATGCCGAAAGTTTAGCCGATGAGGCTCTCAAGTAAAAGCCATGTGAAACACGGAAGTTCATGGTTAAAAACTTGAATGAAATATTTTTCGGCAGATTGTCAGGAGGATGAAAAAATGAATGAAGGGAGAGCCTCGCAATGCAAAAAAAAAAAATTTTTTTTTTATGGCAACACATACACATGTAGCTATTTACACCTTTATTCTAAACAATATTTCCACGAAATAATTTTTTTTTGTCTTATTACTTTTTTCTAGGCTTATTTTAGTTTGACTAATGTGCAGTTATCTGGCGGGCCTAAAACTAAAGAAAACGAGTTTCAAAAATAGCCTACTTTGAATTCGACTCTGCCCAACATGTAGTTATCATTGTTACTATTTAATTAAAAGTATAAACTTCTTTTTCGCAAGCATTGTATTGTTGCACTTTATGTTGATGAACTCACCACCCCAACTGCCTGTCCGCACATGTTCGTGCATGTCATTGCAAAATATGCCGCATTAGTTGACAGATACATCTCGAGTTTTAATAACTTGCAAATTTTATGGGGGAGATAAAAACAATACGTAAATAAAATGTTATTACATACTACTTTAATTGTAAAAGAAACACACAAAACATTAAATGATTGAAATGCTCATGTTAATATTAAGCAATAAAAACAAGGCGGTCTTACAGGCCTGTTCTTAAAATTACGGAATTTTCAGAATGGTCTGCAGGTGATTTTCCAGGGTTCTGTAAATCACAGTTCTAGTGCCCTGTACTCTCGCGTCTCAATGATCAAAATTAGACGCCGTGACAGTTACCACTATTAGACTGCTTTTTATGGGCTAATTTGAAGTCATAGGTGTATCAGGGCTATAATGAAAACCTATTTGCTTCATAGCATGTGATTTTCAAAAGCAAATTGCAGGAAAATCCTGACTTTATGCTGATATTTTTTTGATTTTTCAGTTCAAATGATTAAAATAATACTCCTAATATATGTAACTTCTAATATAGATATTTACCTTGATAAGAAAACATTCATTATGAATTTTGAAATCACGTGATTTGAAAGCACGTGATTTAGATCTGTGTGTTAACAAGCCTACAGCCAGCTGCGCATTAAATGAGGAGATTTAGTGATGCATTAATGAAATTAAGCCATATTTATGAATAATTGTCATTATAATTTCGACAAACGACTGCATGCATGTGCATGCAAAGGCCTGGTGGAACGCGTTATTATTCCATAAATAATAGACCAATCAAAACACTAAAAACTGTATTATCTATTTAATTTAGATTTTGCATTAATTTTCAAACAGCCTTTATATGATGAAGCACCTTGGCTTATCTATCCGAAGTATTTGTAGTCAGAAAGTCGTTATAGTGATAATGTAAAAAAAAAATTGAACAAAAATAGAGCTTATTATTATTTCGAATAAAATTTAAGGCTTATCATTTAGTTCGATTTTATTTCCGCAGAATTAAGAGGGATTTTTTTGTGCTAAAATTGTTGTGATAAAGTTTTTCTTTTAAGAAAACCAGAAAAGTACAATTGAAGGCTTTGTGGCTGGGGAACATGCCATGGCTGTTTCAATCCTGAGGAAACAAAATTGAGCCGAAGCTCGATAAAGTAATTGACCACTGTAAAAATGGATTATATATTTATAATTATTTTTTTTCCATATTTATTATTTTTAGATACAAAGGAATATTTGCAGATCTGTTGTGTAAATCATGTGCTTTCAAATCAAGTGATTTCAAAACTCAAACTAAGCACTACTCTCCAATAAAACATAATTTTATATTATTATTGAACTCTGGAATATCATTTTAAACGAATTAACTTTGAAAAAAAAAATCACTAAAGATCTATATAAAGTCTGGTTTTTTATGCCATTCATTTTTATAGATTAAGTGATTTCAAGCAAAAAGCTTTTCAGAACAGAGCTGATAATCAAGGAGTTTTAACAACGGTTTACTTCAAACTTGCTTGATTATATACATACATATATTTATATACTAATTCAGGTCCAAAAATGAACCTTTCCAAAAAATATTCGCTGTATTCTTCAGCTGTCTATATGCCGACGACATTTCGTTGGTGCTAATCAACTCATCAGTAGACTTGAAAAATACTTAAAAGTTTGTTTGAAACTTAACTACTTGTCGTCATATGTCGTCGGCATATAGACAGCTGAAGAATACAGCAAATATTTTTTGAAAAGGTTCATTTTTGGACCTGAATTAATAAATTTCAATTGGCTCTTAAAGCAAATAAATAATTAAGTTCATATTTATATATTTATATACCCTATATTTTAGTTACCAAGACAATACTGTGCCAAAAAAGGGTCTTTCATTTCATGACATTTATGTTAGGAAATCGGAAATGGTGTTAGTTTACCAATAAAAATTAGTTTCGCAAAGAAATAGAGAAAAAAAAACTGTTTAGTACTTCAGTGTTTGCTTTGCAATGAATATTTATGAGTATCAAAAACACTTCAAAACCATGTGTTAATGCGGTAGGCTGGCTGGTGGCTCAGAGTTTATGTTTCAGTTTAAATGCCAGAGCAACAATAAAATTTAACGGGCATGAGTTGTAATTTTATTTTCATTGTTTTTGTTTTTACAACCAGACATTTTAAATTGAGCTAAAATTGACTTTGAGTCTGCAACCAAAAAAAAAAAAAAAAAAAACAAAAAAATCTCCAACTAAACTCAGTTAACGAGACACACTTAAACGAAACGGTTTTGTTTAGATGGTGCGCATGCGCACAACTAAGTGAATCAATTTGAGCTCCAATCAAAGTGTTTTAATGAAAGTTATGCCAACAAATGAAAAGGAGGCAAAAGTACATACGAAAGTAATAGAAATAAAACGTGCAAAAAATGTAAAATAAAGTGATGAAATATTTGACAAAGAAATTTTTACGAAAAAAAGGCATAAAAACCTAAAAACAGACATATATACATATGTATGAAAAAAAAAGAAATTTCAACAAAAAATTTAATCAAATATTTTCAACACAAAAGATTTCATATTGAGAAGAATAAAAGAAAGCAGGAAATATGGTAGTGGTTCCCGGTTTGGGTGCTGCTGCCGCTTCTGTGGGCGGTTTGTTGCTTAAGGCCAGCGCAGCTTCAACGGCGGCCATTGGTGCCTCCAAATTCGGTCTGGCCATTGGTGCAGCCATAAAAGTGGCCACCACCATAATTGGGGTGGGCAAACTCACCATAATACCCTTCCTTATAGCCGCCATAGCATATTATAATTATGATTTATTTGATCCCGAAAATCGTCCCTTTAATGTGCAGGAAGTTGAAAGGGTGTATGATTTCATTATAATTGGAGGCGGTTCGGCGGGCACTGTGTTGGCTTCGCGTCTCTCAGAAATACCACATTGGAAAATTTTACTTCTGGAGGCGGGTGGCCATGAAACAGAAGTATCCGATGTACCTTTATTGTCATTGTATTTGCATAAAAGTAAAATGGATTGGAAGTATAGGTGAGCTCACAAAGATTATGGGAAAAGTTATAAGATAATACAAAAAAAAAAAATTAGTTTTTTCTACTTAACAACAAGTAAAATACTTTCATTAAAAAACAACTTTTTTTTTGTATAAGAAGAATATTAAATCATGATAAATGTTTATTTTTGATTTTTGCCAAAATTCATTATTTATTCAAGCTTGAGGCCTTATTTTAGGGTTTTAAAAGTTTTTCTAATAATATCTTGATGACGAGTTTACAGCACTGTTGGACATTTTATTTTTAACATTTTTCAAATATTTTGAGCCTAAACCAGAGACATTGTGAATTAATTTACTTGTTTATAGAATTCAAAAAATCTACATTTTATGCAAATTCTATTTGCCTAGATTTTTATTAAACAATGATTTAATTTACCAGCGAACTTCCCAAATTAATTAAACGTCAATGTAAAATCTGATAATAGCAAAACAAAAGATAGTTTAAGCCTTTGCTGGAATTTATAAAAAACCAACCACAAATGACTTAAAACTTAAGATAAACAAATTCAAGTTTTCTTTTGAATTTATATAAAAAAAAAATAAAAAAAATTATAATAAAAAATCAAGAAATAAAAAAAAGAAACAGCAACATCGAATTTAAATTTTAAGATACTTTTTTTTTTCAAATCACTAGTTAAACAAAGCGAAATTGAAAGTATTATTGGTTAAATTTATATTTTATAAATCCGTTCCTCCAAAAATTTTAGGCCGCTCAAAATATTCGTCATTTCATTTCTTCTTTGGCGGGCATTTAAAATATTTAAAATAACTTACGTTACAAAAAATCCATCACCAAAAAAAATATATATAAATGTGTGTGTTTTTTATATAATTATAAAGGGAAGTGGTTATCAAAATTATAATCGCTGGTTGATTGCTTGTTTTAGCGATGAGCGCATGCTTGTTTCTTGACGCACGATCAAAATGCTTTTAATCACGCATGCTCAGGCATGTTTACTCACGTTAATTCTTGGTTAGACTCTTGATTGCAGACTCATGATTACATGCGTATTTCGCAAAAGGAAATATTAAATTCAAAATAGTTTAATAAACCGCAAAAGTATTGCCCTAAACAAAATTAAAGAAAAACGCATCATGCTCAGGCATGTTCAGGCATGTTTACGCACGTTAATTCTCGGTTAGACGCTTGATTGCAGACTCATGATTACATGCGTATTTCGCAAAAGGAAATATTAAATTCAAAATAGTTTAATAAACCGCAAAAGTATTGCCCTAAGCAAAATTAAAGAAAAACGCATCATGCTCAGGCATGTTCAGGCATGTTTACGCACGTTAATTCTCGGTTAGACGCTTGATTGCAGACTCATGATTACGTACGGATTTCGCAAAAGGAAATATTAAATTCAAAATAGTTTAATAGACCGCAAAAGTATTGCCCTAAACAAAATTAAAGAAAAACGCATCATGCTCAGGCATGTTCAGGCATGCTTGCGCGCTAAAATTTTTTGTTAGGCTCTTGATTGCATACTCAGGATTACGTACGGATTTCGCAAAAAGTAGTATTCAATTTAAAATAGTTTATTAAGCCGTGAAAGTATTGTCAAAAGTAAAACTGCGAGACTTCGCGCAAAGTGGCCCACTTTCGCGCTTTATTTTCTATGCAACTGTCAAACGTTTTTATAAACGACTTTAATGTGCTGCTTCCACAACACAACCATGCGGCTGGACTAGAAATTTTTTAAGAAAATCACTAAAATTTTGTGCGATTTGTAAGTAAGTAAAATATTTAAGCCAAACGTGGCCTGATGTTGTGAAAACTACACATACATAAATCTATTAGATATTGTCATGGGCAAATCAAAAATAAGTAATTGTGAAGTGATTACGAAAATCAATAGAATTTTTTTAAGGCCTTGATCACGCATGAAATTTTAGTTT
Source organism: Sturmia bella (assembly GCA_963662145.1). NCBI lineage: Eukaryota > Metazoa > Arthropoda > Insecta > Diptera > Tachinidae > Sturmia > Sturmia bella. The sequence continues at coordinate 8,895,368 of OY759170.1, read as the reverse complement.
TAAATCACTCGGACGCATGAATTTCCTAAATTTTAGTTTCTCACGATGAGACGACATGTTCATGTCAGTTGCTCATCTTTGGCTTGATTTATTTACAAGCCGCCATGAACAGCACTTTCATTGAAAATCTTCACTCAATGTGCATCATCTTACAACAGGCTTGAATCTCAGCTCAATGTCCGCCTTAAGATGAAATGGAATTCTACGAAGTTTTAAATTACAAACTTGTTTTGTTGTTTAGAAAAAGAAAGAGCTTTAAAAAAAAAGAAAATGCATGTTTTCGCGTTTTCTTCAGCACAGAATTTCTCCAATTATTTGTTTTTTTTTTTCTGAACAAGAAAAATAATAATGGTAATGATATATTAAATCAATCAATTATTAGAAGAAAAAAATTAATAAGAGTTTGTCATTTTTTTTTTTTTTTAGAAAAGTTAATGATAAGTTAACGGAGATGCTGACGAGAGGAGTGGTGGCTTCGAAACAGCCATCCACAAATGTGGTATAGAATTTAAAATTTTGTTGACGATTTTTATTTGCTCAGAATTCGGAAAGATTCCTTGTGGTAAAATTGTAGTAATTAATATTTTTTCAAGAAGACAAGACAAGACAAGTAAAGTTGAAGTTTTATTAGCTGGGGTACATGCCATGTCTGTTTCAGTCTTGCTTGAAACGGACATGGTGAACATTTTTATAGAAGACAAGAAAAAAAGTTGAAGGTTTCTTAGTTGGATGTCTGGTGGCGAATTTATATTTTAAAATAAAATTATTTCAAAAAGTTATTGACGTTGCGGCAGGAGAGTGGCACCGTTGGAATTATAGATTGTTCGAATTTCGCAGTCACGATGTCGCAATGAATTTTTTAAGAGTAATGATTTTTACGTAATTATTCGTCGATAATTTTATTCAAAGTTCGGCTAATACCATTTTTGATGGACCAAGCGTAAATATAATTCACTTGTGGGTGCAGAGACTCCAAGCAACTGCTTTGGCTATGAATGTCCCACGGCCAGGTGGTCCCGTCGATCTTCAAGCACTGCCGAAATCATAGAATTGCTTGAAAGCAGTTTACATGAAGATCTGTGACTTTCAATACGAAAAGGAGTAGCCTCACTGGGATTTCCAAGCGCAATTATTCATGCAATTTTAAAAATGAAAATTCAAATCGTTTAAGAACTGAAAGAAAGCGACCTTGATTTACGCAGAAATTTTTTGTGAAACGAAGTTGAAGCATTTTCGTACTGCAAATCCCATTTTTTTTTGGAGCGACGAGGCTCACTTTCTCTCTTTTTTTTTTTTTTTTGAAAATTCTCGAGGTCAAGCGACGAATGTCAACGATAATAATTATCGATGCATGACTACGGAATATTGTTTTTGTATTCTTCACACACGTGGTTTCAAAGGAATAAGACGGCTGCCCACACAGCTTGAGCTTCGATAAATTTGCTTCAGGAAAATTTTGGACAAAAACTAATTAGTCGCTGTGGCAACATCCCATGACCACCGAGGTTGTCCGATCTGATTTTCAAGGATTTTTTATTTATGGTAGATGATTTGTAATGACAATATCCAAGCTCTTGTGGCTTGCAAGGAAAATGTTCGTTGGGAAATCAGCTCAATTGAACCAAATTTACAGCAGTGGGTGACGCAGAAGACAAGGCTCAGTTTGGGGCAGAGTGTTCAACCGGATGTAAAATATCTGGGTGACATACTTTTTAAAAACATGAAGTCCGCATCGCATGTCCATTCTATCGTGCAATGCTCTTAATAAAACTTTGTGTCCATCATTACGTTTTTTATTTAAGTTTGAAAATATAAATCTGCTATCAGACACCCTGTACCATATGGCTCTTTAATGTCCGCCATGATGGTCACCCGAGTGGCTTCGATTGCAGGCTATAACTAATTCTATACTGCTTTTAAGCAACAGCGCTTAGTTGTGCTATAACATGAGCTCTTCATTACTGATAAGTCTATAGATCAACTATTGTCTAAGTAGTCTATTGATCAATTTTATTAGTGTGTTTTTTTCTGTTGATTGGAATATATGTGATATTTTCTCACCAGCATCCAATTGAATTCTGATCGATTTTGGTGTTTGTTGAAAGCAGTTTGTGATTAGTTATAAGCTGAATTTCAAGCCATTTGCTTGCTAAAGATCTTCGCGGTGGCATGGTGTGTGACACAGCTGTTCCCCAGCCAACAAGTCCTCAACTTTAGTTTACTTGTATTCTTGGAAAATGAATATTTTTATCAAAAAACAAAAAAAAAACCTTCTCAATTATAAAGCAGTACAAACCGAGCTAAAGCCTTATGAAATAATTAACAATTGTAAACCCCATATAATTCGAGTATAAAAAAAGTTTTTAAAAATAGTTATAATTAAGCTGCTGCTACTTGTATATAGAATCAATTACTTAACATTTGTCAACAAGTTTCCTCTATTAGAGAACAGTTTTATATAATTTGTCCATGTTTCTTAAGGTTTCTTAAACTTTAATTTGTTTTAAACTTAACAACTTCATAAAAAACTAATTGACTTCATTGTCGTTTGACTTGTCAAGTCACTTAAAAATTTAATTTTATTTGACTTCTTCAATGGCCAGTTAAATTATTTTGTCTGTTTTTTTTTTTTGTTTTTTTTTTGCTAAACATAAACTTTAGTTTTAAAACATAATTTACATGAAAAAGAAAAATTATTATCAAGTTAATGGATAAATTTAAAGACAGCCTTGTCTACGTACAGACAAATAAATGAGTTTAATTTATGGCTCAAGTCAGCCTTGAGGGTTTTTCCAATTAGTTTTTTTTCCTTACTAAATAATAGTGTTATCGGAGTTTTGAGATGATAGTGCAATTTAAAGATGATTTTTTCTTTCTTTATTTTCTTTATATTAAAAATAAAAAATTTATTAAGCAGCTTCCAGGCGGCTGAAAAATACAGAAAACATTAAACAGGTCTGTTTTTAGAACTAAAATAAAACATTTCAATTAGCGCTTAAATTATTAAGTTCATTTTTAAATTCATTAAATTGACTTAAAGCAGGTAAATGTTTTTTTTCTCATAATTTCTTGAAAATTTTTACAAAAAAAAAAAAAAAAACAGTACATGACAAAAACATAATTGCTTTTCAGTGATTAATTACTTTATCGGTCTGTCGGCGACTTTAGTGACTTCGAATTGAGAGAAATTTTCTTTCATTTAATGTTTAGTACATTTTTAATTAAAATTATCATGATTCAAGAAAAAATTGTTTTGCTTAGATCCAGCCACTGCCACTCATTTCTACGTCATTTCTGGCCAAAAACTATTTAGATGTAAAAGTAATAAAAATAAAATAAAAACAACAAAACTTGTATTGCAGCTGCTGTTTCGTACACAAACGAGTCAGTCACTCAAAACAAAAATATTTACAATTGTTACGTAACTGATGCCAAATGAGAGCCGAAAATGCAAACGTTTTGCATTTCTTGTTTTGTGCCCATTAAACTGAGTGCAACAACTTCGAAAAATTCCTGCTCTCTGTCAGACAGAGCCCGCAATCGAACAGCTGTTTGCACATATTGGAAGCACTTAAAACAACAACAAAAGCACTAGCAAAACAAACAAAAGTACTGGATTCAGCGGCAAGGAATACTTAATGCCCTTCACAAGAGTCTCATTTAACGGCATGTTCTCCATGAACGCAGCAGAAGTGAAGCGAGAGTAGACGATACGTAAACGACTACGTAAGAAATTTGGTATATTTAATACGTTTTTACTTCTTCCAACATATTGTCAGCATATTCATGAAGCTGTGTTTGAAGTGAAGCGAAAGTAGACGACACTTAAATGACTACGTAAGAAATTTGGTGTATCTAACACGTTTCTAACTGATTGTGTTGACTTACGTTGTACTTGCATAAATCAACACGGTGTCTAGCTTCGGTATTGCCAATATGTGGACATATTTATCTGGCTTAATTATTTTGTTGTAGCATACTTCTTATGCAGTCTGACGGTATTGTGAACCTCGGTAAAAAGGATATTAGACTAAATACAGTACTAATGGCTTAGGGCACTGTAAGCTAAATTACCATCTCATAAAACTGAAAGCAGTGATTCTTGTAGACTCTGTACTGAGGAGAAGGAAGCAGCAGCATACAATCTTTGCCATGCCCCGCTGCTTAGAACCACATGCCTGGGTGTTGGGTTGTTGGATCCTAAAGGATTTGCTAATAGTCTAGGTCTCCGTCTCATGGCTGCACAACAGATGTTTTTGGTCGAGCTGCACAATTGGCCCCAAATGATGATGATAGTAAAAACAATTATTATGCCCTTTTGGTAAAGGGCACAATAATACGAGTTTCACCGCCTTTGCAAATGAAATGTCTAAAAAATAAGCCAAGCTAAAGTTAATACATTAGAAATTGAATTGAAAATTAGTTTGTGTGAAGTCTTCATTTTTCTTTGACTCTTTTCTTTTTCTTTTCTGTGGTTTCTGTGTTTCGACACTTTTTGCTTACTGTTGGCCAACAAACAAACTTCACATACTGTAAACAAATAGCTGAACTTTCGCTTTCAGCAAAATGCTTTAAATGTCAGTGAAATAAGTAAAATGGACTCGCCATAAGCACACAAGCCAGGGTTGGCAAAGTTAGTGCAATTGTGTTTTTATAGTGGTGCTTCCACGACGCATTTGATATAAAATCTATATAAAATATATAAAATTAAGTGGCAAAACTTCCTGTTCGCATACTCCTCCTAGACGGCTTGCCCGATTTCAATGAAATTTTCAGGGGTGATTGGGGTCTATATAGAGGGTGCACATAAGAAATTTAATGTGTGTATCTTTGCGCGTTTTGCAAAAACAAAAAAAAAATACATTAATTCTGTTTGGCTCTACGTTTTTTTCGGATTTTTATCGTTCCTAGACGGCTTGGACGATTTAAATGAAATTTTCACAAGTGATTGGGGTCTGTGTGGAGGGTGCACATAAAAAATTTAAGGTGTGTATCATTGCACGTTTTGCAAAAACAAAAAATTAAATTTGAATGCAGAACAACGTTTGCGGGGTCAGCTAGTTTGATATAAAATTTGTGTAAATGGGATTTTGAATATCAGAATTTTACAGCTCAGGATTTGTTAATTCAGAATTTTATGATTTTTTTAGTTGAGTATTCAATAAATCAGCTTCTAAAATTTTGGCGGCATTTTGATTTACAATTGTTAATAACTTTATTGAGCTTCAGTTCGGTGTTACTTCGGGCGCTGAGGTGGACCCGAAACAGTTATGGTTTATCCCCTAGCTTATAAGTCTGACACTTTACTTTGCTTGTCTTCCTTAAAAGTGTTAATCACTATATTTTTATAAGAAAAAAAAACAACTCTCTCAATTTTAGAAAGTAAAACCAAACTAAAACCCCAGAAAGTTAATAACAATTGTAAATCATGCAAACAAAAACTTACGTTAGTCATAAATGAACTTAAGTATTTATTTGCTCTTATACTCTGTTCACATATGCCTTTTTAATTGAAACAATATTCAGTTAATTGACAATATCTTTTTGGTGTTCAGACATACTTAATATTGCTACGACAATTAGCATTTGACAGGTGAAGAAATTATTGTTTAAATTTTTCTGTAAAAATTTGTTTGTTTATTTCTTTTGTTGACGTTTGATTGGTCAACTTTTAACAAGGTGTGTTCAATAAGTACTGTTGTTGCGAAAGCTTGTTCACTTAGTACTGTTAATACAAATTTATAAATTTTAGTCATTATTATAATTTTTAATTCAATATTAATTGTAATTTTTATATGAAAATTTAGTCTCAATAATGACCTTAATTGTTATAATTTGAATATTGCTGCATGTATGAACAGAGTATTAGAGCCAATTGAAATGTATTATTTTAGGTCTAAAACTAATGTTATTGGTATTCGAAGTTTTGTAATTCGGGATTTGCAAAATGAGGGGCTTGAAAATATTAGATAATATAATTCGAAATTTTATAACACGGGATGCTGAAATACAAGAATTAGATTTGTAAAAAAATGAGACTAGCGGAAATGGCATTTAGGAATGTGCAGTTTGGGATTATTTAATTCGAAGTTCTGTAATTCGGCATTTTAATTTGCGGGAATTTATAGCGCAATAGTTTACATACATATATTTGTATTTAAATTTGTGTTGCACGTAAAGCATCATCTTTTAGCAAAATGGGGATGCCTAATAAAAAAAACTGTTGTGAACAGAATTCAATTGGAAACAAGGAGCCGATAGTTCGCTGTTTACTGATATTTGCTTTTCAGCCTAAAAACTACAGGCTCTCATCTTTATTTTGGCTGGAGTTTTTCCGCCAAAAGTCAGGCGTTTTTTTTTTTAATGACACCTTGTTTTGTAAATATATACGAAACTCACTTAATTATAGTACAAAAACACCATCAAATTTCAATCGTGGCTGGCGTATTTGACTGTCAAACGTGTAAAAAAAGTAAGATCTTAAAACGAAAACCTGCGCTTTTAAGCTACGCCAAACACAATAAGTATGGATTCATATTAAAAAGTTCACTGGCACGAAACCAGTTGCCTCGCTTACCATCCCTGGCTTAAATATACTTTCATTCCGTCATTCGCTTATTCATTCATTCGTTCGTTTGTACTTGTCAAAATGTCTAATGCGGTTTAATGTTAAAAGTTTACTGAAAACATGCGTATGTAACACAACAAATTGAAGGCCATTTGGTAACTGAGTTATTGAATTCTGTAAAAATATTGTTTGCTTGTTTTCGTTTCGTTTTTGGGCTTTTTAAGACAATTAAAGTAATGAAAGATCTCTCTGCATTTACTTACACAACCTTGACAATAGTTTTGATCTTTAAAACAGTTTGTTTTTATAAAACAAAATGTATGAAATGAAAAATTGTTTTATATAATGGATCGGCTACTATTTGGCAGGCCGCTTTGTCTAGAAGAACTTCCAGTCATCAGCTTTTTTTGTTTCCATACAACAGTTTCTATACAAGATAAAAGCGGTGGAGGTGTGTCTTCAAATTAGTGATTATCCTATATGGCTGAAAAAAAGTGCCATGAATCAAGAGCACGTGCTTAAAACCTTTTGTCTAGCCCCTCCCTTTTAAGGTAAATGAGACATACATGTATGTATGTATGTATTTATAATGCATTTTGGGTGAAAAAAGAACTGCTTGAAAATAATTTTTTTTATTAAATGTTTTTTAACTAAAAACTATAATTTTGATATTAAAGAATGTTAACTGCTTTAAGTACAATTTTACTTTCTCAGAATTGAAAATAAAACGTTTTTTTTTTTTTTGTGTTAAAAATGTAGTGATATTGAAAATTATTTCTATTGTTAAGCCAATTAAAATTCATACGCAAGAATTTTGGGAGATTTATTACTTAAAATTAAAATTTATTATAATAATTTATGGTATATTAATTTAAAAATTAATTGTGAGTTGCACATGTGCTTGCTGCGTTCATAATATTTTAAACATTTTCTTAAACGATTGCAACAACCTTGACAGTGACTTTAAATACTTCAAAACAACTTGTTTGTAGGATGTATTCTTTTTTTTTATATACCCTAATGCTCAATTTAACGCTTATTTATCCACATTCTAAGGCTGTATGCCATTGAAGTATTTTCGTGTTAAAAAATAAACAAGTAAATAAATAAAAAATTTTTCCAACATCTAAACAAAAAACAAAAAAATAGTTAACAACCAAAACAAGGGCCATTTAGTTAGTAGAAAATCCATACAGATTACAATCTGAAGTTTTTTCTTCCAATTTTTTTTAGATAAACGTGTTGTGCATCATTTAAGTTATAAAACAAAAAAATTTTAATTTTTGACTTGAGTCGAAACAGTAACCCATATTCTATTTGGCGTCATCGTCGTCACATGAAGTCGACGTAACAAATTTGGTAATTGTTGTCAAGCTAACAGTAACAATTGAAGCTGATTTATGGGCCTTACCTTAGACCTTAGGCCCAGAAGATGTCAATAATCAACGAAGAAGCAAAAAGTTGCTTTCGAAGCGTAGTGTACAAGTGCAAGTTTTCCCATGTCGACTTAATGTGACGACTATGACGACAATTGGAATATGGGAGATTGCTTCTTTGAGGAAAGAAAACTAATTCAGCCCAATCATGAATATTCTTAAGGAATTTTATTCCTAAGGAAAATACGTTTCTCGAGAAAAAAATTCCTCCAATCATAAATTACCTGACAAATAAAAGTTGGTAATATAGAAATTTTTTGTAGGAAAAAACAAAACATATGTTTTTAAAATACCTATTTTTTCCTCCGCCGACTCTTTTTCCCCTTCGATGTGGCTAAAACAGGGAAGGTTAAAAAAAAAATTTCCTAAGGAATTTATCAACATAATAAGAGGAATGGGAAAAGAGAAAAAACTCTCACGGAATTATCATTCATGAGTGGGTTGATTATTTCCGCAGAAGTGTTATCGTTAACCAAACTTTTCTCTAGAGAAGTTGTCAACAATTTATTTGTTTTTAGCAGCAAATTGCTGTACAGCAGCAGTTGTCAATTGTACCAATTTGCCCAGCCTGAGCAAATAAATGAATAGTTTTGTGCCTGTTCCAAACAGAAACAAAAAAAAAAATTGCTGAATTCACAAGCCCAGTCATATCGTTTATCGATGTATTTCTTAATAAGTGCTATAAAATTTTTAAAGAAAATTTAAGAAAATTTAAAAGTAATTCATAAAGTTCGACCACAATGTCAATCGATATCGCTCGTACGCTTAGTTACATGCAAAACAATAACAAGTTTTAAAATCATGTTGTTGTTTAAGGTGTTTTTATGCGAGCGAGCGATCGGAAATCGCGGGCCTGCCACTAACTTAATGTTTGAAAATCGCTGGATCTGGCAAAGAGTTTGAAAGCGTGATACAGGAGCAACAAACAGCGAGAGCGAGAGAATATAAAATATATTTAATCAATCAACAGAAAAACGCAGAGATAAAATATATACATAAATATTACAGTCAGTAATAAAGAGCTTAAGCGGTGGGATGGCCGCCTTAACAACTGTATGCCACCAGTTATGCTGATGATCGTTGTAGTGGACGTGAAACAACCCTGGCATGCTTTCCAGCCTTTTCTTGTCTTCTTTAATCATATTGATCACTACAATTATGCAAAAAAAAAATATTCTTTCCTAGTTCCAAGTAAGTAAAATCGAACTAAAAAGTCCAATAAAGTAATTCACAAATTTCAAAAGCAATTTTCGAACTATTTATTTGTGAATTTAATACTTGTGTTTGAAATTCCCTCTCCATGTAAATCGAAAGACAATACAACTGGACTGGTGAATTCAGCCATTAATAATGACAAGTGTTTGAAATGTTTATCAAGAAAATTTGAACTAATAAACCCTTTGAAGTTGGTATTATAATTTTTTTCTTTATTGTTTCTTTTTTGAATAAGATTTTCTAAAAAAAAAAAAAAAAAAAAAAAAATACAGTTTTCACAGTGCTTCTATTGTGCACTTGTCCATAGAAGTGAATTTAAAAGAAATTGAATAGCGGCTTTTTAGACAAGCCCATAGTGAAAAGTAGAAACAAATGATGTCGTAGTATAAGGCCAGGGTGAAAATAAACATGGAATAAAACCATATGGCCTACAATTCTACACAAAAGCATGAAATGATTTTATAACAGGTTATGAAAAAGTTGTAATTGGATTAAATTTAATGGGGGGAAAATTTATTAATTATTAACCGTATTCATAGAAAGTTTCTTTTTAGAATGAAAGTAAAATTTGAAAGAAACAAAGAAACGACAATTTTTAAAACTTATTGTTTTCAATTTGATATTAACGCATTTTAAAGATAAATTTTAATCTTTGGCTAATAAAAAACAAAACAGTTTCAACACACATAAATATTTGAATGTTTAACAAGTTCAACCACATTTTTTTCTGAGATGTATAAAAATTAATATTAAAAAAAAGGCGGAATGTATTTAAGCCGATTTTGGCTCTTTTTTAGTGTTTTATAAATAATTTATTATCTTACCTAAAATAAGTTACAGTTTTTAAGGTAAAATGTACTATTTCTTATCAATTTACAAATTCATGTTAATTTGATTGGCCTTGCTGGGTTTGGCAAATGATTTGTGATTGACCAAGAAACTAATCCATCTATTACTGACTTCTAAACTGTTTGTATTGGGGTTTAGGTGTAAAGATGTTAAATTATATTTGATTTTTAATGTTTTTTTTTTTTTCTTTGAAAAGGTGCTCGAGCTTGTCGTTTTAATAACATGCTGCTGAAGCATAACAGCATTTGTTTTGAAGCTACTTTTTCCACTGCGTCGTGTGATGATTACAAATCATTTTCA